>CAKOGI010000002.1:4919168-6159781 GCA_933228895.1 Platycnemis pennipes | reverse complement strand
ACTATAATAGTTTATTGAACACTGAATTCATAAATTTCCAAGTTTTGTTCGTGGAAACGGAAAAAGAAACGGCGTGGTAGGTTAACTAGTACTACATTATTTCGTAGCCAATGTGTGTGTAAAAAAGATAAAAATAGGATAGCAAGCATGCAATATGTTAGTTGGGTTAGCACCATGTCCTTACACGAGCATGCAGCTACCTAAGCTTTCAATTGATACACTCGAATTGGATGTATTTACCGCTCTTCATGTCCCAAATTGTACGAGGAATCAAGGACATTTTGAATCTCACTGATCTGCAATCAATGTAACTAATTTTGTGATCATGGTCCAGTGTACCATAGTATGTTGGAGCTCGCAAAATATCTATAATGTCATCACCGAAGGTATCATTTTGGAATTTATTTAAGAGTTTGAGTCTAAATCTTAACCTGCGATCGGACAATGATTCCCAATTGAATTAATTTAATTGACTGGTTACGCAAATATGGATATCGTACCGTCCCTTCACAAATCTTGCCGATCTTTGCTGCACAAGGTTAAGTTCATTGTTTATACCGATTTCGTAGGGGTCCCATAATTCCCTGGTAGCATACTGCAAATGAGGTCTCATAAGAGAAAAGTAGCTGATTTCTCGTACATGATCGTCATAATTACCCAATATACTCTTTTCATGAATCCCAGTATACCATTAACTTGATCCATTATTTTACGTATGTGTTACCCCAAGAAAGATCATGTGTCAGTCTTATTCCAACATATTTAATGGATTCAACGTTTGTTAATTCATTTGACTTATGTTATAAGTGCTAGGAGAAGAACAATTCTTTTCCAAAAATTAATTACTAGACATTTGTTTTAGTTACATTCCAATCAGAGACTTGGACTTCCAACTTAAGTCCCAGCATAAAAGACAGGATACGTCTGTTCGCTCGTGTCATACACAGTTGGAACTACTCTAGGGTTATTGCGGCGAGGGTTATCGCTGTTTTCTAGGGATTCGGTTGGTAATGGAAAGTTCGCATGATGCACACTGAAGAATAAAAAAGATTGGGTTCAGCTACTAAGAATCGGGAATGGCAAGCAACTTTGTTGGATTTCGGGGCGCCATCCTATTATTTGGTTGAGGGAACCATTTTACTATGTTACATATTAGTTGGCTGCACCAACCAACTCATTTGGATCAACAGTTCACGTGTGGTTGGCTCCCACATCCAACTGTAGTGGTTCGGTTTTAAATATTTAAAAAAAACCTTCAGCACCACAGGCGTTGTAATTTAAAATACATTGAATACCTGTATTGTTAGGTTTTCTCCCGCTGCCGTATCCATTAACTTCTCCTAAACTGTTTGCAATGTTGCATAAGATATATTTACCAAACATTTTCAAAGGTGGAGTAAAAAAAATTATTATTATATTATCAATTTAATAATTCCTTGCTTTCAGCAACAACTCCTCCGGCTACTTTACTAATAATTACGCCAACAGAAGAGGAATATGTGGAGAAGAGGGCTTAGGAGCAGCGCTGACCCTGGATGTCCACGGTAGCAGGCTGGAATAGCCTGTGTCCCTTTCAATACTCTTTCCAGTTCCGCCGTATGCTGGACTTCCTGGAGCAAGTACTGCAACATTTCCAAGACGCTGCAGCCACAGACGATAGTGCTCCCTCCAAAAATGCACTTTGTCCGAGCAAACTGCTCTTCGACTCTGCAATCTTGTGTGAACACACCCCACCGTCAAAGTTTACGTAAGGTCATAAATGTCCCTTTTCTTGGAATTCGTTTTGGGGGGGACAGGAGCTTGGACTGTGACCTCTTCGGTGCATCTTTTAGCGCGTGCGTGCGGGCAGGGGGCCAAAAGGAATACAAAACAATCCCATGACAAATGACGTGCTATTCCTTAATCAGCAACCTTTTGTGAGTATATGTGCGAAGATTCAAGCCCATATCTAACAAAAAGCGATTTAATAATACAGTTGAGCACCTTTAATCCGGCACAGTCGGGACCGAGGTGATGCCGGATTAGGGATTTTGCCGGACTATGGGTCATGCATGTCAACTGGTCTATTTCTGACATCCGGGATGGTTTCATTGAAAGGAGTTAATTATTTATAACAAAATATATTCGTTTGCCATTTACTGAACATTATTTTAAAAAGAGTTACTGGTATTAATCAGAAATAAATGGTTTCTTAATACCTACACAAAGTTATTATTTAAAATTATCGAAGTTTCGCAATGAGTGAAAATAACGGAATCTAAGCATTGTGCATATAGCTGCACATGTCAAAGTTTCATATTGTTATTGGAAAAGGGTATAAAAGTTGATATTTCTTATGCTGTGCTTTGCGTAACATAATTTCCTACCTCGCTCGATTTGTTATCAGCTGATTCAGCCGTACGTCGCCGCGGGCGACCGGACTGGATTATTCTTGTATTCTTGTTAAAGACCATCATCAATAGTAGTCTTCCTTCAACAATTTCAGGCTGATCATCATCATATTCAATCGGATTTATTGTTATAAATTACCATTTCAATGATTTCATCATCTATGATATGTTGTGTGGTGAGAATATCGTGGCCGCTAACTATACTTTCGTCTAAATTTACCAATTCCATTTCCTTTAATTCAGGGTTATGGATGATGTTTGCAAACTCCATCATCATATTTTTATCCTCAGAAACATGAACTTTTTTAAATCCCCAATTATTTTGTCTATATAAAACCTTAAAGCAGTCCACAATTTAAACCACGCGTGTTTTTAGAACGGACGGTGAAATGCTATTGCCTGCACGTGAAATTTCCCGAATCACGTCTTTTGGATTGATCACGTCTGTTTCAGAAATAGTCTATTCTGCTACATTAGCATTTGGCCAGAAATAATAAGGCCATCACTTCGACACAATCGAAACCACGCGATCTAAATCAGCACTTAAATCTTCTTTCATAGTTTTCCTCTCTGTTATCTACTTCTTCGTGTCACTTTAACAGTAAAATTTTGATGATTTCTCTCTTTCAGCTTCTTAATGTGCTATATTGTTGAAAATCCCACGTAGTATGTTTCAGTCAAACGCTTTACTGATGCAACGGCATCAAGCTTTTTCACAACTTGTACTTTGTCTGCGATGGTTAACGTTTTGTGCTGTTGCCACAACTGTATGGATGAGACATGTTTTGCGTGAAATATTAGAATATAACCAATAATTTTATCAAATTACGTCTAATGGTCAATCAAAAATGCGTGATTGAAAGTGGCCGATCTGTAAATTAGTCGTATTCCGTCTCGGCGATGTCGTCAAATTTATGTTTACTTCAAGTTCCAGAATAATTCCAGTGTAGGCGAAGTACCAGAAATTAATATGTTTAAATTATTCTTATTCTCGAAATGGGAAAATTAACATTAAGAAAGGTATCTCGGTATAAATATAAGAATAATATCTCGGCAGGTTATGAAGCAATGTTCCGGTTAAAAACGTTTCGGCATTTTCCACTAAGTACCAGATAGTCGTGGCAAAATTGCCGGATTATAGGTGCTCCCGGATTAGGGGTTCCCGGATTAAGGGTGCTCAACTGTATTGTTCAACAATTTTCGATTTCCGACCACTGTGCGACGGCGGAACTGGAAAGAGTATTGAATGGGACACAGGCTATTCCAGCCTGCTACCGTGGACATCCAAGGGTATGCGCTGCTTCTAAGGCATCCCCTCCACATATTCCTCTTCCGTTGGCGTAATTATTAATAAAGTAGCCAGGGGAGATGTTGCTGAGAGCAAGGAATTATTAAATTGATAATATAATAATAATTTTTTTAATTCCACCTTTGAAAATGTTTGGTATATTTATTATGCAACATTGGAAACAGTTCAGGAGCGGGTTTATGGATACGGCAGCGGAAGCAACCCCAACGATAAACGTATTCAATGTATTTTAAATTCCAACGCCTGTGGTGCAAAAGGTTTTCTTTTAATATTTAAAAAGAATCCACTACAGTTGGATGTGGGATCCAACTACACGCGAACTGTGGATCCAAATGAGTTGGATGGTGCAGCCAACTCCGATGTAACATTGTAAAATGCTTCCCTCAACCAACTAACTGTATGGCGTCCCAGAATCCATCAAAGTTGCTTGCAATTCCCCGATTCTTAGTAGCTGCAACCAATCTTTTTTATTCTTCAGTGTGCATTATGCGAACTTTCCCTTACCAACCGAAACCCTAGAAAACAGCGGTAACCCTCGCCGCTATAACCCTAGAGCTGTTCTAACTGTGATGGACGCGGGTGAACACACGCTTCCTGGCTTTTCTCCTGGCACTTGAGACTGAATTCTGTAATTAGAATTGAATTTAAACAAATGTCTAGTAATTAATTTTTGGAAAAAGAATTGTTCTTCTCCTAGCCTTTACAACATACGTAAAAATGAGTTAACAAATGTTGAATACATTTAATATCTTGGAAAAAAGACTGACACATGATCTTTCTTGGGGTAACACATACGTAAAATAATGGATCAAGTTAATCGTAAACTGGGATTCATAAAAAATTATTGGGTAATTGTGACGATCACGTACGAGAAATCAGCTACTTTTCTCTTATGAGACCTCATTTGCAGTATGCTACCATGGAATTATGGGACCCCTACGAAATCGGTATAAACAATGAACTTAAACTTGTGCTGCAAAGATCGGCAAGATTTGTTAAGGGACGGTACGATAACCATATTTGCGTAACTAGTCAATTAAATTAATTCAATTGGGAATCATTGTCCGATCGCAGGTTAAGATTTAGACTCAAACTCTTAAATAAATTCCAAAATGATAACTTGAGTGATGACGTTACAGATACCCAGCACCACAGCCTGTACACCAGCATTCTGGTGTAAGGACATGGTGCTAAACCTACCAAATTGTATGCCTGCTTTCCTATTTTTCTCTACTGCGAGGTGCCACAACAGTTTTACACGGGTAGCCTCAATAAAATCTCCTTCATGAACACATGTGAAACAAAACTAGAATTTTAATTCCACGATTTTTCTGCGACGAAAAGTGGGCGCGACGATAAAAAGGCGACTTATGGGGGAATGAGAATTTGAGCAAGAAGGATTGTTCCACGCAAGAAAGAAAAAGCCTCGAACCGGAGGAAGATAAGCAGTAGCCGAAGACGTTACCTCGCAGCTAGAGCCAGAGGTCAGCCCGAGATAGGAGCAGGGGTGTGGGTAAGTGTAAAGAGGGTTCCATCATTTTATGTTTCTTAAACCTTTTGAAATGCAAGTAGCTTGAACATAAGTGTCTCTTGAACGCTGTTCCGAAAATACTTACAATATGAATTTTCATTTTCTACCACCCTACGAAGTACGTTCGCGAATCGCGGGTTCCCATTATTTGTAAGATAATAACGAAATGAAACCTTGAATAACAATTTTATTACATTCCTTCAACAGTCGGCCGAGCAAGAAAACAATGAGTCACTTTGGCTACGAAATAATGTAGTGCTCGTTAACTGACCACGCCGTTTCTTTTTCCCTTTCCACGCACAAAACATGGACATATATGAATTCAGTGTTCAATAAACTATTATAGTTAAACGGCAACTTCATTTTATTTCCCGAATGGTAAGCAAAAAACACAAAATACAGGAAAAATTACTGTGTGAATTATGTCCTGACCACGCCTTTTCATTATCCCTTTCTGCACAAATTACTGGTAACATTAGTAATGCCGGATTCACTACACGTTGACAAGCGACCGATAACACCATTATATTTCACCATCAGTGGGCAAAGGATTATCATGGAGGGATGAACTTAAGTACAGATCCCATGCAATTGTGAAAATGTCAAGAACATACGAGGTTTTCTATGTTTCTAAATGACCTCTATGCCATGTTAGATAGGTGAGGACCTACAGCAAGAGAGGTCTGTAACCACAACAAGCTGTTGTGATGACGGATTAACTCCGCAGATACTTCCCCGTTCACAAAATATTACATAGATGGAAAATTGGTCGCAGTTGAGGATTTGTGACCGTGAGAAAGAAAATTCCATGTAACAGTTTCTAAGTAAGATATTTTAAACAAATTTTAAGGAATTTGTAGTCCTATAAATTTTTGGAATATAAAACTTTTGAATTTGGGAACGGCCGACGGATTTCCTCGAAATTAATTCGCCTCAAAGGAAGATGAGTATGTAATCGTCTTCCGGTCCCACTGAGTCCGAGGGAAAGAACCAATTACCCTCCGGACGTATGTTACGCAGTCGAGAATTAACAGAAATAATTATTTAAAATGTGTGCAATGCTGTGCTAATTACTGTCGCATCACGCAAGAAATGGAAGACGGAGAAAGCATCCGCAGTTTGCCAGTCGAGTAAGAAATTGGCCACAGCCAATGGATGGCATTTCCTCCAAATCGGATGGAACTAAAAAGAGGACGATCGCGCAGCGTGGCCTCACATTCGCATCTCCGTCGTCATCGTGACAAGACCTTATTGCTTGTGCATCAGCTGCGTTGCTAGGCGACGAGTGCAAATTAACAGCATCACGTGCTCAGGAGATTATCCAGCCGGGCGGTCATTCTGTAGCCGATTTCTCTCCTCCAGGTGAGATATCTAAGAAATGTAATTATCTACATCTTTGTGTACTGACGACTCAGAAAGCCCCACCCCGTGGGTTGTGGCAGGGGTTGCGTTTCCACCAAATATACAATTAGGTTATATTATACTATTAGACTAAAGAGAAATTTTCGCTGAGGATATCGTTCTGTGCACTCCACATTTATACTTTTATTTAAAATTGCAAGGATATTTTTAAACTGCTATAAAATGCATTACGCAATTGAGTACATTATGAAGACGTGTTTGAACATTAAAAATACTCACTCACCTAGTTACACTTGGAAACAGTTCAGGGGTTGCGACCAACTTCGGGTCTTTCATTGAAATTTTAATCTACATTCTGATGATGATTCCCAAAATATTAATTCATAGTTTGTTAGTTAGTTATTCAGGGGAGGCGACTGACAGATGAGGTCATCTTGCGCTATTTAGGATAGGCGGGTAATTGCGTAATGGCAGGAGTTTTTCAGGGGGTGGAGGAAAGGTGGAGAGAAACTTGGGCGTCGCAGTAGCTCACTCTTAACGAAATACGCCATGGGGACCACTGCCTAACATCCCATCCAACGGACGGAGTACTGAACTTGAAATTCCCTCCACTAGGCACTCGTGTAGGGACCGGTTTTCTATGAAAAAATACCGATACACTTGTGTTAGTTCTAGTTATCCGAATTGTCTCTGTTTCTGCATATTCTTTTCAAGTTAAGGTGAATTTATTTCATGAATGCTCCATTGTGTGAGGATTCTTTGTTCTTTGTGTCACAAACATTACGATAAATGAACGAATAATTAAATATATCCGTGGTGCAATGTACATTAACTTATTATGGTTCACAGGGAATAACTGTTACTTGACGGCCTTGACGATTTCTACGTAATTTGTGAAATTACAGTAGAAATCTCCAGCGCTCGTGCTAAAACTGCGCGCAGACTTATTTCGAAAGCTTTTTACGTCAATGAAACGAATGAAGTGGAATTCATTCAAGTATATGAGAGAGTAGGTGACTTAGTCCTGCCATAAAAGGAAGTGACAGGATAAGTTTTTTATTCCTTGCGTTAAGGGTTTTGTTCCCAATTGGAAAGAATAATGCCCAAGATTTTCGTCATCCGTGGATTGTGGTGCACACTTTCTGTTTTTTATCACAATGTAAAATGCATAAGCATAAGAGAAATTTCAAAAGAGTACGAGCAGCACTTTCGTTAACTCTTCTTGAAGTCGCAAGGGATTTAGTTTTATCGTTCCTCAAAATTTGCCATCAAATATCCTGCAATGCTTTTTAACAAAAGTCATGGTTGTCGAAAACGTATTAGGAATGTGCGAGGGAATCCAATATGATGTTAATTGCTGCCATAATTTTTAATGAAGTAGACAATTCATGATCAAGGTTTACCTTAAACGTCTGCAGCCGTATCCTGAAAGTGCGCCTAGTTTGGAAGGAAGTGAATATTTTAATGCCTTTTTGATCCAATGATTGCCAGTTGATGTCGTAGTTGGAGGGAAAAACAGTAATTAATGTTTCCGCCAGTATTTTGCTGAAAAACTGGATGTCCAATTGTATACTCAAGTGTTAGCAGGGCGTAAAAGCTCAAGTTTTTCTTTATTATATCACGAGAACAATCTAATTGAACCACTCATTACAAAAAGCTGCGTTTACCCACCTCTTCTGATTTGATTTCCAAGGCACAAGTAGGATTACTTACGCTTTTCCCTTTAAAACTCAGGAATTTTCAGAATTAACAAATTTCGGCCTACAATGTAAGCTATCTGAAATTTGTATATGAATAAAGGGTACAAGGTGATGCTTAGTGGGCTTACATCTAGGTGGTCATCGGTCCTACTTTCAAATATAGGATTATCTTCCTCATTTTTTTCCAGAACAAGGCTGTATCATTGGCGTTGATAGGTGGTTAAGGCAAATAACCCCTTTGTACAATCGGGGCAGAAATCTATAGAATACAATTTTCGTCTATTTGATGATTTGCAGATGCACTTACCCCATGTTATCCTAATATCATGATATAATGATTTCTTCGTTTTAAAATTTTCCTTAAACCATTCAAAACTCGCAATAGAAGTTGCACTGGTAGAACACTCCGGATTATTCGCAGATAAGGTACCTTGTGTTTTGTTAAACACAAGGTACTTAGGACTCATTACTGCTGAACTCAGCGTCACCATTATTTAATCACAAAAATTTTATTAAGCATTAAAAAAAAAACTTCCATGGTCACAAACATGTTTCCACCGTACAAAAATTTATGATGAGGGTAAGTAAACAATGCAGTTCCACAAAATATATAATATCTTCAGTCACGATCATTGCTTCGAAGCTGAGCATCATCTGCAGTGTCAAATGCAGAATTTTAACATCCTTAAATACAATTTAACAGTGGGGGAGGGGAAGGGAGAGGCAGGGGTAGGAAGTGAAAGTCCAAACCGTGGTGTTAGAGGGTGTTGTCACCATCCCCTGCTGTTAGTCCTGGGGGAAGGGAGGCTGGGAGGAGGTACTTACACTCACTTAAGAATTTTAAGGGTGGGAGCGGGAGGGGAACAACATTTCCTTCAACACGGTACGACCGTTAGAATTTAAATGTCGATGCATCTCCAATTCTTCCAAAGCGTCTGATTTTCTGCCTTTCTCCTCACAGTGATGGAACGCAGTTGCTGTCGAGTCCGTGTGTTTGTAAATGTTTTGCAAACTGTGAGTACCCAGTGCTATTGATGAAGAATGCTTGGTGCTCTTTTGCCCTTGTTTCGAATGTTCTTCCCGTCTGTCCTATGTACATGGCATCGCAGTCCGAGCAGCTGAGTTCATAGATGCCACTCTTTTGTGCTCTGCTCTTGTAGTGGGTGGACTTTTATGTTACATTTGGAGAGAAGGTGTTGTATTCTCAGTAAAATGCAGCCAAGAAAAGGAATCCTTCGCCATGTCTTTTCCTCTAAGGGTCTACTACGGTCCTCTGATAGACCTTTTTGTTTCCTGTTGCATAATGTGTCAATCAATCTGGTCTTGTACCCATTACTTTTCGCGATCTGTCATCTAACTCTTCGATTTGGGTCTTACATCTACATCTACACGATACCCTGCAAGCCACCGCGAGGGTGTGTGGCAGGGGGTGAAGGTCACCAAGCATTCACTACTAGCATGCAAGCAAGCAACTAAAGGGTCTTATGCAACTAGATTGTTAGTATCTATAGTATTTGAGGAGTTAATACATGCATCATGCACTACAGAATACTCTAAAATATTTCCCCTACCTATCCCTTTCCTATGCTGCCTATTCTGTTCTCTTATAGTACGGGGGAAAAATGCCATTTTGAATCTATTAGTACGACAATCTATCTCTCTAATCTTATTTATCTGGTCGAATCTAGCATAATACGCTGGTGTTTTCAATATGTGCCTAACATCTTCAGTAAAGCTATCCGATTGAAATTTCTGCAATAGATTAAATCTGAACTTTAATCTACGCTCTGATAATGATTCCCACCCTAATTCTTGTATTAATTCTGATACACTACTCAACCTATCGTAACACCTTTTGACGAACCTAGCTGCTCTACGCTGCACACTGTCTAGTTCTCTCATCAAACCTAATTCATTAGGATCCCATACACTGGCTGCATACTCAAGGTGGGGCCTAACTAGTGAAAAGTAGCATCGCTCTTTTGTCTTCTCATCACATTTCCCAAGTACTCTTTTTATAAATCCTAGCTTTCTCTTCTCTCGGCCGCATATTTCCCTTATGTGTCTTCCCCACGATAAATCTTTAGTGATTGTTACACCTAAATATCTTACGGTTTCAACGTTTTCGATCTTCGTGTTATTAATTCTATAGGATCGCTCTATCGAATTATTCCTCCTCCAAAAATTGATAGCTACACACTTTTTAAGGTTGAGTTCTAACTGCCATAAGAGAGTCTTATAAGAGGTCTTATAAGATAAGCCGGTCTTATAAGAGAGCGGGATTCTACGTACTCTGTTTACCATGGCGTGGATTGCTGCCAACGTTTGCGAGCAATGATGTCTGGAGTGGGAATGAATGATTGTATCTGTATAGCAATGTTTGCGGCAAATGGAGGAGTCAAACTTATTGTCAATAATCTGCAAATTCAAGTCCGGGTAATTGAGCTCACCATCTGCTTCCACTTCAATGGTGAACTGTATGCCACTGTAAATGGAGTTCAACAATATCAAAAGTTCTCCCCATAAACCTTTGGAGCCAGTCCACACACAAAAAACAACATCCACATATTCCTACACCAGTACCAAACGTTATTAAGGAGAGGGTGACTTAAAGAGAAAAGTTGATTTGTCCATGTAAATATCAGCGAAGGGGTGGGAAAGAGGGGAGCCCATTTGGGTAAGACCTTCTTGTTGACTGTAACACTTCCCATTGAAGGAAAAGCAGTTATGATTTCAGAGCAGCAGAGGTATTTCACGTAGTCAAGCAAGACACAGTCAACTTTCATAAAAATTTACATTTATTTTGGAAATCCATTTATTTGGTCACCGCCATAATTTTCTGCACTGAAGTCAGTTCTTAGTTTTCCTTCATTTGTTCGTTCTTATGTTGACTCATTTATCCTGTTTATTTTTCACATCCCTTTCATTTGCTTCTCTTCAGGGCAAACTTTATTTATACATTCAAGGATGAATATTTTTTTAAATATTTTTCCCCGTTTCGTAAGAGACCTCGCTTTGCAATTGACGATATGATAAAACTTCTCTTTTTGAACAAAGCATTTACTTCTCAATTTGTACCCATTGATAGGATTTATTCAAGAGTTTAGGACCTGAAAATTCCTAATGCTGTGAGTCTTGATTACGTCTTCTGCTTATAGCTTCAAATCACTGATTGGGCATTCTCCTCCCAAACGAATGACCTTGGAGTGTTTCTTCTAGATTCACAGGTAGACAAAATGGTTCTCTATTATGCAGAACTTCCGAAATTACCTTTCTAAATTTCCAAAACTCGCTCTGGCGGGATGAACGAATGCCCAACAATAGGGAACCAAATCTATATCTTCTTGATAGTGATTGGGGAGTGTTAGGGGTGTTTGGGATGGATTACAAAGCATTATTGCGTCTTACAGGGATTCCTATAGACACTGCACTTGATTGTTGAAACATTTATTTGTTTATCAAGTTGATTTCAAGAGTCACATGATGTGGACACAAGGTGTGACTGCGACACTAAATGGCGGCTATTCCAACAAGGCCAAAGGACGCTACGACATCCGGAGTCTCTGAAGGAGTTTACCACGCACACTTGGATAAAACACTACACCCTGGCGAAACATGCAGGTCCCCCTACGCACATTTAATAAAAGGTTGAAACATAATAACCAAAGAAAGCAGATTTATAATTCCAGCGAGTTATTGGGGAAACCATTGAAAGAAAACTCTAAACCATTTCATCAGAAAAAATGGATATCCCTTTCTAGCTTGTGCCATTTAGCTTGGGAAAGGATAATGAATGTCTCGCATGAACGCGGTGAAGAATAAGGTTTAGGGATTGCATTATCTATTGATTATATTTGTCGATTAATCGAAAGATGGTGAAATGGATCTTCAATGATGGCTCGCTTTACTACACGTTGGAGTGCTTGGGAGGAGCGGGGGTGGAGGCCTACCGACAACTCTCGCTGATGACTCCAATGAACCAAACCGTCGACAAAGTGTTGTTGAAGGTGATTTTCTCCTCTCCTATAACTCCAAACACATACCATACCTCAATGTTATTTATCTACACAACTGCGGGGATATTGTTTCGTGTTCATTATTGCCATTAGCCTTATGACATTGTTTATTGATTTTATTCAGTTTATTCTGTTACTGTTTTCCGTGGAGACATCACCGGGGGTTAAATGGAGACGCAATATTTCAGAAGTTCAATGTTCCAAAAGAAGAAACCAATGTTAAAATAAATGTTATAAACCGTTGATTTTTGCGCTTATTCATGAAAATAAATGATTTTATCGTCTAAGACTATCTTTCACGAAATTTTTTTAGGATGGAATTGTTAATATGAATTAAAATCCCTTGATGAAGAAATTTTTATTCCATTAGCTGTCATAATGTTAAATTGAAATTTTAAAAAAATAAAAGCAATCAATAATATTCATTTATTTCAAGTATTCAAAAGTTATTTTTAAATTTGTAACACCCAACTACAAAACTGGTGACTACACAGAAACGTATGTGGAATCATTGCAGTCCGAAATTAAGTCAACTTGAAGAGAAAAGAGCAGTAGAGAAATAATAATTAAGAGTAGGTATTCCCTAACTCCGTTGACATTGATTTACCTCTTTGGAAGAGAATGCTACGTATTAACTTTTTCGGGTAGATTGAGTTTCACTAATATCGAAATGTCATTTATACCTTCCGCAGGTGAAAGGATGTCCACCTCCAATGCAGAACTACGCTGCACTCATCAGGAACAAGGAATATAACCACGAAGTAAAAGAAGATAATCAAACGTTGGGGACACTTACAATTGACTGCTTACTGCTAGATTCATTTGTCCTGAATGAACATCATCTCGATGGCCTACAGAATCTCACGCGCCTTAAAATATCCTGCCCCAGTTTAAAAAATCTGAGCAAGGGACTCCTGTCTGGCGTATCCAGAAATATTAAAACAATCATCATAGATGGCACCTTGGTAGAGACCTTGCCCGACCACTTCTTCTCCGGCCTCAACCATCTAACAACCTTGTACTTAGGAGAGAGCAGACTCCAGAAGTTCCAGGGAATTCTCCTACGGGACGCTAGAGATGTGAGATGGTTGAACCTGACAAAGAATAGGATCGAACTTCTCGATGAGGACTTGTTCGTGAACACCCCCTGTCTCCTATCTCTAGACATAAGCGGTAACAGGATCAGGGACATTCCTGCCAGCGTCTGCTGCTTGCGAGGTTTGAGGAAGCTCTACGTCAGTGATAACCTCATCGGTTTCCTCCCTCAAAACTGCCTGCAGAACCTGGTCCAACTACTAGATCTGAGATTGCAGGGGAATCGTTTTGTCAACCTGGACTCCAACTGGAATGATATGAGCACAGTCAATGTTGGCTTGATGTGGGTCAGCGGAGACATGGACCTTACCTTACTCAGGTCATCTTACGGTGACATCGTACTAAATGGTGACATGACCAATGGTGAACCCAAAAGACTTATTTCCCACCCGAAGTTAAATTCACATCGCAGAGGTGTCCATTTGCCAGGATTTAATTCCACGACGAGAGGCCAATATCAAATTCCAGAGTATTGTGATCGCTACATCAACAAAAGTAATACCTGTTCAATATCAGATAAAGTATTATTAATGGACCTACTTAGCGACGTGAGGAAAGTAAGGACTCTAGATCTTTCTAACAACAGTCTCTCGAGATTTCATCCAGACTCGTTCGCCCCAAACTTCAAGGTACAAAAGCTAATCGCGTCCGACAACCTTCTCACGGACGTCTCTGAGATTCTATTGGTGGCTGACGCTTACCTTGTAACTCTGAACTTGTCCGGAAACCGTATCAGGATGCTGGATTCATCCTTCTTCTCTAATGTGCCGAATCTTCAGAAAATAGACCTCAGCAACAACAGGTTCGTTCTATATTCAACTTCACTCCTATGAACATAATTTATCCCATTTTTTTGGCTTCAATGTATTCATTTACAGCAGAATTCCATATAACCCAACGCTATACACCGTGCCAGTTCTGTAGATACGGTGATAGGAGGAAGACCTTATTTGGATCTCTACATCTCTATAATTAAGGAGCCGATATCTTAAGATTTTCTTTTGTATTCCTCTACGTTGAAGATGGCACGTGAAGATCATAATGCATGGAATAAAGAGTATGTATCGTAGAGCGATAAATTATGCATACATTTATACCCTCATCCCGCTACTCTGAGTACCTTAGAATAAATATGAAGGGGTCGTTTACATTATTTTTTGTTGCAGACACTAATAGAGTTTGTAAAATATAAAGTTATGTACTTTTCCTGTATTCGATCCTTCGTGTCGTTCTCGAGTTACCAGCAGCGAAAAACTGACGTTTTTACCTTTTATTAAAAGAGGGCGTGCAAATGACTCTTACGTCATCTCCTTCGTCCAATCACAACCTAGACTGAAGAACTCTTTCGTCTTATCACAATGGGTGACTCGGTGAATAAAGCTGACTCGAAAAGCTGACTCGGCTAATAGAAGCGGTTGTTGGACTTCATTCGGATTGCTTAGAAAGGCATTACACTTTCGACTACATCTTAATCTGTTAAAAAACAAATCAGCTTCAGCACAAATTTAGTCACACCTAAATGCAAACGGATATAAATATATTTGGTTGTTTAGTTGTTCTGAGTTATATGCCGAATGGGACAGGATCTCTTCAGGATCACCCTCCCCTCCTCCCCACCTCCCATCCCCTCCCGTTCTCTTCTCTTAACACACTGAAGGATGACGTAATAATGCTTGACACAGCTCGTTTGGTGGGCGGCAACTTTTGCATTTTTTTAAATTTTTGATTCATAAGTGAATGGCGCTGGTTAGGATATTAGTTTTTTACTACAATTACCGGCATTCATTCACCATTTTCATCTAATGATTCAAAATGTCCAAAACAGCGATATTGTTTGGAGATACTTACCCCATTCAATCACAAACTCCATGAAAACCCTAGATTATGGAACAATGGAGTTAGTGTGCGTTTTACACATCCGAGAAATTGATTTTTGGTCGAGGTGAAGTCAAAGGACAGGGATATGTGTGCGCAGTACATTAAAAAATCACAAATTTTGGATAAATCTGTAATAATTGAGTGTCCCAGTCGTTTTGAGAAAATTGTCGTCATCTATCCCAGGAGGAGTCAGTGTGACAGACATTTGGATATGTCCTGAGATTCAGTTCCTGACGGAACAGTCCTGGTCTCGCATTCATTTATAAAGTACGGGATAACTTGAACAGAATGCAGAGATTTAAAAGGAAGGTGATCAAAAGTGATAGTTAGTGATGGGAAGGAGCCGTTATTTGATTCAACGCACGGATAAAGAGTGACTCACTCCCAGGGGCGTCTAAACGATATTCACTAAGGGGGGAGGGGGGTATACAAGAGTCCCCGGCATCTAACAAATGGGCCCAGTATTTAATAAAATGGCTCGGCATCTAAGAAAAGGGCCTTTGCAAGGAAGTTAAAGTTATTGAGGAATTTCCAACAAAATGTCGCTACATTTTGACAATAATTGTAACTTCCCCCGCAGGCTGTCCTTCTTGCCAGAGGACATCTTCAAGCCGTTCAACATCACACGCCGAGGTAACTTCTATTCTCGGCTGGAACTCAACCTAGAAGGAAATCTACTGGAGTCCCTGCCGGCAGTGACCCTACCAGATCTGTGGTGGCTGAATCTGGCCAGGAACAAGCTTACTCATATCCGGAATGATTTTCTGCATGGATTGCCACGACTGGAGAAGCTGGACCTGTCGCACAATCTCATCGAGATTTTTAATGGTATGAACCGACGGTTGTTGATTATAGTCGCGACATTGCTCTGAGAGATAAGACACAAGATGGGTGGTGATTCGTATTAAACTTTTAAATAAAGTGTAAAATGTATGTAAACCATATGTTTCTTCAAAAAAATTGCAAGAGAGTCTTATTGTATGGATAGCCATTCGGTTTCATCAACGGGCTTTTTTCTTAAAACTTATTCGCCTTCCTGCTAAAGTGGCTTCATAAAACAGCATTGCTTATGCAAAATCATTCATTCCCATCAACAGCATACTCTTTTTAGTTCCAGAAAATTCTATTTGGAGGTTTGGTTTATTCTCAGTATCGGAATTCCGCAGTCGCTGGAGCAGAATTCAAGAGATTGATCTCTCTGGAAACCGACTGACGACTTTTCCTGTCAATGCACCAATCTACCACTTTCTGCGGACGATGAACCTAAGCGGGAACAGGCTCCAGGACTTTGCCAAACCCCTGGAACTATTCCCTACTTCAATTTATGAAATACAAGCTATAGAGAACGTGAAGCACCTAGACCTATCCAGAAACGGAATGAAGTTGCCCGAATGCGAGGGGTTACTGAATATGGAGATGAAGGCGGTGGGTTGCCGGTCCTTCTTCGAGAAAACGAAGAATTTACAGGTGGGTGACGTTGATGATGAACCATTTCCAATGTAAGAGGATGACCAGTGAGCTTCGACACAAAACATTCGTGAATGCTACAAATTCTTCAAGGAAACTTTTCTTTAATGTACAGTACCTCAACCGAAATAGTAACCTTAAGTAGGAAATAAAGTTACAGTAAAGCTATCAATTCCATAATATGGCTATTCCTTATGGGATACATTTCCCAAGAACATGTCTTGAGTTTGGTGCAAAAAATGATAGGACTGATGCTTATATAACTCTAATCACCTGCCTATGACATGGCAAAGCCGTCAGAAAGCTCAAAATGAAACTCTCTTCTTCTATTCCTTGACCTCTTTTCTCATCGGCTTTTGATATTTTCAATTTTATTTGGCTCATGTGGGTGAAAGAAATACCAAGATGACTCAATGGTATGTAAGCGTAGTGGTCACCACTGTGTTGGCCTTCATGATATCCCTGATGACATTATTGGAAGTATTGCTCGCGCTTCGTTCTATTTATTTCAGTCGTACGTCCAATAAATAAAATCTGGTTGCGTAGTTTCAAATTTCATCCAGGTATTGCATCTTTATCGTAATTATTGTATAGGTATGTTATGCACAGAAAATCCAAGGCCTTAGGTGCACATATAAAGAGGACAAACGATGAAAATAGGTTAATCGTCAAAAGTAAAATTCAAAATTTAAAAAAAGTTTTAAATTTGTATAGGTGTTTATAAAAGTAAATTATAATATAACAAATTTTAAAAAGTTTATAGAATATAAACAATTTTTAAAAAATTTATATATTCAACATTTTTCATAACGTTCTGCATGACTTCACACCAATGAATGAAACAAGTCTTAGGAATCAGAGAAAAATAAATTATGCTTATTATTTATGGAAACCAATAGACAGACGTCATCTCGTATTTGGTTTTCTATGCTTACGGATTTTTTAATTTTTTAAACTGATATTCAGTTGATGCATGGAATTTATGTATCAATAGCAGGTTTTTACTTCAAAGTGTTGATGAAAATCTTTTTCTTTCCTGTGAGTACTGACTCCCAGTTTTCTTCTCTTGTCTTCATCAGTTCGGCTTTTTTCGCTGTACTAATAAATGTCTCCTACTGAGACCCTTCTAATAATTTTGCTGATGTAGTACCGTGTAAAATTCCCACTACATCACCAGCGGTCAACAGGTACTCGTCCTTGGTGGCATGAACTGATTTATTCATTTACTGACTTATTACTTCAGCCATCTATTTAGGCTTGACGAATTTACTTAAACCCACCCTAAATGATGCATTACGCCTCAACTGATGAACTTACGAAAATTTCTCATCCTAAACACACAGTCAACTATGTAGATATTTTCTGTTGGCATTTTGCTAAGAATATTACAGTCATCTTCGTGGGAAATTTCTTCGAGATATTTTCTACTGTACCAAGATTTGGTAAAAGGTGTGCACTGGAATGTTTGCGAGGATTCATTCTTTTATGAGTTAAAATAAGATGGAGAAGCATCAATTAATGCATCTTCAGTCTAGTTATCATTTCAGACAATAAGAGACATAACTCCACTGCAATTTACACCTTTCTAATCAGGCTTCTTCATTGTGTAACAAGTGTACTCATCATACGCAAAACATTTACTTTTCGGACAGTGCGGTAATTCGATACTAGAAGAGCTACAATATGTTGTAACTGTTGCATCACCAAGATTTCGGAGTCGATGCTGACTGGCTTTCCCATTCCACACATGGGTATTCCACATGTATTCAAAGCGGGACATATAGCAGTACCCTATTTGCCCATATTGAATACTTCGAGTAATCTTTTCAAAACATGTATTTAATACACACAATAATATGTTTCGGAATATACTGAATGCAATTCAAGTACATTACTTAATTCAGTTAAAATAAGTAAAACTGTTCGAAACATATTTAAACTTATATTCGAACGCCTCTGGTGAATTACAGGGTATAATTGCCTTGCGCTTACCACTTTTAACGCTCTCCCTTGGTTAAAACTCTGCCCGTAGTTCTCTTGGATCTGTAACGGCATGTGCAAGCAGCACGTTTCCATAGGGAACGTGGCACGGTTAATTTTCATAAAAGCAGGGCAATCGAAGGACGTTTGTAACGATCTCTTAACGTGTGATAGTAAATTGTCACCCATTTGCAGATATTTATATTGAAGATCCAATTGCAAGTGGTAAGTTGCCATGAGGGTCGGGTCACCAACGGAGTTCTAAGTCGTGCGAGGGTCCGGATCAAGACAATTGGCGACCTTGATTATGTCCGTCTACCTGTGTTAGTCCCCTGTACACAAACGTGAAATTTCAATTGCCCAGAACACAGCGTTTGGAGTTGAAGAAATCACTGAATTGGGTTCATGTGTGTTCTAAATGAAATGCACCCCATGAAAAGTAGTCATTGAAGTTTTTCTGGAAATCTAATTGTTGACAAATGAAAGTCGAAAGTAGAAAATTTTCTCTGCTTTTAGTAAACTGTGAAAGTCGAAAGTTGAGAATAAAATAATCGACTCTTGGTATAAAGAGTTCGACTCAAGTCAATTTCCACTTTCCAATCCCAAGGTTGTGAATCTCTCGCACAACGAAATCGAATACGTCCCGATGGAGTTCCTGCACTCTTTGCCGAACCTTCGTCTCGTGGACCTCAGCCACAACAAGATCAAGAGACTCTGGCCCAGCGATCTCCTCGTCTCCAATAGACTGACTCCCAAGCAACTGGCACACTATGATCTCCAAAGTGAACACTACGTATACAGGGAAGATGGCGGGGGAAATGCTTTCTACGAGTACTCCAACGCACGCCGACTGATCATAGACCTCAAGTACAACCAGATCGACTCTGTGGTACTGCCCGAATATCAGGTGAGTTAGTAGACGTCACTTCCGATGTCGTGGCGTCCACAAATGACCTCAAAGCGGTAGGTCAACAGGCCCAGTCCAAATGTCTGTGACTAAGGCGTAAAAAAGCTTTGTGCGTGAAAATATCGGACGCAAACACATCATGAGTCCCCAAGGGTTGCGTAATAGGCCCGCTTCCCTTTCGTTTACACATTAACGATTTGTAATACGCAGTTAAAAGCAAGGTTACACTTCTTGCAGACTTAGTTGGTTCTCCAGTCATTTCATAAAATGCAGGGAATCGCTTAGCAAGGATTCAGATTCAATTTAAGAGTGGTGCGACATATGTAGGTTATAAACATAACCTTAACAAAAGTGAAACTAATGAATATGGAAAAGGAAAAATTCCATGAAGCGATTCTACGGCATTTAAATCGCGACAATTGAAACCGTTAGAACCGTAAGGTACTTAGGTGTAACAGTCACTAAATACTTATCGTTGGGAAGACACAACTGGAAAATATGCGATCAAGCCGAGATACAGCTAGGATTTATTTAAAAAAGTGCTCGGTAAGTGTGAAAAGAAGACAAAAGAGCGGCGATATTAATTTTTACCAGCTAGGCCCCTTCTTGAATATATAGCCAGGCTACGAGACCCGAATGAATTAGTTTTGATCAAACAGCGTGCTGCGTCGAGCAAATAAGTTTGTTTAAAAATGTGTTAAGATAGGTTTTAATAGCGTATTAGAACTAATGGAAGAATAAAGTTGAAACTCATTATCAGATCGTAGATTAATATACTGCCTAAATCCCCCACAGAAGTAAGAAACAGATGTCATTACTGACGATGTTAGGTACTTAAATTTATTTCCCACTTCCTAGAGTGATTTGCCACGTCAGGTGGGATTAGTTGACGCATGGGTCGCTGAGCAACGTGTGGATTGTGACGTCAATTAAGATGAGGAGTCTACACGGTCGAAGGATGCCTCAGAACACTGTTGCTTTGCATGGCGGGAAATTTCAAGGGCAGACTCACAATTCCACCATTACTAACTTACCCATCCTTCGCTTCATCTGTTTTTCGACACTAATTTGTGTAACATGTGGTAAAGCTAGACCTCCCAGTGAAATGCCACCTGACTCACTTACTAAAGTGCTATGGTTATTCGCGATTTAAGTCCATTCAACTCCAGTCATTTCTTCGCGGAAACAGCGGTTAAAAAAGACGTCGGTGTCTCGGGTACCTGGCATGGGACCTTCGGTCTTCACCCCGTAATACTAGCTTCCCTTGGGGTGGGGTGACCACCAACTCCCACCGATGTCATAAAGAGTAAAATTCATAATGTTCGTACAGGCGTTATCAATCAGACATAATAAGATTACATCAAGTAAAATAGAAAATTAGATAGCGATGTTATCATTCACTAGTCAGATCCACCCTAGAATACGCAGCCAGTGCATGCGGTCCGAATGAAAAAGATGTTGTCAGAGAACTAGACAGCGTGGAGCTAGAGTTGTTTGTTATAAGGTGTTACGATAGGTCTATCAGTGCATCAGAGTTAAGAGAAGGTTTAGGTTGTGAATCATTATTAGATCGTGGGTTCAAGTAGAGATTAAATCTATTGCATACGTTTAAAACGGATGATAAAAACAGATAGGTTTCCTGTAGATGTTAGTTAAATATCATAACCAAAACCATTGTATTATGCTACATTTCATGTAAGATTCGAGAGATAGATTGTGGGCCTGATAGATTTAAAATGATATTTTTCTTCCGTAGCATAAGAGAACACATTATGCAGCATATCGAAGGGGTATACGTAGGTGAAATATTGTTGGTATTATAGGTATGTATGACATTGCATTACACTTAATTCTTTTTGTTGCTTAAGAAATCTGCGAACTACATTTCCTAATCACAAACAAACATGATGCATAAAAATACTACCTACCCTACGAAATACATTCAGAAATACGTTCGTACCTTAAACCAGTGAGGAGTATCAATATACTGTTACATACGATGGTGTTCAATCACTTGAATCTGATGCTAAGGATTTAAGCCCTCCATTTCTATTGAAGAGGTCTTTCTAGGAGTCATAGTGCGCCTTATAGACTTCAATTTCTCTGCAGATGCGGGTGGTGACTCAAGACTGCAGCGTCCAAGAGCAGTTTTCTCGTGCGACGTTCCTCTTGGGAGGCAACCCACTCGTCTGTGGCTGCCACTCCTTGAAGTTGCTGCAGTACTCACAGCAGGAAGTCCGGCCCACGGCCGAACTGGAGATTTTGAAAGGAAGCAGGTTAATCCTGCCGGCCAAGGTGGACATCGAGGGCCTACACTGCGCGTAAGTCGATTCAATCGCCCTCCCATTGTTGTGACATGGGCACGTGACGCGGTTGGCGATTAATCGGAATTGGATTTCATTTCCCAACATTGGTATTGAATGAAAACCTGCAGAAATATCAATTAACAGTACTTCTAAGTAGTTGTAGATGGGCTCAACGAAAACCATAATGCGTGGTATGATCAAATAATATCGGGAATTTTTTTAAAGAATATTAATTTATTAATAAGCATCAATGTTGTCCCTTTCAAAGTAATCGCCTTTAGATATGTAATAAACTTGATCCAGGTTTTTTTTCCATCTTAGATGCATTACCGGAAATCATTTTTAGGCATAGGGTTTAGCTCCTTTAGCGAATCTGTTTTTATCTCCTTAAATGTGCAAAACGTCATCCCTTCATAATTCTCTCTAGCATCGTAAAATTTATGAAAGCCACAAGAGGCCATGACCGACAAACGCAGTGATTTAGGAACAATAACTTTTTGTTTTATATCAATAATTCACGAATAAGCAGTTAATTGTGAGCAGAAACCATACCGCAGTTTTCACTGAGTTTTTCTGCCGCAATTCTGGGCGTTTTCGTCAGATTGCTTCATGGACATAGGCGCACAACTTCCAGGCAGTATTCCTTATCGACAGTACGACCATACGACAGGAACGAAGGATGAATTAAGACATTGAAACTGACGAAAACAGGTAGAAATATTTTCCGTATTTAATTTAAAACACCACGTACATGTCCCGGCCGTCGATCATCCTTCACTCCATGTTGTTTATTTACCACGTCTCCATGGGGATATTCTCGTTACGTGAAGTTATAGGATTTTTCCTCTCTGTTGTATTACATAGTCATTGTCTTTTCACGCAATACTCGTAGGTGGAGACATACGTTTTCCACCAGTAAATTACCGAATCTCGTAGGATATTAAACCAGCAAATGGAGAAAACGTCTTTGCATTGTATTTTGTAAAACGCTAGTCCTGAACCTTGGAGGTCGTGGGTTCATATCCCTGTCAAGGAGAGAGATTTTGATTCTGTGTAGAAAAACTGCCACTGTCCACTGGTACCTCACTCATTGCTGTAAGCTGTTCATTACTTAATGCAGACGAGTGTTTACAAGGGAGCTCAATGCATTCCGCCAGTGGCAATGTCTCACCACTCTGCATTCGAAACACGCAAAACACATTTGGACAACGGCATTTGTCTAAACCATAAAAGTATTGTGGTGATGTAGCAAATATCCTGATCTATTACACATAAATAACAGTAATATGTGAGATAAAACAATGTAGAAAATTTTTTAGGAGCCAAACAAGCATTCTAAACCATGCTATAATTTGTGTTAGATAAAAATCCTTAAACCAGAATGAAAAATCCCATTGAAACTTATGTATTGTACTATTGGATACATTCACAGTTATGCACATCTCTAATACTTTCAAGAAAGAAATATATTTGAAATCTGTCTATTCGGCAATCAATTTTAATTATTATATGTCCACGGCACAATTAACCGTTGGAAGATGGAGTTACCGAAATATTGCATGAGTCATCATTGAAAATAATTTCTTGGGATTTACTTATAGGATTATTTCCAAACAGAGAACGTCCGAATGGCCCACTAAAAGGTCAAAAATGGTGAATTACCTCATCAACCTTCGCTCGGTGAATGTGCCACTGAAGTCCCAGAGTACATACCCTTAATGTTTTAGCAGGACAATATCTACATATATTGTTTAATACAGGACACAAGATTTAACATGAATACCCAGCAGAGTAACAGATTGTGCTAGATACGATATTGAACATGGTCCCGTCTAATAACTATAGTGGTTGCTGTCTTGTTTTTATTTGAACAATTACAATGTAATTCCGTCTTCTTCTGCAGGCAGCCGCAGTCGGTAGCTGGGAAGGCGTTGTCGGAACCTGAGACTTGGATGCATCACTTGCTTCCACTGTTGGGCCTCTGTGCTTCCCTGAACGAGGGTCAAGAGACCTGGGACTCTTGGCCAGCCAGAGGTCAACGGGGTCCACCTCGGAAGGGAGTCAATCCGGGCGGAGGAAGATTGTGAAGATTGCAGTGGGATACAGCGAAGAGATTGACAATGTTTCCGATCGGGAGTGAATGGAATCAGCTTCAGGCAACCACACCAACCGTTAGTTCGGAGACCATGAATCAAATTACATTTCTTTACTCATGCGCATGAATATTGGATTTTAAATATTAATTTGAACTGAAAATTGATTGAAAATTGTTCCGATCGTGAGTGAATCTTTGGGAAAAGAATTGTTGTCCTCAAAGCACTTACAGAATAAGTAATGATGAATTAACTAACGTGAATCCATTAAATAAATACCTTGGAATAAGAATGACACATGATCTTTCTTGGGGTAAACACATACGTGAAATAATGGGTCGAGAATATCCTAAACTTGGATTCATCAAAAGGGTACATTGGGTAAATGTGACGACCATGTAGTACAAGAAATTAGTAACTACTTAATTCCCTAGTTACACCTCATTTGGAATATGCTTCCAGGGTAATATGGGATCCCTACCATATTGGTATAAATAACGAACTTGAACGTTTGCAGCGAAGATCGGCAAGATTTGCAAAGGGACGGTACGATAACCATATTAGCGCAACCAGTCTATTAAATGAAATAAACTGGAAATCATTGTCAGACAGCAGGTTGAAATTTAGACTTAATCTCTTAAATAAATTACAAGATCATCATTTGAGTGATGACGTTGAAAATATTTTATGAACCCCAACTTAGAATGGTAGACTGGACCACAATATCACAAAATTAGTGAAATTGATTGCCAAACTGACATATATTCAAAATGTGCTTTTTTTCTCGTCCAATTAGGGATACGAATTGCGGTAAATATATTCAATACGAGTTTATCAATGGATAGCATAGGCACTGCATTTCAGTTTAAGGCCATGAAGCTAACCCAACTAACGGCATCATATCGCATGATTGCTTTCCTATTTTCATGATATTTTGAACACGTTTCATGGAATTCTTTTTCCCTAAAATGTTTGGAAAATACAAAATTTGAATTTGGGAGCGGCTGACGGATTTCCTTGAAATTATTTAGCCAAAAGGGAAGAATGAATATATTATCGTCTTCCGGTCCCACTGACTCCGAGGGAAGGAACCAATTTCCTTCCGGACGTATATTACGCAGTCGAAAATTTAATGAAATAGTTATTTAGAACGTGTGCAAAGCAGTGCTAATTACTGACGCATCACGCACGAAATGGATGACGGAGACAACCTCCGCAGTTTGCCAGTTGAGTAAGAAATTGGCCACAGCCAATGGATGACATTTCCTCGAAATCAGAAATAAATAAAAAGAGGACGATCGCGCAGCGTGGCCTCACATTCTCATCTCCGTCGTCATCGTGACAACACCTTTTTGCTTGTGCATCAGCATTGTTGCTAGGCGACTAGTGTAAATCAACAACATCACGTGCAGACGAGATCCTCCAGCCGGGCGATCGTATTGAAGCCGATTCCTCTCCAACAGGTAAGATATCTAAGAAATGTAATTATCTATATCTACATCTACTGACTGCGCAGATAGCCACCTCGTTGGTGTGTGGCAGGGGTTGAGTTTCCATCAAATATACTCCAAAGTTTTATCATACTATTAGAATAAATTGAAATTTTCGCTGAATGTTTCGCTCTGCGATAACTACAGCTTCTACTTTTAATTCAAATTCAATAGACACATTTTTAAACTGCTATAACATGCATCATGTAATTCATTATAATATGTAAACGTGGTTGAACATTAAAAATACAAACACTCTTAGTTTCAATTTTGTTAGTTCTAATTATCCCAATTGATTTACCGTGAGCAAATTCTTTAGGTGCAAATTCTAAAGGTGAATTTATTCCATGAATGCTTCATTGTGTGAGGACTCGTTTTGATTTTTGGTCACGATGAAAGAACGAATATTTGAATCTGTCCGTGGTACAGTGTATAGTATCTGGTTCACAGGGAATCGCTGTAACAACAAGGTCTGGACGAATGGCATGTAATTTGTGTCAATCCAAGGGAAAACCGCAACGCCCGTGATTAAATACGCGCACGGAGTCCTGATTGAAGCTTTTTACGCAAATGAAATGAATGAAGTGGAGTTCATTCAATTATATCAGGGAGTAGATAAGTTACTCCTGCCATAAAAGAAGGTGACAGATTTAGTTTTCAATTCCTTGGTTTAAGGGTTTCTTCGCAATCACAATGAACAATCCTAGAGATTTTCCTCATCAGTGGATTGTGGTAGGTATTTGCTGTTTTTTCACATTATAAAATGCACAAGCGTAATAGAAATTTGTAAACTTTTCTAGCAGCGCTTATATTAACTCTTCTCCAAGTTTCAAAGAATTTAATTTTAATGTTACTTTAAAATTTCCTTAAAATATCCTGCAATGCTTTTCCTCAAAAGTAATGATTTTTTAAAAGAGTTCGTATAATAAGAAGGAACGCCGTGTACACTGAGAATATTTTAGTAATCCAGTTTCAAAAGCCGTTAGCTTCATCGGATCCGAAACTTGGAAAAGGGAAAAAAGTTTCGGAATTTTTTTTTAACTGATGCAATCGTAATTTTTTAGATTAAAATTTAAAAAAGATATACACATTGATTGGTATGACAGCATGAAAAATATGACAGATGGTAAAGGAGATACTTATGAATTAACCTTGTAGGTAACGGGTTATGCAATAGGTTGATGTATTTTAAGGCTTTTGAAGGTAAATGTGCTAATATTAGCTTGAACTATTTTCTTTTATTAATAAACTTTTATTAATGTAGTTAAAGGGGCTTCAAAAGGTAGATTATCGATTTGAAAACGTGTCAATCTTTGAATAGGATGTATAAATTTTACTTTATTTTTTACGGAATAATTTTCAATAGGAATCTTTCCTTAGTATATTAAGAGAACACATTTTTTTAACGTCTACAAAAACATACATTCATCACTTATTTTAAACGAAATGTAATAAGAAATCTAAATACAAAACACCTTTATCAACTAATGTGTCACTTTTTACACAATTTAAAAAATACTATTTCTAGACATCTTACAGTCTGAACATACATCAACGTCAGACAAATCATAATCAGTGTCGGCATTAAGGAATGCTTCTCGATCGCTAAACATCTCCGTATAACTTCCAATCACTGACTAGACATGCTTCTCCCAATCGAATGACCTTGTCATGTTTCTTCAAGAGTCTCAAGTAGACAATAGATATGCCCAATTTCCGAAATTGCATTTCTAAATTCACAAAAACTCACTCTGGCTCACTCTCAAAAATTTGTGTCTGGTGGACTGTGATGGCTATGGCTTCATCAACACCATCAGATGATGTCTGGAGCTTTCATGACACTGAATCAGCATCACAGAGAACCCTGTATCACGAAGGAATCGCCGTGGTAGGATATTATTAATATATCCTTCATTTCCAACATTTGTGTATGGATACTGACTTTTTTGTACTTCTATCGCTTCAACTAGATTTACAAATGTGTCACTCAAAAATACACTGTAAAGTTAACGTAATGATTCCACGATTTAATTCTGATATATAAATTTTTTCCAATCATTTCCTTTCGCCAAATTTAATTATTTTTTTAACTTATAATTTGGCATGAAATTTCTGATAATCTACGTTTTTTAACTGCCACTAGCATTACCCTAGGAATACAGCACGGCTGTATTCTTAGGTAGTGTTAAGGATCGAACTCGCGACTGGCAGTACACTAGCCCACATTTTTAACAACTACGCTCTCATAGGTTCACGGGAATATGGCGAATGTAGGCGACCCGCATGACTTTATGCTTAATTGTTTTCTCGCACATCCGGGCCTATGGATAAAAAGGTCAAGACGAGTATTTTTTATTTTCTTTTCCTCGTTTGTGGCACGGAAAAAATCTTCTTCTCATTTTGTGACCCGAGTTACTTAACCTCTCCTTGTTGGTATCTACCATACGTGCATTCCATTCGTGGGGCGCATCGATCACGAGGCCGCGAGATGTTAAAATCTCCGATCCGGATCTGAATTTGTACTGTCCCTGGATATGATTTCAGTAGCGAATGAAATGAAAGACCCGTGGATCTGTGGATCCGACCCGACCATCCTTAATTTATGAGTGGTACATTTGTAAATCTAATTTAAACAACAAAAGTATAATAAAGTGAGTATTCAGATGGAATGGTTTGAAATTGAATATGATAACATTTTCGATGCAGTGACTGAAAGAAAAAATTAAACTGCGATTGGGATCGAACTTCGCACAGTACACTAGCTCTTGTTGTACGCCTGATCTCGGCGAATGTAGGCTACCCGCATGACATCCTACGTATTTTTTTCCCCGCGATACTGGGGTAATGGGGAAAAAAAGTCATATTTCTTTATTTTGCTTCCAGTTCCACGGGAACGTTTTCATCTAATTACGTGACCTTAGTTGCACTTCCTCTTCTTGTCAATATCTACCGCACCTACATTCCATTCACGGGGAGCTTCGATCGCTAAGCAGCGAAAATTTAAAATCTACGATCCGGATCCGATTTCACTCCGCGTCTTTGGATCCGAATCCGGAACCGTAAAAAATAAAAGATCCGATCCAGCCGTCAATAAAGGAAATATTTCATGCTACAAAAATTCGGCATTTAAAAAATATCTCAAATTTAGTTAAAAAATCGCGTTTCAAAGAAGACACGGTTAATTTCGTGATTAAAGTCGCTTATTTCGTGAATCCTGTCGCAAAAAACGTTTGGCGAAAATGTCATGTCCCTAATCATAGCTGATGTTGGGTTGGCACAAATTAATATATAATATCAAATATTCATGCGGATGAATTAAGTAATGTAATTCGACCCATGGTCGCAGAACTAAAGGTTGGTGTGGCTACATGAAGCTGACTCCATTCACTCCCGATCGGAAACGTTCTCAATCTCTTCGCTGTATCCCACTGCATTCTTCACAATCTTCCTCCACCCGGATTGACTCCCTTCCGAGGTGGATCACGTTGACCTCTGGCCGGCTAAGAATCCCAGGGCTCTTGACCCTCGTTCAGGGAAGCACAGAGGCCCAACAGTGGAAGCAAGTGATGCATCCAAGTCTCAGATTCCGACAACGCCTTCCCAGTGACCGACTGCGGCTGCCTGACGACGAACAAGAAAGACATTGTCATTGTACAGAAAAAAAACAGGACAGTAACTACTTTAGTAATTAGACGGGAACATGTTCAATATCGTATCTAGCATAATCCGCTACTCTGCTGGTGACTCATGTCCATTCATTTGTTCTGTATAAAACAATATTATATGTAGATGTTGTCCTGGTGAAACAATAAGGGTATGTAATCTGGGACTTCAGTTGCACATTCACCGAGTGAAGGTTGATGATGTACTAATCTACGATGTTCCATATTGTCTTACACTTTTTATTCATATATATCTTTCAGGTATTGTATTACATTGTATTACTTGTCGGCTGAAACTTGTTTATTCTGAAAATTCCTGAGTTTTAAAGGGAAAAGCGTAAGTAATCCTACTTGTGCCTTAGAAATCAAATCAGAAGAGGTGGGTAAACGCAGCTTTTTGTAATGACTGGTTCAATTAGATTGTTTTCGAGATGTAATAAAGAAAAACTTCAACTTTAAGGTCCTGCTAATACTTGAGTATACAATTGGACATCCAGTTTTTCGTTAAAATGCTGGCGAAAACATTAATTACTATTTCTCCCTCCAAGTACGACATCAATTGGAAACCATCGTATCAAGTAGTCATGAAAATCTTCACTTCTTACCACATTAAGCGCACTTTCAAGAGAGGGTTGCAGGCATTCGAATTAAAGCTCTTTGCTTGATCATGAATTTTCTACTTCATTCAAAATTATGGATGAAATTAACATCATATTGGATTCCTAAAATGGTGTGAATGCTTGCTGGAAAAGCCTTAGTTCAGACATGGGGAATACTGTCCTCGGAGTTTCTTCATTCGAAGAAGAAATCACCGAAATCGTACTTGGCAATAGCTAACCAGGGACTAGGAATTGAAGGCAAGCAGGACAAAGAGGTTGAAGAATTATGAAATCCATATCACAAAAAGTTGACGGTATCTGCTATTTTGATATTTTCTTCGATTACTCGATATTTGTTAACTATTTCGGTCAGACAACAGTTTTTGGCAACTACTGGAACTGGAATTTATTTCGACCAAAGAATATAGAGAGATGTGAATAGGGTTAGTGAATTCAGATGAAAATAAGTGTCTAAAAGTGAATACGAAATGTTTCGAGGAACTATTTAGTGCACTTGAATAATTTCAAGAAATGTTTCTTTGAGTCGTTCCGTGGATAGAAGGAAGATAAACCACCTTATTGTGTGCTATAGAGAACCATGAAGAGCGAGGTACAATAGCGGCATTGCATAGTTCCTGGTGGATACGTTTTAATTGGCCTCTTTTCTTCGCTAATTGCTAATACTCGATTCTAAATATTCTACATTCTTTATCGAGGTTGATTTCTAAAACGCGGAAAAATAATTCAAGTCAGCTGGAATTAAAGCTTTGGGTGTATCGGCTGTGAAAATAAGCGGTAAACTCTACAAAAATTTTAAGCAATATTATTGTTGCAATACTTCTTATTATCATGATGCGCGTCCACCGATGATGCTGCCTTGAACGTGTATTGTGGCGAGCATCTTCAATCTCTGCCCCTTACACACTTTTGTTGAAAGCCAAATTATCGTGAATTTCATTTTTATTTTATCCAAGATGAGCTATGAAGATGGAAACGGTTGATTGTTCTACTTTCCGCGTTCACATAAAACAGGCGAAAAACATTTCGTGCTGAATTTTATTTAAATATATTTTTATGCAGCCATTTGACTTAATATTGCGTTGGTCCAGTATTGTTCATGTGACATAAATTCTAAAATGTTTTATGGAATAGCTTGTTTATTAATTGGAAAAGGCATTTTCACTATACTGGAAACCTTTCCCAAAATCACGAATAGTCTCTCATAAACGTTGAGCAAATACGAAATTATATCAGGAAATACATATTTACCAGTGGCGAGGCGTGCGGTCATCTCTGGATTCGCCGATGACTAAACCAAAATGTAAAACTAAAGAAGGATTTATAGAAGATCATAAACTGTTTGAGAGAATACGAACAACGGTAGTTGTTCCTTTTTGTCAAAGAAACAACGTAAAAAGACCAAATTTAAGCTACAGATTCGCTTATTATAGAGAATCTGTATCGGTGTCAATACTCCACTACGCTGAGGACGAATTTTAAGTGGGGGTCCGAGGCAAAGTTTCTCCCCACCACTGGACGGCCCTGCCTAACGAGAGTTTCCGAACGTGGCCGATTGACGCCGAGCGGTTGAGGATTCTCCAGTTTCAGAGATGACTTGCCTAGCTTAACGCCATACGCAATAACAGCCCCGCGCCCACCCTCGCCCATCCCCTCCACTGAAGTCGGCTATGGCGATTAGCTAGGCAAGTCATCTCTAAAACTGGCGCATCGGTCGCTTGTTCGTCTTCTGACGGTAACGTTCGGCAGCTCTCGTTAGGGAGGGCCGCCTGGAGTGGGAGGTGGGAGTCCGGAAGGGGCCCCCTTGAAGTCGCTCTAATAAGCTACGAGACACGTGGTTTTGTTTTGGTGCGTGCGGTTGAGTGGTCGTGTTGTGTTTTTGTTTTATCTTTATCATTGTGTGCCGGTTACAATTTTGTTTGGATATCAGTAATAACACTTTGTGAAATGGCGTGTGCGGAAGAAAACTGTGATCTGGTTGTTAAGCTAAAACAAAAACCCTTCAGTTCACTTCCATTTGAGGAGAAGCTGGCTATTATTCAGGGCAGCCGTCCGTGTCCTCCGTTAGTGAACCTGACGTGTAAAGTGACCGAAAAGACTAGGTCTTATAATAGGCACTTCACTGTTTCGAACTACGAGTACCATACTTGGATGTGCGGGAGTGAAAATTTTTCAAAATTATTTTGCTGGCCTTGTCTTTTATTTTCCAAAATTTCTAACAAAAATATTTGGGTTACAACTGGTTTTTGTAATTTAAGTGGACTCACTAAATCCGCAAAAAGTCATGACAAATCCGAAAGTCATCTTCAAAGTGTAATGGATCATTATAATTTCGGAAAACAAAGAGTTGACAAAGGCTTGAACAACACACTTAGAATCAATAATACCTTACACAATCAAAAAGTAAAAAAGAATCGAGAGATTTTGAAACGCTTGATTGATGTTACGTGTTTTTTTAGCTAAACAAGAACTTCCGTTTCGTGGACACGACGAAAAGAATGAGTCTATGAACAAAGGGAATTATGTAGAAACTTTAAATCTCTTGAAAAGGTGGGATCCAGTGCTAAAAGGGCATTTAGAATCGTCTACAGTGTTTAAAGGAACATCCAGTGATATTCAAAATGAAATAATTAGTGTTGTTAGTAATGTTGTGAGCGAAACAATAGTGAAGGAAACGGAAAATTCTGATTTTGTTTCCATCATGCTAGATGAGACGTCTGATGTTAGGAGCAGGTCACAGCTCTCAACTGTATTGAGGTACGTAAATAAAATCGATGGGGTTGTAAAAGAGAGGTTTATAGGGTTTTCAGACGTTAGTGCTGATCGAACTGCAGACGGTTTATTCAAGGATGTGGACAATGTTGTAAAAATGTACAATATAGGAACAAAGCTCATTGCTCAAACATATGATGGAGCAGCAGTAATGTAGGGCCACTTGTCAGGGTTACAAAGAAAAGTGCAGGAAGAGTATCCAATGGCTTTGTTTACTCACTGCTATGCACACGTGTTAAACTTAGTCTTGTCTCAGGGAATGGTTGACATCACTGAATGTAAAGCATTTTTTTCAACTCTAAGTGGAATTTCGACTTTTTCGTCTCACTCAAGTAAGAGATCATTTGCTATTCAAGAGTACTTAAAAAAGTCGATCCCATCGTTTGCTCCCACTAGATGGTGCTTCACTTCTAGGCTTGTCAACACTGTAGAAAAATATCGGGAACTTATCATTAAATTTTTTTCAAATATTCATGAAAATATTGATGATGAGTGGAAGGCAGCCGACAGGTGTGCAGCATACGGCTTCAAGAAGTTTTTAGAAAGTTTCCAAAACGTATTTCTCCTTAACACTTTTTCCCCTATGTTCATGCAAACTGATATTATTTACAGCATATTGCAAAGTGAACACATTGATATTATGACTTGTTGGAATGTTATTCGGGACTTTGAAAACCAGCTGATAATTGACAGAAAAGGGTTTGTTCATTGCACTGAATGCAAAAAAAAGTTAGCCGCAAATAGAATCACAGAAGAAGATAGATGTAGCAAGTGTGAGATCATTGGCTTTAAGCCAGTGTGGGAAAAAACTGTTTCTATGCTAGGACCTCCCTCTTTTTCTAGAAAACGAGCTATCAATGAAACCGATAAAACTCTAACTCCTGAAGAAAAATATAGACAGCTTTACTTCTCAATTATTGACAACCTTTTGGGCCACCTGAAGGGTCGTTTCTCATCTTTGGAGAAATTACAATTTTTTGAAATTTTAAATCCAAGAAAATTCAAAACTTTTTCAGAAGCAAAGAATTTTCCAGAGAAAGTGTTGTGTGACCTCCATAAAATGTATCCACACATTTTTGACCAGCAGGGACTAAAAAATGAACTGACTGTGCTCTATAGAACTTCCACATTCCAAGACAAAAGCCCCCGAACGTTATTGCAATTTTTGAAAGATGAGCATTTAGAGTACGCATTTAGTGAAGTGTTCCGCTTGGCTAAGCTTATCTGCACAATACCAGCCACAACTGCCTCAGTGGAGAGGAGTTTTTCTGCACTTAAAAGAGTACATACTTTCAAGAGATCCACGCAAGGAGAAGAACGTATGAGTAACCTGGCTTTGCTGTCAATTGAGAAAGAACTCTTGGAGACCATAAAAGGTGGAGAAGACTTCTACGAAACAGTTATTAAAAAATTCACTGCAAAAACTCGGAGAATCGAGCTCATGTAAAAATAAGGTAGGAATGTTTTGCTTGTTTTATTAATATGTATTTATAAGAGTAAAGTGACCATTGCGCGTTCAATCGAGTTCATATACAAATAAGGTAGGAATGTTTTGCTTGTTTTATATGTATTTATAAGAGTAAAGTGACCATTGCGCGTAAATACTTTTTTAATCGCCTAATTAACCCTTCAACGCCGTCAAATTATAGAGAAGAGACTCAAGTTCTTTCAAGAAGTGCAGCTCAGTAAACCTACCAAAGTCAGAGTCAGTTGAACCTGTCGCTTTTCTGGATGGAATATTATAGGAGTTTTATTTTATTCTTACAAACAATTTAGTGGCTTCCTTTTTATCGCTTACTTCGTAAGTGCTTCGTTCCGCAAGCCGTACGCTTAAAACTGAGGAATATTTGTGTCTTTTCTTTATCAGGGTTGTTACTTACCTACCGTCAATTATGGCATGTGCAGGAAAGAAAATGTTGGTGGAGTTGAGTAATCAACAGGTTGAGGACGTCTTGCTTGAAAGTGACTAAGCAAAGAATATTGAGTTCTGATAGCAACAGTGAGAATGACATAAAGAATCGCCCCGAAATTGATGCGTTGGTGTTTGAAGATTTGGATGAGGTAGAGGATGAAGCTTCAGATTTTGCTTGGAAGGGCATTTCCAGTTATAAAGGAAAAAGAGAAAATTCCATTGGTAATTTCGGTCCACAGGGCAGAGCAAAAAATTAGCAAAATATTGAATCAATATTTCAATTTTTTTTGTTAACGATTTAGTAGCAATATTTGCGGAGGAAAATAATTGTTATGCAAAGAAAATTAGTAAAACAAACAATAGAACATTTGCTGTAGAACAATGAGTGCCAGGCTGCCATAAATCAGACAATATGCTTCCAAGACTAACTGAAAGCCTAAAGTCATTGATCACAGGTCTTCATATGGTATCAAAACATTTATATCTCCTCCGTCGACTGGATTAAAATCCATTTAAACCTCCTCCGGGCTTGAAGGGTTAATGCAATACTTCCTAAAGATTCTGTGCCAGGAGAATAAACATGGAATTGGTATATGTGTTTTTCGGAAACCATGCCGCGAATTGGCCGACCTACCCTTTGCGTCTGCGATGACTAGTCAAAATCATCACGCCTCGCCACTGATATTTACGGAGAAATAAAACTTTCGACCCGAATCACAAATTAGGTGTTAAGAATAAGTAATTTCCGTGACTCCGTATTGCCATCCGTTTGGCGTTGAGAGTACGAATCATCTCTGCGTTTCCTGTTTGCTCTTTGTTTCACATAGCTCGATTTTGAGAGAAGATTTCAACGGATAAAAACGAAAATTCAGACATTTTTTTTCACTTCTCCATGTTTCACTTCCAAAGAATTTAACGGCTTTTTCAACTGTACTATTTAAATGTTCTCAGTGTACACATCACACGAAGTTTTTTCTCACATTCCTAAAACGTTTTCGAAAATCATGAATTTTTTTTAAAAAGCATTGCAGGATATTTGATGGCAAATTTCGAGGAACGAAAAAATTAAATCCCTTTCGACTTCAAGAAAGGTTAACAAAAGTGCTGCTCGTACACTTTAGACATTTCTCTTATGCTTGGGCATTTTATATTGTGATAAAACACAGCAAATATACACCACAATCCACGAATGACGAAAATCTTGGGCATTATTCATTCCAATTGCGAACACTACCCTTAACGCAAGAAATTAAAAACTGATGTTGCCACCTACTTTTATGGCAGTATTAAGTCACCTACTCTCTTATATTTGAATGAATTTATCATCATTCGTTTCATTGACGAAAAAAGCTTCCGACATAAGTTTGCGCGCATTTTTAGCACGGGCTTTGGAGTTTTCCCTTAGAACAACACAATTTACGTATAAATCGTCAGGTTACAGTTATTCGCTGTGAACCATAATAAGTTAATATACATTGCACCACGGATATATTTAATTATTCGTTCATTAATCATAAGTTCGTGACCTAAAAGAACAAAGAATACTCACACAATGGAGAATTCATGAAATAAATTCACCTTAACATGAAAAGAATATGCAAAAACAGAGACAATTCGGATAACTAGAATTAACACAAGTGTATCTGTATTTTTTCATGGAAAACCGGTCCACACTTGAGTGCCTAGTGGAGGGCATATCAAGTTCAGTACTCCGTCCGTCAATTGGGACGTTAAGCAGTGGTCCCCTTGGCGTCTTTCGTTAAGAGTGAGCTAATGCGACGCCCAAGTTTCTCTCCACCATTTCCTCCGTTCCCTGAATAAACTCCTACTATTACCCAATTATCTATCTGTCGGTCGCCTCCCCTGAATAACTTACTAGCAAACTATACATTATTATTTTGGGATTCATCATCAGAATGTAGATTAAAATTTAAATGAAACTCCCGAAGTTGGTCGCCTCCCCTGAACTGTTTCCAAGTGTAACTAGGTGTGTGAGTATTTTTAATGTTCACACACGTCTTCATAATATACTAAATTGCATAATGCATTTTATAGCAGTTTAAAAATATCCTTGCAATTTTAATTAAAAGTATAAATTTGGTGTGGACAGAACGATATTCTCAGCGAAAATTTCTCTTTAATCTAATAGTATAATTTAACTTTGGAGTGTATTTGGTGGAAACGCAACCCCTGCCACACACCAACGAGGTGGCTTTCTGAGTCGTCAGTAAACGAAGATGTAGATAATTACATTTCTTAGATATCTCACCTGTTGGAGAGAAATCGGCTACAGAATGATCGCCCGACTGGATAATCCCCTCAGCACTTGATGCTGTTAATTTACACTCGTCGCCTTGCAACGCAGCTGATGCACAAGCAAGAAGGTCTTGTCACGATGACGACGGAGATGCGAATGTGAGGTCACGCAGCGCGATCGTCCTCTTTTTATTTATTTCTGATTTGGAGGAAATGCAGTCCATTGCCTGTGGCCAATTTGTTACTCAACTGGCAAACTGCGGATGTTGTCTCCGTCTTCCATTACACGCGTGATGCGACAGTAATTAGCACTGCTTTGCACACATTTTAAATAATTATTTCTGTTTATTCTCGACTGCGTAACCTTATGTCCGGAGGGAAATTGGTTCTTTCCCTCGGAGTCAAGGGGACCGGAAGTCGATGACATACTAATCTTCCTTAGAGGCGAATTAATTTCGAGGAAATCCCGTGGCCGCTCCCAAATTCAAAAGAATTATATTCCAATCATTAAAAGGACTACAAATTTCTTAAAATTTGATCAAATTATCTTACTTAGTGCCCGTAGGATGAATTTTTCTTCCTCACGGTCGCAAATTCTTAACTGCGACCAATTTTCCATCTATTTTATATTTTGTGAACGGGAAAATATCTGCGGAGTTAATCCATCATCACAACAGCTTGTTGTGGTTACAGACCTCTCTTGCTGTAGGTCCTCACCTATCTAACATGGCATAGAGGCCATTTAGAAAAATATAAAATCTCGTATATTCTTGACATTTTCACAATTGCATGGGATCTATACTTGAGTTCATCCCTCCATGATAATCCTTTGCCCACTGATGGTGAAATGTAATGGTGTTAGCGGTCGCTTGTCAACGTGTAGCGAATACGGCATTAATTATGTTACCAGTAATTTGTGTAGAAAGGGATAATGAAAAGGCGTGGTCAGACCTAGTTCACACAGTAATTTTTCCTGTAATTTGTGTTTTTTGCTTACCATTCGGGAAATATAATGAAGTTGCCGTTTAACTATAATCGTCTATCGCACACTGAATTCATATATTTCAATGTTGTGTTCGTGGAAAGGGAATATGAGACTCGCGGTCTGTTAACGTGTACTACATTATTTCATAGCCAATGTGACTCATTGTTTTCTTGCTCTGCTGACTGTTGAAGGAATGTAATAAAATTGATATTCAATGTTTCATTTCGTTATTATCTCACAAAGAAAGGGAACCGGCGAATGGCGAACGTACTTCGTATGGTGGTAGAAAATGAAAATTCATAATATACGTATTTTCGGAACCGCGTTCAATGGACACTTATTTTTGAGCTACTTGCATTTAAAAAGGTTGAAAAAACATTCGTAAAATTAGAGTTACGTTACATTAATGTTCATGAAGGAAATTTTACATCTACATAATACCCTGCCAGCCACCACGAGGGTGTGTGGCAGGGGGTGATTTCTCACCAAACATGCACTACATATCATGCATTAAGAAGGAATAGTATTAATATACTAGTCAGAACAACACTATTTAAAAAAAAGATACAAATTGCTAAGCAAACATGCAAAAACATTCTGTTAGTAGGGTTAGATTTTAGTACTCATACCAACATGCAGCTACCAATGCTATTCATTGCTACTCTCTGATAGGACATATTTACCGTTATTCGTATCTAATTGTTCGAGGGAAAAAGGACATTTTGAATCGGTCAGTTCGGCAATCAATTTCTCTAATTTTATGAATATGGTCCAGTCTGCCATAGTAAGTTGGGGTTCGTAAAATATTTTTAACTTCATCACTGAAAATATTGCCTTGGAATTTGTTTAAGAGATTAAGTCTAAATTTCAACCTGCGATCTGACAATGATTCCCATTTCAATTCATTTAATAGACTGGTTACGGTAACATAATTATCGTATCGTCCCTTTACAAATCTCTTTATTGAGGCTACGCGTGTACAACTGTTGTGGCACCTCGCAGTAAGGCTTTTTGAGACATCTACAATATACCCTGCAAGCCACCATTAATGTGTGTGGCAGGGGGTGAATTTTCATCAAACATGCACAACATATAATGCATAAAAAAAGATTAGTAATAATATACCGGTATAAATTTATCTAGGTATTTAAAAAAGATAAAAATAGGAAAGCAAGCATGTAATATGTTAGTTGGGTTAGCTTCATGTTCTTACACTAGCATACAGCTACCTTAGCTATCCATTGATAAACTCGAATTGGATGTATTTACCGTCTCATATATTACCTCTTCATGTCCCAAATTGTACGAGGAATTAAGGACATTTTGAATCTCACCTATCTGCAGTAAATTTAACTAATTTTGTTATTATGGTCCAGTCTACCACAGTATGTTGGAGTTCGTTAAATATCTGTAACGTTATCACTGAAGTTATAATTTTGAAATTCATTTTAAAAGATTGAGTATAAATTTAAACCTGCGATCTGACAATGATTCCTAACTGATTTCATTCAATTGACTGGTTACGCTAATATGGTTATTGCATTGCCCCTTCACAAATATTGCCGATCTTCCCTAACGGGCAAACTTAACGATAAAGGTATTGAATGTATTTTAAATTCCAACGGTGATGAAGGATTTTTTTAATATTTAAAACGAATCCACTACAGTTGGATGTGGGAGCCAACTACACGCGAACTGTGGATCGAAATGAGTTGGATGGTGCAGCCAACTCCAATGTAACATTGTAAAATGGCTCCCTCAACCAAATAATTGGATGGCGCCCCGGAATTCAACAAAGTTTCTTGCAATTCCCCGATTCTTAGTAGCTGCAACCAATCTTTTTTATTCTTCAGTGTGCATCATGCGAAATTTCCCTTGCCCACCGAACCCTAGAAAACCTCAGAAAACCTCGCCGCAATAACCCTAGAGTAGTTCCAACTGTGAATGACACGAGCGAACAGACGTATCCTGTCTTTTATGCTGGCACTTAAGGTGGAAGTCCAAGTCTCTGATTGGAATGTAACTAAAACAAATGTCTAGTAATTAATTTTTGGAAAAGAATTGTTCTTCTCCTATCACTGATAACATAAGTAAAATGAATTAACAGAGGTTGAATCCATTTAAAATCTTGGAGAAAGACTGACACATGATCTTTCCTGGGGTTAACACATACGTGAAATAATGAGGCAAGCTAATCGTAAACTGGGATTCATAAAAGATTATTGGGTAAATGTGACGATCATGTACGTGAAATCAGCTTTTCTTTCCTTGTTAGACCTAATTTGAAATATGCTACCAAGGTATTATGGGACCCCTACGAAATCGGTATAAACAATGAACTTAAACGTGTGCAGGGAAGATCGCAAGTCGCAAGATTGAGTCGCAATCTTACGGTCCCTAAGAAGAATATTTTGAACACATTTTAAGGGATTTATAGTCCTTAAAATATTTGGAGTATAATACTTTTGAATTTGGGAGCGGCCGACGGATTTCCTCGAAATTATGTCACCTAAAATGAAGATGAGTAGGGCATCGTCTTCCGGTCATACTAAATCCGAGGAAAAGAACCAATTTCCCTCCGGACGTATGTTACGCAGTCGAGAATTAACCGAAATAATTATTTAAAATGTGTGCAAAGCAGTGCCAATTACCGTCGCATCACGCGTGTAACGGATGACGGAGTTAGCATCCGCAGTTTGCCAGTTGAGTAACAAACTGGCTACAGCCAATGGAATGCATTTCCTCCAAATCAGAAATAAATAAAAGAGGACGATCGCGCAGCGTGGCCTTACATACGCATCTCCGTCGTCATCGTGACAAGACCTTCTTGCTTGTGCATCAGCTGCGTTGCTAGGCGACGAGTATAAATCAACAACATCACGTGCGGACGAGATCCTCCAGCCGGGCGATCGTATTGTACCCGATTTCTCTCCAACAGGTGAGATATCTAAGAAATGTTATTATCTACATATAAGTCTACTAACGACCCAGAAAGCCACCTCGTTGGCGTGTGGCAGGGGTTGCGTTTCCACCAAATATACACTTAAGTTATATTATACTATTTGACTATTCGCTGATGATATCGTTCTGTGCACACCACATTTATACTTTTAATTAAAATTGCAAGGATATTTTTAAACTGCTATAAATGCATAATGCAATTTAGTATATTGAGAAGACGTGTTTGAACAATAAAAAACTCACACAACTAGTTACACTTGGAAACAGTTCAGGGGAGGCGACCAACTTCGGGACTTTCATTGGAATTTTAATCTACATTCTGATGATGATTCCCAAAATAATAATGTGTAGTTTGTTAGTTAGTTATTCAGGGGAGGCGACCGACAGCTGAGGTCATCATGCGCTATTTAGGATAGGCGGGTAATTGGGTAATCGCAGGAGTTTTTCAGGGAGTGGAGGAAAAGTGGAGAGAAACTTGGTCGTCGCAGTAGCTCACTCTTAACGAAAAACGCCAAGGGGACCACTGCCTAACATCCCATCCAACGGACGGAGTACTGAACTTAAAATCCCCTTCACTAGGCACTCGGGTAGGGACCGGTTTTCTATGAAAAAATACAGATACACTTGTGTTAGTTCTAGTTATCCGAATTGTCTCTGTTTCTGCATATTCTTTTCATGTTAAGGTGAATTTATTTCATGAATGCTCCATTGTGTGAGGATTCTTTGTTCTTTGTGTCACGAACATTACGATTAATGAACGAATAATTAAATATATCCGTGGTGCAATGTACATTAACTTATTATGGTTCACAGGGAGTAACTGTTACTTGACGGCCTTGACGATTTCTACGTAATTTTGAAATTACAGTGGAAATCTCCAGCGCCCGTGCTAAAACTGCGCGCAGACTTATTTCGAAAGCTTTTTACGTCAAGGAAACGAATGAAGTGGAATTCATTCAAGTATATGAGAGAGTAGGTGACTTTATCCTGAAATAAAAGAAGGTGACAGGATTAGTTTTTATTCCTAGCGTTAAGGGTTTTGTTCCCAATTGGAAAGAATAATGCCCTAGATATTCGTCATCCGTGGATTGTGGTGCACACTTTCTGTTGTTTATCACAATGTAAAATGCATAAGCATAAGAGAAATTTCTAAAGAGTACGAGCAGCACTTTCGTTAACTCTTCTTGAAGGCGCAAGGGATTTAGTTTTTTGGTTCCTCAAAATTTGCCATCAAATATCCTGCAATGCTTTCTAACAAAAGTCATGGTTGTCGAAAACGTTTTAGGAATGTGCGAAGGAATCCAATATGATGTTAATTGCATCCATAATTTTTAATGAAGTAGACAATTCATGATCAAGGTTTACCTTAAACGTCTGCAGCCGTATCTTGAAAGTGCGCCTAGTTTGGAAGGAAGTGAATATTTTAATGCCTTTTTGATCCAATGGTTGCCAGTTGATGTCGTACTTGGAGGGAGAAACAGTAATTAATGTTTCCGCCAGCATTTTGCCTAAAAACTGGATGTCCAATTGTATACTCAAGTGTTAGCAGGGCCTAAAATTTCAAGTTTTTCTTTATTAGATCTCGAGAACAATCTAATTGAACCACTCATAACAAAAAGCTGCGTTTACCCACCTCTTCTGATTTGATTTCCAAGGCACAAGTAGGATTACTTACGCTTTTCCCTTTAAAACTCTGGAATTTTCAGAATTAACAAATTTCGGCCTACAATGTAAGCTATATGAAATATGTATATGAATAAAAAGTACAAGGTGATGCTTAGTGGGCATAAATCTAGGTGCTCAATGGTCCTACTTTCAAATATAGGATTATCTTCGTCATCTTTTTCCAGAACAAGTCTGTATCATTGGCGTTGATAGGTGGTTAAAGCGAATAACCCCTTTCTACAATCAGGGCAGAAATCTATAGATTAAAATTTTGGCCTATTTGATGATTTGCAGATGCACTTACCCCATGTTATCCTAATATCATGATATAGTAATTTCTTCGTTTTAAAATTTTCCTTAAACCATTCAAAACTCGCAATAGAAGTTGCACTGGTAGAACACTCCGGATTATTCGCAGATAAGGTACCTTGTGTTTTGTTAAACACAAGGTACTTAGGACTCATTACTGCTGAACTCAGCGTCACCATTGTTTAATCACAAACATTTTTCATAAAGCAATTAAAAAAAAAAAACTTCCATAGTCGAAAACATGTTTCCGCAGTACAAAATTTATGATGAGGGTAAGGAAACAATGCAGTTCCACAAAATATATAATTTCTTCACACTGTAAAAAGTAGATCTGATTTTAAGGTACAAAAGCGATCTGAATTTCAGATGCAACAATTTTAAGTGACGGTATGTTGAATTTGAGCAGTAATATCTTGTCTAAAAATAAGGCAGGTGAACGGCTGAAAATCAGACCATCCAGAATCCTGCTTCCTCTGCTTCCTGCTCAACTGCTCCTGTACCAACCATCCATGTTCCTGCCTCTTCCGTACCTTAAATCCGTGTTCCTGCCTTACAACCAGACAGCGCTTAAATTCAGATCGCACTGAAAATCAGATCAACTTTTTACAGTGCAGTCACGATCATTGCTTCGAGGCTGAGCATCATCTGCAGTGTCAAATACAGAATTGTAAGGTCCTTAAATACAATTTAACAGTGGGGGAGGGGAAGGGAGAGGCAGGGGAAGGGAGTGAAAGTCCAAACCGTGGTGTTCGAGGGTGTTGTCACCATCCCCTGCTGTTAGTCCTGGGGGAAGGGAGGCTGGGAGGAGGGGGGAAGGCAGGATACTTACACTCACTTAAGAATTTTAAGGGTGGGAGCGGGAGGGGAACAACATTTACTTCAACACGGTACGACCGTTAGAATTTAAATGTCGATATATCTCCAATTCTTCCAAAGCGTCTGATTTTCTGCCTTTCTCCTCACAGTGATGGAACACAGTTGCTGTCGTGTCCGTGTGTTTGTAAATGTTTTGCAAACTGTGAGTACCCAGTGCTATTGATGAAGAATGCTTGGTGCGCTTTTGCCCTTGTTTCGAATGTTCTTCCCGTCTGTCCTATGAACATGGCATTGCAGTCCGAGCAGCTGAGTTTATAGATGCCACTTTTTTGTGCTCTGCTCTTGTAGTGGGTGGACTTTTATGTTACATTTGGAGAGAAGGTGTTGTATTCTCAGTAAAATGCAGCCAAGAAAAGGAATCCTTCGCCATGTCTTTTCCTCTGAGGGTCTACTACGGTCCTCTGATAGAGCTTTTTGTTTCCTGTTGCATAATGTGTCAATAAATCCGGTCTTGTACCCATTACTTTTCGCGACTAACTCTTCGATTTGGGTCTTATAAGAGAGCGGGATTCTACGTACTCTGTTTACCATGGCGTGGATTGCTGCCAACGTTTGCGAGCAATGATGTCTGGAGTGGGAATGGATGATTGTGTCTGTATAGCAATGTTTGCGGCAAATGGAGGAGTCAAACTTATTGTCAATAATCTGCAAATTCAAGTCCGGGTAATTGAGCTCACCATCTGCTTCCACTTCAATGGTGAACTGTATGCCACTGTAAATCTGTAAAAATATCAAAAGTTCTCTGATTTGGAGCCAGTCCTCACACAAAATACAACATCCACATGTCTCTGCACCGGTACCAAACGTTATTAAGGAGGGGGTGACTTACAGAGAAAAGTTGGTTTGTCCATGTAAATATCAGCGAAGGGGTGGGAAAGAGGGGAGCCCATTTGGGTGAGACCTTCTTGTTGACTGCAACACTTCCCATTGAAGGGGAAGCAGTTATGATTTACGAGCAGCAGAGGAATTCCACGTAGTCAAGCCAGACACCGTCAACTTTCATAAAAATTTACATTTATTTTGGAAATCTATTTATTTTTCACCACCATAATTTTCTGCACTGAAGTCAGCTCTTAGTTTTCCTTCGTTTGTTCATACAGTACTTATGTTGACTCATTTATCCTGTTTTTTTCACATCCCTTACATTTGCTTCTCTTCAGGGCAAACTTTATTTATACATTCAAGGTTGAATCTTTTTTAAAATATTTTTCCCCGTTTCGTAAGAGACCTCGCTTTGCAATTGACGATATGATAAAACTTCTCTTTTTGAACAAAGCATTTACTTCTCAATTTGTACCCATTGATAGGATTTATTCAAGAGTTTAGGACCTGAAAATTCCTACTGCTGTGAGTCTTGATTACGTCTTCTGCATATAGCTTCAAATCACTGATTGGGCATTCTCCTCCCAAACGAATGACCATGGCGTGATTCTTCAAGATTCACAGGTAGACAAAAGTGTTCTCTATTATGCAGAACTTCCGAAATTGCCTTTCTAAATTTCCAAAACTCGCTCTGGCAGGATGAACGAATGTCCAACAATCGGGAACCAAATCCATATCTTCTTGATAGTAATTGGGGCGGGTTAGGGGTGTTTGGGATGGATTACAAAGCATTATTGCGTCTTACAGGGATTCCTATAGACACTACACTTGATTGTTGAAACATTTATTCGCTTATCAAGTTGATTTCAAGAGTCACATGATGTGGACACAAGGTGTAACTGCGCGACTAAATGGCGGCTATTCCAACAAGGCCAACGGACGCTACGACATCCGGTGTCTCTGAAGGAGTTTACCACGCACACATGGGTTAAATACTACACAATAGCGAAACATGCAGGTCTCCTTCGCACATTATATAAAAGGTTGAAACATAATAACCAAAGAAAGCACATTTATAATTCCAGTGAATTATTATGGAAACCATTGAAAGAAAACTCTTAACCATTTCAACAGAAAAAACGGATATCCCTTTCTAGCTTGTACCATGTAGCTTGGGAAAGGATAATGAATGCCTCGCATAAACACGGTGCAGAATAAGAATAAGGATTAGGGATTGCATTATCTATTGATTATATTTGTCGAATAATCGAAATATGGAATTGACTAATGCAGCAGCCGATATCTATCATGCATACCCGATTAATTTGATCTTTTGTTTCGGAAATAATTGTCTGGTGGACTGTGATGGCTAGGGCTTCAGCAGCACTATCAGATGACCTCTCGAGCTTTCATGACACTGAATCAACATCACAGAGAACTCTGTACACTCAAGATATCGCCGTGGTGGGATATTGCTATAGTTAAGGCAGTTCCTCCACCGACTACGTCGTTGACCACCATTCGAATCCTGTTTCAGTGTGGGAGTCAATGACAACTGAGCTCCCATACTTAAATCAGGAAGCCAGGAAGTACCTGTTAGGTGTAGCAACTTCAGATCCAGCAGAGAGACCCTTTGGCAATATGATAGATGGCACTTGCTTCAGTGACTTTCCTTCTGTTTCTCCGACGAATTTAAATGTGGCATTCTAACTCCCAACTTACGCTTTCTCACCTTCCATTACCTCATCCACGCTACGTTACTCATCTTCGGAGAATATTAGAATACGCTCGTGGCAAATACGATTTTAAATATTAGGTTTACTGAAATACACATTCATTTGCAGTATTTGTTCCACTACTTCGTGAGAATTTAACTAAGATCCAAATCCAAATGTCCTTGATGTAATGTAGACCCTTTTTACTTTCCGACGTTTCGCTACGTGTTTCAGGTGCTTATATACACTTCAATGGCCGAAGGTTTCTTTCGGAGATTTGGGAACACCTTGGTGATCTCTATATTGACGATGGCGTTGATCGTCATGGAGATGACTTTGCTTGGATCCGCTTCTTCGTCGCCACCAAGGGAGCAGTGGACAGGCCCCTCGAGTGGCCACCTGTGCAGTGATGACCCAGGGTGCTTCTGCGCTGAAAACAAATTCTACTCCTGGAGGTACTGCGAGGGACTTGCGCACGTGAAATGGATCTTCAATGATGGCTCGCTTTACTACACGTTGGAGTGCTTGGGAGAAGCGGGGGTGGAGGCCTACCGACAACTGTCCCTGTTGCCTCCATTCCACCAAACCGTCGACAAAGTGTTGTTGAAGGTGATTTTCCCCTCTCCTATAACTCCAAACACATACCATACCTCAATGTTATTTATCTACACAACTGCGGGGATATTGTTTCGTGTTCATTATTGCCATAACTCATATGACATTGTTTCTTGATTTTATTCAGTTTCTTATGTTTCTTTTTTCCGTGGAGCCATCACCGGGGTTAAATGGAGACGCAAGATTTCGGAAGCTCAATATTCCAAAAGAAGAAACCAATGTTAAAATTAATGTTATAATCCGTTGATTTATGCGCTTATTCATGAAAATAAATTATTTAATCGTCTAAGACTATCTTTCACGAAATTCTTTTAGGATGGAATTGTTAATGTGAATTAAAATCCCTTGATGAAGAACTGCGCAATTTTTATTCCATTAGCTGTCATAATGTTAAATTGAAATTTCAAAAAATAAAAGCAATCAATAATTTTCATTTATTTCACTATTCACATTTATTCATGACTTGTACTTAAGAGGGAACAGACTGAAGAGGTTCCAGGGAAGTCTCCTACGGGACGCTAGAGATGTGAGATGGTTGAACCTGACAAAGAACAGGATCGAACTTCTCGATGAGGACTTGTTCGTGAACACCCCCTGTCTCCTATCTCTAGACATAAGCGGTAACAGAATCAAGGACATTCCTTCCAGCCTCTGCTGCTTGCCAGGTTTGAGGGAGCTCTACGCAAGTGACAACCTCATCGGTTTCCTCCCTCTAAACTGCCTACAGAACCTGGTCCAACTACTAGATCTGAGATTGCAGGGGAACCGTTTTGTCAACCTGGACTCCAACTGGAATGATATGAACAGAGTCAATGTTGGCTTGATGTGGGTCAGCGGAGACATGGACCTTACGTTACTCAGCACATCTTACGGTGACATCGTACTAAATGGTGACATGACCGAGGGTGAAACCAAAAGACTTATTTCCCACTCGAAGTTAAATTCACATCGCAGAGGTGTCCAATCGCCAGGATTTAATTCCACGACGAGAGGCCAATATCAAATTCCAGAGTATTATGATCGCTACATCAACAAAATTAATACATGTTCAACATCAGATAAAGTATTATTAATGGACCTTCTTAGCCACATGAGGAAAGTAAGGACTCTTGATCTTTCTAACAACAGTCTCTCGAGAATTTGTCCAGACTCGTTCGCCCCGAACTTCAAGGTACAGAAGCTCATCGCGTCCGACAACCTTCTCACGGACGTCTCTGAGATTCTATTGGTGGCTGACGCTGACCTTGTAATTCTGAACTTGTCCGGAAACCGTATCAGGATGCTGGATACATCCTTCTACTCCAATGTGCCGAATCTTCAGAAAATAGACCTCAGCAACAACAGGTTCGTTCTATATTCAACTTCACTCCTATGAACATAATTTATCCCATACTTTTGGCTTCAATGTATTCCTGTACAGCAGAATTCCATATAACCCAACGCTATACACCGTGCCAGTTCTGTTGATACGGTGATAGGAGAATACCTTATTTGGATCTCTACATCTCTATAATTAAGGAGCTAATATTTTAAGATTTTCTTTTGTATTCCTCTACGTTGAAGATGGCATGTGAAGATCATAATGCATGGAATAAAGAGTATGTATCGTGTATCGTAGAGCGATAAATTATGCATACATTTACACCCTCATCCCGCTACTCTGGGTACCTTAGAATAAATATAAAGGGGTCGTTTACATTATTTTTTGTTGCAGACACTAATAGAGTTTGTAAAATATGAAGTTATGTACTTTTCCGGTATTCGATCCTTCAAGTCGTTCTCGAGTTACACGCAGCGAAAAACTGACGTTTTTACCCTTTATTAAAAGAGGGCGTGCAAAGGACTCTTACGTCATCTCCTTCGTCCAATCACAACCGAGACTGAAGAACTCTTTCGTCTTATCACAATGGGTGACACACAGCTGACTCAGCTAATAGAAGCGGTTGTTGGACTTCAATCGGTTTGCTTAGAAAGGCATTGAACTTTCAACTACATCTTAATCTGTTAAAAAACAAATTAGCTTCTGCACAAATTTAGTCGTACCATAGTGTATACGGGATTATATATTTGGTTGTTTAGTTGTTCTGAGTTATATGCGGAATGGGACAGGATCTCTTCAGGATCACCCTCTCCTCCCCACCTCCGTTCCCCTCCCGTTCTCTTCACTTAACACCCTGAAGGATGACGTAATAATGCTTGACACAGCTCGATTGGTGGGCGGAAACTTTTGCATTTTTTAAAATTTTTGATTCATAAGTGAATGGTGCTGGTTAGGATATTAGTTTTTTGCTACAATTACCGGCATTCATTCACCATTTTCATCTAATGATTCAAAATGTCCAAAACAGCGATATTGTTTGGAGATACTTACCCCATTCAATCACAAACTCCATGAAAAACCTAGATTATGGAACAATGGAGTCGCAGTGTGCGTTTTACACATCCGAGACATTGATTTTTGGTCGAAGTGATGTCAAAGGACAGGGAAATGTGTGCGCAGTACATTAAAAAATCACAAATTTTGGTTAAATCTGTAATAATTGAGTGTCCCATTCGTTTTGAGAAAATTGTCGTCATCTATCCCGGGAGGAGTCAGTGTGACAGACATTTGGATATGTCCTGAGATTCAGTTCCTGACGGAACAGTCCTGGTCTCGCATTCATTTATAAAGTACGGGATAACTTGAACAGAATGCAGAAATTTAAAAGGAAGGTGATCAAAAGTGATAGTTAGTGATGGGAAGGAGCCGTTATTTGATTCAACGCACGGATAAAGAGTGACTCACTGCCAGGGGCGTCTAAACGATATTCACTAAGGGGGGAGGGGGGTATACAAAAGTCCCCGGCATCTAACAAATGGGCCCGGTATTTAATGAAATGGCTCGGCATCAAAGAAAAGGACCTTTGCAAGGAAGTTAAAGTTATTGAGGAATTTCCAACAAAATGTCCCAACATTTTGACAATAATTGTAACTTCTCCCGCAGGCTGTCCTTCTTGCCAGAGGACATCTTCAAGCCCTTCAACATCACACGCCGAGGTAACTTCTATTCTCGGCTGGAACTCAACCTAGAAGGAAATCTACTGGAGTCCCTGCCGGCAGTGACCCTACCAGATCTGTGGTGGCTGAATCTGGCCAGGAACAAGCTTACTCATATCCGGAGTGATTTTCTGCATGGATTGCCACGACTGGAGAAGCTGGACCTCTCGCACAACCTCATCGAGATTTTGAATGGTATGAACCGACGGTTGTTGATTATAGTCGCGACATTGCTCTGAGAGATTAGACACAAGATTGGTGGTGATTCGTCTTAAACTTTTAAATAAAGTGTAAAATGTATGCAAACCATATGTTTCTTCAAAAAAATTGCAAGAGAGTCTTATTGCATGGATAGCCTTTCGGTTTCATCAACGGGCAATTTTCTTAAAACTTATTCGCCTTCCTGCGAAAGTGGCTTCATAAAACAGCATTGCTTATGCAAAATCATTCATTACCAGCAACATCATACTCATTCTGGTTCCATAAAATTCTAATTGGAGGTTTGGTTTATTCTCAGTATCGGAATTCCGCAGTCGCTGGAGCAGAATTGAAGAGATTGATCTCTCTGGAAACCGACTGACGACTTTTCCTGTCAATGCACCAATCTACTACTTATTGCGGACGATAAACCTGAGCGGGAACAGGCTCCAGGACTTTGCCAATCCCCTGGAACTATTCCCTACTTCAATTTATGAAATACAAGCTATAGAGAACGTGAAGCACCTAGACCTATCCAGAAACCGAATGAAGTTGCCCGAATGCGAGGGGTTACTGAATATGGAGATGAAGGCGGTGGGTTGCCGGACCTTCTTCGAGAAAACGAAGAATTTACAGGTGGGTGACATTGATAGTGAACCTTTTCCAATCTGAGAGGATGACCAGTGAGCTTCGACACAAAACATTCGTGAATGCTACAAATTCTTCAAGGAAACTTTTCTTTGATGTACAGTACCTCAACCGAAATAGTAACCTTAAGTAGGAAATGAAGTTACTGTAAAGGTATCAATTCCATAATATGGCTATTCCTTATGGGATACGTTTCGCAGGAACGTGTCTTGAGTTTGGTGCACAAAATGATGGGACTGATGCTTATATAACTCTAATCACCCCCGCCATACACCTTTATGGTGGTTTGCAGTGTATTATGTAGATGTATGTAGATGAATCATCTGCCTAAGACATGGCAAAGCCGACAGAAAGCTCAAAATGAAACTCACTTCTTTTATTCCTTCACCTCTTTTCAAATCGGCTTTCGATATTTTCAATTTTATTTGGCCCTTGTGGGTGAAAGACATACCAATATGACTCAATGGTATGTAAACGTAGTTGTCACCACTTTGTTGGCCTTCATGATATCACTAATGACATTATTGGTCAAGTGTTGCTCAAGCTTGGTCCTATTTTTTTTAGTCGCACGTCCAGGAAATAAAATCTGGTTGCTTAGTTTCAAATTTCATCGAGGTATTGCATCTTTATCGTAATTATTGCATAGGTATGTTATGCACAGAATATCCAAGGCCTTAGGTGAACATATAAAGAGGCCAAACGATGGTAATAGGTTAATCGTCAAAAGTAAAATTGAAAATTTAAAAAAGTTTTAAATTATTATAGGTGTTTATAAAATTAAATTATAATATAACAAATTTTAAAAAGTTTATACAATATAAATATTTTAAAAAAATTTTGTATATTCAAAATTTTTCATATAGTTTTGCATGACTTCACACCAATGAATGAAACAAGTCTTAGGAATCAGAGAAAAATAAATTATGCTTATTATTTATGGAAAGCAATAGACACACGTCATCTTGTCTTCGGTTTTCTATGCTTACGGATTTTTTAATTTTTTAAACTGATATTCAGTTGATGCATGGAATTTATGTATCAATAGCAGGTTTTTACTTCAAAGTGTTGATGAAAATCTTTTTCTTTCCTGTGAGTACTGACTCCCAGTTTTCTTCTCTTGTCTTCATCAGTTCCGCTTTTTTCGCGGTACTAATAAATGTTTCTCACTGAGACCCTTCTAATAATTTTGCTGATGTAGTACCGTATAAAATTCCCACTGCATCACCAGCGGTCATCAGGTACTCGTCCTTGGTGGCATGAACTGATTTATACGTTTACTGACTTATTACTTCCGCCATCTATTTAGGCTTGACGAATTTTCTTAAACCCACCCTAAATGATGCATTACGCCTCAACCGATGAACATACGAAAATTTCGCATCCTAAACACACAGTCAACTATGTAGATATTTTCTGTTGGCATTTTGCTATGAATATTACAGTCAATTTCGGGGGAAATTTCTTCGAGATATTTTCTACTGTACCAAGATTCGCTAAAAGGTGTGCACTGGAGTGTTTGCGAGGATTCATTCTTTTATGAGTTAAAATAAGATGGAGAAGTATCAAGTAATGCATCTTCAGTCTAGTTATCATTTCAGACAATAAGAGATATAACGCCAATACATTTTACACCTTTCAAATCAGGCTTCTCCATTGTGTAACAAGTGTACTCATCATACGCAAAACATTTACTTTTCGCACAGTGCGGTAATTCGATGCTAGAACAGCTACAATATGTTGTAACTGTTGCATCACCAAGATTTCGGAGTCAATGCTGAGTGGCATTTCCATTCCACACATGGGTATTCCACTGGTATTCAAAGCAGGACATAAAGCAGTACCCTATTTGCCCATATTGAATACTGCGAGTAATATTTTCAAAACATGTATTTAATACGCATAATACGATGTGTGGAAATATACTGAATGCAATTCAAGTACTTTAATTAATTCAGTTAAAATAAGTAGAACTGTTCGAAACATATTTAAACTTATATTCGAACGCCTCTGGTGAATTACAGGGTATAATTGCCTTGCGTTTACCACTTTTAACGCTCTCCCTTGTTGAAAACTCTGCCCGTAGTTCTTTTGGATCTGGAACGGCATGTGCAAGCAGCACGTTTCCATAGGGAACGTGGCAAGGTTAATTTTCATATAAGAAGGGCAATCGAAGGACGTTCGTAACGATCTCTTAACGTGTGATAGTAAATTGTCACCCATTTGCAGATATTTATATTGAAGATCCAATTGCAAGTGGTAAGTTGCCATGAGGGTCGGGTCGCCAACGGAGTTCTAAGTATTGCGAGAGTCCGGATTAAGACAAATGGCGACCTTGATTATGTCCGTCTACCTGTGTTAGTCCCCTAAACACAACCGTGAAATTTCAATTCCCCAGAACACAGCGTTTGGAGTTCACTGAATTGGGTTCTTGTGTGTTCTAAATTAAATGCACCCCATGAAAAGCAGTTATTGAAGTATTCTGGAAATCGAATTGTGGACAAATAAAGTAGAAGTAGAACAATTTTCTCTGCTTTTAGTTAACAGTGAAAATCGAAGTCAGCAATAAAATAATCGACTCTTGGTATAAAGAGTTTGACTGAAGTCAATTTCCACTTTCCAATCCCTAGGTTGTGAATCTCTCGCACAACGAAATCGAATACGTCCCGATGGAGTTCCTGCACTCTTTGCCGAGCCTTCGCCTCGTGGACCTCAGCCACAACAAGATAAAGAAACTCTGGCCCAGTGATCTCCTCGTCTCCAATGGACGGACTCCCGATGATCGGAAATTCATGTATCTCAATAGAGACCACTACGTTTACAGGGAAGATGGCGGGGGAAATGGTTTCTACGAGTACTCCAACGCACGCCGTCTGATCATCGACCTCAAGCACAACCAGATCGACTCAGTGGTACTGCCCGAATATCAGGTGAGTGAGTCGACGTCACTTCCGATGTCGTGGCGTCCACAAATGACGTCAAAGCGGTAGGTTAACCAGCCCAGTCCAAATTTCTGTGACTAAGGCGTAAAAAAGCTTTGTGCGTGAAAATATCGGACGCAAACACATCATGAGTCCCCAAGGATTGCGTAATAGGCCCGCTTCCCTTTCTTTTACACATAAACGATTTGTAATACGCAGTTAAAAGCAAGGTTACACTTCTTGCAGACTTTGTTGGTTCTCCAGTCATTTCATAAAATGCAGGGAATCGCTTGGCAAGGATTCAGATTCAATTCAAGAGTGGTGCGACATGTGTAAGTTATAAGCATAACCTTAACAAAAGTGAAGCTAATGAATATGGAAAAGGAACAATTCCATGAAGCGATTCTACGGCATTTATATCGCTACAATTCAAACCGTTGGAACCGTAAGGTACTTAGGTGCAGCAGTCACTAAATACTTATCGTGGGGAAGACACATTGGAAAATATGCGATCAAGCCGAGATACAGCTAGGATTTATTTAAAAAAGTGCTCGGTAAGTGTGAGAAAAAGACAAAAGAGCGGGGATATTACATTTTACCAGTTCGGCCCATTCTTGAATATATAGCCAGGCTATAGGACCCGAATGAATTAGTCTTGATCAAACAGCGTGCTGCATCGAGCAAATAAGTTTGTTTAAAAATGTGTTAAGATAGGTTTCATAGCGTATTAGAATTAATGGAAGAATTAAGTTGGGAATCATTATCAGATCGTAGATTAATATACAGACCTAAAATTCCCTCAGAATCATGAAACAGATATCATTACTGACGATGTTAGATACTTGGATTGATTTCCCACTTCCTAGAGTGATTTGCCACTTTAGGTGGAATTAGTTGACGCATGGGTCGCTGAGTAACGTGTGGATTGTGACGTCATTTAAGATGAGGACTCCATACGGTCGAATTATGCCTCAGAACACTTTTGCTTTGCATGGCGGGAAATTTCAAGGGCAGACTCACAATTCCACCATTACTAACTTACCAATCCTTCTCTTCATCTGTTTTTCGACCCTAATTTGTGTAACATGTGGTAAAGCTAGACCTCCCAGTGAAATGCCACCTGACTCACTTACTAAAGTGCTATGGTTATTCGCGATTTAATTCCATACAACTCCAGTCATTTCTTCGCGGAAACTGCGGTTAAAAAAGACGTCGGTGTCTCGGTTGCCTGGCATTGGGTCCTTCGGTCTTCACCTAAGGTCCCAATGCTTCTATTTCGTATTTCTAGCTTCCCTTGGGGTGGGGTGACCACCAACTCCCACCGATGTCTTAAAGAGTAAAATTCATAATGCTCGTACAGGCGTTATCAATGAGACATAATAAGATTAAATCTAGTAAAATAGAAAATTAGATAGCGATGTTGTTATTCACTAGTCAGATCCACCCTAGAATACGCAGCCAGTGCATGCGGTCCGAATGAAAAAGGTGTTGTCAGAGAATTAGACAGCGTAGAGCTAGAGTTGTTTGTTATAAGGTGTTGCGATAGGTGGAGCTGTGCTTCAGAGTTAGGAAAAGGTTTAGGTTCGGGAATCATTATCAGATCGTGGGTTCAAGTACAGATTAATTCAATTGCATACATTTGAAACGGATTTTAAAAGACAAATAGTTTTCCTGAAGATGTTATTTAAATATCATAACCAAAACCATTGTATTATGCTACATTTCATGGCCAAAGGAGATTGAGAGATAGATTGTGGACCTGATAGATTTAAAATGATATTTTCCCCCGTAGTATAAAAGGATACAATTTGCAGCATAGCAAAGTGGTATCTGTAGGTGAAATAATGTAAATATCATAGGTAAGTATTAATTCTGTTCGTTATTGACGAAATCTGCAAAATAAATTCTCCTAATCACAAACAAATGTGATACATGATAATACTACCTACCCTACGAAAGACATTCAGTAATACGTTCGTACCTTAAACCAGTGAGGAGTATCAATATACTATTTTACAAGATGGTGTTTAATCTTAAAACCTGATAATGTGGATTTCAGCCCTCTATTACCATTCAAGAGGTGTTCTGGGAGTCAATGTGCGCCTTATAGACTTCAATTTCTTATCTCCTCTGCAGATGCGGGTGGTGACTCAAGACTGCAGCGTCCAAGAGCAGTTTGCTCGTACGACGTTCCTCTTGGGAGGCAACCCGCTCGTCTGTGGCTGCCACTCCTTGAAGTTGCTGCAGTACTCACAGCAGGAAGTCCGGCCCACGGCCGAACTGGAGAGATTGAAAGGAAGCAGGTTAATCCTGCCGGCCAAGGTGGACATCGAGGGCCTTCACTGCGCGTAAGTCACCATCAATAGACTGGAGAACTCAATGCTTCATAGCCGGAAAAAGGGACAAGGACATCTGTGAGACTCTATTAGTTGTGTTCTCCAACAACTCCCTACAACAATTAGCTACTGCACCAGCACATTATTACATAATAGAGGGGATAACATTCTTGATTTACTGGCAACCAACATCCCACAACAAGTTACTAAGATTGACACGGTTGATGGAATCAGTGACCACAGAGTTATAACAGCAAAATTCTCACTAACTTTAGACAAAACTGTTAAACAAAAGAGAAAGATTTATATTTTTAAAAGAGCTGACTTTCCTAGTTTTAAAATTTATTTAAGAGATTCGTTATCGGAATTTAAAAAGTCTTCCATCAACTTATGTACGGAGGGTTCCTGGAAGTCGTTCATTAATATCATGAGCTCTGGGATCAATAGATATATCCCATGTAAATTTAAAAAAGAAAGCACTGAACCTAGGTGGTACAATGCCGAAGTGAGAAAATCCCTGAGACGGCAGCGAAAATGTCATGCTAAAATGAAAATAAATTATAAATATATGCCCACTGATGAGCGTAATGTAATAATTGAAAATTATAAAATTTCTAAATCCACTGCAAAGACAGCCCTTAGTAATGCATTCGCAGAATTCAAAAGAAAAACACTTGGGGAACAACTGAAGGAAAATCCAAAAGTCTTCTGGTCCTACGTCAGGGAGGTGCAAGGCCATAAGTCTACCGTCCATTCACTAAAAAATGATAAGGGGGATATGGCCACAAACACTCTTGACAAAGTTAACTTGCTTAATTCCTTCTTCCAAATCGTTTTTAACCCACCTTCAGGCAATCCAACTATCGTGCTACCTGACCTCTTTCAGAGGCTGATGCCACCAATAGAAATATCCTGTAATGGTATTGAAAAGTTACTCAAAGATATAAGCCCAAACAAATCTCCTGGCCCTGATCAAATTCCCTCCCGCGTGTATGGAGAGTTAGCTTCCGAAATTTATCTCTCACATCCATTTCATGCAAGGTCCTAGAACATATAATAGTCAGTTCAGTCATGGGGCACCTAGATAGCCAGATTTTGTTGTCCAACTTTCAGCATGGCTTCCGAAAGAGCAGATCATGTGAAACTCAACTTGCTCTCTTTTCCCACGATATTTTAGTTTCTGGGGAAAATAACATTCCAATGGATGCTGTTTTGCTAGATTTCAAAAAAGCCTTTGACAAGGTGTCTCTTACCAAACTAATTCTGAAATTAAAATCTTATGGGCTAGACAGTAAAATTATATCATGGATAAGTGATTTTCTACATGATCGGGTCCAAAGGGTAGTTTTGGACGGTGTTACCTCACCGGAAATTGAACTCACTTCGGGTGTCCCACATGGTAGTGTGATAGGTCCACTCCTGTTCCTTCTGTACATTAATGATATCAGTAAGGTGGTAAAAAGTAAGCTTCGTCTATTTGCCGATGACGCAGTTGTGTACAGGGAAATTCTAAGCCCAAACGATTTGCAATATTTAAATGATGACCTACAAGCAATCGAAAATTGGTGTGATACATGGCAGTTAGAATTAAATTTTAAAAAAATGTGTAGTTATGAATTTTTGGAAAAAGAATAATTCTCCTCCAAGCACATACAAAATAAGTAATAATGAAATAACAAACGTGGAGTCCATTAAATATCTTGGAATAAGACTGACGAATGATCTTTCCTGGGGTAAACATATACGTGAAATAATGGGTGAAGCTAATCGTAAACTGGGTTTCATCAAAAGAGTATTGGGTAAATGTGACGATCATGTACGTGAAATCAGCTACTTTTCCCTTGTTAGACCTCATTTGGAATATGCTGCCAGTGTATGGGATCCCTACGACCCACATGGCAGAGAATGTCTCTGAGACGTTTCTCAGTGGTCTCAAATGTCTCAGATGTCTCAGAGACATTTCAGAGAGATCACTACGAGACATTTAAAAATGGTATTCACCTTCAAATTTCTATAATCATCTATTTTATTATTCCTAAACATGCGTAATTACTTTCCATATGAAAAAGAGGACAATTTATTATAAACGGAAATAGTGATTATTGGAGATGTCTCAGAGACGTCGCTTAGAGGTCTCATATGTAAACAATAATAAATTTAAAATATTACCCTGATTACCCAAATTTTATTTCTTCACTTCGCATCTAGTTCCGACAAGAGACGATTACGATCTCACTTCAGACTCTATGCATTGATACTTTACATACCCAGGCAGCATCAATTATCGGCCCGGTGTTGGCCCAATGTCGGCTTTGTGTCGGCAAAGTCGGCCAACCTAAGCCGACTCCGAGCCGACGTTGGGCCGACATCGCCTACGGTTGGCCGACTTTGCCGAAATTGGGCCAACACCAGTTTCAAGTAGCATTGCCGACATCGGTACGATGGTGGCCAGATGTTTCATTTTTGATTTCTTGACAATCATATCATGGCCACATGAGCGGGGGTGACTTGCCGATGTGCCGAAAGACTAAATTTTCACCACCATGACAGTCATTAAAAAAATTTGGTACGGACTGGCAACTCAGTTCTAGTTAAACTTAAAGCCATTGCTTGCTTAAATATATTAATACGAGAAATAAAATTCTAGGATCAAAAACTCCATGTCTTTAAAGAAGTTAACTATTGCGTTTTAATTTCCAATGATGAAATTCAAAATACATACGTTCCAACGCACTACAGTTTAGAAAACTTATTTTTTTTTAGAGCACTATCATCAACGATAAATTACAGCTTCGGTGCTCACGTACAACTTTAACCCGTATATTCATTTATAGTTCGCGGCGATGAAAGGTATCGACTATATCGATATAATCGCGCTGCTAATCGAATTCTACATTCAAAATGGCAGTTGTGATTTGCGTTCTTTTCTGTTCATAGTTGTGAATAATATGATCATGTAAAGTCAACTCGGAGGCAAGCAACTGGAATGAAATTGATCTCGAAGCAAAGCGTTTTTATGAAGTTCATCACCAAAGAAGCTTACTTTAAACTGGGGTTGACAAATAATGTAAGTACTAAGACAAATAATACGGTGAGTAATTTTGTCTTTACAAAGCGAGACTACTGAAGAAAATTCTCGACTTTGTCATTGTTTTCATATGCCTTCCGTGTAGTCTTGATTGAATTCTTAACGAAAGTACTAAATTTATTTATTTTTACAGGCACGTTATACAATTTACGTGTTGGGAAATTAGAAATGACCTAATGAAGATTCAAATCAACTTTGTGATGAATGTGAAACTTTTTGTATATTGTGTCTTCCTCAGTGCAGTCTTGACTTTCGATGAGATTTCAAAGAACTCCCTCTTCAAAATATCCTCTTTTAATTTTTAGTGGACCATTATTCTTTTGAAAGACCCTTGGTTACTGAATACCTAGATAAACCTTTTAAAAATTAGTGCTGTGCAAGAAGCAAGCTCGATTGCAGCTGTTGATTCCCATGCCATGTGGTGTGACTTATGTCGTGTTGGATAATGCCTGAAATGTGGAATCCTATTTCAAATGTGTGCTACATAGGCAAGTGAATGCAATCATTTAATTTTGAAGTAGTGCCAATAAATATTAAAATAGGTATAAAGCTGTTTTTGTTTAAACGTACTCGGTGCTTTCGAGTTGTTCTTGAAAGTTATATTATGACGATTAGTGATTGTAACCGTCACTTTGTGGAAGCCCGTTCCGTCATCTGTTCTATACTATCTGAGGTCGTGCTAAAATTTCAGTATTATTTGAAATGAAACCTGATCTTCAGTTATGCTGGCTTAGAGAAAGGTGAAGGTAATTAGTACAGGTATTTTCGCATTGGCATATTCCAACCAATGCTATGCCTAATGGCAACACAGGTTAATAGGAATATATGGTTTTATGATTGTTAGTAAATACTAGTTAGTGAAATAGGGTGTCTCTGAAATCCATGTGAGACCTCTCAGTGATGTATCTGAGACCTCTCAGAGACATCACGGGATGTCTCTGAGACTACGACAAAAGCTGACATAGAGCTGTCTCTGAGACATCGCAGAGTAGTCACTGAGACATCACGGAATGTCTCTGAGAGATTCATTGAGACATTTGAGACATCTCTGAGACATCTCAGAGATGTGTTTCTGCTATGTGGGGAAATCGGTCTAAGTAATGAACTTGAGCGTGTGCAGCGAAGATCGACAAGATTTGTAAAGGGACGATACGATAATTATGTTAGCGTAACCAGTCTATTAAATGAATTGAAATGGGAATCATTGTCAGATCGCAGGTTGAAATTTAGACTTAATCTCTTCCACAAATTCCAAGGCAATATTTTCAGTGATGATGTTAAAAATATTTTACGAACCCCAACTTACTGTGGCAGACTGGACCATATTCAAAAAATTAGAGAAATTGATTGCCAAACTGATAGATTCAAAATGTCCTTTTTCCCTCGAACAATTAGAGATACGAATAACGGTAAATATGTCCTATCAGAGTGTAGCAATGAATAGCATTGGTAGCTGCATGTTGGTATGAGTACTTAAAGCTAACCCTACTAACAGAATGTTTTTGCATGTTTGCTTTGCAATTTGTATCTTTTTTTTTAAATAGCGTTGTTCTGACTACTATATTAATACAATCCTTTTTAATGCATGATATGTAGTGCATGTTTGGTGAGAAATCACCCCCTGCCACACACCCTCGTGGTGGCTTGCAGGGTATAATGTAGATGTAGATGTAGATAAGTCGATTCAACCGAACTCGCATTGCTGTGACAAGGGCACGTGACGCAGTTGGCGATTAATCGGAAATGGATTTCATCGGTTCATTAGCCCAAATTGGGATTCAATGAAACACTACAGCGATACAGCACTTCTTTTTAGTTGCGGATGTGCTCGAGGAAAACAAACTCTCGTGGTTTGATAGTAAATATATTTGTTTTTTTTAAAGAATATTAATATATTAATGTGCAGCATTGTTGTCAGCTTCAAAGTAATCGCCTTAGATATATAATACACTTGTTCCAGGGTTTTTCCTAATCTTGGATGCATTACCGGGATTCGCTTTTAAACGTAGGGTTCATCTCCTTTAGCGATTCTGTTTTTATCTCATAACATGTGGAAAAACGTCATCCCTTCATAATTCTCTCCAGCTTCGTAAAATTAATATAAGCCACAAGAGGCCATGACCGACAAATGCAGTGGTTCAGGAACAATAACTGTTTGTTTTTTATCAATAATTCACGAATAAGCAGTTAATTGTGAGCAGAAACTTTACCGCAATTTTCACTAGGTTTTTCTGGACATTGTCGTCAGAGTGCGACACGGACATAGGCGCAACTTCCAGGCAGTATTCAGTATCGACAGTGCGACCACACGACAGTAACGAAGGATGAACTATGATATTGAAACTGAAGGAAACCGCTAGGAATATTTTCCGTATTTATTTTAACACACCGCGTATATGTCCCGGTCGTCGATCATCGTTCACTCCATGTTGTTTATTTACCACGTCTCCATGGGGATATTCTGGGTACGTGAAGTTAAAGGATTTTTCCTTTCCATTACATAATCAATTACATGATTACAGGATATTACATGATCAATACGTTTTCACGTAATCCTCGTATGTGGAGACAAAACTTTTCCGCCTGTAAATTAAAGAATCTCGAAGGATATAAAACAGCAAAGAAAGAGAAATTCTTGGTACTGTATGTTGTAAAACACCTGTTCTGAATTTTGAAGGTTGTGGGTTCATGTCCCGGTCATGGAGAATTTTGTTTCTGTGTAGAAAGACTGCCACTGTCCACTGGTACATCACTCATCGCCGTACGCTTTTTATTACTTAATGCAGACGAGTGTTTACAAGAGAGGTCTATGTAATCTGCGAGTGGCAATGTCTCACCACTCTGCATATGAAACACGCACCACTGCAATTGTAATGACCAATTATTTCTGTGTTACATGATTTGCCATGTTCACCGACTGACCATTTGTCGAACACTTTTTCCACTTCAGGCACCTTCATTATGAATCATCCAAAAGTTATTTCTGATTTAAATACACTCTCTTGAGTATAACTTCGTCGTCGTCACTTCTTTGACTTATCCCTTTACTAAAAAAAATCTTCATTTTTCAATAGGTCTACTCTACTTACACTAATATTTCTGCTATAACCGCACAATCCTTCATGTATTATCTGCATTTAACTGCAGTTATAGTTTGTACCATTACGTTATCAAGAAACTTCCTCCATATGTACGTTCCACTTGAAGGGTTCCACAATATCAAACTCGCATTTTACACTCTTTATTTATGACCAAATCTTCTGTCGTAGAGTCCCCACCGTGGCTGGATTATTCTATTGGCTTTCATGACTCCCACGACTAGTTCCCTATTCACCTCTTGGAGAGGGTCTCCATGTTCTTCTTACCAAGAACGGCTTCTTAATTCTTATGGATCAAACCGCTGTACGAGTATAAGACGGATTTCAAATAGGGAGGAGTACGATGACCAGCCAATGTCTCCTCCACAAAGAACATATGAGAGGATACAGAGAGTAGTATACATTGTAGTAGGGCATATTTCGAAAACAGCATTGATCTACATCCGCATAATACACTGCAAGCCACCATAAAAGTTGTGTAATGATGTAGCAAAAATCCCCATTTATTATACTTATATAGGATTAGGTAATATCTAAATTCAAGTGAGATAAGACAATGTAAACCGTATGTTAGGAGCCAATCAAGCATTCTAAACCATTGTATTATTTGCTTTAGCTAAAACTCCTTAAATCGACCAGCAAATTCCCATTGAAACATATGTATTGTACTATTGAATATATTCACAATAATGCATATTCTTACTATTTTGAAGAAAGGAACATATTTAAAATCTGTCGATACGGCAATTAATTTTATTTATCATATGTCCACAATCCAGTCAACCGTAGGTAGATTGAGTTAGCGAAATATTCAATGGGTAATCATTGAAAAATTTTATTTCTTGAAGTTCACTTATGGGATTATTTCAAAAACAAAGAACGTCTGACGTTGTACGGCGAATGGCCCTCTAAAAGGTCAAAAATGGTGGATAACCTCAGCAACCTTCTCTCGGTCAATGTGACACTGATGTCCCGTTATTGTTTCAATAGAACAACATCTACATACATTGCTTAATACAGGACACAAGTTTGAACATGAATCACCAGCAGAGTAATGGATTATGCTCGACACGATATTGATCATGGTCTCATCTAATAACTATAGTGGTTGCTGTCTTCTTTTTTTTAACAATGACAATGAAATTCCTTCTTCGTCGGCAGGCAGCCACAGTCGGTCGCTGGGAAGGCGTTGTCGGAACCTGAGGCTTGGATGCATCACTTGCTTCCACTGTTGGGCCTCTGTGCTTCCCTGAACGAGGGTCAATAACCCTGGGACTCTTGGCTGGCCAGAGGTCAACGGGGTCAACCTCGGAAGGGAGTCAATCCGGGTGGAGGAAGATCGTAAAGATTGCAGTGGGATACAGTGAAGAAATTGATAATGTTTCCGATCGGGAGTGAATGGAATCAGCTTCATGCGACCACACCAAACTTTAGTTCTGAGACCATGGGTTGAAAATCATTACTTTAATGATCCGCATGAATATTGGATATTAAATACTACTTTGTATCATCGAAACATCTGCTATGGTTATCAACATGCTCAATTCCTGATAAGGACTGGTGTGTTTTCCTCACTTATAATGTAATCAACTCACATCATCTTACAGAAGTTATTGTCTTAGTTAAAATCCAAGACACAAAAATTTATATCCATAGTGCAATTCGGTCATCCTCACGATAAGGTATCACTCAGGGAATGTCTCATCTAATCTTGCATTGCATCAACAATGAATACTTAATCCATTGTAATGATGAATTGTTTTCTCTCGGAATAAATATCCTAATATACTACGCCAAACAATTCTAACTTATAGGCATGTAATGCAACATCATGCTTTTTTGTCAATGACTCACACATTTTTAGAATTTCACCCTTCCTTAGGAATATATGATTTAGATTCACCTAATCTATTTAGTATTGTGTGTATCAAACTCTTCTGTATAGAATGGTATTCGAGCATATTGTTTTCTGAAAATCAAATAAAATGGATACCCAAGCGATCCATGTATTTATAGCTACGGCAATGAAGAGTATGACAACAACATCTATATGAAGTTATTGCTCAAGAAGTGATTATGTTCTACCTTTTGGAATAAAACTTATAAAACATTTTGTGTATCCAAAGCGTAAGATCTGTATTAATGACATTACCTTTTCTTCTGACGGAATATATGGTGTCAGGGGTAACTGTATGACATTTAGCAATGGTGGAAGAAAGGTAAAGATTTGGCGAATTTCATTTTTACATTTTCCACGTCTCACCTTCAGGTTTTATTTCATCCTCAGTTCCGAAGATGACATAAACCTGCGTCGTTAATAAAAGAAATTTAAATAAATTTGTAGTTTTCTCTATTATTTAATAGAACGATCTTTTTAATAAAATGTTTGCTCTCCCACCTTTTCAAGAACTGCAGCTTCGGTTTGCAGTGCGTGAAAATGTCATACTATGGCATACGAAAGTGTTCTGATATTCCAATAGTCATTGAATTCTCTGATTGTACCTGGAAAAATGTTTCACTTCATGAATGACAACTGAACTTCACTCTATAGCCCAATTACAAATCAAAACCTTTCTCCAATCACGTGATTAACTTGGGTATTTTAATAAACGGTACTGAAATATGAAACATTATTTATTTTAGTTCATTAATTGCTGTTGTCATTGCCTTCGTCAGCATTTCAATCCTAGGATTGGTTTACTGCAGCCCTCCATTCTGCTCTGTTCAGTGTTAATTCCCTCACCCCCTGGAATGTTACACTTGTCAGGGTGTTTATATAATTATAGAGATAGTAATCAGTCACACAATGATCATGGTTGTGTCATTCCGCAACTGGATCATTACGTTGTCTGACATATCTGAGAAGTATTTAACATTTCTTACGATTCTGCGTTTTTTGCGAATGTAACACAACCGTGATACATATATTTTTAATATCTCCGCCTTTATAATTTAAGAAAAATAATATCACAACTTTCTAACTCTCCTACTATGATTCAGTCATTTATTCGTGAACGATATTCTCCAAATATTTCTTAAAATGGAAGTAAATAGCGACTCAAATAGCATTCTGCACGAAATCAATTCAAGCCTAATAAAGAAGAAAATATTCCAATTTATTGCGTAATAATGTTTTCTCTGAGAGAGTACGCCTACATAAATTATCTTTAAACGTGACCTCATTCCTAAGACAAATATTGTTACGAAATATAGTTTAAAATGAATTTTCCGATTTTTTGCTAACAAGTCTCTCAGAACCGTCTCATGAAACAAAAATATCAACTTTTTCCAGCAAGACGTAGGGTTAAGCAGTGAATTATTGATTTCCCAGAGAGAGAAGAGACATGTATTCTCTGCTTAGTCACATACCATCAAGTCTTTGTGCCATTTCATTGATATTGCACTGCGATGAAATACGTAGACATTTCACATGACATAAATTCAACACGAGGTAAAACAAATAAATTTGAGAAGAATGTAATTCTCATATTCTAAAAAAGAGGACTTGAATACTCTGAAAGTTTTAGGACTATAAGTCTTGGTACACGTGTGGAGAAGATAATTTACAACTATCTAAGATAAAGCAAGAAGATGATTTCCTTTGGGAGTCCCCAGTAAACCAAATAGTAATTCTGGGAAACGTAGGAATAAGAACGCTAACCACAAAGAAGACGAGAGTCAACCGACGTCGCTTCCAGAGTTGTTGAGAGGCATTCTTGAACGTAAAATAGAATTTAAGGTTTCAGTTTCTATTAGAAATAATAATCTTAGAATTGTTAAAGAACTATCCACAGTTTCAATATGTATATATAATGTCTGTGCTTCAACCTGAACAAAGTAGTTAAGTATTCAGAATATAGATAGAGGTGAGAAAAGTTAGTGCACTGCCTTCCATTAACTTTTCTAGTTTTCAACGACAAAGTCATCAAAGAAACCAAAGAGGCGTGAGTATCCGAGGGAGAAAAATTAGCAAACTGCATTTCACTGATTAAATAGCAGTCATGGCAGTGGTGGAAACAGATTTGTGGATGATTCTAGTTACTATAGAAAAGACGTTGCCAACATACCACCTGCAGATCAACAAGAAGGAAACAAATATATACGGAATGCATTAAAAATGACTTCCTTCCGATCACATATTGATTTATTACAGGGACACCTTGTGGAGGTAAGTTGTGTTACCATGGGGATCAAGATCTCATTAAGGTATTCCGGGTATGGTAAGAATATCATTTCAGAAAGTGACGTCACATGCACGAGCTCGTACACATGATAAATTTTCCATTCCACTCAACATTTGAACAATTGAAAATTGTGGAAGCGAAATTCTGCCGGTTCGGACGCTAAGGAGACAGTCATCATCACTCTGAACTGGGATACACATTTTCTTAGGAACTCAGTGAACTGAATGTGCTGCCTTGCATAAACTTGGGAATTTAAAAGGGACAATTGAACGACATTTGATTAAAAAATAATACTTTTTTTAGTGTCAGCAATTTATGTAGGGTGAGATTTCTTCCTGGCCAACTATTTTGAATGTAACTTTTCAGTCAGAACTGATTGCGTAATGAATCACACTTATTCTCACTCCCTCAACTCTGGTTGAAAACATTCATCATGCAGAAACAGACGTGCTTGCAAAATAAGCCTTTGATGTAATGAACATCCTTACGTACTTGTATTTTATTCTGTTATAGCTACTCTATCAGTCGCTGTATCAGGCTATAATATCTTTACATAACATGTTACTTTAATATCTTTAATAACATGTAGCAGTTAAAGAAATCCAGTAACTTGTAGATATTTTAGTTGCTATTCCCATTTCAGTATCGGGTATAGCAGAGAGGAATGGCCTAGCTTCTTCAGTACCATATGCCCAATTCCACATTGATGACTAATAATGGAGCATGAGGGGGCTCCCATAGTTGGGGAAGTTACCAAAAAATTTAACTGATTAATGTAAAAGTATATCTGTTAAAAGTAACTAGTTAAAGTTAAAAGTTACTTTTCTGGAAAAGAAATTAATTAAAGTTAAAAAAGGTAACATTTAGCGTAAAAGTTACTTTTTCATTTACTTTGGCAAATTGTATGTTGTGGTGATAGAGGCCTTGATGTTTTCTTTTGTTTTTAGAAACAAAGCAAGCACTGAAAACTGTCGTTGTGGCTTATTTCATTCATATCCATTTGGTTAAAAATATTTGCATTGGGGATTTTATGCTGTAATTCCATTTAGTGTCCAGCGTGTTGTTGGTCAGGTTTCCTTGATTCTGATAAAGCATTTTGCGATTTTTCTGAAGTGTGGATCCGATTCCGGCTTTTTAAAGTTATCCTGAATGAGAGACTTTCTCTCAAACCATGGTGCGCCTGTAATTTCCAGCCAACGATTGTTCTGAGCGGTGCTTTAAGGTTAGTGTTTGATATAACTCCCCACATTGCGATGGGGAATATCCCTTCACAATTGTAAAATTGCAGTGGATATGACATAGTTTTATAGAGTTACAGTAGATGCTGAGGGATTACCAGCGACCTCCTTTTCTCGCGATTCAATTGGGGCTGATGTATTGACGACGCAATGTAAGGCATACGTAGACCGGCGCATTGTAGCAGATCATACGTAAGTTTGAATGAACCCCTTCCCCTCCTTATCCGTCATAGGTTTTTAGGCCACCCTTCTTTCTCAGCCTCAACTAAGTAGTATTGACGACATGATGTCCCCGAGTGAACTATATTGCCTTCGAGTGCTTCTCGTCTGAGGATGCGTTCCTAAACTTTGGCGGTCACTCACCTCATCCCAGTTTCGATGCATTCGTCTGGGCCTATTCAGTACATTCTTAGATACCGTTGTATTTTACCTCTAGTCTGTTAGTCTAGCTTTGCGCGCGAATTATCGTCATTCTCCAAAAACATGCGAAAAAAATTAACTGAAGTTATTTGTGCATCCGTTAATGTATAACATTCACGATTAAAAGTCAAAAGTTTACAATACTAAAGGTTAAGGATTAAATTAAATCCCTAACTATACTTATAACCATTAATTTTAATCGTCAACGTTTTTCAACGTTAATCCCAACTATGAAGGCTCCACACATACCGTCATTATGTGAAGTGGAGATCTTGGTTTACATGTAAGGAAAATGACTTTTATCCAGTTGACTCACAAGGAGAGGTCGTGTAATATGAGTCACGAAATGAGCTGATATTTTTTCAGTGAAACTAGAAGAAAAGTAAAGAGATACGTGTCTCGGCTTTCTTCCCCTTAGACCCTGGTTCGCGAGAAAAAAAATAAAATACAAACGCAACAATGCACCGAGGGTTGCCTACATTCGCCGTCCTCGGGTAAGCCTACAATGGCTGAGTAGCTGACAACGGGAGATGGCGTTCTATCCTCGTCGTCGTTCACGAATAAATGACTGAATCATAGTAGGAGAACTAGAAAGTTGTGATATTATTTTTCTTAAATTATAAAGGCGGAAATATAAAAAATATATGTATCACGGTTGTGTTACATTCGCAAAAAACGCAGAATCGTAAGAAATGTTAAATACTTCTCAGATACGTCAGACAACGTAATGATCCAGTTGCGGAATGACACAACTATGATCATTGTGTGACTGATTACGATCTCTATAATTATATAAACACCCTGACAAGTGTAACATGCCAGGGGGTGAGGGAATTAACACTGAACAGAGGAGAATGGAGGGCTGCAGTAAACCAATCCTAGGATTGAAATGCTGACGAAGGCAATGACAACAGCAATTAATGAACTAAAATTAATAATGTTTCATATTTCACAACCATTTATTAAAATACCCAAGTTAATCACGTGATTGGAGAAAGGTTTTGATTTGAAATTAAGCTATAGAGTGAAGTTCAATTGTCATTCATGAAGTGAAACATTTTTCCAGGTACAATCAGAGAATTCAATGACTATTTGAATATCAGAACACTTTCATATAGGGTAAAGGGGGGTGAATCGGGCCACAAAAAGGAAAATCGTCGATTTCCTCGTTTGTGTAAACAGTTACAATCTGAAAGCATTATCAGCAAAGGACTTGATGTTTTTCCAGTTTAAAACGCAATTTTCAGCGTGGTTACTCTGAATAGAACGGTCCTGGAGCAATTTCTTCAAGAGACTGCATGGTCCTATTCGCCCGACGACTTGGAGGGCGAATCGGACCAGATTAGAGGCTGAATCGGACCAGTAAAATAACGTTATAAATTTTAGTTTTCTTAAGTTTTATTCCATAAAATTTTGAAATTTTGCATCATTGCTTTTAACAATGTAGTGCAGTCTGGAGATATTTCGACGACACCTTTTTAGAGTCAAACATAACTTTACAAATAGACATACATCACCAAATCTGAACATATAGAACAAAATAGAACAAATTTACCAAAACAATTAAGCACATTTACCACAAGTAAATTTATCTCGCCCCTTAGCACCTACACACAGCTCATGGTACCAACAATTACACTTCATGCACTTAATCCAGTCTCTAAACTTTGACGAATTCGCACAATTATAAGACTTGGAGCAGAAGCCACAAAGCGTATCATCAGCTGAGTTTTCCCCATTCTCAGTATTGCCGTCCCTATCTGAAGATGATTCATATAAGTTTCTGCAAGTTCCCTTCGCGTTCCTAATATTTTGTTTCTTCAGTCGTTGCTTTGTTTCTTCTATTACAGCTGGAGAAGTAAGTATTTGAGCAATTTGCTTTCTTGACCTTTTCACATTGACTTTCATTCTTTTTTCTGGTGTAGGTAGTAAATTATGGAAAGACCTACCCAAAGTATTTGACGATTCCTCAGATGTTGATGTCGAGGATTGGCTTTCTTCATAGGGACTGGCAGTTAATTTTTGATCGGAAGATGAATTTGTCGAAAAAGGAGTTGATGCTTCTTCTGGGGCGTGTGAGCTTCCGAGATTAGAAGGATGAAGATCTAACTCCGTCAGGATACCCGGATTCAGAGGGAATATTCCTGTTGATCGGAATCCATTTTCAGCGTTGCCGATTGTTGCGGCTTTGCTCCATGCATTTCGAAAAAGCCGACCAAAATTAAATTTAGTCATCTTTCTATCCCCCTTACAAACTGTCATATACGCATTTGTTTCAATATCGTAGTATGTCTTTAATGGTTTATAAAAAGACCTGTCCAGAGGTTGCAACCTTTGTGTAGTGTGGCTGGGCAGTGATAAGAGAGTGATCTCATTCCTTTCACAGAACAGTAGAACAGGAAGAGTCTTGTGTGATGCGTGGCCATCGAGGACTAAAATGCATCGGCCAGGAATCCTGTTTGCTTGAAAGTGCTTTAGCCACTCCAATAAAGATCCTCATTTATCCACCCTGAATCGGACATAAAAATTTTAGATCCCAACGGAAATCCATCCTCCCATTCCTTATGGAACTTTTTCCTCTTAAAAATTACAAAAGGTGGTATGTAATGTCCACTTGCATTGCAGCACGCAACAACTGTCACCAATTCCCCCTTTTCCACTGACGTCTATTTTATGACTACCTTAGATCCTGTTCTTGCAATTGGGTTTGGCGATTATTTAATACACATCCCGTTTCGTCAACGTTTATATAAGGTGGGGCCTATCCATAACTCCAGCCTCAGCCATCGAAATAGTTAACTTTGAAAAAAAATCGCCTACATCTTCCTTATTTAAACCCTCAGCTCGAGCCACTGACAAACCTTCGGGTTTTCGAAGACTTAAAGGATATCTAGATATAAAATTCAAGAACCAATCCTTGCCTGCTCGTTTTTTTAACGCACATAAATTGTTTTTTATGTTGTTTTCAATGGAAAATTCATATGCCACCTTCATGACATCATCTCTTGTCAATCCGAACCCAATTTCACATAACCTAAGAATTATTCTAATTAATGCTTCCTCTTCTTCCACTGAGAAGACATTTTGCCACCCTCTTGTCTTCAATTTTTCCGTATCCGCTACTATCCTACGATAGAGGCAAGTACGGGGAACATTGAAAAGTTCGGCAGAATGCCTCATGCTTCTTCCCTCTCTGAAAGCGTTCAGCGCCATTCTCATATCCTCCTCTGTCCATGTCTGTTCCGTTTTTCGCCGGTACTTCCCCATCTTAATCCAAAAGGAAAAACATTAACGGTAAGTGAAAATTATCACTTTCATAAATACGTTTTAAATGAAATTTTGCTAATGTTACGCTATCAAATGGAGGTTGTAAGGCGTTTCACAACTAATTCTGTTGCCATATATAATATTTAATACTCTGGCAATCCCTCTATCACGTACATTATATCACCTCCTTTTCTTTCAGATTGGAAAATATAGACCACTGAGTAATGTAGAATGTATAGGTATGGAACTCAATGTGAATTATTAAAAATAAATTTCCATCACGAAATGCGTATGTTTTATGATATTGTTTCAGCGAATAATTTGTTAATATATATGGAATAGTACACAACATATGTTACATCAAACGAAGGTAGCTTACCTCTCGCTCAGCCTGTAAATCGTGCTCGTCGCCGTAATAATTCACCTCTATGACGGTGATTTCGAATTTTTAGAGTTATGCGACCATTTCCGTGAAGCATTCCGACGAAAACGCCCAGATTTTCGGCAGAAACACGCGTGAAAATTGCGGTAAAGTTTCTGCTCACAATTAACTGCTTATTCGTGAAATATTGATAAAAAACAAACAGTTATTGTTCCTGAACCACTGCGTTTGTCGGTCAGGGCCTCTTGTGGCTTTCATTAATTTTACGAGGCTGGAGAGAATCATGAAGTGATGACGTTTTTCCACATGTTATGAGATAAAAACAGAATCGCTTGAGGAGATGAACCCTACGTTCAAAAGCGTATCCCGGAAATGCATCCAAGATTAGGAAAAACCCTGGAACAAGTGTATTATATATCTAAGGGCGATTACTTTGAAGCGGACAACAATGATGCACATTAATATATTAATATTCTTTAATAAAACAAATTTATTTGTTATCAAACCACGAGTGTTTGTTTTCCTCGAGTTCATCCGCAACTAAAAAGAAGTGCTGTACCGCTGTAGTGTTTCATTGAATCCCGATTTGGGCTAATGAACCGATGAAATCCAATTCCGATTAATCGCCAACTGCGTCACGTGCCTTTGTCACAGCAATGCGAGTTCGGTTGAATCGACTTATCTACATCTACATCTACATAATACCCTGCAAGCCACCACGAGGGTGTGTGGCAGGGGGTGATTTCTCACCAAACATGCACTACATATCATGCATTAAAAAGGATTGTATTAGTATAGTAGTCAGAACAACACTATTTTAAAAAAAGATACAAATTGCTAAGCAAACATGCAGAAACATTCTGTTAGTAGGGTTAGCTTTAAGTACTCATACCAACATGCAGCTACCAATGCTATTCATTGCTACTCTCTGATAGGACATATTTACCGTTATTCGTATCTCTAATTCTTCGAGGGAAAAAGGACATTTTGAATCTATCAGTTCGTAATTCAATTTCTCTAATTTTATGAATATGGTCCAGTCTGCCACAGTAAGTTGGGGTTCGTAAAATATTTTTAACATCATCACTGAAAATATTGCCTTAGAATTTTTTTAAGAGATTAAGTCTAAATTTCAACCTGCGAACTGACAATGATTCCCATTTCAATTCATTTAATAGACTGGTTACGCTAACATAATTATCGTATCGTCCCTTTACAAATCTTGCCGATCTTCGCTGCACACGTTCAAGTTCATTACTTAGACCGATTTCGTAGGGATCCCATACACTGGCAGCATATTCCAAATGAGGTCTAACAAGGGAAAAGTAGCTGATTTCACGTACATGACCGTCACATTTACCCAATACTCTTTTGATGAAACCCAGTTTACGATTAGCTTCACCCATTATTTCACGTATATGTTTACCCCAAGAAAGATCATTTGTCAGTCTTATTCCAAGATATTTAATGGATTCCACGTTTGTTATTTCATTATTACTTATTTTGTATGTGCTTGGAGGAGAATTATTCTTTTTCCAAAAATTCATTACTACACATTTTTTAAAATTTTATTCTAACTGCCATGTATCACACCAATTTTCGATTGCTTGTAGGTCATCATTTAAATATTGCAAATCGTTTGGGCTTAGAATTTCCCTGTACACAACTGCGTCATCGGCAAATAGACGAAGCTTACTTTTTACCATCTTACTGATATCATTAATGTACAGAAGGAACAGGAGTGGACCTATCACACTACCTTGTGGGACACCCGAAGTGACTTCAATTTCCGGTGAGGTAACACCGTCCAAAACAACCCTTTGGACCCGATCATGTAGAAAATCACTTATCCATGATATAATTTTACTGTCTAGCCCATAAGATTTTAATTTCAGAATTAGTTTGGTATGAGACACCTTGTCAAAGGCTTTTTTGAAATCTAGAAAAACAGCATCCACTGGAATGTTATTTTCCCCTGAAACTAAAATATCGACGGAAAAGAGAGCAAGTTGAGTTTCACATGATCTGCTCTTTTGGAAGCCATGCTGAAAGTTGGACAACAAATTCTGGCTATCTAGGTGCCCCATGACTGAACTGACAATTATATGTTCTAGGACCTTGCATGAAATGGATGTGAGAGATATAGGTCTGTAGTTAGATGGCTGCTCCCTATTACCACTTTTAAAAATGGGTGTTACATCGGCTACTTTTCGGTCCATCGGTACGACGTGTTCACTGAGGGATTTGTTAAATACTATTTGAAGGTAGGGAGAAATTTCGGAAGCTAACTCTCTATACACGCGTGAGGGAATTTGATCAGGGCCAGGAGATTTGTTTGTGCTTATATCTTTGAGTAACTTTTCAATACCATTACAGGATATTTCTATTGGTGGCATCAGCCTCTGAAAGAGGTCAGGTAGCACGATAGTTGGATTGCCTGAAGGTGGGTAAAAAACGGTTTGGAAGAAGGAATTAAGCAAGTTAACTTTGTCAAGAGTGTTTGTGGCCATTTCCCCCTTATCATTTTTTAGTGGATGGACGGTAGACTTATGGCCTTGCACCTCCCTGACGTAGGACCAGAAGACTTTTGGATTTTCCTTCAGTTGTTCCCCAAGTGTTTTTCTTTTGAATTCTGCGAATGCATTACTAAGGGCTGTCTTTGCAGTGGATTTTGAAATTTTATAATTTTCAATTATTACATTACGCTCATCAGTGGGCATATATTTACTAATTGTTTTGATTTTAGCATGACATTTTCGCTGCCGTCTCAGGGATTTTCTCACTTCGGCATCGTACCACCTAGGTTCAGTGCTTTCTTTTTTAAATTTACATGGGATATATCTATTGATCCCAGAGCTCATGATATTAATGAACGACTTCCAGGATCCTTCCGTACATAAGTTGATGGAAGTCTTTTTAAATTCCGATAAGGAATCTCTTAAATAAATTTTAAAGCTAGGAAAGTCAGCTCTTTTAAAAATATAAATCTTTCTCTTTTGTTTAACAGTTTTGTCTAAAGTTAGTGAGAATTTTGCTGTTATAACTCTGTGGTCACTGATTCCATCAACCGTGTCAATCTTAGTAACTTGTTGTGGGATGTTGGTTGCCAGTAAATCAAGAATGTGATCCCCTCTATTAGTTGCTGTAGCTAATTGTTGTAGGGAGTTGTTGGAGAACACATCTAATAGTCTCACAGATGTCCTTGTCCCTTCCTTCGGCTATGAAGCAGTGAGTTCTCGAGTCTATTGATGGTGACTTACGCGCAGTGAAGGCCCTCGATGTCCACCTAGGCCGGAAGGATTAACCTGCTTCCTTTCAATCTCTCCAGTTCGGCCGTGGGCCGGACTTCCTGCTGTGAGTACTGCAGCAACTTCAAGGAGTGGCAGCCACAGACGAGCGGGTTGCCTCCCAAGAGGAACGTCGCACGAGCAAACTGCTCTTGGACGCTGCAGTCTTGAGTCACCACCCGCATCTGCAGAGGAGATAAGAAATTGAAGTCTATAAGGCGCACATTGACTCCCAGAACACCTCTTCAATGGTAATAGAGGGCTGAAATCCACATTATCAGGTTTTAAGATTAAACACCATCTTCTAAAACAGTATATTGATACTCCTCACTGGTTTAAGGTACGAACGTATTACTGAATGTCTTTCGTAGGGTAGGTAGTATTTTCATGCATCACATTTGTTTGTGATTAGGAGAATTTATTTTGCAGATTTCTTCAATAACGAACAGAATTAATACTGTCCTATGATATTTACAATATTTCACCTACAGATACCACTTTGCTATGCTGCAAATTGTATCCTTTTATACTACGGGGGAAAATATCATTTTAAATCTATCAGGTCCACAATCTATCTCTCAATCTTCTTTGGCCATGAAATGTAGCATAATACAATGGTTTTGGTTATGATATTTAAATAACATCTTCAGGAAACCTATCTGTTTTTAACATCCGTTTAAAACGTATGCAATAGATTTAATCTCTACTTGAACCCACGATCTGATAATGATTCACAACCTAAACCTTCTCTCAAATCTGATGCACTGATAGACCTATCGTAACACGTTATAACAAATAACTCTAGCTCTACGCTGTCTAATTCTCTGACAACACCTTTTTCATTCGGACCGCATGCACTGGCTGCGTATTCTAGGGTGGATCTGACTAGTGAATAACAACATCGCTATCTAATTTTCTATTTTACTAGATGTAATCTTATTATGTCTCATTGATAACGCCTGTACGAGCATTATGAATTTTACTCTTTAAGACATCGGTGGGAGTTGGTGGTCACCCCACCCCAAGGGAAGCTAGAAATACGAAATAGAAGCATTGGGACCTTAGGTGAAGACCGAAGGACCCAATGCCAGGCAACCGAGACACCGACGTCTTTTTTAACCGCAGTTTCCGCGAAGAAATGACTGGAGTTGTATGGACTTAAATCGTGAATAACCATAGCACTTTAGTAAGTGAGTCAGGTGGCATTTCACTGGGAGGTCTAGCTTTACCACATGTTACACAAATTGGAGCCGAAAGACAGATGAAGCGAAGGATGGGTAAGTTAGTAATGGTGGAATTGTGAGTCTGCCCTTGAAATTTCCCGCCATGCAAAGCAAAAGTGTTCTGAGGCATCCTTCGACCGTATGGACTCCTCATCTTAATTGAAGTCACAATCCACACGTTACTCAGCGACCCATGCGTCAACTAATTCCACCTTAAGTGGCAAATCACTCTTGGAAGTGGGAAATCAATTTAAGTACCTAACAACATTAGAAAAGATATCTGTTTTATACTTCTGTGGGGGATTTAGTCAGTATATTAATCTAGGATCTGATAATGATTCCCAACTTAATTCTTCCATTAATTCTAATACGCTATGAAACCTATCTTAACACATTGCTAAACAAACTTATTTGCTCGACGCAGCACGCTGTTTGTTTCGTACTTACCGAGCACTTTTTTAAATAAATCCTAGCTTTATCTCGGCTTCATCGCATATTTTCCCGTTTTGTCTTCCCCACAATATGTATTTAGTGATTGAACACTTAAGTAACACCTACCTTACGGTTCCGACGGTTTCAATTGTCGCGATATAAATGCCGTAGAATCGCTTCATGGAATTTTTCCTTTTCCATATTCATTAGCTTCACTTTTGTTAAGGTTATGTTTATAACTTACATTTGTTGCACCACTCTTGAATTGAATCTGAATCTTTGCTATGCGATTCCCTGCATTTTATGAAATGACTGGAGATCCTACAGACTCTGAAAAAAGTGTAAGCTTACATCTAACTGCGTATTCCAAATCGTTAATGTGTGAACGAAAGGGAAGTGGGCCTATTACTCAACCCTGGGGGACTCATAATGTGTTTGCGTCCGATATTTTCACGCACAAAGCTTTTTTACGCCTTAGCAACAGACATTTGGACTGGGCTGGTTGACCTACCGCTTTGAGGTCATTTGTGGACGCCACGGAATCGGAAGTGATGTCGACTCACTCACCTGATATTTGGGCAGTACCACTGAGTCGATCTGGTTGTGCTTGAGGTCGATGATCAGTCGGCGTGCGTTGGAGTACTCGTAGAAACCATTTCCCCCGCCATCTTCTCTATAAACGTAGTGGTCACCTTGGAGATCATAGTGTGCCAGTTGCTTGGAAGTCAGTCCATTGGAGACGAGGAGGTCTTTGGGCCAGAGTTTCTTGATCTTGTTGTGGCTGAGGTCCACGAGACGAAGGCTCGGCAAAGAGTGCAGGAACTCCATCGGGACGTATTCGATTTCGTTGTGCGAGAGATTCACAACCTAGGGATTGCAAAGTGGAAATTGACTTGAGTCGAACTCTTTAAACAATGAGTAAATATTTTTCTGTCGAATTTCGATTTTCACAGTTAACTAAAATCGGAGTTAATTTTATAATTTTCGACTTTCATTTGTCCTAATTTGATTTACAGAATACTTCATTCACTGCTTTTTTTGGGTGCACATTAATTTGATAAAACGACTGCACTGAATTCAGTAATATCTTCAACTCCAATCGCCATCAGCAGTGAAAAAATTTGAATGCTTCCACAAGATGTTTTTCTTAAGGAATCACTCGAACATTCCACTTTTAGAATTGAAAAGGTTTAAGGTTCCTGGTAATGTTCTGGGGACTAACTCACGTAGGCGGACATCATCATGGTCGCTAATGGCCCTAATCCGGACCCTCGCTTGACTGAGAACTACGTTAGAGACCGGACTCTAACGGCAAGAGGGTCTACTTACCACTTACATTTGGCTTTTTTATTTTAATAACTGTAAATGAGCTACAATTTACTATCATACGTTGAGAGATAGTTACGAGCGTCGTTTGACTACCATTGAACGATAAAAATAAAACTATTCCACTTTCCCTATTGTAACATTTTGCTTGCAAATGCAGTTACGTATCCAAGAGGAATCCGGGCAGATGTTTGAAGCAACATGAGAGTGTTAAAAAAGGAAAACTCAATGTAATTTTTCCCTGTGATCCACCAGGGGAGTTCGATTATAAGGTTTAACATTTTTTAAAAAGTTTACGTATTTTAACTGAATTAATTAATGTTCTTGAAATGCAATCAGGATATACCCACGCATCACGATGTGTATAAACAACATATTGCGAAAGGAATATTCAAAATGGGCAAATTGGATTCTGTTATACAACCTAATTTGAATACTAGTGGAATACCCATGTGTGGTATAGAGATGCCATTCAGCATCGACTCCGAACTTTTGGTGATGCAACAAATATAACATATTTTAGCGTTCCTCATATCGAGTTTCCGCACTGTCCAAAAAAGTAAGTGTTTTGAGTAAGATGAGTACACTTGTTACACAATGGAGGAGCTAAATTTTAAAGTGTAAAATGGAGTGGCGTTGTGTCTCATACAGTCTGAAATGATTTCCAGAATGGGAGGTATTAACTTGATGCTTCGTATTCCTATCTCAACATGTAAGCGATGGTGCCTCAACATGGTGCCTCCCAATTACTCCAGTGCACACCTTTCACCGAATACTGGTAAAGTAGAACATTTCTCGGAGATATTTCCCACGAAGATGACTGTAATTCTCAGCAAAATTCCAAAAGAAAATATATAGAATTGACTGTGAGTTTAGGAAAAGAAATTTTCGTAGTTTCCCTGCTTGAAACGTAATGCATCATGTAGAGTGAGTGTAAGAAAATTCAACAAGTTTAAAAAGATGGCGGAAGTAATAAGTCAGTAATTGTTTCAATGGTGGGGGACGTGGTGGCCTAGTGGGTAGAGCACTGAGCTTCTGACCGGAGGGTTACGGGTTCAAGTCCATGGCATGAGCCTTTCTGGACACCCCCATCAAAAATTCTTGCGATTCGACATTCTTCGTGGTGGCCCAGGGGAAAGAACTGTCCTCCCTGCCATGAATGTGTGCATGTCACACGCCATTGGCTTCATGTCAGTTGCAAAATTCCGTCACCCGATGTTGAAGACGAATATCAAGAAGACGACTCAAATGGATTTTAAAATAAAATATACATCTTATTGGAGCGTGTTTATTTTTGTGTTAAGTGATGGAATACACAATTTTTCACCATGTATATATTAATTTCATAATGCGCTTAATAACGGAATTTTAGCGCATTTTTCCGGAGGGTAGCATCGCATTCACGGCTTTGTAATAACAACACGGATGGAGATATTTATATATTCTTTTTACCGATTGTAGCAGTGATCTTTCTTAGTGGTCTCTCAAAGTTTCATACTATATAGATCATTAGTGTTTTAGTTGTTGATGAAAAAGTAACACTGCGTTATTTTCCGTTCCGCGCATCCCTAGAAATCGCCGTTTGGATCTTTCTGCTCTTGTGATCGTCACCACTAATCCACTAATAATACCCTCATGGAATTCGTTGGTTAATCAGTATTGATTAACATTTATTTTGGAAAAGGAGCGCGCTGAGCAGCCAGGACTATGCCCGGAAGAGATAGGGAGAGGCGTGCGGTGTTGCCCAGTCAGCGGTTTAAGGGTCGCGAGGAATAGCTCACGGCAAGCGGGGGATAATTACTTCGCATGCAGGAACATACTGTAGTAGACGAAAACATTGCTGTACTCACATGCGCTCTTTTTCAAGAACAAATGTAAATCAAAACTGATTAACCAACGAAGTCCTTAAAGGTTTTATTAATGGATTAGTGGTGATGAGCTCAAGAGCAAAAAGAAGGTCGAGACAGCGATTTTCAGGGATGCGCGGAACGGAAAATAACATAGTCTTACTTTTTCATCAACAACTAAAATACTAATGCACTAAATAATATCTATGTTCGAGTGACATCTAAAAAAGATCTTTTCTGTTTTCGGTGAGAAGTAAATGTAAATATCTATATGTGTGTTGTTATTACGATAACGTGAATGCGATGCTACCGCCCGTAATCTGGAAAAACGCGCTAAAAATTCCGTTTTTAAGCACACACTGAAATTAATATAAATAGTGAAAAAATGGGTATAACAAATCTAAACGCAAAATTAAACAGGCTTCAATTTTATGTATTATATTTTAAAATCCATCAATTCGTCTTCTAGATATAAGTCTTCAAACTCGGGTGACGGAATTTTGCAACTGACAGTAGTACGGGGTGAGCTCTACTCTCACCTGTCAAAACCAACCTACGGATTGAATCACAGAGTGACTATCAATCATTTCATGCCTCCAAGGACGAATAACTGATGACCGCTAGTGGTGCAGCTGGACTTTTATCCAGTAGTACAATAGAAAATATATTAGGAGGATCTTAGTCGGAGACATTTATTAGTACCGCGAACAAGAGCGGAACTGATGAAGACAAGAGAAGAAAACTGGGAGTCAGTTCTCCAAGGAAAAAAAAGTGTTTAACAAAACTTTGAAATGAACTCCTGCTATTGATAACTAACTTCAAGTTAATATAAGTTTAAGAGAATGGATAAAGCCAGTAGCATTGAAAACCTAAGACGATAAGATGTCTGTCTATTGCTCTCCATAAATAATAAGCATAATTTATTTTTCTCATATTCCGAAGACTTGCTTAATTCGTAGGTGTGAAGTCATGCAAACCTTTATGAAATTTTTTATATTAAAATATTTGTTTTAATTATTTATATTTATAACCTATTTATAACATTGTTATATCATAATTTATTATTTTATAAATATCTTTATAAATTTTAAATTTTACTTTTGACAATGTATCTATATCCTCCAAACATCGAATATGCTCTATATATGTATATGCACCTATAGCCTTGGAATCTCAGCGCATAACAATTCCTGTGCAATAATTCTGATATAGACGCATTACTTCGATGATAGTTGAAATTACGCAACCAGATTTTATTTCTTTGACGTGCAACCAAAGTATATATAATTACGCGCGTGCAATACTTCCAATAATGTAATTAGACAGATCATGAAGGCCAATGCAGTGGTGACCTCTACGTTAACTTATTAGTGTGGCATCTTCGTATTTCTCTCATCCGAGGACGTTAAAACGATTAGAAACGATAATACGCCGATGAGAAAAGAGGTGAAGGAATAAACGAAGTAAGAACCATTTTGTGATGTCTGGTGGTTTTGCCATTTCTTAGGCAGGTGATTAGAGCTATGTAAGTGTAAGTACTATCCTGTTTTGCATCAAAACCAAGACATATTCCTGGGAAACATATCACTTAAGGAATAGCCATGTTCTGGAATGGATACCTATACAGCTACTTTATTTCGTTCTTAAGGTTACCATGGGGGTTGAGGTAATATTCATCAAAGATAAGTTTCCTTGAAGAATTTGTAGGATTCACGAATGTGTAGTGTCGAAGCTTTCACTCTTCACCCTCTCAGATTGGAAAAGGTTCATCATCAACGTCACCCACCTGTAAATTCTTCGTTGTCTCGAAGAAGGTCCGGCAACCCACCGCCTTCTTATCCGGATTCAGTAACCCCTCGCATTCGGACAACTTCATTCCGTTTCTGGAAAGGTTCAGGTGCGTCACCTTCTTGAAAGCACGCACGTTAAAAATGTAGAAGGGGAATGATGTCAGGGGATAGGCGAACTCCAACTCCTGGATCCTGTTCCCGCTCAGGTTCAGTTTCCGCAGTTTGTGAGATATTGGTGCCTTGACAGGAAAAGTCGTCAGTCGGTTTCCTGACAGATCAATCTCTTCAATTTCGTTCCAGCGACTGCGGAATTCCGATACTGAGAAAAAACCAAACCTCCAATTAGTATTTTCTGGAACAGAATGAGTTTGTTGTTGTTGGGAATGAATGATTTTGCATAAGCAATGCTGTTTTATGAAGACACTTTCACATGAAGGCGAATAAGTTTTAAGAGACTAGCCCGTTTATGAAACCTAATGGCTATCCATGCAATAAGCAACTCTGGCAATTTCTTAGAAAAAACACATGGTTTCCATACATTTTACACAAGAATATTATTTAAAAGTTTAAGACGAATCACCACCCATCTTGTGTCTTATCTCTCAGAGCAATGTCGCGACTATTATTCAACAACCGTCCGTTCATACCATTAAAATTCTCGATGAGGTTGTGCGACAGGTCCAGCTTCCTTAGTTGTGGCAATCCACGCCGAAAATCACTCCGGATATGTGTAAGCCTGTTCCTGGACAGATACAGCCATCTCAGATGTGGAAGGGTCAACACCGGCAGGGACTCCAGTAGATTTCCTTCTAGGTTGAGTAGCCAAAGAGACTCTAAGACATCTTGGCGTGTGATGTTGAAGGGCTTGAAGATGTCCTCTGGCAAGAAGGCCAGCCTGCGGGAGAAGTTAAAGTTATTGTCAAAATGTTGCGACATATTATTGTTCCTCGATAACATTTACTTCTCTGCAAAAAGAGAATACACAAGAAAACGTATTGAGCAGTGGAGTCGGAATTGGGGGGCAGGAGGGGCCCAAGGCCCCCCCTAACAGAATATTCCCCGGGCCCTTATCGTCGAAGCGGGTACTTACTGATACACAATCTTACACCATCAAATGCTCTTTTATTTAAATTCTAGTCTCTAACTTACAAAAAATACAGGTCCTTTTCTTAGATGCCGAGCCATTTCCTTAGATAACGGGCCCATTTCTTAGATTCCGGGGACTTGTGTATGTCCCCCCCCCGCCCCCTTAAATATCCTCCCTCTTGTAGTGAATATCGTTTAGACGCCCCTGGCAGTGAGTCACCCTTTATCCGTGCGTTGATTCAAATAACGGCTACTTCCCATCACTAACTATCACTTTTGATCAGCTTCCTATAAATCTCTGCATGCTCTTCAAGATATCCCGTACTTTACAAATGAATGCGAGACCAGGACTTTTCCGTCAGGAACTGAATCTCAGGACACATCCAAATGACTGTCCCACTATCTCCTCCCTGTGATAGATGCCAGCAATATTCTCAAAACGACTGGGACACTCATTTATTACAGATTTATCCCAAATTCGTGATTTTCCTCCGCACACATTTCCCTGTCTTTTATCATCACCTCGACCAAAAATTCATATTTCGGATGTGTGTGTAAAACGGACACTGTGACTCCATTGTTTCATACTCCAGGTTTTTCATGCAGTTTGTGATTGAATGGGGTAAGTATCTCCAAAACAAATCGCTCTTTTGGGCATATTGAATCATAAGATGAAAATGGTGAATGAATGCCGGTAATTGTAGTAAAAAATTAATATCCTTACCAGCGCCATTCACTTATGAATCAAAAATTTAACCCTAGAGTGGTGACGTGAATTTTTGGTTCACGAGTGGTGGTCCTGGACCGATGTGGTCTCTTATGCTGTTTTGAAGATTAATTGAGTATTTCCTTGAATTAGCTTTAAATAACAAAATTGCATTGCTAATTATAAACATTTATTTCACATTTTCACTACAAACACAATGTTTTTCATTTTTTATTCATTTGAATGTTAACAGGAAAAAATATTTATACATTAGCATTTTTTCATTAGTACACCAAAAAATTCGATACAAGGTATTGACAATTAACAATAAGTGTTATTTACATTACATGCCAGAAATTAAAAAGATATTCAATCATACATAATCAGGCATTTTTCAAAAATATCAATGTCAAAAGAAAGCTTCTGCATTTTTGGCATAACACCTTTCGCATAGCAGGGTTACGTGTTCAAGGCAGAGAAATGAGTTGCAAATTATACAAGGGTATCGCGTTTTACGATTTCTCTTACTGTCACAATATTTACAGCGCCCAATCTGCCCTTCAGTAGGATTAGGAGGTAATTCTGATGGCTTAATGGTCAGTAGTTCATTTATCCGTAAACGAGTGATTCGTGGTATGTTTTCCATAGATGCACGATTCCTAAGATGTTTTTCAATCAGGGTAAATGCAATTCCTTCAATAAATTTACGCCGTACAAGGTTTTCTTTCTTGTTGTTTATAGTGTATATTACTTGAGAGTTTATTGTTGATACATTTAATAATGAATAAAACACGACCATTTGCCAACGCCTTGTTGGTCTAGCGCAATTGTAGTTAGCGCACAACCTATCCACTATATCTACTCCACCTTTCGTGTGGTTATAGGTCAAAATGATCTCAGGTTTTTAGCTATTGCATCCACTTGGTCATTGTCGTGCATGCTTGAAATCAAGAGAACATTTTTTCCTGTTCTTGGGACGAACGAAACTAATGTACAATTTTTCCTAAAACCAAACAGACATGATTTCACTTTACGTCCCTTTTTTTGAACGAATTCTGGTGGTAAGCCGCGCTTAATTTTTCTGATTGTGCCCACTGAAGTCAGCTGATAGATATTCAGCAGTCTCTCAAGAAGCTCAATGCTAGTGAACCAGTTGTCCATGGTAACATTACGGTTAGTGTAATAAGTTGGCTTACACAAGCGTTCAACCACGGCAAGTGCTCTATTGTCCATTGAATACGGCCCTTCGGGTTGTTTTCCAACGTAAACCTCTAAGTTGGACGTGTAATGCATTTTAGCATCGCAGAGAGCAAATATTTTTATTCCATATTTGGCGGGTTTATTAGCTATATACTGACGAAACCCACAGCGACCTCTAAATGCCTCCAACTTCTCGTCTATGGTAACCTGGGCAGATAAGCTGAAATTATTTTTGCAGTTTTCAACAAACAAATCAAATATCTCTCGCACGGCGGCAAGCTTATCAACTTTACGTCTTTCATCTCTAGTTTCTTTGTCATCAAAAGTTAGATGACGCAGCAGAAATCGGAAACGCTGAAGTGACATGACAAGACGAAATATTTCAATTGAATTGCCTTTGGTACTAAAGAGGTCTTCGGCATTTTGGTGATTACTTTTATTGATACCACAAAGCAGTAGCATTCCCATTAGTGCTTCAATTTCATGAACATTAGTAGGTCTTGCGTACGTGCTACGCCCGTAATTAGGAGAAACCTTTTCGATGACTTTATTAGTACAATCGGTTATCACATTTATTATTGTACTGTCAAAAAAACGTCGCCATTATTCTATAGAACTTTTTATTCCTTTCATTTTTCCTCTAGGCCCTGGTAATTGTGTAATTATATTTTTGAACGCGTTCTTACGCTTTGTTTTGGTGCCTTCTTTCTCCATCTGGTGGTCCCATCTTTCCCGGTGAAGATATCATCCTCTTTCATTGCTGCTCCGTCGTCCATGTCCCAGTCTTGGTCCGAGTCACTTCTCTCTTCTCGCACCTCCAAAAGATCTTCTTCGTCATCGTCGTCATCGTCATCAAAATGCAGGGATTCTTGCAGTTCTCTCTCTACTTCGGACAGCAACCGTGACACCCTCTGTTGTTCCTCTTCATAACTCATTACTCCAACTAATTTTGGTAATAAAAAATGTTCACATACATTTAGAGGAAAATTGGACGCAACACATGGAACTGTAATGTACGGCATAAGGTATAAAAATGCAAAAGTGAAATTGCTGCGTAGCGTACTTACCAAGTGAGATAAGTGCAGTCTGAGTTGTCGCAAGAGTTGCAAAAGGAGATCCACAAAAAAACGTAGATGGGCCGATTATTTACCCTGTCGAGATAATGATAAAACTATAAGTAATTACATATAATGCCATTCATCTCGTTCAGTTATTATGAATCAGAGATAAGTGTAAACCAAAATAAATGTAGGTATATATATTGTAAAATTAATTATTTACGTGAAGATAATAAGCAATTTCAAATGAATGCATTCCAAAATTTATAACGTACCTGTTAGTGTCGTTGTGCACGGGTGTTTTTCCTGGACAGCGGCGTCGTTCCACAAGCATGTCTAATAACTGCGTGCACACAGTGACTGACTCGTGGAAAAAGGATTCCTTGGCCTTATATAGGGTATATGTAACTTCCAAGACTTGAAATTGGAATCCAAAGCATGGTGAAAGCGGCATCATTGTAATCTATTCTCATGATACATCAATGTTACACTTTCGGTCTGTGAGACCGGGCGTCACCACTCCGGCAACAAAATAAAATTTCGGAACATGAGTGGTGACGCGCGGTCTCGCAGACCGAAAGTAGCAGTAAGTAACAATTTACTTTGACGAAGTGATTTTTTGGGTCATATATCGGAAGAGCAGCGTAAAATAGGAAGCTACTGAATAGCATAAACTGCAACATTATATACTTCGCTTGAGACACCCATGAGATTTAACCTTCGGTCTGTGAGACCGGGCGTCACCACTCTAGGGTTAAAAAAATGCAAAAGTTTCCGCCCACCAATCGAGCTGTGTCAAGCATTATTACGTCATCCTTCAGTGTGTTAAGGGAAGAGAACGGGAGGGGAACGGAGGTGGGGAGGAGGGGAGGGTGATCCTGAAGAGATCCTGTCCCATTCGGCATATAACTCAGAACAACTGAACAACCAAATATATATTCGTATACCTATCAGTGTGACTAAATTTGTGCTGAAGCTGATTTGTCTTTTAACAGATTAAGATGTAGTCGAAAGTGCAATGCCTTTCTAAGCAATCCGAATGAAGTCCAAAAACAGCTTACATTAGCTGAGTCAGCTGTGTGTCACCCAGTGTGATAAGACGAAAGAGTTATTCAGTCTAGATTGTAACTGGACGAAGGAGATGACGTAAGTGTCCTTTGCACGCCCTCTTTTAATAAAGGGTAAAAACGTCAGTTTTTCGCTTCGTGTAACTCGAGAACGACTCAAAGGATCAAATACCGGAAAAGTACATAACTTCATATTTTACAAACTCTATTAGTGTCTGCAACAAAAAATAATGTAAACGACCCCTTTATATTTATTCTAAGGTACCCAGTGTAGCGGGATGAGGGTATAAATGTATGCATAATTTATCGCTCTACGATACACGATACATACTCTTTATTCCATGCATTATGATCTTCACATGCCATCTTCAACGTAGAGGAATACAAAAGAAAATCTTAAAATATTAGCTCCTTAATTATAGAGATGTAGAGATCCCAATAAGGTCTTCCTCCTATCACCGTACCTACAGAGCTGGCGCAGTGTATAGCGTTGGGTTATATGGAATTCTGCTGTACAGGAATACATTGAAGCCAAAAGATTGGGATAAATTATGTTCATAGGAGTGAAGTTGAATATAGAACGAACCTGTTGTTGCTGAGGTCTATTTCCTGAAGATTCGGCACATTGGAGAAGAAGGATGAATCCAGCATCCTGATACGGCTTCCGGACAAGTTCAGAATTACAAGGTCAGCGTCAGCCACCAATAGAATCTCAGAGACGTCCGTGAGAAGGTTGTCGGACGCGATGAGCTTCTGTACCTTGAAGTTCGGGGCGAACGAGTCTGGATGAATTCTCGTGAGACTGTTGTTAAAAAGATCAAGAGTCCTTACTTTCCTCACGTGGCTAAGATAGACCAATAACATTGGCAAGTAGAGTCCAGGATACTGCACATTGATTTTCTTTAAAGTATCTGCATATGCGTCAGTAAAATCTATATCTGATATTGAACAGGTATTACTTTTGTTGATGTAGCGATCACAGTACTCTGGAATTTGATGATGGCCTCTCGTCGTGGAATTAAATCCTGGTGATTGGACACCTCTGCGATGTGATTTTAACTTCGAGTTGGAAATAAGTCTTTTGTGTTCACCATCGGTCATGTCACCATTTAGTACGATGTCACCGTAAGATGTACTGCGGAAGGTAAGGTCCTTATCTCCGCTGACGTACTACAAGCCAGCATTGACTGTGCTCATATCATTCCAGTTGGAGTCCAGGTTGACCAAACGGTTCCCCTGCAATCTCAGATCTAGTAGTTGGACCAGGTTCTGCAGGCAGTTTGGAGGGATGAAACCGATGGGGTTGTCACTTGCGTAGAGCTCCCTCAAACCTGGCAAGCAGCAGAGGCTGGCAGGAATGTCCCTGATTCTGTTACCGCTTATGTCTAGAGATAGGAGACAGGGGGTTTTCACGAACAATTCCTCATCGAGAAGTTCGATCCTGTTCTTTGTCAGGGTCAACCATCTCACATCTCTAGCGTTCCGTAGGAGACTTCCCTGGAACCTCATCAGTCTGTTCTCTCTTAAGTACAAGTCAGTTAGATGGTTGAGGCCGGAGAAGAAGTGGTCGGGCAAGGTCTCTACCAAGGTGCCATCTATGATGATTGTTTTAATATTTCTGGATACGCCAGATAAAAGTCCCTCGCTAATATTTTTTAAACTGGGGCAGGATATTTCAAGGTGCCAGAGTTTCTGTAGGCCATCGAGATGGTGTTCATCCAAGACAAACGAATCCAGCAGTAAGCAGTCAATTGTAAGTATCACCAACGTTTGATTATCATCTTTTACTTCGTGGTTATCTTCCTTGTTCCTGATGAATGAAGCGTATTTCTGCATTGGAGGTGGACATCCGTTCACCTGCGAATGGTATAAATGACATTTCCATATTAGTGAAATTCCATCTAATGAAGAAGGCAATACGTAGCATTCTTTTCCACATAAGTAAAGCCAATATTATCTTAGTTAGGGAATACTCTTAATTATTATATCTCCACTGCACTTTTCTCTTAAAGTTATAAATTTTCTGACTGCAACGATTCCACATACATTTCTGTGTAGTCAACAGTTTAGTAGTTGGGTGTTACAAATTTAAAAATAACTTTTGAATACTTGAAATAAATTAAAATTATTGATTACTTTTATTTTTTGAAATTTCAATTTAACATTATGACAGCTAATGGAATAAAAATTGCGCAGTTCTTCATCAAGGGATTTTAATTCACATTAACAATTCCATCATAATAAATTGTCTTGAAAGATAGTCTAAGGCGATAAAATCATTTATTTTCATGAATAAGCGCAAAAGTCAACGGTTTATAACATTTATTTTAACATTGGTTTCTTCTTTTGGAACATTGAGCTTCTAGAAATCTTGCGTCTCCATTTAACCCTGACGATGTCTACACGGAAAACAGTAACATAGTCCCATAGCGATAGCAGAGTACAGGCATGAGTCCTCAGTAACTCTTGCGTAAAGATCTTATCTATTTGCGAAAGTACAATATGGAAGAATATTAATACTTCCTGAATGTTTATAAATTATTTATGAATATGTAACGCGAATAAACGATGCTAATGTCGAGCGATAACCGTTGATGACGTTTGGGAAATTTATTTCTGAATTTGAAATGGGAATAGCGGTGGCTACTTTCGGTGCATTATTTATGGTGAAAAGTATTTAGTAATACCTGATTTCCAATCCTTTAAATTGCAGTCTTTTGAACCATTTTTATCCTTAAAACTCTTTGTTGCCTGTAAACAGGCCATTTTTCTTGATTTTCACCCCCTCCCGGAGTACATATGAATGCAGATGAATACGACAGAGGTTGAGTCCATAAAATATTTGGATTCTAGTACAACCAACGGAACTATCGAGAGGAGCACTGAATAAAATCAAGAAACAATGGCATAAGACTTATGGAAATAATAAACATGAAACAATATCCCCGCAGTTGTGTAGATAAATAACATTGAGGTATCGGATGTGTTTGGAAGTATATGAGAGGAGAAAATCACCTGCAACCACACTTCCTTCACGGTTTGGTTCATTGGAGTCATCAGCGAGAGTTGTCGGTAAGCGTCCACCCCCGCTTTCCCCAAGCACTCCAACGTGTAATAAAACATTCTACCCATGAAGGTCCTCATCACGTGCGCAAGTCCCCCGCAGTACCTCCAGGATTGGAATTTGTTTTTAGCGCAAAAGCACCCTGGGTCATCACTGCACAGATGGCCACTCGAGGGGCCTGTCCACTGCTCCCTTGGTGGCGGCGAAGAAGCGGATCCCCACGAAGACATCTCCATGAAGATAATTGCCATGGTCGCTATAGAGAACACCAACAAGGTGTTCCCAAATCTCCGAAAGCCGTCTCCGGCCATTGCAGTGTGATGAAGCACCTGAAACACGTCGCGAAACGTCGGAAAGTAAATCAGTCTATATTACATCACAATCATTTCGATTTGGATCTTAGTTATATTCGCATGAATTAGTGGAACAAATACTGCAAATGAATGTGTATTTCTTTAAACTTAATATTTAAAGTCTTATTTTCCACGTGCGTAGTCTAACATTCTCCGAAGATGAGTATCGTAGCGTGAAAGAGGTAATGGAAGGTGAGAAAGCGTAAGGTAGGTGTGTGAATGCCTAATTTAAATTCGTCGGAGAAACAGAAGGAAAGTCACTGAAGCAAGTGCCATCTATGAATGCGCCAAAGGGTCTCTCTGATGGAACTGATGTTGCTACACCTGACAGGTACTTCCGGGATTCCTGATTTAAGTGTGGGTGCTCAGATATCATTGACTCCCACACTGAAACAGGATTCGAATGGTGGTCAACGACGTAATCGATGGAGGAACTGCCATAACTATAATAATATCCCACCACGGCGATATCTTCATTATATAAGGGTTCTCTGTGATGTTGATTCAGTGTCATGAAAGCTCCAGAGAACATCTGATGGTGCTGCTGAAGCCCTAGCCATCACAGTCCACCAGACAATATTTTCCGAAATAATAGATCAAATTAATGGGGTATGCAGGATAGATATCGGCTGCTGCATTACACATTTCCATGTTTCGATTAATCGACAAATATAATCAATAGATAATGTACTCCCTAAACCTTATTCTGCACCGTTTTTATGCGAGGCATTCATTATCCTTTCCCAAGCTACAGGGTACAAGTTAGAAAGGGATATCTGTTTTTTCTGTTGAAATGGTTAAGAGTTTTCTTTCAATGGTTTCCTTAATAGTTCACTGGAATTATATATCAGCTTTCTTTGGTTATTATTAATGAACCTTTTATTTAATGTGCGTTTTGGATGTTTAGCCAGTGTGTAGTATTTACGGCAAGGATGCGTGATAAAAGTCTTCAGAAAGTTTCGATATCGTGGCGTCTTTTGGCCCGGGTGGAATGCCCGCCTTCTTGGTCATGCAGGAACTCCAGGGACATCATGTGATTCTCGAAATCATCTTGATAAACTAAGAAATGATTCAACAATCAAATGCAGTGTCTATAGAAAGCTCTGTAAGACGCAGTAATGCTTTGTAATTCATCCCAAGCACCCCTAACCCGGCCCCAATTACAATCAAGAAGATAGAGATTTGGTTCTCGATTGTTGGACATTCGTTCATCCCGCCAGAGGGAGTTTTGGAAATTTAGAAAGGCAATTTCGGAAGATCAGCAAAATAGAGAACCCTTATGTCTACCTGTGAATCTTGAAGAAACACGCCATGGTCATTTGTTGGATGAAGAATGGCCATTCAGTGATTTGAAGTTATACGCAGAAGACCAAATCAGACTCCCAGCGTATGGAATTTTCAGGTCTTAAACTCCTGGATAATCACTATCAATGGGTACAAATTGAGAAGTAAATGCTTTGTTCAAAAAGAGAAGTTTTATCATATCATCAATTGCAAAGCGAAGTCTCTTATGAAACGGGCAAAAATATGTTTTTAAATATTTAACCTTGAATCTATTAATAAACTTTGCCGTTAAATGAAGCAAAGGTAAGGGATGTGAAAAATAAACAGGATAAATGAGTCATTATAAGTACTGAATGAACAAATGAAGGAAAACTAAGAGCTGACTTCAGTGCAGGAAATTATGGTGGTGACAAAATAAATGGATTTCCAAAATAAATGTAAATTTTTATGAAAGTTGACGGTGTCTGGCTTGACTACGTGGAATACCTCTGCTGCCCTGAAATCATAACTGCTTCCCCTTTAATGGGAAGTGTTGCAGTAAACAAGAAGGTCTTACCCAAATGGGCTCCCCTCTTTCCCACCCCTTCGCTGATAATTACATGGACAAATCAACTTTTCTCTTTAAGGAACCCTCTCTTTAATAACGTTTGGTACTGGTGTAGGAATATGTGGATGTTGTATTTTGTGTGTGGACTGGCTCCAAAGGTTTATGGGGAGAACTTTTGATATGGTTGAACTCCATTTACAGTGGCATACAGTTCACCATTGAGGTGGAAGCAGATGGTGTGCTTAAGTACCCGGACTTGAATTTTCAGATTATTGACAATAAGTTTGACTTTTCCATTTGCCGCAAACATTGCTATTCAGAAACAATCATCCATTCGCACTCCAGACATCATTGCTCGCAAACGTTGGCAGCAATCCACGCCATGGTAATCAGAGTATGTAGAATCGCACTCTCTTATAAGATCCAAATCGAAGAGTTAGATGACAGATCGCGAAAAGTAATGGGTACAAGACCAGATTGATTGACACATTATGCAACAGGAAACAAAAAGCTCTATCAGAGGACCGTAGTAGACCCTCAGAGGAAATGACATGGCGAAGGATTCCTTTTCTTGGCTGCATTTCACTGAGAATACAACACCTTCTCTCCAAATGTAACATAAAAGCAGCTCCTTACAACACACACTCAAAACGAGTTAAACTCCACCAAACACAAAGTCCACCCACTAAAAAAGCAGAGCACAAAAAAGTGGCATCTATAAACTCAGCTGCTCGGCATGCGAAGCAATGTACATAGGACAGACGGGAAGAACATTCGAAACAAGGGCAAAAGATCACCAAGCATTCTTCATCAATAGCACTGGGTACTCACAGTTTGCAAAACATTTACAAACACACGGACTCGTCAGCAACTGTGTTCCATCACTGTGAGGAGAAAGGCAGAAAGTTAGACGCTTTGGAAGAATTGGAGATATATCGACATTTGAATTTTAACGGTCGTACCGTGTTGAAGGAAATGTTGTTCCCCTCCCGCTCCCTCCCTTAAAATTCTTAAGTGAGTGTATGTATCCTGCCTTACCCACTCCTTCCCCCTCCCCCCTCCCTCCCTCCCCCCAGGACTAATAGCAGGGGATGGCGACGACACCCAATAACACCACGGTTTGGACCTTCGATCCCTAACCCTCCCTCTCCCTAGCCCTCCCTCTCCCTTCCCCTAGACCACTGTTAAATGGTATTTAAGGATCTTAAAATTCTGTATTTGACACCTGCAGATGATGCTCAGCTTCGAAGCAATGATCGTGACTGAAGAAATTATATATTTTGTTGAACTGCACTGTTTCCTTACCGTCATCATAAATTTTTGTACGGTGGAAACATGTTTGTGACCATGGATGTTTTTTTTTATAAATGCTTTATGAAAAATATTTGTGACGAAATAATGGTGACGCTGAGTTCAGCAGTATTGCGTCCTAAGGCGATTGTCTAACTTAACACAAGGCGCCTTATCTGCTTTATTTCCGGAGTGATCTACCAATGCTACTTTTATCGCGAGTTTTGAATGGTTTAAGGAGATTGTAAAACGTAGGAATTACCATATGATGATATTAGGATAACATGGGGTAGGTGCATCAGCAAATCATCAAACAGCCCAAAAGTTTATTCTATAGATTTCTGCCCTGATTGTAGAAAGGGGTTATATGCCTTAACCACCTATCAACGCCAATGAGACAGCCTTGTTCTGGACAAAGACGAAGAAAATAATTCTATATTTCAAAGTAGGAATAATGAGCACAGAGATTAAAGCCCACTAAGCATCACCTTGTACTTTTTATTCATATACATATTTCAGGTAGCTTACATTGAATGCCGAAATTTGTTATTTCTGAAAATTCCTGAGTTTTAAAGGGATATGCGTATGTAATTCTACTCTTGCCTTGGAAATCAAATCAGAAGAGGTGGGTAAACGCAGTTTTGTAATAAGTGGTTCAATTAGATTGTTTTCGAGATCTAATAAAGAAACACTTGAATTTTAAGGCCCTGCTAACACTTGAGTATACAATTAAACATCCAGTCTTTCTGCAAAATGCTGGCTAAAACATTAATTACTGTTCCTCCCTTCAAGTAGGACATCAATTGGCAATCATTGGATCAAAAAATCATGAAAATCTTCAATTCCTACCACGCTAGGCGCACTTTCAAGAGACGACTGCAGGCGTTTGAATTTGCTTGATCATGAATTTTTGGCCTTTAATCAAAATCATGGATGCAATTAACATCATATTGGATTCATGAAATGAAGTGAAGGAGTCAACACTAAATTCTTGCTATTTTCTTTCAATTATTCAACATTTATTAGCTATTTCGGTCGCACAAGAGTTTCTGACAACCGCTGGAACTGGAATTGATTACTGCCAACCAAAATACAGAGGTGTACATCTACATCTACATAATACCCTGCAAGCCACCACAAGGGTGTGTGGCAGGGGGTGATTGCTCACCAAGTATGCACTACATATCATGCATTAAAAAGGAATAGTATTAATATAGTAGTCAGAACTACACTATTCAAAAAAAAGATACAAATTGCTAATCAAACATGCAAAAACATTCTGTTAGTAGGGTTAGCTTTAAGTACTCATACCAACATGCAGCTACCAATGCTATTCATTGCTACTCTCCGATAGGACATATTTACCGTTATTCGTATCTCTTATTGTGCGAGGGAAAAAGGACATTTTGAATCGGTCAGTTCGGCAATCAATTTCTCTAACTTTATGATTATGGTCCAGTCTGCCATAGTAAGTTGGGGTTCGTAAAATATTTTTAACATCATCACTGAAAATATTGCCTTGGAATTTGTGGAAGAGATTAAGTCTAAATTTCAACCTGCGATCTGACAATGATTCCCATTTCAATTCATTTAATAGACTGGTTACGCTAATATAATTATCGTATCGTCCCTTTACAAACCTTGCCGATCTTCGCTGCACACGTTGAAGTTCATTACTTAGACCGATTTCGTAGGGATCCCATACACTGGCAGCATATTCCAAATGAGGTCTAACAAGGGAAAAGTAGCTGATTTCTCGTACATGATCGTCACATTTACCCAATACTCTTTTAATGAAACCCAGTTTGCGATTCGCTTGACCAATTATTTCACGAATGTGTTTACCCCAGGAAAGATCATTTGTCAGTCTTATTCCAAGATATTTAATGGATTAGGTGTATTGTGGATTCAGATGACAATACGTTTCTTCAATTTACGGTGAAATCTTTCGAGGTCATTTTCAACGCACTTGACTAATTTCAAGAAAAATTTCGTTGAGTCGATCCGTTGAGAAAGGAAGATACACCACCTTACTGTGAGCTATAGAGAACCAGGAAGAGCGAGGTAGAACAGCTACAGTGCATAGTTCCTCAAGTTCACGTTTGAAATGGAATCTTTTCTCCGCTATATCCGGATATAAATTATATCCGGAAATACATATTTACTGAGAAATAAAACTTTCGACCCGAATCACAATTTAGGTGTTAAGAATAAGTAATACCGTGACTCCGTATTACCATCCGTTTGGCGATGAGGGTACGAATCATCTCTGCATTTCCTGTTTACTCTTTGTTTAACATAGCTCGATTTTGCGAGAAGATTTCATCAGCTAGAAACAAAAATTCAGAATTTTTTTTCACTTTTCCATGTTACACTTCCAAAATATTTAACGTCTTTTTCAACTGTACTATTCAAATGTTCTCCGTGTACACGTCACACGGAGTTCCTACCAACATTCCTAAAACGGTTTCGAAAATCATGAGTTTTGTTAAAAAGCATTGCGGGATACTTGATGGCAAATTTTCAGGAACGAAAAAATTAAATCCCTTGAGACTTCAAAAGGAGTTAACGAAAGTGCTGCTCGTACACTTTACACATTTCTCTTAATCTTGCGCATTTTATATTGTGATAAAAAACCGCAAATATGCACCACAATCCACGAATGACGAAAATTTTGGGCATTTTTCATTCAAGGAATAAAAAACTAATCCTGTCACTTCCTTTTATGGCAGGACTAAGTCACCTACTCTCTGATATATTTGATTGAATTCCACTTCATTCGTTTCATTGACGTAAAAAGCTTTCGACATAAGTCTGCGCGTATTTTTAGCACGGGTGTTGGAGTTTTCCATTGTAATTTCACAAATTACATATAAATCGTAAAGGCCGTCAAGTTACAGCTATTCCCTGTGTATTGTAATAGGTTACCACGCATTGCACCACGGATATATTTAATTATTCGTTCACTAATCGTAAAGTTCGTGACACAAAGAACAAAGAATCCTCACACAATGGAGTATTCATGAAATAAATTCATCTTAACATGAAGAGAATATGCAGAAACAGAGACAATTCGGATAACTAGAACTAACACAAGTGTATCTGTATTTTTTCAGAGAAAAACTGGTCCCCACTTGAGTGCCTAGTGGAGGGCATTTCAAGTTCAGTACTTCGTCCGTTGGATGGGATGTTAGTCAGTGGTCGCCTTGGCGTTTTTCATTAAGAGTAAGCTACTGCGACGCCCAAGTTTCTGCAGCTGTCGGTCGCCTCCCCTGAATAACTAACTGACAAACTATGAATTAATATTTTAGGAATCATCATCAGAATGAAGATTAAAATTTCAATGAAACTCCCGCTGTTGGTCGCAACCCCTGAACTGTTTCCAAGTGTAACTAGGTGTGTGAGTATTTTTAATGGTCAAACACGTCTTCATAATATACTAAATTGCGTAATGTATTATATAGCAGTTTAAAAATATCCTTGCAATTTTAATTAAAAGTATAAATGTGGAGTGCACAGAACGATATCCTCAGCGAAAATTTCTCTTTAGTCTAATAGTATAATATAACTTAATTATATATTTGGTGGAAACGCAACCCCTGCCACACACCAACGGGGTGGCTTTCTGAGTCGTCAGTACACGAAGATGTAGATAATTAAGTTTCTTAGATATCTCACCTGTGGGAGAGAAATCGGCTACAGAATGATCGCCCGGCTGGAAATTCTCCTCAGCATGTGATGATGTTGATTTGCACTTGTCGCCTAGCAACGAAGCTGATGCACAAGCAAGAAGGTCTTGTGACGATGACGACGGAGATGCGAATGTGAGGCCACGCTGCGCGATCGTCCTCTTTTTAGTTCCATCCGATTTGGAGGAAATTCCATCCATTGGCTGTGGCCAATTTCTTACTCGACTGGCAAACTGCGGATGCTGTCTCCGTCTTCCATTTCTTGCGTGATGCGACAGTAATTAGCACAGCATTGCACACATTTTAAATAATTATTTCGGTTAATTCTCGACTACGTAACATACGTCCGGAGGGTAATTGGTTCTTTCCCTCGGACTCAGTGGGACCGGAAGACGATGACCTACTCATCTTCCTTTGAGGCGAATTAATTTCGAGGAAATGCGTCGGCCGTTCCCAAATTCAAAATTTTTATGTTCCAAACATTTAAAGGACTATAAATTCATTAAAATTTGTTGAAAATATCTTACTTAGAGACTGCTAGATGTAATTTTCTTTCTTACGGTCACAAATCCTCACATGCGACCAATTTCCCATCTATGTAATATTTTGTGAACGGGGAAGTGTCTGCGGAGTTAATCCGTCATCACAACAGCTTGTTGTGGTTACAGACCTCTTTTGCTGTAGGTCCTCACATGTCTAACATGGCATAGAGGTCATTTAGAAACGTAGAAAACCTCGTGTGTTCTTGACATTTTCACAATTGCATGGGATCTGTACTTAAGTTCATCCCTCCATGATAATCCTTTGCCCACTGATGGTGAAATATAATGGTGTTAGCGGTCGCTTGTCAACGTGTAGTGAATCCGGCATTACTAATGTTACCAGTAATTTGTGCAGAAAGGGATAATGAAAAGGCGTGGTCAGGACATTGTTCACATAGTAATTTTTCCTGTAATTTGTGTTTTTTGCTTACCATTCGGGAAATATAATGAAGTTGCCGTTTAACTATAATAGTTTATGGAACACTGAATTCATACAATTCCAAGTTTTGTTCGTGGAAACGGAAAAAGAGACGGCGTGGTCAGTTAACTAGTACTACATTATTTCGTAGCCAATGTGTGTGTAAAAAAGATAAAAATAGGAACGGCAATAAAATGTCTTAGTGACTTCCACACTTTTATTAAGGATTGTAGACCGGTTTCGGCAGTTACGCCGTCATCACGTACAATTGTACGTGATGATGACGTACCATTGTACGTGATGATGGCGAAACTGCCGAAACCGGTCTACAATCCTTAATAAAAGTGAGGAAGTCACTAAGACATTTTATTGCCGCAATGGTATTCCACAAAATTGAAGCTTCGTCTTTCGACTTTAAAAATAGGAAAGCAAGCAGGCAATATGTTAGTTGGGTTAGCACCATGTCCTTACACCAGCATGCAGCTACCTAAGCTATCAATTGATACACTCGAATTGGATGTATTTACCGCTCTTCATGTCCCAAATTGTACGAGGAATAAAGGACATTTTAAATCTCACTGATCTGAAATCAATGTAACTAATTTTGTGATCATGGTCCAGTGTACCATAGTATGTTGGAGTTCGCAAAATATCTATAACTTCATCACCGAAGGTATCATTTTGGAATTTATTTAAGAGTTTGAGTCTATATTTAAACCTGCGATCGGACAATGATTCCCAATTGAATTCATTTAATTGACTGGTTACGCAAATATGGTTATCGTACCGTCCCTTCACAAATCTTGCCGATCTTTGCTGCACAAGTTTAAGTTCATTGTTTATACCGATTTCGTAGGGGTCCCATAATTACCTGGTAGCATACTGCAAATGAAGTCTCATAAGAGAAAAGTAGCTGATTTCTCGTACGTGATCATCATAATTACCCAATATACTCTTTTGATTAATCCCAGTTTACGATTAACTTGATCCATTATTTTACGCATGTTACCCCAAGGAAGATCATGTGTCAGTCTTATTCCAACATATTTAATGGATTCAACGTTTGTTTATTCATTTGACTTATGTTATAAGTGCTAGGAGAAGAACAATTCTTTTCCAAAAATTATTAATAGACATTTGTTTTAGTTACATTCCAGTCAGAGACTTGGACTTCCAACTTAAGTCCCAGCATAAAAGACAGGATACGTCTGTTCGCTCGTGTCAAGCACAGTTGGAACTACTCTAGGGTTATTGCGGCGAGGGTTACTGCTGTTTTCTAGGGATTCGGTTGGTAATGGAAAGTTCGCATGATGCACACTGAAGAATAAAAAAGATTGGGTTCAGCTACTAAGAATCGGGGATGGCAAGCAACTTTGTTGGATTTCGAGGCGCCATCCTATTATTTGGTTGAGGGAACCATTTTACTATGTTACATCTTAGTTGGCTGCACCAAGCAATTCATTTGGATCAACAGTTCGCGTGTGGTTGGCTCCCACATCCAACTGTAGTGGATTGGTTTTAAATATTAAGAAAAACCTTCAGCACCACAGGCGTTGGAATTTAAAATACATTGAATAACTGTATCATTAGGTTTTCTCCCGCTGCCGTATCCATCAACTTCTCCTAAATTGTTTGCAATGTTGCATAAGATATATATACCAAACATTTTCAAAGGTGGAATAAAAAAAAGTATTATTATATTATTAATTTAATAATTCCTTGCTTTCAGCAACAACTCCTCCGGCTACTTTACTAATAATTACGCCAACAGAAGAGGAATATGTGGAGAAGAGGGCTTAGGAGCAGCGCTGACCCTGGATGTCCACGGTAGCAGGCTCGAATAGCCTGTGTCCCTTTCAATGCTCTTTCCAGTTCCGACGTATGCTGGACTTCCTGGAGCAAGTACTGCAACATTTCCAAGACGCTGCAGCCACAGACGATAGTGCTCCCTCCAAAAATGCACTTTGTCCGAGCAAACTGCTCTTCGACTCTGCAATCTTGTGTGAACACACCCGACCTCTGAGAATTAATGGAATTTATATAACATGTATGCGGCCCCAAGACTTCATGAACTATTGTTGGCACACTACGATATCAACCATTTCACTGATTTATTTTTGATTTAGATTCCAACAAGTATTTGAGATCACCGCCTGGGATTGTATTGCATTCCTTTCCCTAGAATCCCTATCCGTAGAAAATTTTCTACAAATATGCCCACTTAAGACCGTCAAAGTTTACGTAAGGTCACAAGTGTCCCTTTTCTTGGAATTCGTTTTGGGGTGGACAGGTGCTTGGACTGTGACCTCTTCGGTGCATCTTTTAGCGCGTGCTTGCGGGCAGGGGGCCAAAAGGAATACAAAACAATCCCATGACAAATGACGTGCTATTCCTTAATCAGCAATCTTTTGTGAGTATATGTGCGAAGATTCAAGCCCATATCTAACAAAAAGCGATTTAATAATATTGTTCAACAATTATCGATTTCCGACCACTGTGCGACGGCGAAACTGGAAAGAGTATTGAAAGGGACACAGGCTATTCCAGCCTGCTACCGTGGACATCCAAGGGTATGCGCTGCTTCTAAGGCATCCCCTCCACATATTCCTCTTCCGTTGGCGTAATTATCAATAAAGTTGCCAGAGGAGATGTTGCTGAGAGCAAGGAATTATTAAATTGATAATATAATAATTTTTTTAATTCCACCTTTGAAAATGTTTGGTATATTTATTATGCAACATTGGAAACAGTTCAGGGGCGGGTTTATGGATACGGCAGCGGAAGCAACCCCAACGATAAACGTATTCAATGTATTTTAAATTCCAGCGCCTGTGGTACTAAAGGTTTTCTTTTAATATTTAAAAAGAATCCACTGCAGTTGGATGTGGGAGCCAACTACACGCGAACTGTGGATCCAAATGAGTTGGATGGTGCAGCCAACTCCGATGTAACATTGTAAAATGGCTCCCTCAACCAACTAATTGGATGGCGCCCCGGAATCCAACAAAGTTTCTTGCAATTCCCCGATTCTTAGTAGCTGAACCCAATCTTTTTTATTCTTCAGTGTGCATTATGCGAACTTTCCATTACCAACCGAAACCCTAGAAAACAGCGGTAACCCTCGCCGCTATAACCCTAGAGCTGTTCTAACTGTGATGGACGCGGGTGAACACACGCTTTCTGGCTTTTCTCCTGGCACTGGAGACTGAAATCTGTAATTAGAATTGAATTTAAACAAATGTCTAATAATTAATTTTTGGAAAAAGAATTGTTCTTCTGCTAGCCTTTACAACATACGTAAAAATGAATTAACAAATGTTGAATACATTTAATATCTTGGAAAAAAGACTGACACATGATCTTTCTTGGGGTAACACATACGTAAAATAATGGATCAAGTTCATCGTAAACTGGATTTCATCAAAAGAGTATATTGGGTAATTATGACGATCACGTACGGGAAATCAGCTACTTTTCTCTTATGAGACCTCATTTGCAGTATGCTACCAGGGTATTCTGGGACCCCTACGAAATCAGTATAAACAATGAACTAAGACGTTTGCAGCAAAGATCGGCAAGATTTGTGAAGGGACGGTACGACAAATATATTAGCGTAACCAGTCTATTAAAGGAATTGAATTGTGAATCATTGTCAGATCGCAGGTTTAAAATTAGAATCGATCTCTTAAATAAATTCCAAAACGATAACTTGAGTGATGACGTTACAGATACCCAGCACCACAGCCTGTACACCAGCATGCTGGTGTAAGGACATGGTGCTAATCCTACCAAATTGTATGCCTGCTTTCCTATTTTTTTCTACTGCGAGGTGCCACAACAGTTTTACACGCGTAGCCTCAATAAAATCTCCTTCATGAACACATGTGAAACAATACTAGAATTTCAATTCCACGATTTTTCTGCGACGAAAAGTGGGCGCGACGATAAAAATGCGACTTATGGGGGAATGAGAATTTGAGCAAGAAGAATTGAAGTAAGATTTCACGCTTTCCCGGCGAATTGCATTGATGAACTCTTCTCGGGCTCTACACCGGGTGAGTGAATGTAATGTTGCCGACGTTTCGGGTAGCGACTCGTTACCCATCCTCAAGGCAAATGTCACGTAACTAGACCGTCCGTTGGTTTTATACGGACGCTGGCGGTGGGGGATTGGTCGAGCCCCGATTGTTGAGCTGGAGGACCGTTGACCGTTGAACTTTGGCCGTTGACCGTTGGCCTCGCTCTGTAAACCTGTATTCTCTTTAGGATTCTATTCCATGAGCTGCTGATGGTATAGCCCGAATCCCGATTTACGTTCCTCCTCTCCATTTTTATTTCTATCGCTTCCTTTGTCAAGCGATCCCAAAATTTGTCCGAGCGCCAGATAACCCTCGTATCGTCCCATTTAATGCGATGGTCTAGACTGAGGCTATGTTCAACTATCGCTGATTTCTCCGGCTGTCCGAGTCGAAAATGTCTTCGATGTTCCTTCAGTCGAGTGGAAATCGTTCGACCTGTCTCTCCCACATAGACTTCGCCACATTCACAAGGTATTTTATAGACCCCCGGAGTCATGAGGCCGACTGGGTCCTTCGCTCTCACGAGACGATCCCTTAAATTGGGCAATGGTCTGTGAATGGTGTCGATGTTAAACCTCTTCAAAACCCTCGAAATTTTTCCAGATATCGTAGAAACATATGGCAAAACGGCTCTGGCTGTCGGTTTGGTGTGTTCATTCTCTGTAACTGAAACCCTTGAAAAGTTAGAGGACCTCTTGAGAGCCAAGGAAATTTGCCGCTCACCATATCCATTCTGTCGGAAGGTTTTTCTGAGGTGGTCTAATTCCATAGGAAGATTTTCTTCGTCGGAAATAGCCTTTGCGCGATGTATTAGTGTGGAGAGGACCGCGCTGCGTTGAGAGGGGTGATGATGACTGAGGCCGTTCAGGTAGAGATCCGTATGCGTCGGTTTACGGTAAACGCTGTGTCCAAGTTTGCCATTTTCCTTCCGGTGGATAAGGACATCGAGAAAGGCTATCATATTGTTCTTCTCCGTTTCCATTGTAAATTGTATATTGGGATGCTGGTTGTTCATATGCTCCAAGAACGATGCAAGAGTGTCCGGTCCATGAGGCCATATGATGAACGTGTCATCCACGTATCTGTAAAAGCACTTGGGTCTTAACGGAGCAGTAGTAAGGGCTCTTTCCTCGAAATCCTGCATGTAAAAATTCGCAATGGCCGGTGACAAAGGGGATCCCATCGCAACTCCGTCGGCCATTTCATAGAATCCACCGTCATACTTGAAGAATGTGGACGTTAATGCATGGTGGAATAGCTTCAACGTTCCGCTGTCAAATTTTTCTTCCAGCAGCTTGAAGGTATCGGAGAGTGGAACACGGGTAAAAAGGGAAACAACGTCAAAACTAACCAAAATGTCTGTTGGTTCCACCCGAAGGTTAGTCAAAATACCCACGAATTCAGAAGAGTTCTTAATATGGTGTTCACAGACACCCACATAAGGTGACAAAATTCCTGTAAGGTATTTGGCTAGGCTGTAAGTAGGAGATCCGATGGCACTCACAATGGGTCGTAAAGGAACACCTTCCTTGTGTATTTTCGGAAGCCCGTAGAGTCTAGGAGGTGCTGGTGCCTGTGGGTAGATATTCTTAAACGTTTCTTCCCGGACGCCTGACTTTTTGATCAAAGAAACCGTCTTCCTCGCTATAGTCTCCGTGGGATCACAATTTAACTTCCGGTACGCTCGATCCTTAAGTATTTCACAGATCTTATGGTGGTAATCTGAAGATCTCAAAATGACAGTAGCGTTTCCCTTATCTGCGGGTAAAATTTTAATCGCCTTGTTGTCACGCAGGGCTCGAAGTGCGGACCTCTCTTCCCTTGAAATATTCGATTTTGGGACCACGGACTTCTTCAGAATCATGGAAACTTCGTCCCTTGCCTCTTCCGCCAAATCTCTTGGGAGCTTCCGAATCGCCTGTTCCACTCCACCAATAAATTCCACGTACGGAATGGATCTAGGTGTTGGCGTAAAATTCAGTCCCTTTGAAAGGACGGATAAGGTAGGTTGGTCAAACTTCTCACATGTCAGGTTGATCACTAACCGTTTGCGGTCCAAGGGAGCGACAGAAGATTTAGAAGAAGGGAGCCGTTCATACTTGCACTTCTGTCTTTCTGTTTCACTCCTCAAAAGGACTTCACCCATGGCTGAAGTAATGATGTCAATGTAATTCCAATCCAACGGTGAGAGTAAGTTTGCAAGGTGAAGATGGAGGGATAGCAAACTCCTGGCGTTGACATCAAGCAATCTTCTTTTGTCATGAATCCTCTCACGAATCAAAGCCATACTCGTCCGTCTTAGGATCCGGTTCACAGCTGGTGATTTCACAGATGACCTTACTCGAGCAAAGGTAGGGATAGTATCCTCGTCGCGACATCTTAAAAGAAAGGCAAGAGAGCTGAGGAGTCTTGCCTTCTCCTTTCGCAGTCTTTCCAACTTGCGTATACTGTGGTGTACTTCCTCCCCGTAGAGGTTTGTGAAGTAAGATTTCACGCTTTCCCGGCGAATTGCATTGATGAACTCTTCTCGGGCTCTACACCGGGTGAGTGAATGTAATGTTGCCGACGTTTCGGGTAGCGACTCGTTACCCATCCTCAAGGCAAATGTCACGTAACTAGACCGTCCGTTGGTTTTATACGGACGCTGGCGGTGGGGGATTGGTCGAGCCCCGATTGTTGAGCTGGAGGACCGTTGACCGTTGAACTTTGGCCGTTGACCGTTGGCCTCGCTCTGTAAACCTGTATTCTCTTTAGGATTCTATTCCATGAGCTGCTGATGGTATAGCCCGAATCCCGATTTACGTTCCTCCTCTCCATTTTTATTTCTATCGCTTCCTTTGTCAAGCGATCCCAAAATTTGTCCGAGCGCCAGATAACCCTCGTATCGTCCCATTTAATGCGATGGTCTAGACTGAGGCTATGTTCAACTATCGCTGATTTCTCCGGCTGTCCGAGTCGAAAATGTCTTCGATGTTCCTTCAGTCGAGTGGAAATCGTTCGACCTGTCTCTCCCACATAGACTTCGCCACATTCACAAGGTATTTTATAGACCCCCGGAGTCATGAGGCCGACTGGGTCCTTCGCTCTCACGAGACGATCCCTTAAATTGGGCAATGGTCTGTGAATGGTGTCGATGTTAAACCTCTTCAAAACCCTCGAAATTTTTCCAGATATCGTAGAAACATATGGCAAAACGGCTCTGGCTGTCGGTTTGGTGTGTTCATTCTCTGTAACTGAAACCCTTGAAAAGTTAGAGGACCTCTTGAGAGCCAAGGAAATTTGCCGTTCTAGTTTGGTCTAGTTACGTGACATTTGCCTTGAGGATGGGTAACGAGTCGCTACCCGAAACGTCGGCAACATTACATTCACTCACCCGGTGTAGAGCCCGAGAAGAGTTCATCAATGCAAGAAGAATTGTTCCACGCAAGAAAGAAAAAGCCTCGAACCGGAGGAAGATAAGCAGTAGCCGAAGACGTTACCTCGCAGCTAGAGCCATAGGTCAGCCCGAGATAGGAGCAGGGGTGTGGGTAAGTTTAAAGCGGGTTCCATCATTTTATGTTTCTTAAACCTTTTGAAATGCAAGTAACTCGAACATAAGTGTCCCTTGAACACTGTTCGGAAAATACTTACATAATGAATTTTCATTTTCTACCACCCTACGAAGTACGTTCGCGATTCGCGGGTTCCCTTTCTTTGTAAGATAATAACGAAATGAAACATTGAATAACAATTTTATTACATTCCTTCAACAGTCGGCAGAGCAAGAAAACAACGAGTCACATTGGCTACGAAATAATGTAGTGCTCGTTAACTGACCACGCCGTTTCTTTTTCCGTTTCCACGCACAAAACTTGGACATATATGAATTCAGTGTTCGATAAACTATTATAGTTAAACGGCAACTTCATTATATTTCCCGAATGATAAGCAAAAAACACAAAATACAGGAAAAATTACTGTGTGAATTATGTCCTGACCACTCCTTTTCATTATCCCTTTCTGCACAAATTACTGGTAACATAATTAATGCCGGATTCACTACACGTTGACAAGCGACCGCTAACACCATTATATTTCACCATCAGTGGGCAAAGGATTATCATGGAGGGATGAACTTAAGTACAGATCCCATGCAATTGTGAAAATGTCAAGAACACACGAGGTTTTCTACGTTTCTAAATGACCTCTATGCCATGTTAGACATGTGAGGACCTACAGCAAAAGAGGTCTGTAACCACAACAAGCTGTTGTGATGACGGATTAACTCCGCAGACACTTCCCCGTTCACAAAATATTACATAGATGGGAAATTGGTCGCATGTGAGGATTTGTGACCGTAAGAAAGAAAATTACATCTAGCAGTCTCTAAGTAAGATATTTTCAACAAATTTTAATGAATTTATAGTCCTTTAAATGTTTGGAACATAAAACTTTTGAATTTGGGAACGGCCGACGCATTTCCTCGAAATTAATTCGCCTCAAAGGAAGATGAGTAGGTCATCGCCTTCCGGTCCCACTGAGTCCGAGGGAAAGAACCAATTACCCTCCGGACGTATGTTACGTAGTCGAGAATTAACCGAAATAATTATTTAAAATGTGTGCAATGCTGTGCTAATTACTGTCGCATCACGCAAGAAATGGAAGACGGAGACAGCATCCGCAGTTTGCCAGTCGAGTAAGAAATTGGCCACAGCCAATGGATGGAATTTCCTCCAAATCGGATGGAACTAAAAAGAGGACGATCGCGCAGCGTGGCCTCACATTCGCATCTCCGTCGTCATCGTCACAAGACCTTCTTGCTTGTGCATCAGCTTCGTTGCTAGGCGACAAGTGCAAATCAACAGCATCACGTGCTGAGGAGAATTTCCAGCCGGGCGATCATTCTGTAGCCGATTTCTCTCCCACAGGTGAGATATCTAAGAAACTTAATTATCTACATCTTCGTGTACTGACGACTCAGAAAGCCACCCCGTTGGTGTGTGGCAGGGGTTGCGTTTCCACCAAATATACAATTAAGTTATATTATACTATTAGACTAAAGAGAAATTTTCGCTGAGGATATCGTTCTGTGCACTCCACATTTATACTTTTAATTAAAATTGCAAGGATATTTTTAAACTGCTATATAATACATTACGCAATTTAGTATATTATGAAGACGTGTTTGAACATTACAAATAATCACACACCTAGTTACACTTGGAAACAGTTCAGAAGAGGCGACCAACAGCGGAAGTTTCATTGAAATTTTAATCTTCATTCTGATGATGATTCCCAAAATATTAATTCATAGTTTGTTAGTTAGTTATTGAGGGGAGGCGACCGACAGCTGAGGTCATCTCCCGCTATTTAGGATAGGCGGGTTATTGGGTAATGGTAGGAGTTTATTCAGGGAACGGAGATAATGGTGGAGAGAAATTTGGGCGTCGCAGTAGCTCACTCTTAACGAAAAACGCCAAGGGGACCACTGCCTAACATCCCATCCAACGGACGGAGTACAGAACTTGAAATGCCCTCCACTAGGCACTCGGGTAGGACCGGTTTTTCACTGAAATAATACATATACACTTGTGTTAGTTCTAGTTATCCGAATTGCTCTCTGTGTGTATTATCGTGTTTCTCTTTATTTCATGAATGCTCCATTGTGTGAGGATTCTTTGTTCTTTTAGGTTACGAACATTACGATTAATGAACGAATAATTAAATATATCCGTGATGCAATGTACTTTAACTTATTATGGTTCACAGAGAATAACTGTAACTTGACGGCCTTGACGATTTCTACGTAATTTGTGAAATTACAGTGCAAATCTCCAACGCCCGTGCTAAAACTGCGCGCAGACTTATTTCGAAAGCTTTTTACGTCAATGAAACGAATGAAGTGGAATTCTTTCAAATGTATCAGAGAGTAGGTGACTTAGTCCTGCCATAAAAGGAAGTGACAGGATTAGTTTTTTATTCCTTGTGTTAAGGGTTTTGTTCCCAATTGGAAAGAATAATGCCCAAGATATTCGTCATCCGTGGATTGTGGTGCACACTTTCTGTTTTTATCACAATGTAAAATGCATAAGCATAAGGGAAATTTCTAAAGAGTACGAGCAGCACTTTCGTTAACTCTTCTTGAAGTCGCAAGGGATTTAGTTTTATCGTTCCTCAATATTTGCCATCAAATATCCTGCAATGCTTTTTAACAAAAGTCATGGTTGTCGAAAACGTATTAGGAATGTGCGAGGGAATCCAATATGATGTTAATTGCATCCATAATTTTTAATGAAGTAGACAATTCATGATCAAGGTTTACCTTAAACGTCTGCAGCCGTATCTTGAAAGTGCGCCTAGTTTGGAAGTAAGTGAATATTTTCATGCCTTTTTGATCCAATGGTTGACAGTTGATGTCGTAGTTGGAGGGAGGAACAGTAATTAATGTTTCCGCCAGCATTTTGCCGAAAATTTGGATGTCCAATTGTATACTCAAGTGTTAGCAGGGCCTAAAAGTTCAAGTTTTTCTTTATTAGATCTCGAGAACAATCTAATTGAACCATTCATAACAAAAAGCTGCGTTTACCCACCTCTTCTGATTTGATTTCCAAGGCACAAGTAGGATTATTTACGCTTATCCCTTTAACTCAGGAATTTTCATAATTAACAAATTTCGGCCTACAATGTAAGCTATATGAAATATGTATATGAATAAAAAGTACAAGGTGATGCTTAGTGGGCATAAATCTAGGTGCTCATCGGTCCTACTTTCAAATATAGGATTATCTTCGTCATCTTTTTCCAGAACAAGTCTGTATCATTGGCGTTGATAGGTGGTTAAAGCAAATAACCCCTTTCTACAATCAGGGCAGAAATCTATAGAATAAAATTTTGGTCTATTTGATGACTTGCTGATGCACTTACCCCATGTTATCCTAATATCATGATATGGTAATTTCTTCGTTTTACAATCTCCTTAAACCATTCAAAACTCGCGATAAAAGTTGCACTGGTAGATCACTTCGGAAAAAAAGCAGATAAGGCGCCTTGTGTTAGGTTAGACAATCGCCTTAGGACGCAATACTGCTGAACTCAGCGTCACCATTATTTCATCACAAACACTTTTCATAAAGCATTAAAAAAAAACATCCATGGTCACAAACATGTTTCAACCGTACAAAAATTTATGACGAGGGTAAGGAAACAGTGCAGTTCCACAAAATATATAATTTCTTCAGTCACGATCATTGCTTCGAAGCTGAGCATCACCTACAGGTGTCAAATGCAGAATTTTAAGATCATTAAATACAATTTAACAGTGGGGGAGGGGAAGGGAGAGGGAGGGTTAGGGAGTGAAGGTCCAAACCGTGGTGTTAGTGGGTGTTGTCACCATCCCCTGCTGTTAGTTCTGGGGGGAGGGAGGGAGGGGGGAGGGGGAAGGAGTGGGTAAGGCAGGTTACTTACACTTACTTAAGAATTTTAAGGGAGGGAGCGGGAGGGGAACAACATTTCCTTCAACACGGTACGACCGTTAGAATTCATATGTCGATATATCTCCAATTCTTCCAAAGCGTCTAACTTTCTGCCTTTCTCCTCACAGTAATGGAACACAGTTGCTGTCGAGTCCGTGTGTTTGTAAATGTTTTGCAAACTGTGAGTACCCAGTGCTATTGATGAAGAATGCTTGGTGCGCTTTTGCCCTTGTTTCGAATGTTCTTCCCGTCTGTCCTATGTACATGGCATCGCAGTCCAAGCTGCTGAGTTTATAGATGCCACTTTTTTTTGCTCTGCTCTTGTAGTGGGTGGACTTTTATGTTGCATTTGGAGAGAAGGGTTTTGTATTCTCAGTGAAATGCAGCCAAGAAAAGGAATCCTTCGCCATGTCTTTTCCTCTGAGGGTCTACTACGGTCCTCTGATAGAGCTTTTTGTTTCCGGTTGCATAATGTGTCAATCAATCTGGTCTTGTACCCATTACTTTTCGCAATCTGTCATCTAACTCTTCCATTTGGGTCTTATAAGAGAGCGGGATTCTACGTACTCTGTTTACCATGGCGTGGATTGCTGCCAACGTTTGCGAGCAATGATGTCTGGAGTGGGAATGGATGATTGTGTCTGTATAACAATGTTTGCAGCAAATGGAGGAGTCAAACTTATTGTCAATAATCTGCAAATTCAAGTCCGGGTAATTAAGCACACCATCTGCTTCCACTTCAATGGTGAACTGTATGCCACTGTAAATGGAGTTCAACAATATCAAAAGTTCTCCCCATAAATCTTTGGAGCCAGTCCACACACAAAATACAACATCCACATATTCCTACACCAGTACCAAACGTTATTAAGGAGAGGGTGCCTTAAAGAGAAAAGTTGATTTGTCCATGTAATTATCAGCGAAGGGGTGGGAAAGAGAGGAGCCCATTTGGGTAAGACCTTCTTGTTGACTGTAACACTTCCCATTGACGGGGAAGCAGTTATGATTTACGAGCAGCAGAGGTATTTCACGTAGTCAAGCAAGACACCGTCAACTTTCATAAAAATTTACATTTATTTTGGAAATCCATTTATTTCGTCACCACCATAATTTTCTGCACTGAAGTCAGTTCTTAGTTTTCCTTCATTTGTTCGTACAGTACTCTTGTTGACTCATTTATCCTGTTTATTTTTCACATCCCTTACATTTGCTTCTCTTCAGGGCAAACTTTATTTATACATTCAAGGTTGAATATTAAAAAAAATATTTTTCCCCGTTTCGTAAGACACTTCGCTTCGCTAGTAACGATATTATAAAATTTCTCTCTTTGAACAAAGCATTTACTTCTCAATTTTTACCCATTGATAGTATTTATTCAGGAGTTTAGGACCTGAAAATTCCTACTGCTGGGAGTCTTGATTACGTCTTCTGCATATAGCTTCAAATCACTGATTGGGCATCTTCTCCCAATCGAATGACCTTGGCGTGATTCTTCAAGATTCACAGCTAGACAAAAGGGTTCTCTATTATGCAGAACTTCCGAAATTGCCTTTCTAAATTTCCAAAACTCGCTATGGCAGGATGAACGCATGCTCAACAATAGGGAACCAAATCTATATCTTCTTGATAGTAATTGGGGCGGGTTAGGGGTGTTTGGGATGGATTACAAAGCATTATTGCGTCTTACAGGGATTCCTATAGACACTGCACTTGATTGCCGAAACATTTGTTTATCAAGTTGATTTCAAGAGTCACATGATGTGGACACAAGGTGTAACTGCTCGGCTAAATGGCGGCTATTCCAACAAGGCCAAAGGACGCTACGACATCCGGTGTCTCTGAAGGAGTTTACCACGCACACATGGGTTAAATACTACACACTAGCGAAACATGCAGGTCTCCTTCGCACATTAAATAAAAGGTTGAAACATAATAACCAAAGAAAGCACATTTATAATTACAGTGAATTATTATGGAAACCATTGAAAGAAAACTCTTAACCATTTCAACAGAAAAAACGGATATCCCTTTCTAGCTTGTACCATGTAGCTTGGGAAAGGATAATAAATGCCTCGCATAAACACGGTGCAGAATAAGGATTAGGGATTGCATTATCTATTGATAATAAATGTCGATTAATCGAAAGATGGAAATGACTAATGCAGCAGCCGATATCTATCATGCATACCCGATAAATTTGATCTTTTGTTTCGGAAATAATTGTCTGGTGGACTTTGATGGCTAGGGCTTCAGCAGCACTATCAGATGACCTCTCGAGCTTTCATGACACTGAATCAACATCACAGAGAACCCCTATATAATGAAGATATCGCCGTGGTGGGATATTGTTATAGTTATGGCAGTTCCTCCACCGACTACGTCGTTGACCACCATTCGAATCCTGTTTCAGTGTGGGAGTCAATGACAACTGAGCTCCCATACTTAAATCAGGAAGCCAGGAAGTACCTGTTAGGTGTAGCAACTTCAGATCCAGCAGAGAGACCCTTTGGCAATATCATAGATGGCACTTGCTTCAGTGACTTTCCTTCTGTTTCTCCGACGAATTTAAATGTGGCATTCTAACTCCCAACTTACGCTTACTCACCTTCCATTACCTCATCCACGCTACGTTACTCATCTTCGGAGAATATTAGAATACGCTCGTGGAAAATAGGATTTTAAATATTAGGTTTAGAGAAATACACATTCATTTGCAGTATTTGTTCCACTACTTCGTGAGAATATAACTAAGATCCAAATCCAAATGTCCTTGATGTAATATAGACCTATTTACTTTCTGACGTTTGGCTACGTGTTTCAGGTGCTTATATACACTGCAATGGCCGAAGGTTTCTTTCGGAGATTTGGGAACACCTTCTTGGTGTTCTCTATATCGACGATGGCGTTGATCGTCATGGAGATGACTTTGCTTGGATCCGCTTCTTCATCGCCACCAAGGGAGCAGCGAACCGGCCCCTCGAGTGGCCACCTGTGCGGTGATGACCCAGGGTGCTTCTGCGCTGACAACAAATTCCAATCCTGGAGGTACTGCGGGGGACTTGCGCACGTGAAATGGATCTTCAATGATGGCTCGCTTTATTACACGTTGGAGAGTTTGGGAGGAGTGGGGGTGGAGGCCTACCGACAACTCTCGCTGATGACTCCAATGAACCAAACCGTCAACGAAGTGTCGTTGAAGGTGATTTTCTCCTCTCCTATAACTCCAAACACATACCATACCTCAATGTTATTTATCTACACAACTGCGGGGATATTGTTTCGTGTTCATTATTGCCAGAAGTCTTATGACATTGTTTCTTGATTTTATTCAGTTTATTATGTTACTGTTTTCCGTAAAGCCATCACCGGGGGCTAAATGGAGACGCAATATTTCGGAAGTTCAATGTTCCAAAAGAAGAAACCAATGTTAAAATAAATGTTATAACCCGTTGATTTATGCGCTTATTCATGAAAATAAATTATTTTATCGTCTAAGACTATCTTTCACGAAATTTTTTTGCAATGGAATTGTTAATATGAATTAAAATCCCTTGATGAAGATATTTTTATTCCAATAGCTTTCATAATGTTAAATTGAAATTTCAAAAAATAAAATCAATCAATAATTTTCATTTATTTCAAGTATTCGAAAGTTATTTTTAAATTTGTAACTCCAAGCTACTAAACTGGTGACTACACAGAAACGTATGTGGAATCGTTAAAGTCAGAAAATTTTACAACTTTAAGAGAAAAGTGGAGTGGATAAATAATAATTTAGAGTATTCCCTAACTAAGATAATATTGGTTTTACTTATGTGGAAAAGAATGCTACGTATTTCCTTCTTCAATTAGATGGAATTTCACTAATATAAAAATGTCATTTATACCATTCGCAGGTGAAAGGATGTCCACCTCCAATGAAGAACTACGCTGCACTTATCAGGAACAAGGAAGATAACCACGAAGTAAAAGAAGATAATCAAACGTTGGTGACACTTACAATTGATTGCTTACTGCTAGATTCATTTGCCTTGGATGAACGCCATCTCGATGGCCTACAGAACCTCAGGCGCCTTGAAATATCCTGCCCTAGTTTAAAAAATCTGAGCGAAGGACTCCTGTCTGGCATATCGAGGAATATTAAATCAATCCGCATAGAAGGCACCTTGGTAGAGACCTTGCCGGAACGGTTCTTCTCCGGCCTCAACCATCTAACTGACTTGTACTTAAGAGAGAACAGACTGAAGAGGTTCCAGGGATGTCTCCTGCGGGACGCTAGAAATGTGACATGGTTGAACCTGGCAAATAACAGGATCGAACTTCTCGATGAGGACTTGTTCGTGAACACCCCCTGTCTCCTATCTCTGGACATAAGCGTAACAAGATCAGGGACATTCCTGTCAGCCTCTGCTGCCTACGAGGTTTGAGGAAGCTCTACGTCAGTGACAACCTCATTGGTTTCCTCCCTCCAAACTGCCTGAAGACCCTGGTCCAACTACTAGATCTGAGATTGCAGGGGAACCGTTTTGTCAACCTGGACTCCAACTGGAATGATATGAGCAGAGTCAATGTTGGCTTGAGGTGGGTCAGCGGATACATGGACCTTACCTTACTCAGCACATCTTACGGTGACATCGTACTAAATGGTGACATGACCGATGGTGAACACAAAAGACTTATTTCCCACTCAAAGTTAAATTCACATCGCAGAGGTGTCCAATCGCCAGGATTTAATTCCACGACTAGAGGCCAATATCAAATTCCAGAGTATTGTGATCGCTACATGAACAAAATTAATGCCTGTTCAATATCAGATAAAGTATTATTATTGGACCCTATTAGTCACGTGAGGAAAGTAAGGACTCTTGATCTTTCTAACAACAGTCTCTCAAGAATTCATCCAGACACGTTCGCCCCGAACTTCAAGGTGCAGAAGCTCATCGCGTCCGACAACCTTCTCACGGACGTCTCTGAGATTCTATTGGTGGCTGACGCTGACCTTGCAATTCTGAACTTGTCCGGAAACCGTATCAGGACGCTGGATTTGTCCTTCTTCTCCAATGTGCCGAATCTTCGGGAAATAGACCTCAGCAACAACAGGTTCATTCTATATTCAACTTCACTCCTATGAACATAATTTATCCTATACTTTTGGCTTCAATGTATTCCTTTACAGAAGAATTCCATATAACCCAACGCTTTACACCGTGCAAGCTCTGTAGATACAGTGATAGGAGGAAGACCTTATTTGGATCGCTACATCTCAATAATTAAGGAGCCGATATTTTAAGATTTTCTTTTGTATTTCTTTACGTTGAAGATGGCATGTGAAGATATTAATGCATGGAGTATAGAGTATGAGCCGTGTATCGTAGAGCGAGAAATCTTCAAAAACATTTACCTTCTCATCCCGTTTTATTGTAGAAATGGCGATAAATATTTTTATGGTACATATTTGAATGAAACGTGTTGTAGGCTATGAATATTCATATGACATCTCTGGGTATCTTAGAATAAATATAATGGCATCGTTTACATTATTTTTTGTTGCAGACACTAATAGAGTTTGTAAAATATAAAGTCATGTACTTTTCCTGTATTCGATCGTTCGTGTCATTCTCGAGTTACCAGCAGCGAAAAACTGACGTTTTTACCCTTTATTAAACGAGGGCGTGCAAAGGACACTTACGTCTTCTCCTTCGTCCAGTTACAATCTAGACTGAAGAACTCTTTCGTCTTATCACAATGGGTGACACACAGCTGACTCAGCTAATGGAAGCGGTTGTTGGACTTCATTCGGATTGCTTAGAAAGGCATTGCACTTTCGACTGCATCTTAATCAGTTAAAAAACAAATCAGCTTCAGCACAAATTTAGTCACACTGATAGGTATACGGATATATATATTTGGTTGTTCAGTTGTTCTGAGTTATTTGCGGAATGGGACAGGATCTCTTCAGGATCACCCTCCCCTCCTCCCCACCTCAGTTCCCCTCCCGTTCTCTTCCCTTAACACACTGAAGGATGACGGAATAATGCTTGACACAACTCGATTGGTGGGTGGTAACTTTTGCATTTTTTTAAATTTTTGATTCATAAGTGAATGGCGCTGGTTAGGATATTAGTTTTTTACCACAATTACCGGAATTCATTCATCATTTTCATCGAATGTTTCAAAATGTCCAAAACAGCGATATTGTTTGGAGATACTTACCCCATTCAATCACAAACTCCATGAAAAACCTAGATTATGGAACAATGGAGTCGCAGTGTGCGTTTTACACATCCGAGACATTGATTTTTGGTCGAGGTAATGTCAAAGGACAGGGAAATGTGTGCGCAGTACATTAAAAAATCACAAATTTTGGATAAATCTGTAATAATTGAGTGTCCCAGTCGTTTTGAGAAAACTGTCGTCATCTATCCCGGGAGGAGTCAGTGTGACAGACATTTGCATATGTCCTGAGATTCAGTTCCTGACGGAATAGTCCTGGTCTCGCATTCATTTGTAAAGTACGGGATAACTTGAACAGAATGCAGAAATTTAAAAGGAAGGTGATCAAAAGTGATAGTTAGTGATGGGAAGTAGCCTTTATTTGAATCAACGCACGGATAAAGAGTGACCCACTGCCAGGGGCTTCTAAACGATATTCACTAAGGGGGGAGGGGGGTTTCCAAAAGTCCCCGGCATCTAAGAAATGGGCCCGGTATTTAATAAAATGGCTCGGCATCTATTAGGAGGACCTTTGCAAGGAAGTTAAAGTTATTGAGGAATTTCCAACATTATGTCGCAACATTTTGACAATAATTGTAACTTCTCCCGCAGGCTGTCCTTCTTGCCAGAGGACATCTTCATGCCCTTCAACATCACACGCCGAGGTAACTTCTATTCTCGGCTGGAACTCAACCTAGAAGGAAATCTACTGGAGTCCCTGCCGGCTGTGACCCTACCAGATCTGTGGTGGCTAAATCTGGCCAGAAACAAGCTTACTCATATCCGGAATGATTTTCTGCATGGATTGCCACGACTGGAGAAGCTGGACCTGTCGCACAACCTCATCGAGATTTTTAATGGTATGAACCGACGGTTGTTGATTATAGTCGCGACATTGCTCTGAGAGATTAGACACAAGATGGGTGGTGATTCGTCTTAAACTTTTAAATAAAGTGTAAAATGTATGCAAACCATATATTTCTTCAAAAAAATTGCAAGAGAGTCTTATTGCATGGATAGCCAATCGGTTTCATCAACGGGCTTTTTTCTGAAAACTTATTCGCCTTCCTGCGAAAGTGGCTTCATGAAACAGCATTGCTTATGCAAAATCATTCATTCCCAGCAACATCATACTCATTCTGGTTCCATAAAATTCTAATTGGAGGTTTGGTTTATTCTCAGTATCGGAATTCCGCAGTCGCTGGAGCAGAATTCAAGAGATTGATCTCTCTGGAAACCGACTGACGACTTTTCCTGTCAATGCACCAATCTACCACTTCCTGCGGACGATGAACCTGAGCGGGAACAGGCTCCAGGACTTTGCCAATCCCCTGGAACTATTCCCTACTTCAATTTATGAAATACAAGCTATCGAGAACGTGAAGCACCTAGACCTATCCAGAAACGGAATGAAGTTGCCCGAATGCGAGGGGTTACTGAATATGGAGATGAAGGCGGTGGGTAGCCGGTCCTTCTTCGAGAAAACGAAGAATTTACAGGTGCGTGACGTTGATGATGAACCATTTCCAATGTGAGAGGATGACCAGTGAGCTTCGACACAACACATTCGTGAATGCTACAAATTCTTCAAGGAAACTTTTCTTTGATGTACAGTACCTCAACCCAAATAGTAACCTTAAGTAGGAAATAAAGTTACTGTAAAGGTATCAATTCCATAATATGGCTATTCCTTATGGGATACGTTTCGCAGGAACCTGTCTTGAGTTTGGTGCAAAAATGATAGGACTGATGCTTATATAACTCTAATCACCCCCTGCCACACACCTTTATGGTGGTTTGCAGTGTATTATGTAGATGTATGTAGATGAATCACATATGAAACAGTTATAATAAGTAAAACTGTTTTAAACTTATTTAAAAAACATATTTTAACTTCTATTCGAACGCCTCTGGTGAATTACAGGGTATAATTGCCTTGCGTTTACCACTTTTTTACGCTCTCCCTTGTTGAAAACTCTGCCCGTAGTTCTCTTGTATCCGTAACGTCATGTACAAGCAGCACGTTTCCATAGGGAACGTGGAAAAGGTTAATATTCATATAAGAAGGGCAATCGAAGGACGTTCGTAACGATCTCTTAACGTGTGATAGTAAATTGTCACCCATTTGCAGATATTTATATTGAAGATCCAATTGCAAGTGGTAAGTTGCCATGAGGGTCGGGTCGCCAACGGAGTTCTAAGTATTGCGAGAGTCCGGATTAAGACAAATGGCGACCTTGATTATGTCCGTCTACCTGTGTTAGTCCCCTAAACACAACCGTGAAATTTCAATTCCCCAGAACACAGCGTTTGGAGTTCACTGAATTGGGTTCTTGTGTGTTCTAAATTAAATGCACCCCATGAAAAGCAGTTATTGAAGTATTCTGGAAATCGAATTGTGGACAAATAAAGTAGAAGTAGAACAATTTTCTCTGCTTTTAGTTAACAGTGAACATCGAAGTCAGCAATAAAATAATCGACTCTTGGTATAAAGAGTTTGACTGAAGTCAATTTCCACTTTCCAATCCCTAGGTTGTGAATCTCTCGCACAACGAAATCGAATACGTCCCGATGGAGTTCCTGCACTCTTTGCCGAGCCTTCGCCTCGTGGACCTCAGCCACAACAAGATAAAGAAACTCTGGCCCAGTGATCTCCTCGTCTCCAATGGACGGACTCCCGATGATCGGAAATTCATGTATCTCAATAGAGAACACTACGTTTACAGGGAAGATGGCGAGGGAAATGGTTTCTACGAGTACTCCAACGCACGCCGTCTGATCATCGACCTCAAGCACAACCAGATAGACTCAGTGGTACTGCCCGAATATCAGGTGAGTGAGTAGACGTCACTTCCGATGTCGTGGCGTCCACAAATGACGTCAAAGCGGTAGGTTAACCAGCCCAGTCCAAATTTCTGTGACTAAGGCGTAAAAAAGCTTGGTGCGTGAAAATATCGGACGCAAACACATCATGAGTCCCCAAGGGTTGCGTAATAGGCCCGCTTCCCTTTCGTTTACCCATTAACGATTTGGAATACGCAGTTAAAAGCAAGGTTACACTTCTTGCAGACTTTGTTGGTTCTCCAGTCATTTCATAAAATGCAGGGAATCGCTTGGCAAGGATTCAGATTCAATTCAAGAGTGGTGCGACATATGTAAGTTGTAAACATAACCTTAACAAAAGTGAAGCTAATGAATATCTAATGAATTTTCTTCATGCTTTGTGTATGGGATCCCTACGAAATCGGTCTAAGTAATGAACTTGAACGTGTGCAGCGAAGATCGGCAAGATTTGTAAAGGGACGATACGATAATTATATTAGCGTAACCAGTCTATTAAATGAATTGAAATGGGAATCATTGTCAGATCGCAGGTTGTAATTTAGACTTAATCTCTTCCACAAATTCCAAGGCAATATTTTCAGTGATGATGTTAAAAATATTTTACGAACCCCAACTTACTATGGCAGACTGGACCATAATCATAAAGTTAGAGAAATTGATTGCCGAACTGACCGATTCAAAATGTCCTTTTTCCCTCGCACAATAAGAGATACGAATAACGGTAAATATGTCCTATCGGAGAGTAGCAATGAATAGCATTGGTAGCTGCATGTTGGTATGAGTACTTAAAGCTAACCCTACTAACAGAATGTTTTTGCATGTTTTCTTTGCCATTTCTATCTTTTTTAAATAGTGTATTTCTGACTACTATATTAATACTATTCCTTTTTTATGCATGATATGTAGTGCATGTTTGGTGAGAAATCACCCCCTGCCACACACCCTTGTGGTGGCTTGCAGGGTATTATGTAGATGTAGATGTAGAAATATGGAAAAGGAAAAATTCCATGAAGCGATTCTACGGCATTTATAACGCGACAATTGAAACCGTTGGAACCGTAAGGTACTTAGGTGTTGCAGTCACTAAATACTTATCGTGGGGAAGACACATTGGGAAATATGCGATTAAGCCGAGATACAGCTAGGATTTATTTAAAAAAGTGCTCGGTAAGTGTGAGAAAAAGACAAAAGAGCGGGGATATTACATTTTACCAGTTCGGTCCATTCTTGAATATATAGCCAGGCTATAGGAACTGAATGAATTAGTCTTGATCAAACAGCGTGCTGCATCGAGCAAATAAGTTTGTTTAAAAATGTGTTAAGATAGGTTTCATAGCGTATTAGAATTAATGGAAGAATTAAGTTGGGAATCATTATCAGATCGTAGATTAATATACTGACTAATTCGCTCACAGAAGTATGAAACAGATATCTTTTCTAATGCTTTTAGGTACTTAAATTGATTTCACAATTCCTAGAGTGATTTGCCACTTAAGGTGGGATTAGTTGACGCATGGGTCGCTGAGTAACGTGTGGATTGTGACGTCAATTAAGATGAGGAGTCCATACGGTCGAAGGATGCCTCAGAAAACTTTTGCTTTGCATGGCGGGAAATTTCAAGGGCAGACTCACAATTCCACCATTACTAACTTACCCATCCTTCGCTTCATCTGTTTTTCGATCCTAATTTGTGTAACATGTGGTAAAGCTAGACCTCCCAGTGAAATGCCACCTGTCTCACATACTAAACAGCTATGGTTATTCGTGATTTAAGTCCATACAACTCCAGTCATTTCTTCGCGGAAACTGCGGTTAAAAAAGACTTCGGTGTCTCGGTTGCCTGGCATTGGGACCTTTGGTCTTCACCCCATATTTCTAGCTTCCCTTGGGGTGGGCTGACCACCAACTTCCACCGATGTCTTAAAGTGTAAAATTCATAATGCTCGTACAGGCGTTATTAATGAGACATAATAAGATTACATCTAGTAGAATATAAAATTAGATAGCGATGTTGTTATTCATTAGTCAGATCCACCCTAGAATACGCAGCCAGTGCATGCGGTCCGAATGAAAAAGGTGTTGTCAGAGAATTAGACAGCGTAGAGCTAGAGTTGTTTGTTATAAGGTGTTACGATAGGTCTATCAGTGCATCAGAGTTGAGAGAAGGTTTAGGTTGTGAATCATTATCAGATCGTGGGTTGAAGTAGAGATTAAATCTACTGCATACGTTTAAAACGGATGTTAAAAACAGATAGGTTTCCTGAAGATGTTACTTAAATATTAAAAACAAAACCAACGTATTTTTCCACATTTCTTGGGCAAAGAAGATTCGAGAGATAGATTGTGGGCCTGATAGATTTAAAATGATATTTTCCCCCGTTGTTTAAAAGGATACAATTTGCAGCATAGCAAAGTGGTATCTGTAGGTGAAATATTGTAAATATCATACGTAAGTATTAATTCTGTTCGTTATTGACGAAATCTGCAAAATAAATTCTCCTAATCACAAACAAATGTGATGCATGAAAATACTACCTACCCTACGAAAGACATTCAGCAATACGTTCGTACCTTAAACCAGTGAGGAGTATCAATATACTGTTTTAGAACATGGTGTTTAATCTTAAAACCTGATAATGTGGATTTCAGCCCTCTATGACCATTGAAGAGGTGTTCTGGTAGTCAATGTGCACCTTATAGACTTCAATTTCTTATCTCCTCTGCAGATGCGGGTGGTGACTCAAGACTGCAGCGTCCAAGAGCAGTTTGCTCGTACGACGTTCCTCTTGGGAGGCAACCCGCTCGTCTGTGGCTGCCACTCCTTCAAATTGCTGCAGTACTCACAGCAGGAAGTCCGGCCCACGGCTGAACTGGGGAGATTGAAAGGGAGCAGATTAATCCTGCCGGCCAAGGTGGACATCGAGGGCCTACACTGCGCGTAAGTCGATTCAATCGCACTCCCATTGTTGTGACAAAGGCACGTGACGCAGTTGGCGACTAATCGGAATTGGATTTCATTTTCGAACATTGGGATTGAATGAAAACCTACAGAAATATCAATTAACAGTACTTCTAAGTAGTTGTAGATGCGCTCAACGAAAACCATAATGCGTGGTTTGATCAAATAATATCCGAAATTTTTTTTATTAATATTAGTTTATCAATGAGCATCAATGTTGTCTCTTTGAAAGTTATCACCTTTAGATATGTGATACACTTGATCCAGGGTTTTTTCCAATCTTAGATGCATTACCGGAAATCCATTTTAGGTATAGGGTTTAGCTCCTTTAGCGAATCTGTTTTTATCTTATGTAAAATGTGGAAAAACGTCATCCCTTCATAATTCTCTCCAGCCTCGTAAAATTAATAAAAGCCACAAGAGACCATGACCGACAAACGCAGTGGTTCAGGAACAATAACTGTTTGTTTTTTATCAATAATTCACGAATAAGCAGTTAATTGTAAGCAGAATCTTTACCGCAATTTTCACTGAGTTTTTCTGCCGCAATTCTGGGCGTTTTCGTCAGATTGCTTCACGGACATAGGCGCACAACTGCCAGGCAGTATTCCTTATCGACAGTACGACCATACGACAGGAACGCAAGGATGAATTACGACATTGAAACTGAAGAAAACAGCTAGAAATATTTTCCGTATTTATTTTAACACACAGCGTATATGTCCCGGCCGTCGATCATCCTTCACTCCATGTTGTTTATTTACCACGTCTCCATGGAGATATTCTTGTTGCTTGAAGTTAAACGATTTTTCCTCTCTGATGTATTTCGTTTCGTTTTCCACCTGTAAATTAAAGAATCTCGTAGGATATAAACCAGGAAATGAAGAAAACGTCTTTGCATTGTATTTTTTAAAACGCCAGATCTGAATCTTGGAGGTCGTGGGTTCATATCCCTGTCAAGGAGAGATATTTTGATTCTGTGTAGAAAGACACCACTGTCCGCTGGTACCTCACTCATCGCTGAAAGCTATTTATTACTTAATGCAGACGAGTGTTTACAAGGGAGAGGTCTATGTATTCTGCGAGTGGCAATGTCTCAGCACTCTGCATTCGAAACACGCAAAACACATTTGCACAACGGCATTTGCCCAAACCATACAAGTATTATGGTGATGTAGTAAATATTCTTATCTATCACACATAAATATGTTTAATATCTATATTCAAGTGAGATAAAACAATGTAGAAATTATGTTAGGTGGCAAACAAGCATTCTAAAAAATGCTATCATTTGTGTTAGATAAAAATCCCTAAAACGATATGCAAATTCCCATTGAAACATATGTATTGTACGATTGAATATATTCACAATTATGCATATCCCTAATAGTTTCCAGAAAGAAATATATTTGAAATCTGTCGATTCGGCATTTAATTTCACTTATTATATGTCCACGGCCCTGTTAACCGTAGGAAGATGGAGTTAGCGAAATATTCCATGCGTCTTCACTGAAAATAATTTCTTGGAATTTACTTATAGGATTATTTTCAAAAAAAGGAACGTCTGACGTTGTGCGGCGAATGGCCCTCTAAAAAATCAAAAATGGTGAATTACCTCATCAACCTTCGCTCGGTGAATGTGCCACTGAAGTCCCTGAGTACATACCCTTAATGTTTCAGCAGGACAACATCTGCATCCTTTGTTTAATACAGGACACAAGTTTGAACATGAATCACCAGCAGAGTAACGAATTATGCTCGATACGATATTGAACATGGTCCCATCTAATAATTATAGTGGTTACTGTCTTGTTTTTATTTGAACAATGGCAGTGTAATTCCTTCTTCGTCGGCAGGCATCCGCAGTCGGTCGCTGGGAAGGCGTTGTCGGAACCTGAGACTTGGATGCATCACTTGCTTCCACTGTTGGGCCTCTGTGCTTCCCTGAACGAGGGTCAAGAGCCCTCTTGGCCGGCCAGAGGTCAACGGGGTCCACCTCGGAAGGGAGTCAATCCGGGCGGAGGAAGATTGTAAAGATTGCAGTGGGATACAGCGAAGAGATTGAGAATGTATCCGATCGGGAGTGAATGGAATCAGCTTCATGCAGCCACACCAACCTTCAGTTCTGAGACCATAGGTCGAATTACATTTCTTTACCCATGCGCATGAATATTGGATTTTAAATATTAATTTGAATATAAAATTGATTGAAAATTGTTCCGATCGGGAGTGAATTTTTGGAAAAAGAATTGTTCTCATCAAAGCACTTACAGAATAAGTAATGATGAATTAACTAACGTGAATCCATTGAATACCTTGGAATAAGAATGACACATGATCTTTCCTGGGGTAAACACATACGTGAAATAATGGGTCGAGAAAATCGTAAACTTGGATTCATCAAAAGGGTACATTTGGTAAATGTGAGGACCTTGTAGTTCAAGAAATTAGTAACTACTTAATTCCCTAGTTAGACCTCATTTGTAATATGCTTCCTGGGTAATATGGGATCCCTACCATATTGGTATAAATAACGAACTTGAACGTTTGCAGCGAAGATCGGCAAGATTTGCAAAGCGACGGTACGATAACCATATTAGCGTAACCAGTCAATTACATGAAATGCAGTGGGAATCATTGTCAGACAGCAGGTTGAAATTTAGACTTAATCTCTTAAATAAATTCCAAGATCATCATTTAAGTGATGACGTTAAAAATATTTTATAAACCCCAACTTAGAATGGTAGACTGGACCACAATATCACAAAATTAGTGAACTTGATTTTCGAACTGACATATATTAAAAAATCTTATTATTTCCACGTACAATTATGGATACGAATAGCGGTTAATATGTATAATACGAGTTTATCAATGGTTAGCATAGGTAGCTGCATGTTTGTGTATAAGGACATGAAGCTAACCCAACTAAGATCATCATATCGCATGATTGCTTTCCTATTTTCATGATATTTTTAACACGTATCATGGAATTCCTTTTACCTAAAATCTTTGAAAAATACAACTTTTGAATTTGGGAGCGGCCGACGGATTTCCTTGAAATTATTTCGCCAAAAGGGAAGAATGAATATATTATCGTCTTCCGGTCCCACTGACTCCGAGGGAAATAACCAATTTCCCTCCGGACGTATATTACGCAGTCGAGAATTTAATGAAATAGTTATTTAGAACGTGTGCAAAGCAGTGCTAATTACTGTCGCATCACGCAAGAAATGGATGACGGAGACAACATCCGCAGTTTGCCAGTTGAGTAACAAATTGGCCACAGCCAATGGATGGCATTTCTTCCAAATCAGAAATAAATAAAAAGAGGACGATCGCGCAGCGTGGCCTCACATTCGCATCTCCGTCGTCATCGTGACAAGACCTTCTTGCTTGTGCATCAACTGTGTTGCTAGACGACGAGTGTAAATCAACAACATCACGTGAAGACGAGATCCTCCAGCCGGGCGATCGTATTGTAGCCGATTTCTCTCCAACAGGTGAGATATCTAAGAAATGTAATAATCTATATCTAAGTCCAATGACTACCCAGATAGCCACCTCGTTGGTGGGTGGCAGGGGTTGAGTTTCCACCAAATATACTTCAAAGTTATATCATACTATTTGACTAAAAAAATTTTCGCTGAATGTATCGTTCTGCGATAACTACAGCTTCTGCTTTTAATTCAAATATCATAGACACATTTTTAAACTGCTATAAAATGCATTATGCAATTCAGTATATTATGTAGACGTGGTTGAACATTAAAAATACAAACACTCTTAGTTTCAATTTTGTTAGTTCTAATTATCCCAATTGATCTACTGTGAGCAAATTCTTTAGGTGTAAATTCTTAAGGTGAATTTATTTCATGAATGCTTCACTGTGTGAGGATTCGTTTTGATTTTTGGTCACGAACTTACGATGAATAACGAATATTTGAATCTGTCCCTGGTACAGTGTATAGTATCATATTATGGTTCACAGGGAATCGCTGTAACTACAAGGCCTGGACGATTGCCACGTAATTTGTGTCGATCCAAGGGAAAACTGCAACACCCGTGATTAAATACGCGCACGGAGTCCTGACTGAAGCTTTTTACGCAAATGAAATGAATGAAGTGGAAATTTTTCTAATCCATCAGCGAGTTAATAACTCAGTCCTGCCACAAAAGAAGGTGACAGAATTAGTTTTCAATTCCTTGTTTTTAGGGTTTCTTCGCAATCACAATGAACAATGCTAGAGATTTTCCTCATTAGTGGATTGTGGTATACAGTTGCTGTTTTTTCACAATATAAAATGCACAAGCGTAAGAGAAATTTGTAAATTTTTCGAGCAGCACTTATATTAACTCTTCTCCAAGTTTCAAAGGATTAAAATTTTAATGTTCCTTTAAAATTTCCTTAAATTATCCTGCAATGCTTTTCCTCGAAAGTCATTATTTCAAAAAAGAGTTCGTATAGTATGAAGGAACGCCGTGTGACGTGTACACTGAGAATATTTTAGTAATCCGGTTTCAAAAGCCGTTACCTTCATTGGATCCGGAACTTGGAAAATGAAAAAAAATCATAATTTCTTTTTCAGCTGATGCAATCGTAATTTTTTAGATTAAAATTTAGAAAAAGATATACACATTGATTGGTATGACAGCATGAAAAATATAACAGATAGTAATGGAGATACTTATGAATTAACCTTGTAGGTAACGGGTTATGCAATACGATAATGTATTTAAAAGCATTTGAAACTAAATGTGCAAATATTAGCTTGAACTATTTTCCTTCATTAATAAACTTTTATTAATGTAGTTAAAGGGGCTTCAAAAGGTAGGTTATCGATTTGAAAACTTGTCAATCTTTGAATAGGATGTATAAATTTTACTTTATTTTTTACGGAATAATTTTCAATATCAATCTTTGGGAGCGGCCGATGGATTTCCTTGAAATTATTTCGCCAAAGGGAAGAATGAATATATTATCGTCTTCCGGTCCCACTGACTCCGAGGGAAGGAATCAATTTCCCTCCGGACGTATATTACGCAGTCGAGAATTTAATGAAATAGTTATTTAGAACGTGTGCAAAGCAGTGCTAATTACTGTCGCATCACGCATGCAATGGATTTATGGAGATGGAGAACACATTTTTTTAACGTACACAAAAACATACATTCATCACCTTTTTTAAATGAAATGTAATAAGAAATCTAAATACAAAACACCTTTACCAACTAATGTGTCACTTTTTACACAATTTAAAAAATACTATTTCTAGACATCTTACAATCTGAACATCCATCAATCCAACGTCAGACAAATCATAATCAGTGTCGGCATTCAGGAATGCTTCTCGATCGCTAAACATCTCCGTATAACTTCCAATCACTGACTAGACATGCTTCTCCCAATCGAATGACCTTGTCGTGTTTCTTCAAGAGTCCCAAGTAGACAATAGATAAGCCGAATTTCCGAAATTGCATTTCTAAATTCACCAAAACTCTCTCTGGCTCACTCTTACAAATTTATGTCTGTGGGACTGTGATGGCTAGGGTTTCAGCAACACCATCGGATGATCTCTGGAGCTTTCATGACACTGAATCAGCATCACAGAGAACCCTGCATCACGAAGGAATCACCGTGGTGGGATATTATTATTTTAGTTACGGCAGTTCCTCCACCAACTAGTTCGTTGACCACCATTCGAATCCATTTTCATTGTGGAAGTCAATGACACCTGAGCACCCACACATAAATCACGTAGCCAGGAAATATCTGTAAGATGTAGCTACATCAGTTCCATCAGAGAGATCCTTTGGCGCATCCATACTAGTGATGGAAAAATGTCGGTCAAAATCGATTTTTCGAGCAATCGATTTTTAATCGAAATGAAAATCTCGACTTTTCAGCAAAAATCGAAATTTGAACCCAAAGATCGATTAATCGAAAAAATCTACGGTTCATTTTTGAAAAAAATGCATTTGGTACAAAACATGTTTATTAATCATTTGAAAAACGCTCATAATACATATTTGAATTTTATTAAAAATCCCTAGAAATGTACTTGGAAACATTCTTGAATTATTTGTCGTAAACATTTACTATTTACTTAAATGTGGATAACCGCTTGAAACCATTCGGCTTCACTAATTTTTTAAGACAGATTTACTGATTAAGATGCTTTCTTGATGATGCCTTTCCAATTTTAACGGCCTTAGAGAAAAGTCTTTCACATGGGACGGATGACGTTATCATACTCAGCACTCTCATCGCGAAACGGTACGTGTTGGGGTATTCACCCTTTATCTCCTCCCAGACTTTAAGGAGGATCGGGGTTGACTTTCGCATCGACGGGTGGCCTGTTGAGGTTTTGCCTAACTTCTACTGCCTGTTGAGGTTTTGCCTAACTTCTACTGCCTGTTGAGGTTTTGCCTAACTTCTACTGCCTGCTGAGGTTTTGCCTAACTTCTACTGCCTGTTGAGGTTTTGCCTAACTTCTACTGCCTGTTGAGGTTTTGCTAACTTCTACTGCTTGTTGAGGTTTTGCCTGACTTCTACTGGCATCTACTTCTAACAAAGAAGTGACCTCAGTGGCAGTTCATCGAGGACCTCTACTGACTACTACGCGCTGCTGAGATCAAACGAAATGGTCAAGATCGAAGTTGAAAAATCGAGTTTGGATCGAAACTCGAATATCATGGCTCGATCTCGATTTCCTCGATCTTTGACTATTAAAACTATATTTTTGATTTTAATCAAAATCGATTTTTCCATCACTAATCCATGCATGGCGCTTGTATCAGTGACTTTCCTTCTCTTTCTCCGATGAATTTAAATAAGGAATTCCAACTCCATCCTTACGCTATTTCACATTCCATTACCTCATCCACGCTATGATACTCATCTTGCAGGAGAATGGTAAAATACGCACGCGAAATATAAGACTTTAAGGAGGAACCTGCACTTCGAAATACTGTATTCTTATGATTTATATCATTTGCGGTAATGAGTGAATTTAGGCTTTGTGATGCCTTTTGTATTTTAAAATATGTATATGAAAGATCCACATGGTACATTATCATGCAACAATATGTTAAACAAAAGTTTTAGGTGCGTAATGAAAACTAAATATTGTATTGACTCCAGCATTCGTTGCAATGAAGTCATAATTTGATTACAATATTTATTAATGAACTGAGGAAAAGATATAATTATTTTTTGTTGTAAAACGTTTGAAAATGTGCCTTAACTGTTTATTTTCGTGATAAGTTGCATTATGAATGTGTAGTAGAAGCACATGGCAACACCGAAATTGCATAAACAGTTGAGGGGTACCCTACGGTATCTTGTTGACAGCGGTACTTGAAAATACAAAGGTTGCATACTTCTGTATGCAACCTTTGTATTTTCAAGTATTCAGTAGGTTTCTTCACGCAATAAATATTGCATTCATCATTTACCTTTTCATCACCCATTGTTTTTTTACTTCAATCATTTTTTCGTGGCATCATTCATGCATCAAATTCAGCATCACTTTTTCGCCATCTCATTTTCGGTGGAATCGTATTGATCTCTGATTAATACGATATTATTGATCGTATTAATCAAACCTATTGAATCCAAGTTTCTTAAAATAGGCAGCCTTACTAAACATAAGGGCAGGTTTATGAAAAAAGAAAGTTCAATGTTTTAACAACTTACGGACTGGACTTAGAACATTAACTTCCAATACGCCTTGAGTTCGCTATGACTATCAATTCCTGCGCAAGGTCTATCTTCGCAAGTATGTTCTTTGAACTTAAATACTAAAGTTAAACATCCGATGACCTAGGCTGGAAAAAATATATTATGTGCTTCAATATCTCTTGCACGTTCCTTTAGTTTTTTAACGATTTTTTTCGGGCTTAAATTGAAATAAAAAATTTTATGTGAAGGAAGGTCATCATACTCCCATAAGGACAATGTATTTCAACGTGAAAAGCCTTCATTTTCAAATCCATATATCTTCGTTAAATGGCCTATGACATAGCAATAATGACATAATTCATGAGAACGTAACGATGATCCAAGTCGCTACTTTGTGACGTGATGTAGACCTATTTACTTTGCGACGTTTCGCTACATGTTTCAGGTGCTTCCTCACACTGCAATGGTCGGAGGAGGCTTTCGGAGATTTGGAAACATCTTCTTGGTGTTTTCGTTGGCGACCATGGCGTTGATGGAGATGTCCTCGTGGGGATCCGCTTTTTCGTCGCCACCAAGGGAACAGTGGACAGACCCCTCCAGTGGCCACCAGTGCAGCGATGACCCACGGTGCATCTGCGCTGAGACCCGTAGCCGGTCTTGGAGACACTGCGAGGGAATAGCACACTTGACGAGGTTCTTCCAAATGGACACATCTTATAACACGCTGGAGTGCTTGGGAGAAGAGGGGGTAGACGCTTACCGACAACTGTCGCTGATGCCTCCACTGAACCAAACCGTCGACAACGTGTGGTTAGAGGTGATGTTCTACTCTCCTATACCTCCAACCACATCCCATACCTCAATTTTATTTATCTGCACGACTTCGGGTAAATGGTTTCCTTTTCAGTATAGCCAACAGTCTTGTACCTTTGTTCCTTGTATTTATGTAGTGCTCCTCTCGACATTTCTGTTGGCTGTTCTAGAATTCAAATATTTTAGCTACTGTGTCGCATTCGTCTAGATCCCAATGTACGTCACCGCGAGGCGGTTTCGATCACCAAATATGCACCACTTGAAGGCAACAAAGAGATTCAATGCTATTAATGGTTCCAAAGACTACAATTTCCAGGAAAGGATTTCCGGCAACACTGCAGCCTTTTCACCATAAATAACGCACTGAATCTAGTCACCGTTAATCACGATTCAAACTCATAAATAAAGTTCCGAAACGTAGTCTACGGTTACCGCTCGACACAATCCCTTCCTATTCACGTTACATATTCATCATTAATTTATAAACAGTCAGGCCAAGTGTATATTCTGCAATATTTTACTTCCGCAAATAGATAAAATATTTGACGTTAGAGTCAATGAAAACTCATGCCTCTACTCTATCTCTATTAGTCTATGTTTCTGTTTTCCGTGGAGACATCGTCGAGGATAAATGGAGACGCACGAGTTGGAAAGGCTCCACCTTCGATAAGATGAAACCAATTTTCAAAGGAATGTTTTAAAAAGTTAATTTTTACGCTTATTCATGTAAATAAATGTTTTTTTCGCCATAGCTTATATTTCACGAATTCATTTTGGATTGAAATTGTTTCGGTGACAAAATCCGTCGACGAAGATTTGACGATTTTTATTCCATAAGCTGTTCTCATGTTAAATTGAAATTTAAACAAAAAAAAATCAATATTTCCAATGTTTTTTAAATATTCAAAAGTTATTATAAAATTTGAAAAAGCATACTACAAAACTGATTATCAGACTGCAAATTACGTGGAACAAATGTAGTCAGAAGTTTTGGCACCTTTAAGAGAAGAGAACAGTAGACAAATAATAATTAACAGTGTTCCCTAACTGCGTTAACATTAGTTTTCTTTTTTGGAAGACAATGCATACATATTGCCTTCTTCAAGACGATTCACTAATACGGAAATGTCATTTATAACTTTCGCAGGTGAAAGGATGTCCACCTCCAAGGCAGAACTACGCTGCACTCTTCCGGAACAATGAAGATAACCAAGAAGTAAGATTAGATAATCAAATACTTGAGGTGCTTCAAATTGACTGTTTACTACTACATTCGTTTGTCCTGGATGAACACCATCTCGATGGCCTACAGAACCTCACGCAGCTCGAAATATCTTGCGCCAGTTTAAACAAACTGAGCGAGGGACTCCTGTCTGGCGTATCCAGGAGTATTCAAATAATCCGCATAAATGGCACCTTGGTAGAGACCTTGCCGGAACAGTTCTTCTCCGGCCTCAACCATCTAACAACCTTGTACTTAAGAGACAACAGAATCAAGAGGTTCCAGGGAAATCTCCTAAGGGACGCTAGAATGGTGAACTCGTTGAACCTGGCTGAGAACAGAATCGAACTTCTCGATGAGGACATGTTCGTACACACTCTAGGTCTTCTATCTCTGGACATAAGCCGAAACAGGATCAGGGACATTCCGGACGGCCTCTGTTGCTTGCGAGGCTTGAGGGAGCTCTACGCCGGTGACAACCTCATCCGTGTCCTTCCTCCAAACTGCCTACAGAACCTGGTCCAGCTGCAAGATCTGAGATTGCAAGGGAACCGTTTGGTCAACCTGGACTCCAGATGGAACACGATGAGCACAATCACTGCCGGCATGAATGCGATCAGTGGAGATTTGCCAGGCTCCATTCGAAGTAATTCAGATATGTACACCGGATCAAATGATGACGTATTCGGTGGTGACGACAACAGACATTTTTTCAGCTCAAATTTGAATTCACATCGCCGAGATGTCCGGTCGCCAGGTTTGAACTTCTCCACAAGAAGCCAACATCCGATTCCAGAGTATTGTAATCGCTACATCAGCAAAGGTATCACCTTTAAGATGTCAGATACAGAATTACCTGACTCAGATGCGATGACCTATGGGCGAACCTATCTCCCGGATCCTATACTTGACAGACTAATATATTTGGAAGAGGACCAGGAGAAAGTAAGGATACTTGATATTTCTGGCAACAATATCTCGAGAATTCATCCAGACTCGTTACCCGGAAACTTCATGGTAGAGGTGCTAATCGCGTCCGACAACCTTCTCACGGACGCCTCTGAGATTCTACTGCTGGCAAACGCTAACCTTTCAATTCTGAACTTGTCCAGAAACCTTATAAGGACGCTGGGGTCATCCTTCTTCACGAGTGTGCCGAATCTTCAGGAAATAGACCTCAGCAACAACAGGTCGGTTCTCTTTTCGAATTTACTTCTGTGAACAAAACTTATCCTATACTTTTGGTTTCAATATAATCCTTTACAGCTTAATTCCATATAACCCAACAATAAACTCCGTGCCAGCTCTGGAGGTGCGGTGATAGGAGGAATTTGGATCGCTACATCTCTATAATTAAGGAGTCGATATTTTACGATTATTTTTTGTATGCCTCTACGTTGACGATGGGGTGTGAAGATCAAAGTGCTAGGAATATAGAGCATGTAACGTGAAACGTAGAGAGAGCAATTATACAAACACTGATACCATTATTCCGTTTACTTCTAGAAATGGCGATAAAAAATTTTTTATGGTAGATATTTGGAAATACGTGTTCTAAATTATGAATCTCCAGATAACATCTCGCATTACGTTAGAAAAATTATAATGGGTCCTTTTTTTAGTATTTTTGTATTTTTTGCCATTTTTTTACAGGATGTCCACTGAGAACCAATTTTTTAATTCCCTGACTTTTCCATTACGTACTCACGAGTTTCCCTAGGGGCTCCTATTATCTGAATATATTTTATTTCTGCTGAATTAAATTTCCGTCAAAACTCAGAAAATGTTAAAAGCTGAAATCGAAACATTAAAAGCGCTAAGTATACCCTAATCAAAAATTATATTAAACCTTCATAAGTTAATAATCTCATGCAAACTATACGCATTTTTCATATACATTCCGTGTATTGTATTTCTGAGGCCGTATATGTTTCCTTCGGTAAAATTACAATGAGGATGTCTAATCCTTCAAGAAAGAAGAAGCGTGTCGTGGCACTTCTGGGAAGTTGAGGATTACTGAAAAGGCATCGAAGAGAAAGTTAGTGGCCGATTTACTGGCGGACTCCGGTACAGATGCGTGAAAGGTACAAACCAAAGCAAGTTGTTGGACTGGATCATACTCGGATGGCACGAGTGACATTCAGAAGCGAACAACAAATTGATTAACGTGGTTACAACCACTAGATTGTAAGAGGGTACCAAAAATGTACCAATATATTTTTATAAACAAACAAAACGTAATCGCGCCTCTGGGAACGAGGCAATTAGCAACGGCAGCATCGTATTCAGGAATATCATATTGAGGTGGTTTGTGACATGACTAAGTTGCATCGAGACGGAACTAAGGGAACCATTCAATAATTCTGCCTAGCGTCAAAGGTGGGGACTGGAGGATGACTCTTCTTAAGGTCTCACGAACGGTGGTATGGGAATCGAAGATGAACTTACGTAAGATTTTGTTTACACGAGTGATCATACTTGTATTACCATTCTAATAATCATCGTATCGTATTTTTATAACTACAAGCACGTATTTACTACGAGCTATTGTGATCCACCTACCTCTAAATCTGAGTCACAGCAGTTAGAAGCGAGAGGTAGAATTTTCCGAACAATATAGCCTCGGATTCCTTGTGATGAGCGGAATGCATGTGATGATGATTTTAACACTACTAGGATAATATCGCATTAAGAAAGTACACAAGGGATACATTGCACGTCTAATTCACAACTAAATAACTAAGAGACTACTAATATGATTCACAACTGAATGTTCCACAAACTGATGGGACTTATTCCTTGAACGTCAGCGACGGATATTAGGTCTAGTTGGTGAAATAAAGGGCGGGAAAGACTGGCCGATAAACATAATGGCAGAAAAATAATGAGAATTCCAATGTTTCTCCCTGGCTTTCACGATAATTCACTGACTTTTCCCTGACGTGTCCTAAAACGCAAAATTCCCTGACAATTCAAGTTTTTCCCTGTCAATCGCCACCCTGTTTTAGTCGTCTTGAGAAAATTGTGGGCATGTGTCAGAGGGAGGAGTCAGTATGAAAGACATTTGGATAAGTCCTGAGATTCAGTTCCTGATGGAAAAGTCCTGGGCTCGAATAAATTTAGAAAGTTGGGTATATCCAGAACAGCATGCAGAGATTTAAACTAAAGCTGATCAAAAGAGATATTTAGTGATGGGAAGGAGCCGTTAGTTAAAGCAACGCAAGGATAAAGAGTGACTCATTACGTCCTCATGTGTATTCTCTTTGCAAAGTTGTAAATGTTATCGAGGAATTTCCAACAATAAATCGCAACATTTTGAAAATCATTGTAACTTCTCCGGCAGGTTGTCCTTCCTGCCAGAGGACATCTTCAAGCCCTTCAACATCACACGCCTAGATGACTTCAAGTCTCTGCTGGTACTCAACCTAGAAGGAAATCTACTGGAGTCCCTGCTGCCCTTAACCCTACCAAGTTTGAGGTGGCTGAAGTTGTCCAGGAACAGCCTTTCACATATCCGGGAAGATTTTCTGCATGGATTGCCACGACTGGAGAAGCTGGACCTGTCGCACAACCTCATCAAGATTTTTAATGGTATGAACGGACGGTTGCTGAATAATAGTCGCTACATTGCTCTGAGAGATATGACACAAGATGGGTGGCGATTCCTTTCACATTTTTCAATTATATTATCATGTACAATGTGAGGTTGTCCATCCAAATTCACAGTTGGGATTTAAGATTGAAAAAAAATAACGATTAAAGTTAATCGTTAAAAATGTGGTTAACTATTTAATTTCATCGATTCTTTTTAGAACCTTCTAACACCTTGGAGGAGGTGCTGAATACATGGTTAACCATTCGGTTTCATCAATGGGCTATTTTCCGAAAACGAACTCGCCTACATGTGAAAGTTAAGAGGTGGTTCATAAAACAGCATCGCTTGTGCAAAATCATTTATTCCCAACACCGTTATACTCATTCTGGTTCCAGAAAAGTCTAATTGGAGGTTTGGTTTTTTCTCAGTATCGAAATCCGACAGTCACCTGAGCGTAATTGAAGAGATTGATGTATCAGGAAACCAACTGATGGCTTTTCCTGCCTATGAATCACTCTTCCACAACCTGCAGGCGCTGAACCTGAGTGGGAACAGGATCCAGAAGTTTGGCTATCCCCTGTTACTAATGTCAGTCCCCTTTTTTGCCGTCACCGCTTTAAGGAACGTGTGGCACCTTGACCTTTCCAGAAACGGAATGAAGTTGGCCGATTGCGCGGGATTTGTGAATGAGATGAGGAAAGCGGTTGGTTGTCGGTCATTCTTCCAGGAAGCGAAGAAATTGCAGGTGGGTGACTTCGATGGCGAACCATTTCCAATCTGAGAGGAGGCCCAGAGTGGTTTGACACAACACATTCGTGAATGCTAAATATTCTTTCCAGAAACTTATCTTTGGTGTACGGTACCTCAACCCTCATAGTAACCATCAGTAGGAAAGAGGATAATAATAGTAAAGATTTTATTGTCGTTAGGCCTTAACAGCAATAGACAAAGTCAAAGATTCTACAATAAATCAATAATGATACGAATAATTGCTATATACAAGTTAAAATAAAACCATTACACAAAATTAAAATACAATGTCTGTTAAAACTTTGACAACACTTATAACAACCAAGCAGCCTTCGCATAGAAACAGTATGCAATACATTTACAATTAACATGTTATTTACACACGGATTAATGACAAAGAATTGCAACTTATACATTGTGATTTATTTTATGGGCGCAAAACATAACTTATTTATCCTATTTATTTCAATTCTATATTATGGTTTCAAAAAATTCCTGCAAAGAATACAAAGGTCTTGAAACAAGCCAATCAAACATTTTTTTCTTAAATCTATCTAATGGAATATTAATCGTATTACAAGGGAACTTATTGAAAATTCTCATTTCAATACTCTTGTAACTTTTTAATAATGTAGAGAATCTGCAGTATGGTAAATTCAGTTTGTTGCCACTCCTAGTGTTATAAAAGTGAATATCTTTTCTCTGAAGTAAGTAAGGTAAATTACTCTTTGTATACAGTAAAACAGAATAAATATATAAATAAAAAACTTTCAAAATTTTAAGTTCAATAAACAAAGGCTTACAATGTGATAATCTATCAGCATTCATCATAATTCGGATTATTTTCTTCTGCAACAGTAGAATTTCACTCATTCGGCTACAGTTACCCCAAAGTACAATTCCATAGGTGACTATTCTTTGATAGGAAAGAAGATACAAAAACAAATAGGACAGAACTGATACTTACGTAAATCTAATCTCCTGCCGAAGATATGGCCAAGCCGCCAGACAGCGCAAAATGATTCCTACTTCGTTTACTCCGTAACCTCTTGACTCATCGGCGTATGATCGTTTCAATTTCATTTAGCGCCCGTGGATGAAGCACATACCAGGATGTCACACTACAAATTGTTTATATTTTAATGTAAAAAAATTTCATGAACGTTTGGCTGATTTCTCACCTGTGAATGAATCAAGTCTTTGGAATCAGTGAAAAAATAAATTATGCTTATTATTTATGGAAAGCAATAGACATCTCGTCTTAGGGTTTCAATGCTACTGGCTTTTTCCGTTTCTTAACATGACACTTACTTGATCTATGTAATTTATTTATCAATAGTAGCTGTTAATTTCAAAGCTTTGTAAATGTTCTTATTTTTCATGGGACTACTGACCCCAATTCTTCTTCTCTTGGTTGTATGGAGAGCAAGAATCATCATCTCACTGAGACCCTTATAATGTATTAGCTGATGTAGTACCGCATAAAAGTCCAACTGTACCACAAGCGGTCATCATATATTCGTCCATGGAGGCATGAACTGATTGATACTATTACCGACTCATTACTTCCGCCATATTTTCCTACTTGGTGAATTTTCTTGAACAAACTCTAAACAATGCATTACGCTTCAAACAAGGACCTTAACGAATTTCTCTTCCTAAACACACAGTAAACTATGTAGATATTTTCTCTTGGCATTTTGATGTGAATATTACCTTCGTGGGCAATTACTCCGAGAAATTTTGTACTGTATCAAGATTCGGTAGAAGGTGTACACTGGAGTAACTGCGAGGCTACAGTTTAATCGTTACATGTTGAAATAAGAATACGGAGCATCAAGTAATACCTCTCAGTCTGGTTATCATTTAAGACTACAAGAAAAAACTAGCCAACGCATTTTACACCTTCTCCATTGTTTAACAATTGTACTCATCTTACGCAAAACAATTACCTTTTGGACAGTGCGGTGAATCAATAAGAGAACCGCCACAATATATTATAATTGTTACAATACCAAGGTTTCGGAGTCGATGCAGAATGGAATTTACATTCCATGCATGGGTATTCCACTTGTAATCAAAGTAGGATTCATGACAGTATCCCATATGCCCACAGTACATATTGAAATTATCCTTTCACAATATATATTGAATGCTCATTGTGATGTGTGGGAATAAACTGAATGCCATTAACGAATTTTACAGTAAAATGCTTGAAAAATCTACCGGTATTTGATGGGATCTGTAAGAGCATGTGTAAGCAAAATGTTACTATAGAGTACATGAAAAAAGTTGATTTTTATCGTACAACGGTAATCAAAGGACGCTCGTGTGATATACAATCGTAGTTGACGTAATCTTTACACGTGTGATAGTACATTGTTACCCATTTATAGTTATGCAGTTCTAAAATCCAGTTGCAAGAGGTCCGTTTTATCCTCGTGGCCTCTTGCCGTGAGGGTCCGGTCGGTAACGGAGTTCTAAGCATTCCAGAGTGGGACCATTAGCTACCACGATGATGTCCGTCTACCTGAGTAAGTTAGGTGAAGATACATGAACTTTAAACTTATTCAATTCTAAAAGGGGAATCTTCGAGGGATTCCTTGAGAAGAACACCTTGTGGAAGTTTTAAAATGGCCCTATTACATTTCAGATAGCGATTGGAGATGAAGAAATCACTGAATTGGGTTCTTGGGTGCTGTGGTGTGTTATAAATAAAATGCATCCCAATAAAAGAAGTCAATGAATTATTGTGGACATTGAATTGAGGACAAAATAATGTCTGAAGTTGTATAATTTTCTCTGCTTTTAGTTAACTGTGAATATCGAAAGTCAACAAAAAAATAATCTACTCATGGTTTAAAGAGTTTGACTGAAGTCAATTTCCACTTTCCAAGCTGCATGATTAACCCTTAATTATAAATTAAATAATATCGTGGCGATATAGGGCCTCATGGAGAAACGTCTTCGTAATCTCAGGTCTCGGAGTGTTAATCGACTGTGGTAATCGAAAATCGACAATGAAATAATCGACTCTGATGCAAAGAGTTCGACTGAAGTCAATTTCCACTTTCCAATCCCTAGGTAGTGAATCTCTCGCGCAACGAAATCGAATACGTCCCGATGGAGTTCCTGCACTCTTTGCCGAACCTTCGCCTCGTGGACCTCAGCCACAACAAGATCAAGAGACTCTGGCCCAGCGATCTCCTCGTCTCCAATGGACTGACTCCCGATGAACTGGAATCATCCAAACTCCAACGTGACCACTACGTTTACAGGGAAGATGGCGGGGGACATTGGTTCTACGAGTACTCCAACGCACGTCGACTGATCATCGACCTCAAGCACAACCAGATCGACTCAGTGGTACTGCCCTACTATCAGGTGAGTGAGTCGACGACACTTCCGATTCCGTGGCGTCCACAAATGACCTCAAAGTGCTGCGTTGATTTAAGTGATCCTTGAAGGCCCTGAAGACCAAAGGTCCGCGGTTCGACTCCTGGTCAAGGTGAATGTTATCGCATGGCAATTAGAGTGAACATACACAGACAATTGAATGAAAATACTATGTACCCTATCCCACCAAATGCGTTCAGCCATACGTTCGTGCGTTAAGCCAGTGAACAGTATCAATACACTGTTTCTGAAGATGGTGCTCAATCATTTAAATCTGATACTATGGATTTCAGCCCTTTATTACTCATTGAAGAGGTGTTCTGGGAGTCATCGAGACTTCAATTTCTTATCTTCTCTGCAGATGCGGGTGGTGACTCAAGACTGCAGCGTCCAAGAGCAGTTTGCTCGTACGACGTTCCTCTTGGGAGGCAACCCGCTCGTCTGTGGCTGCCACTCCTTGAAGTTGCTGCAGTACTCACAGCAGGAAGTCCGGCCCACGGCTGAACTGGAGAGATTGAACGGAAGAAGGTTAATCCTGCCGGCCAAGGTGGACATCGAGGGCCTATACTGCGCGTAAGTCGATTCAATCTCACTCCCATTGTTGTGACAAAGGCACGTGACGCAGTTGGCGGTTAATCGGAATTGCTTTTCATCGGTTCATTTTCTTACTTCTTTACTTTGGGATTCCATACTATTGGTATAGTGTTTGCACTAGATTGCTATTGCTAAGGTGTTTACATTGCAGCAACAGTATCTCTATCAGGTCCCGTAACAGCGGTCGCAATATAAGATTCAGTCACTCAATAGACTGAAGCACTGCTTTAATTTTATCGAAACCAATGAAATCTTTGAGTGAAACGTACAAAGAGGATTTTAATTTCCCATCGAGTGGTTCCACAAAGTAAATCTTCAAACTTTGAACTGTGTCACTGTTTTAAACTGTAGAAATGGAGAAGGAACTCGGTGAGGCTTTATTACATTAGTTCACCAATTACTCCCTACATCAATTAGCTACAGCACCTAATAGAGGGATTAGAATTCTCGATTTACTAGCAACCTATATCCCACAAGTAACTAAGATAAACATAATTAAAGGAATCAGTGACCACAGGGTTCTAACTGCAAAATTCTCTCTGACTTTAGATAAGCATTTTAAACAAAAACGAAAGATTTACATTTTTAAAGGAGCAGACTCCCCTTTATTTAAATTTTATTTCAACGATTCCTTGTCGGATTTTAAAAAGTCTTTCGAAACCATATGTACGGAGGGTTTATGGAAGTCATTCATTAATGTCCGGCACTCTGGGATGAATAGATGTATCCCTATTAAATTCAAAAGAGAAAACACTGAACCAAGGAGGCACAATGCATGGAAGAGTATCATTTAATGATGGTAACCTAAACTCAGGTCCGCCTTATAAGTTACCTAAAGCTCCTTATATTTTGTATTTCTTTGTTTTGTATATAATGTGGAGTAATGAACATTATTATTATATTATTATTATAACTGCGAAAATAATTAAGACGACGGGGGTAGACCACGGAAACATGGAAGAAATTAGTAAAGGTATGCCCAATAATGAGCGTAACGTGATAATTGATAATTATACAATTACAAAATGCCATGCAAAGGCAAAATACATCTACAGAATTCAAGAGAAAAACACTTGGGAAACAATTAAGGAGAATCTTTGATTTTTATGTCTCTGGATTAAAATGTTGTACAAGTAAAGAAAGCTGTCCAATGCGTACGATGTCCAGCAGGGTGGCCTATGTTTGACATAATTTGGAAAAGTTATGTTTTCGTCCTCTCAGAATGATCGAAATGTTTATATTCAGATGCTAAAATGTGTCCCCTTTTAATTAACGGGAGCCTGTGCCCTAAGTAATTTGGATCTAAAAATGCATTTTTTGGGCTGCAAGAGTACTAATTCAATGAAATACGCTAGAGTAAAGTATTTTAGATACGAGTATTCGTTTGTTTTCACCTGTCTCTAAGCGTTTCTGAGACGTGGTCCTTTGCGATGTGATGGACCAGTCCCTTCCACAGCTACAGACCTCCCCTCCCTGCTCTCAGCTTAGAGTCAATGGTTTCAGTGGAAGGATTTTACTTAAGGAGGTTCCACCGTGACTCCGCAATTCAAAATCCCGTAAAAGAGCTATTTGTTTTTTAATGAATAAATACATATCCAGAAAAACACCTATATGGAAAATCATCTTTAGGGTGATAACGCTTGCACAATAATTGTATGAGAATGCTATTATATAGCGTGTTGTAGTTGCATTCTATTTTTTTACAAGCTCTTTTTTAACTCATTTCGTCTTCGGAACATGGCAGACGTGTTGTTGCCACGTTTAATTTACAAAGTTAGAATACATTTATCAATCCCGCTAATAGGTACGTATTCTAAAATAGGTTAAATATTTTCTTATTTAGTTTTAAACTATTCTCTTTCAAATAAAACTCTTTATTCTGAATTTTATTAATATTGATATTTTTGAAAACTGTTTGGCAACAATGACGCTGCTACCAATTGGAAGAATTGGTATTAATTACACTATATCAATAACCAATGAAATTACATAAAAAATATAATTAGGACCTTGGTAAGGTATTGTCCTAAATTAAGTTAGTAAATACACTTGTAAAAACGTTCCGTCCCAATTACCGTTGCGAGTGATAACACAATACTGTACAATCACTTTCTTGTAACTAAGACATTTCTGCTATTTTTTCGAGCAAACATTTATTAATATCAATTAAACTAGTGTGGTAAGGCGAGCACTTTTTCACAATGCTAAATTCTACATAAAATTGCGCATCTTATATTAATTTTTCGTCAAAACGACATTTCTCTTTACATTATCAATCTGCAAATTTCACTGCAACAGCCATGCTCTGCCGTATAACCACGTAATATAAAGTATCTGATTTTCGACGTCTTTTTTCTTCAAATATATGATGGAAAGGCCTCATTATTTCATTGCCAATCGATAGAAGGGCTATAACATTGTGTGTCCTGAAATTTTCACGAAAGTGACATCTACTTCATAATTCGGTGCAGCCTCCTTAAACTGCAGAATTTCACCATGTGTTCCTTGGGTACCTATCCCGGTTAAAAACGTCAATTTCTACAACGAATTCAACAGTGTCACCATTATGCATGTCAAAGATTATGCCGAGCTTCCAAAGGATAATTTGTAGCGAAATATTTTGTGTTTCATCACTGAAAATAATTTTTGGATTTTACCCAAAAGAAGAAAAATCTATAAAATCTCTTCCATAATTCTATTCTTTTTTTGTGAGAAAATTCTACAATTTTCGACCTCTATTCTGTCTACCATTAAATTTCCAGAATAATTCATTGACTTCTTTCCATGGGATGCATTTTATTTATAACACACCACAGCACCCAAGATCCCAATTCAGTAATTTCTTCAACTCCAATCACCATCTGCAGCGAAAATAGGGCCATTTTAATTTTTTTTAATTATTTTTTTTTACTTACGAGATCATTTCTAAAAAGGAGAACATGTGAAATAATACTGCAAATGGCCCTGTTGAACATGGAACATGGTAGATTAGTACATCATCAACCTTCACTCGGTGAATGTGCCACTGAAGTCCCAGAGTACGCACCCTTATGTTTCAGCAGGACAACACCTACATATATTGTTTAATAGAGGACACATGAATGAACATGTGTCACCAGCAGAGTAACGGATTATGCTAGATACGATATTGACCATGGTCCCATCTGATAACTATAGTGGTTTTTGTCTTGTTTTATTTTGTACAATGACAATGTCATCCTTCTTCGTCGGCAGGCAGCCGCAGTCGGTCAGTGGGAAGGCGTTGTCGGAACCTGAGACTTGGATGCATCACTTGCTTCCACTGTTGGGCCTCTGTGCTTCCCTGAACGAGGGTCAAGAGCCCTGGGACTCTTGGCCGGCCAGAGGTCAACAGGGTCCACCTCGGAAGGGAGTCAATCCGGGCGGAGGAAGATTGCAGTGGGATACAGCGAAGAGATTGAGAATATTTCCGATCGGGAGTGAATGAGTGATTGAAATCAGCTCCAGCCTCATGCAGCCACAACAACCTTAATTTATAAGACCGTGGATCGAACGACATTACTTGACTCATCCACGTCAATATTAGATATAATATATTAAAAATTAATATAGTAACAGAATTATAAACAATTTTAAAAGCAAAGTAGGTGTAGAAGATGAATTTTTGTTGGATTATTTTCCTTCTGGGCTGCTCAAATTGAGAGGAATAAATACAATACTCCAGATATCATGTGCTTTCATTTTGAAATCGAATTGTTTTTCTTTGAAAATGAGATTTAATCGGAATATCCACTACCAGCTCAGTTCAGACAGCAAAGAATCAGTATATGCATAACATTTGTCATGATTTAGAATGTCAAGTGTTCTAAAAGGAGTATATACACCTAGGAGAGTATTTAAAATTATGTTATTACTAATGAATTCACTTAATTCTTTTGTAAAAGGAATGGTTTTCAGCGGTCATAGCAATTTAATTGCATCTTCTTTGAACTAAGGAATCCTCAAACAAGTATATATGGGTCATCTTGGTACTAATAGTATGATGGGCCTTGATTATATGACCACATTCTTGTTGGGGACATAACGTTAGTCATGATCTTTTCAACATGCCTAAAGGAGGCTCCACCGTGACTCAATATCCCGTAAAAGAGTTATAATGTTATTCAATGTATAAAGACAATCCGGAAAATCATCTACATGGAAAATCATCTATAGGATGATAACGCATAGTGTACGATAATTGTATGAGTATGATGCTATTATATATAGCACGTTGCAGTTGCATTCTATATTTATTAAGCTCTTTTAACTGATTTTGACTTCGGAACAGACGTGTTGTTGCCACGTTTAATTTAAAATGTGAGAATACATGCTCATGGCCACAAATACATATTCTAAAATAGGTTAAATATTTTCTTACTTAGTTTAAACTATTCCCTTTCAGATACAACTCTTCGTTTTGAATTTTATTACTATTCGTATTTTTCAAAAAATGCTTGGCAACAATGACGCTGGAGTTTGCACACTTCATTTGGAAACATTGGTATTAATTACTCCATGTAAATAAACAATGAAACACTAAAACTACATCAAAAATATAAGGAGGACCTTGGAACGGTACTAAATTACGTTAACAAATAAACGTGGTATGTTCTCCTTTTATCTCCGTGTTCCTCTTCACGTTGACCATCGGTGATTAGCAATACCCGCCCCACCTATTCTCCCACCCCCGGTCCCCGTTCACCCCCACTACCCTACGTCAACTATTTTCGGGAAAATGCAGTTTTACATTTATGTACCAATTACCAATTAATTACCAAGAGCATACAATATCTTAATGTTCGTATGTTCATTATACATTCATTCATTGTACATATACAAGCATCTTAAAGTGAAACCTTAAGGAAACCGTCGACCTATTGAAAACTAATGCTGGTGACAGTCATCACTGATGTATGGATAATCATTTGCATGAATCGTCATGAATAAACCTTAAATTGGGTAAAAAATCTTGTGCGGAAAAATTTGTTACGACCTAGAATGCGGAAAATGCGGAGGTGGCGTGTCGTGATAGTTCTGGGAAATTGAAGATTACTGAAAAGGCATCGAAGGGAAAGTTAATGGCCAATTTTCTGGTGGACTCCGGCACAGGTATCACTAAGCTATGCGAAAAATACAAACCAAAGCCAAGTTCTTGGACTGGATCAAAATTGGATGGCACGAGTGACATTTAGAAGTGAATAACAATTTGATTAACATGGTCATAACCCCTTGATTGTAAGAGGGAAACAAAAAAGTCAAAATATTTGCATATACAAACAAAACGTAATCGCGCCACTGTGAACGGGGCAATTAGCAACGGCAGCATTGTATTCAGGAATATCATATTTGAGGTGGTTTGTGACATGACTAAATTGCTTCGAGAGGGAGCTAAGGGGGCCATTCAATAATTACGTCGAGCGTGAAAGGTGGGGAGGGGAGGACTCTTCTTATGGTCACGCGAAGGGGGAAATGGAAATCGAAGATGATCTCACGTAAGATTTTGATTTCACGTGTGGTCATACTTGTGTAGCCATTTTAATAATCATCGTCTCGTATTTTTAAAACTGCAAGCACGTATTTACTACGAGCTAGTGTGCTCCAACTACCTCTCGACCTGAGTCTCGGAAGTTAAAAAAAGAAACATGAAGTTAAATCTTCCGAAAAACATAGCCACGGATTCCTTGTGATGAGCAGAATACACGGTGATCATGAATTTTAACACTACTAGGCAAATATTGCATTAAGGATATACAAAAGGAATACACTGTACGACTGATTCACAACTAAATAACCAATATTCACAACTGAATGTTCAATGAATTGACGTTATTCTATGCACTTCTTTACGGCGACAAACATTATTTTTAGTTGGTGAAATGTTTTGGCCAAATAAATGGCGGAAAAGACTGCCCCGTATACGTAATGGTAGAAAAATAACCAGAATTTCCTATCCCAATTTCTTCCCGACTGTTACGAGAATTCCCCGACTTTTCCAGATTTCCAAAATTCCCTGACAATTCCAGGTTTTCCCTGACGATCTCCACCCTGACTTCTCACCTAACCCCCACCCCCAGGATTTTCATATTTATGTGACTTGCACCCCCAGAAACTTAGGAGATAGTACCCCTGATGATTACGTGCTAACGTCAAAACTGGTATGGTTAAAACAATTTCGTGGAACAAGTACAAAGTGAATCATTTCTCCCATCTGGACCATTATTTATACCAGGACTTATTATACCGAGGATATGATTCGATACCACGATATTTGGTATATTGAGTATCGATGTAATTCCACAATTTCATCAACCCAATACCTATGTAAGCATCTAATGAGATAACAGAAATCCATAGCCCTTCCCCAATCTTATATTTTCCTTAATTATAAACTTTTTTCAGTCCCAGCCCAATTAAAAATATAATTTTCAACTTCCTCCATGTTAAAAACTTTCAAACTTGTATTTAATTCATGTAGAAATGGCCACAGAAGGCTCTTCAAAGTTCAAAATAAAATTTCCTGAATATTTATAAATAGTCAAGTCATTTTTTTCAGACCGTGGTAAAAACAAATTTACAATATAAGAGCTAGCAACAAAATAAAAATACAAATGCTGTTTAACACACCACCGCTAAATTGTGGAGTTAAATGATCAAGTAATGAAAAATCATGGTACCGAGAATAGATTCAGCTTTTTGGTACCGGTCCATTCAGAATATATACTCACCATTCAACGAATTATTCACTTCATCACTGACCTGCGATTAGGCTGAGAGTTGCTTGAAGCTCCTACATCTAACGGCAACATCAGTGGTACATATCTTTACATATCTCCGCATCATTCATCTAGTCTCTCCAACTCCAGAAACAAGCCTTGCTCTATCGTGGAATAAGTCAAAGTCAGCACAGAGCACCGTGCCTAACGAGGGACGTCTTTCCTTCACATTGCATTCAAGGTGACTGGGATTCATTTATCGTCGTACCGGAAGGTTTGTCCAAGAAATTTACATCTTGCAATGCAGTCCTAAGACACCTATTACACAGAGAAAGTGAAAATACTACTAAAACTTAAAAATTGGACACACTACTGTGCGCAAAATGCAAATAATCACCTCAAATGACAGAATTAACAGACATTACAGAAAAAACAATACTGCTTCAGACTTATAGTTCAATAGGATGACTACCCTATAAATTATTTCTAAAATCTGACTAGGTTAGGACACTCTTTTCCGCAACAGAGAAATTTATCTGAAGAGGCTAGCTGCAAGAAAAAGAACAACTCTTTTATTTTTTTAAACACTTTTATTCAAGTTTTCAGAGTTCAAAGGATTACATTTTACATTATATGCAACTCCAAGAAAAACACTTGTGTCTTGTCTTTCAGTTATTTCATGTATATATTTATTTATTGTAATATAAGGATACTCTTCTGTTTCTTTGGAAAGGGAGGGGGTGACCGGCAAAAACGACCGTCCACCTTGAAACTAAAACAATCCCTCCCTTCTGTTTGCGCTGAGTGAAGCATCAATAGTTTTACCACAAACCTTAAATCTCTGCCTGCAAAGTGCTTCAATACAGGAAGTTATTCTAACAGGGAAGTTATTCATCATGCTACACTTCGAAACAGAGTCGGTATGACTCTCTCCGCGGCATGCTTTGTTGGTGCAAATTAACTGTGGAAAAAAATTATGAAATTTAAAACCGTCAACATGTTTCAACTGCCATCGAATCAATGCACAGACTACTGTCTCTTCAATGGCACTCCAGACCATATGCGTCAATACAGACAAACAATTCGAACAACAAATTTAACCGTCTCGTTTTGCCACCAGAACACCGCTCTCCACTTGTAAACAGCAAAGGAACCAATCCAGAGCGAAGCGAACAAATGTACGCTAACACAAACAAAAAAATTGTCCGCGGGTTTCTACTGTACCCAACAAATGAAACTGATTATCTACGACAAAAGTTACCGGATGCAAAAAACCTCTCAAGTATTACGTGAGGACAACATAATCTGATAATGGGAATTCAAGATCGAGAGTACCGAAAAATAAATGAAACAGCACACATCGGGCAAATTAAGTCAACGACCAACGAAAGATGCCGCAAATTTCACTCCCTACTGCGTGAACAAACTTCATCGCTCACAGATCAAGCGCATTAACTCGTGAAATCAAAGCTCGGCAGTGATATATTTGTGAGGATGAATGACGTGCCCTGAACATAATAGAGAAGGCTTTCAAAATGCAAACGGGGCCGACAGAATGGCATCAAGCTGCAGAGAGACCTTTTCCCAAAAGAGCAGACAGATGGTTCACATTAACCACGCAATACAGAGGCAGTCATTAAGAAACACCCTGTAATAATTTCACAGGTTGAATCCCGAGGAATTGATTGATAATTGACTGTCGGCCGGGAAAACATCACTCACACCGGATTTCCTGAAGGTGGCTAATCGGGAGAAATGTCAGCAACGGCTTCAAAACAGGCGCCAAAGGACATACAATTCACGCTCGGCAGCCAAGTGTCTCCACAAACAACAAATGCTCGATAAAACAATACTGAAGAGATGCATGATGACAAGGACAAAAAGAAACCACATGAAAATGCTGATGCTAAAAGAACAGCAGTGGAAAACAATTGCTCAACTCCTGATGCACGCAATGCGAACGAGCGCAGACAGCTACCAAGGAAAGACTCCGCTTACATCCCGATCATGTTGGCACCCTCGCAGATGATTGCAGGGACTTTTTAAAAGATACCGCTCGACAAAACCAAAATATAAAACGTTCCGTCACATTGACGATAACAAGGTTTACGTATAATTTGTTTAAAAAAAATTTGATTCAACCACATTTCATTTTGATATGCTCATAGTAGGTCATCTTCCCATCATCAACCTATAAATTACTACACAACTAATCAACTTTCGTCGCTACATATCATTATCTCATTTTTTCTCCATATTTATTAAAACTGCTGCTAATAAATTGACTAACTTCTGACGTGCGAAAAAGGAAAAAAAAAGAAAGTACTTCACAATTTGATGATCAAGATGATAATAATATTATTAATTATTATATATAATATATTTATGTATATATTTACAATTCAATCGCATCGGCATATCTTTAGTCTTCTAATAAAAAATCTATTCCCTAGGCATCATATAATACTATTACGTTTAATTCCACACTTCCAGTTGACGGAACGCAGTCGTCAAGGGATGTACTTCCCGTCTCCGAATGCTCGTCAACGGAACAAACTTAACCCTCTTCCGCACACTCCTCCCAAGGTACGTGCCTCCATGCTCGGAGGACTGCGGCACGACCGTAAAACACCAGCTGGCCGGAACGCACGGAAGGAAAATAAAAAACATAAAAGGACTACGCGAAAAGATATACACACGTCGCACTTTCCAAATACTCCGTCTTCAAGACGCCTCGTCAATTATTACTATCCTCAAACCCCCCTCCCATTCCCACTGTACTACAAAAATAACTCTCTCCGTCCCTGCGTCGAAGGAAGGAGAATGCTGGGAAGAAAATCAATCGGGGCACCTCCAGTTTACAGCCACAAGCTCAAAGCCTCCCGTCGACACAAAACTTTATACAAATACTGAGCAAAGGGCTCCACTTGGTTCTCGGAGAGCGTACTGTGTACACGGTCTATAGATTCCCTCCCGAAAAGTAACGACGGCTATGTGCATCAATGTTCAAAGAAGACACCCTTCTCCGCACTCAAGGTAAGAGGTGGAATATGGCAAGCTAGCCGCTGAAAAACCAGCCACAAATCTCATGGCCTCAATAATGAAATTGACCTGTAACACGCGAAGTCACCCGAACCCATCAATTTGGATCCAAAGGGATCTCCGCATAGATTGATAGTGGGGAAGAGAGTCGAGGGTGAAAATTTGAATCTATTTCCACTCACACTTTCAATCGATCTTGTTCCCCATTCACACACAGCTTTTGTTTCCAGTTCGAGCGGCCACGCAAATGACAGAGATCGTCACATCCTTTGCCATCAAGTTGCGGAGACTGCAGTCACCTTCTTTCTGAATGCAATGGAATTAAACAGACCCATTCCCCATCACGGAATGTTGTCCCTGATTCTTCCATCAGATATACCAATCGCTACGCCACGCAAACAGGTTGGAATGAAATAAATTAACCCTTCAGTTACGGAGACGAGACAGATTGCTCCAGAGAACCAAGCTTACGTCACTTCCGACATGATGTCCCCGAGTGAACTATATTGTCTTCGAGTGCTTCTCGTCTGAGGATGCGTTCCTAAACTTTGGCGGTCATTCACCTCATCCCAGCTTCGATAGATTCGTCTGGGCCTATTCATTACATTCTTAGATACCGTTGTATTTTACCTCTAGTCTGTTGGTCTAGCTTTGCGCCCAAATTATCGTCATTCTCCAAAAATATACGAAAAAAATGAACTGAAGTTATTTTTGCATCCGTTTATGTATATAATTAACGATTAAAAGTCAAGAGTTTACTATTCTGAAAGGTTACGATTTAATTAAATAGTTTACTATATTTTTAACGATTAATTTTAATCGTTCATGTTTTTAAACGTTATTCCCAACTATGAAGGCTTAAGACATATCATCATTATGTGAAGTGGAGATCTTGGGATACATTGAAGTTAAATGACTTTTATCCAGTTGATTCAGTAGAACTAAGTTTGAATCCTTTTTCTTGGACCTTATAATCGTACGGCTCAAACGAAACTCAAAATCACCCTTCCATCATAGATAGGTAGCTAGGAGGTGAAAGAAACAGAGGTTGGGAAAATGGACTGGGACACTTTTACACTGCGGAAAGGTCTGAAATGGGGCGATTAATCCTAGGGAAGGGAATATTGAGAACAGGGGAATTTTTTGCAAAAATTTGATCATTTAATAAATTGTGTTTCGTGGATTATGTAATTTCCGACTGTTCCAAAACGTCCAACTTTTCTTTACCCAAGTACTACAGATGAAGTATCGCTAGTGCAACGTCACATGAATGGGTGGTTGGTGGCAGATGTTTTGCCAGTAGAGATGATTCGTCTATTGATTTCCAGCGCCTTTTCTGTTCCTACAGTCGGCTGATGAAATTCCTCCCCGTATCTCCGATATAGAAACACATACCACAGCGTCCAAACCTCACTTTAAAGGCACTGGCTTGGTGTAGTGAGTGAGTGGTTTGCATAAGAATATTTTAAAATCCCAAAATCTTTCCACGAATGAGAATACTAAAGAATAATTCAAAAAATTAAACCACACGCGAATAGTTCCAGAAACGCTGATAGATGGTGGTCCGTCCGCGTTAAACTTTCCTGATTAATTTCTTGTTTAATTTCTCCAAATTAAATTAATATTACGCCACATGGGCTTTAAATTAATTGAACGTCAAGTGTTCAAGGTAATTTTTCCCAAATTTTTCTATTAACCCTCCATTTCAAGTAAAAATCATAACACATTCATTGATAGGAGAAAGAAACGGAATCTTTTAATGATACCACTACATTTAATTTGAAACTTCAGCCGGGTTTGATGTGTTTTCATTCATTAACAAGGAATTTAATATCGTCTAATTGCTTTTTTTAATCTCCAGTTGTTCTAATTCATTTAGATTTCGTCTATCATTAATATAATGGAGAGGTGTCATAGTGAAATCGCTTTTATGTCCGTGGGTTAAAATATGTTAGGCGAAGTTGCTTCCGTTAAAATTAAAATTTTTAAAATCCCTTGTGTTCTCCTTGTGCCTCGTTATGAAATGTCTGCACGTCTGTCCAGCATACCGCCCCCCGCAATCACTGCATTCCATTAAGCGCACATAACTTGTCTTCTGATGGTCAACGGCTTCCTTGCAGTTCGATAAAAGGTTCTTCACTCTAAATTGGGTTTTGAAATTCACTGTAAAACCAAGCCATACATGCATTTATAGCTAAGGCAATGAATAGTATGACAACAGCGTCCATATTAAGTTATTACTCCACAAATGATTATATTCTTCCTTTTGGAATAAAACTTATAAACTATATTGTGTTTATAAGGTGTACATCTACATCATACCCTGCAAGCCACCTCAAAGGTGTGTGGCAGGGGGCATTTTGAAATTCACTTTAAAACCGTCACTTGGTATAATTTTCACCACTCGAGAGGAAATCCCCCCAAAGTACGTAATCGAGCAGCACTTTTTATCCGGGGGTTCTATTTTCTTGTGACAACTGGCTACATTTCATTTCCTCCCTTTGTTACGTATATGAGTTTGTCTATAAGTGTGGGTGGGTAGCCGTTATTAGCTGCCATCTGATTGATGGTACGGGATTCTTTATCCAAGTCATTCAGGGGAATTATAAGAAGAGAGTTGATGAGGGCGTGGAAAGCGGAGAGATTTCGGGAGTAAGGGTGACTGGAATCTTTTAAAGTGTCATTCCAAACCCCATATAGTGTGAAGGAGGGTGAGAAAAATGAGTGTAGAAATTTTCGCGAAATTAGTGCAACTTTCACTTCATGCAAATTTTTAATAGCTAAATACTAGGCAAAATGCCTTGCATCATCGCATGCACAGGTATATTAAGAATATTTTTGCAAGTCTTCATCTTCCTGGCTTAAAAAAAACAAGTTTTTGAATTTTTTTCTATATTTTTTCGATTTCAGCCCACTGTTCGGCGGTGCGAATGTGAGGCCACGCTGTGCGATCGTCCTCTTCTTAGTTCCATCCGATTCGAAGGAAATGCCATCCAATGGCTTTGGTCAAATTTTTACTCAACTAAAGTCGAAAGACGAAGCTCCAATTTTGTGGAAGGATACCATTGCGGCAATAAAATGTCTTAGTGACTGTGGAAGTCACTAAGACATTTAATTGACGCAATGTTACTCAACTGTCAAACTGCGGATGTTGTCTCCGTCATCCATTACATCCGAAACGCGACAGTAATTACAAGTGCATTGAACACATTCTAAATAATTGTTTCGGTTGATTTTCTGCTTCGTAACATACGTCCGGAGGGTAGTTGGTTCCTTCCCTCGGAGTCAGTTGGACAGGAAGACGGAACACTCATCTTCACTTTTGGCGAAATATTTTCGAGAAAATCCGTCGGCCGCACCCAAATTCATATCTTTTATATTCCAAATATTCAAAGGAAAAAAATTCCATGAAACCTGTTCAAAATATTTTGCAAAGAGACCGTAAGACGCAATTTTCTTTCTCTCTCTTTCACAAATCCTCAACTGCGACCAATCTGCCATCTATGTTATGTTTTGTGAACTGGAAAATCTCTGCGCAGTTAACTCTTCATCACATCAGCTTGTTGTGGGCACAGACGTCAATTGCTTTAGGCCCATACCTATCTAACGTGCCATAGAGGTCATTTAGCAACATGGCAAAGCTTGTGTTTTTGACATTTTGCCAATGACATGGAAACTGTATTTCCCTCCATGCTAATCCAAATGTGTCCCAAAATAAAAAATGGAAATTTATGACATTTGTTTTATCGTGCTATTTCATTAGAAAATTTAAAATTTCTGCTTCAAATCTCTCTTTATAATATTCTTAACCCTTGGCATATTTCATAATTCTTCCCACTCAATTTAAAGTTCAACTGATATTATTATGTAGGAGTTCAGCAATTCACAAAAATTCTTAAAAAGTATGATCTCCAAAAGGATCAACGACTACGTAAGGACATTCATCTTGCCATTCATAACTCGATGACTGGTGACATCGTATTCTGATAACTCGTGGAGCATGTATTATTGCACTATTTACGATACTTGGATTATTATCCAATATATTTTCGGCAAAAGGGGTTCTAGGAAACATAAACATTTGTTCCAAAGCTTTTTCTTTCAATATAGGATGTTACATTTCCTTATGCGATGCAAAATTAATGAACTACTAGCATTGTCATAATGAGCCCAGGAATTGATAGTGAATTATTTCTTAATTGAGCAGCATAATCACTATGACCTTCTTGCTGGAAGTTATTTGATTTCTTCGCATACATCAGTCTAGATTTATTCCACTCGAGGACTATCCGACTGAATTCTCCGGTACCGACAGCTCAAGTCTGTCGGTGGTAGGATCCACCGTGACCCAAAGACTAGAATTTGCCGGCTCACCGATGCCGAGTGCTTAACGGAATCTCCCACCGGAGTCGGTTGGTCGTTTTACCCGACTGGAGGCCACCGTCGGTAGGCAGAAACAGAATGACCCACCCTGAGCTTCCTGAAAACACACAAGTACTCGAAAATCATCTCCCTGTTCCCGGAGATTGGACTTCCCGAAGATCCTTCCTCTCGTCTGTCTAAGCCCCTCCCAAGTGAATCGAAGAGTGAAATAAATTCACGACCACGTCTGCGACTCAATGGAATCGTCAATTCCCACCATTCGATTCATTTGAATCATTCATCTCCCGTTCGTTGCTTGAGAGACTCTGAGTAAGATCTGGAACGTGGAGCTTGTATATTCTATCCACTCTGGTGTTTTTTGTAAGCAACGGCGTCAATTGTAGGCATGAATTGGATAAAGTTCTCCATGTCATTTGTTCCATCATTTCATTCACATACTAATTAGAGTCTCCCTCAAGAGTTTCAAGTTGAATTCCAGACATCTCTATTATATTAAATATATGGATGATTCTTCGGGAGTTTAGGTATTTTTTTAAAATAGAAACTATTTAACTGACGTTTCGGAAATTGTATTTTTCCTTCGTCAGGGCTAGAAATGGGATGGACCACCAATGACATAACAGTAATAAGTAACATGATCTAAGGGACAGTGCCAAAATGCTTTACAATACGTAAAATTTATTCCATGTAATCATTTGGCGTTGAAATTTGAAATATAGGGGATCATATTTGCCAGGAAGGTGGATGGGTCGAAGGTTTAATGGTCCGAATTCAGCCACGCTGTCTGATCCAAGGATCAACGCGTGTTCCGTCACAATATGTTTCAATGGGAATTTGCAAGTCAGTTTAAAGTCTTTTAGCTAACACAAATAATGGCATGATTTAGAATGCGTGCTTGGCTCCTGACATAAGTTTAATCTCAGTTGAATATAGTTATTAATAATATCTAAGCATAATAGTTAAGGATTTTTGCAACAATACCACAAATATTTTACGGTGGTTTGCATTATATTATGTGGATGTAGATAAATGCCGTTGTCCAAATGTCTCCTACTCACTATCCCCTCTCACATATTCTTTGAGGAGGAGACATTAGCTGGGCCTCACTATTTGAAAGCCGTCTTTACTGGTACAGTATTTTGATCCAGAGACAGAAAAATCAAGAAGCCATTCTTGGATAGATGAACATTGAGTTACCTCTCCAACAGATTCATAGGGAACTAGTCATGGGACTCATGAAAATTTATTGATGAAGGAACGTAGTTCAGTATATTAACATATTAAGTTTCGAAAGCCATCAAATACATTATCTGGTTACAAGACCCGTTAACTACAAAATAAATTCTCAAGTATCCTCCTTACCGTCTCTTACATTTTTCATACTGTCGTTCCAATACATTTCTATATTTTTCACAATTTTTTTCTAAAAATGTCGATTAAAAATTGAAATAAAATATTTCAGAACATTTTTTTACTTTTCCGAGTTTCGCTTCCGATTCAGTTAACGGCTTTTTCAACCGGACTGTTCAAAAATTCTTTGTGTGTACGTCACACGGCGTTCCTAGTAATACCTCGAACTCATTTTTAAAAAACCATGACTTTTGATGAAATGCATTGCAGGATATATTATGGCAAGAGTTAACAAAATTTCTCTTATGTTTGTGCACTGTGAAAATACAGCAATTATACACCAGAATCCACGAATGGCGAAAATCTCGGGCAGTGTTAATAATAAAAACCGAATTCAAAAGTTTTTTATTCCAAATATTTATGCTAATCCTTTGCCCACCGATGATGAAATATAATAGTGTTAGCGATCTCTTGTAAACGTGTAGTGAATCCGGAATTAATTATTTTAGCAGAAATTTGTGCAGAAATTGATAATGAAACATTCGGGACATTTGGAGTATTCCACAGTCGCAGTAATTCATCCTGTCTTTTGTGTTTTTTGCTTACCAATCGTGAAATACATTGGCGTCGGCTTTTAATTATAATAGTTTATCGAACCCTGAATTAATATATTTCCAAGGAGTGTTCGTGGAAAAGGAATATGAGACGGCGTGGTCTGTTAACGAGTACTACATTATTTCGCAGGCACAGTGAGTCATTGTTTTCTTGCTCTGCTAACTGTGGAAGGAATGTTATATATGTCACGATCGTGAGTGAGCCAGTCAGATCTGGGATTGGAATCGCTTGGAGGAGCGAGTGAAGTGTCGGATGAGTGTAATGGCCTTCCAGAAACTCAACACCGTGAATAAAAAACTCAAAAACTTGTGCGATTCCCAGTTAGGGATGTCCAGCAAAGATTCAGTCCAGCTACCAGAAATGTAACGTTTTACCCTAGAGTGATGAACTTGTCCAATCATTCATTTTCGGAATCAGAGATGAAACTCCTGAATAATGGTTATAAATTCGCACCGCACACTCCTTTTACGCGCAAAGCTGCTATCAACGTAGCCGCTGACTGCGACCTTGCCTTGCACAAAGAATCTTCCGGCAAAAAACAGATAGCCGCAGACATAATATCTAAGTTTTCGTCTCAACAATCAAAACAACTTCGAAACGGCTCGCACATGCAGATTATCCGGAGCATTAAAGCTTCGATGTCGGAAGCGGACTTAGTTATGACGAAAGCCGACACGGGTAATAGTGTGGTGATTTTGAACAGAGAAGATTACGTGAATAAATGTGACGCTTTCTTAAACAACAATGACTTTAAGGTGATGAATAAAGACCCAGCGTCAAAATTCCAGAACCAGCTTAGAACCACAGTGTCAAAGTGTACAAGTGTTTTAAGTGCCGAAGACAAGTGGAAACTATTCAACATGAACCCCTTACCTCCAAGGTTTTTCGGACTGCCTAAAACCCACAAACCCAATACGCCTATTCGACCGGTTGTTTCACACTTCACCGCCCCATGTCATAAATTGACTGTGAAATTGAATAGTCTGTTGAGAAATTATTCTTCTTTTCAATCGAAATTCAACATTAAGAACGCAGTGGATTTGGTGACAAAAATAAGAACAGTGAAACTCCCTCCCAATTCTAAACTCATTTCCTTTGATGTGACTAACCTGTTTACGTCAGTTCCAGCCAAGGAAGCCTCAAACTTAGCGGTAAATTTAATTAAACGTTCAGGTGGTGATGACAAAATATTAAATGAGGTAAAATTACTTTTGGATTTATGTATCGAACAAAATTATTTCTTATTTAATGGTACATTCTATAAACAAACGTCTGGCCTGGCTATGGGGTCGCCATTGTCACCAATTTTGGCTGAGATATTCATGAATGAGTTAGAACTTAAATTATTCGATTGCAAGCATCCAATGTTAAGTAACATATGTTATTGGTATCGTTATGTGGATGACATTATATGTTTGTGGTCAGGTACCTTGCGCCAGCTGAATAACTTTACCTCTTTCATAAACTCTCTGCACCAATCAATCGAGTTCACTTTGGAATACGGTGGACATAACATTAACTTTTTAGATCTTAACATTGATATTAGTACGGGCAAACACGAGCTTTCAATTTATCGTAAACCTACGTTTACGGATGTCGTTATTCCAATGAACTCAAACCATCACCGTATTCATAAAACAGCTTCGCTAAAATCAATGGTGAACAGGTTAACAAGTATCCCAATGTCCCAGGACAACTTCAATAAGGAATTAAATACCATTAAGTATATTGCCCAACAAAATGGTTTTGACCCAAAACTGATTGGAAAACTTATTGAAAGATCTGACAAAAAACAAGCTATAAATCTTATAACTTCCATTCAAGTTGATATTGACAAACCTTCACGCTTGTGCAAGCTACCATTCATATCTCATGTCTCATATAAACTATGTAATATAATCCATAATGCCAAAGTGTCATTTTACAATCCTGTGTCATTGGGTAAAATGCTTTTTAATACAAAGGACAAGTATGACAATATGCAGAAAAGTGGTGTTTACCAGTTGAAGTGTGATACCTGTAACATTGGATATGTTGGACAAACTGGGAGAAGTTTTAACGTTAGAGTGAAATAACATAGACGATGTTTTTTAAATAATGACGAATCCTCCGGAATAGCCAAACATTTATGTGACGAGAACCATTGGTGTGAATTTGAACCTCGGATTTTACATTGTACTGACAAAGGGCGTAAAATGGACTTCTTAGAACAGTTTGAAATTGTGAATTGCCCCACTAAACTTTGTAATGACCATATGTTCCCCTCCCAGTCTCCTCTCCTTCATATCACACTACCATCCCTCCACGACTCTCAACCTTAACCCCCCCCCTCCCTCCTTCGAAAAACAGCCTTGGCCATTACTCATGCTTCCCCCCTCCCCAAACCCCTCACCCCTGTTGTCATATTCCCCCCCCCCCTCCACTCACAGGTATATAAGTGTAAGCCACCAACCCATTTGTACCTGAAGATGGCATGACATGCTGAAACCCGGGTCGTCTTCATGAAATAAAGTGTGGAATTATAACCAAGTGTTTTTTCGTATTAAAAATTGTTATTTAATATTTCATTTCGTTATTATGTGAGTAAGACAAAGGATTTATATTACAGCCAGTGAGGTCTCGTAATTTCGCCATTTCGCCACAAGGGAAGATGAGTATGTCATCGTCTTCCTGTCCCACTGACTCCGATGGAATGAACCAATTCCCCTCCACACGTATGTTACGCAGTCGAGAATTTAATGAAATATTATTTAGAATGAGTGCAATGAGACAGTCGCATCACGCATTGAATGGAAGACGGAGACAACATCCGCAGTTTGCCAGTCGAGTAAGAAATTGGCCAATGCCAATGGATGGCATTTCCTCCAAATCAGAAATAAATAAAAAGAGGACGATCGCTCAGCGTGGCCTCACATTCGCATCTCCGTCGTCATCGTGACAAGACCTTCTTGCTTGTGCATCACCTCCGTTGCTACGCAAATCAACAACATCACATTGTAAGGAAATCCTTCAGCTGGACGGTCCAATCATAGTCGACTTCTCTCCAACAGGTGAGAAATTTAACAATTATCATTATCTATATCTACGTCCAGTGACTACCCAGATTGTAGGTGTGTGACACGGGTTGAGTTTCCACCAAACATATACTAAAGTTAATTTATACTAAGTGACTAAAGACAAATTTGAATTTCGTTCTTTTCACACTGCAGCTTGTACTTTAATTCAAATTGCGAAGACATTTTGAAACTGCTATAAAATGCCTTATGCAATTTAGTATATAACGAAGACGTGGTTGAAAATTAAAAGTACAAGCACTCTAAGTTTCAATTTTGTCAGTTCTAGTTATCATAATTGATCTAATGTGTGCAAATTCTTTTCATGTTAACACTAGAATGACCGGGGTAAGCCGCATGCCTACTATGACCACCAGTTGTCAATTGACCGTTCCCCCTTTCTTGCGCTGTTTCATACGTTTTCCCTTCGGAAGCTTTTCCTATCGATTGTAGAAGTGTTCTGAGAAGTGCTTACGGTTAGGCGTAGCGTTAGAAACAAAATTGTACTACACTGCAAGCAATATTAATTACTACGATAACTTTTTTATTGAAAAATAAAAAAGTGTATCATTTACATCGGTAAAAATAACACGCCATGTGTTTTAAAACACAATTAACATTTCAAAACACATTATTTGTCGCATTTTTTTGGTAAAAAACTTTATATCAGAGAAAAATGAATTAGAAAAGACAGCGTTACAATGAAGCGCTGAAATGTGGTCTCAAGGTAAGTATATAATTACTCTTGTGAGCACTTTTTGCAAATTTTCTGGTTTTTTGAGAGGGCGAGATATCTTGGAGCGCCTGAGTGATCTCCGCCTCCGTCTGCCCACGTCGACGAGCCATCGTGCTCTTCCCTACCGCAGTGTGGAATGAACTGGGTTATGAAAGCAAATGGGTTAAGCGAATGGCAGTTAGAACTTAACTTTAAAAAGTGTATAGCTATTGATTTTTGGAGAAGGAATAATTGGACAGAGCGATCCTATAAAATTAGTAACACGAAGATCGTATGCATTCAAACCATAAGGTATTCAGTGGTAACAACCACTAAAGATTTATCGTGGGGAAGACACATCCGATAAATATGCGGCCGAGTGAAGTGAAAGCTAGGATTAATTAAAAGAGTTCTTAGGAGAAGACAAAAGAGCGCTGTTACATGTTACTTTTCACCAGTTAGGCCCCACCTTGAATATGTAGCCAGTGTATGGGATCCGAATAAATTTGGTTTCATCAGAGAACTAGGCAGTGTGCGGCGTAGAGAAGCTAGGTTCTAAAGGTGTTACGATAGGTTTAGTAGTGTTAGAGAATTTATGCGAGGATTAGGGTGGGCATCATTATCAGAGCGTAGGTTAAAGTACAGATTAAATCTACTACAGAAATTTAAATCGGATAGCTTCACTGACGATGTTGGGTATGTATTAAAAACACCAGCGTATTATACTAGATTCGACCAGGTAAATAAGATTAGAGAGAGATTGTAGTAGTGATAGATTCAAAATGTCATTTTCCCTATGAGATAAGAGAACAGAATAGGCAGCATAGCAATGGAATAGGTAGAGGAGATATTTTAGAGTAGTCTGTAGTGCATGATGCATGTACTAACCACCAGTCTGTTAATTACTATGTAGATACTAACAATCTAGTTCCATGACACCTTACAGTAGGTTGTTTGTATGTCAATAGTTCATGCTTGGTGATCTTCATCCCCTGCCACGCACCCTAGCGATGGAGTGCATTGTATCGCGTTGATGTAGGTGAAGATGTAAGGCATATATTAAAAACACAAGTGTATTATCCTAGTTTCGACCAGATAAATAAGATTAGAGAGATAGATTTTTGTACTGATAGATTCAAAATGTCATTTTTCCCCCGTGCTATAAGTGAACAGAATAAGCAGCATAGCAAACGGATTGGTAGGGGAAATATTTTAGAGTAGTCTGTAGTACATGATGCATTTATTTAAACCAATCCCTTAATTACTATGTAGATACTAACAACCTAGAGTCCTGAGTCCCCATAGTAGCATGTTTTTCATGTCTAATGGTCCATGTTTGGTGATCTTCACCCCCTGCCACGCTCCCTTGCGGTGGCTTGCTGGGTATCGCGTAGATGGGAATGAAGAGGAATGGGTGACTGCAGCGTCTATGACGAATCAGCGACCGGCATGTAACTCGTTTGGAAGGGTATTCCCCAGGCTCTCTCGGGCAGATCTGAAGGCTACGCGGCGGGCAGGGAAGCGGGTTGCGGCGGCGCCTGGCTTGGCTGACAGGCGCCCCCGAACCCCAGCTGCCAGGCTACGCACAAACGTAACAGCGCATTTCAGCCAAAGGAGTGATCAACACTGTCCATAAAATAATTAGTAGCGACTCTTTGCGACGCAACATACTGTGGTTTTGCTAATGTGTCTCTCCTTCACATAGACAGTAAAATCATATGTAAAAACTGTTTTGAAAACATTAGAGTCAAATTTGAGTAGTGTGTGTGTTTGGTAAGGTGCACGTTATGGTATTTGACACATTTGACCGAGAGATCGAAATAACGGTATAAAATACAAGAACGGACAATTGAGCGTCCCCGGTCATTCTAGTGTCAAGGTGAATTTATTTCATGAATGCTACATTGTGTGAGGATACTTTTCGCTGTTTGGTCACGAACTTTACGACGAAAGAACGGATATTTAAATATGTCCGTGGTGCAATGCATAGTAATCTATTATGTTTCAGAGGCATTCGCTTTACTTGATAGCCTTGACGATTTTTATCTTATTTGTTTCGTTCCAAGCGAAAACTCAAACGCCCGTGCTATAAATGCGCGCGGACTAATGTCGGAAGCTTTTTATGTAAATGAAATGAATGAAGTGGAATTCATGAAAATATATGGCAGGAATAATTTATCAGTACGTAACTTATTGTTGCCATAAAAAGAGGTGACAAGATTAGTTTTTATTATTTGCGTTGAGGGTTTTCTTCGCAATTGGAAAGAACACTTCCATAGATTGTTGTCATTCGTGGATTGAGGTCTACAATTGCTGTTTTTATCACAACATAAAATTCACAAGCGTAAGAGAAATTTACTAAAGTCTACGAGCAGCACTTTCGTCAACTCTTCTTAAAGTCGCAAAGGATTTATTTTTTCTGTTCCTTTAAATTTACCATAATATATCCTACAATTGCTTTTTATTAAAAGTCACGATTTTTGAAAGGAGTTCGTAGTGTAAGGAGGAACGGGGTGTGACGTGTACACTGAGAATATTTTAACAGTCCGATTGCAAAAGTCGTTAACTGCATCGGAAGTGAAAAATGGAAAAGGGAAAAACAATTTTTGGTTATAGCTTCTGAAATCTTCTTTTAAAATCGCTTTATATGAAACAAAGAGTAAACAGGAAATACCGAGATCCGTTCCGTAATCTCAACGCCGAACGGATGGTATTACCGAAGTTCGTTACTTTAAATTAGCACATAACTTGTGATTTAGGACGAAAGTGTCATATACCAGCGACTATATATATCCAGAAATAATTTCGTATTTGCACAACGTTTAGAAGAGATTATTCGTATTATTGGGAAAGGTGTCCAGCATAGTAAAATTGCCTTTTTTAAATCAAAAGCATGCCATTTCATAAATCATTGTAGCATTTAGGTCACATTAACAATACTGGACAAACGCAAGATTAAGTCAAATGGCTTCATCAATATTTTAAAATAAACTTCAGCACGAAATATTTCTGGCCTTTTTTATGTGAGCACGTAAAATAGAACAATCGGCCATTTGTATCTTCATAGCTCATCTTGTCTAAAAGAAAAATGAAATTCACGATGATTTGGCTTTCAACAAAAGGATGTAAGGTGCAGAAATTGAAAACGCTCACCACAACATATGTTCAAGGCAGCATCATCGGTGGACGCGCACCATGATAATCAGAAGGATTGCAAAATTAATATTGCTTACAATTTTGTACTTTAGGAAATAATGCCATTTATTCTGACAGTCGATGCACGCATTGCTTTAATTCCATCCGAGTTGAGCGTTATTTTTCCGAGTTTTAGAAATAACTATCGATAAAGAATGTACAATATTTAGAATCTAGGATTTGCAATTAGCGCAGAAAAGATCCCTTTTAAAACGTAACCTCCAGGAACTATGCAATGCTGCTATTGCACCTCGCTCTTCATGGTTTTCTTTAGCTCCCAATAAGGTGGTTTATCTTCCTTCTATCCACGGAACGACTCAAAGAAATTTATCTTAAAATTCGTGAAGTCCGTTAAAAATATTCTCGTTATATTTCACGGTCAATATAAGACACATATTTTCATCTGAATCCACTAATCCTCTTCACATCTCTCTATATTCGTTGGCCGAAATCAATCCCAGTTCCAGCTGTTGTGAGAAACATTTGTCTCACCAAAATAGCTGCAGATTCCATCAGGTCCATGTGATATCGCTTTTATAATTCTCCTACCTCTTTCTCCTGTTTGACATTAAACCCTTGTTCCCCGTTAGCTATGTCCAGGTACGTTTCGGTAATTTCTTCTTAGAATGAGGAAAACGCGAGGACTATATTCACCACTTCTGAGCAAAGGCTTTTCTAGTAAGCATTCAGTGTAGACTCCATTCTATGAATACAATATGATGTTAATTGCATCCATGATTTCGAATGAAGGACAAAAGTTCAAACGCCTGCAACCCTCACTTGAAAGTGAGCAAGCCTCACGGCATTTATCAAGGTACCTGCGCCAATTTTTTCTACCGATTCGTTACCTATTAGGTGACTATCGACTCCCACGCCTCTTAACTTTTGAGAATCCGTAGCATCTGAAGCCATTGTCCTGGCATATCCTCCTCGACTCCCACGCCTCTTCAGTTATCTTCGTAGGCTCGGACGACGCGACCCAGCGAATGAGTTAGGTTCAAATTCGAACAATGTACGCATTGAAAGTATGAAGAAACTGAACGAAAATATTAATTCTGAGACTACAGAGACTGAAATTTCATATAAAAGTCGGAGAAGGAATGCAACACAAGCATGTTGACGTGGCGAAGGAGTAAACAGTGGGCGTTAGAGAAGTGGAAGGCACACGGAGTAGAGATCTTGTTACACTAGGGCATTCATTATTACTTAAAGACACATTTGTAGTTTTAACAGCAATAACATAAGAAATAGAAAAAGTTTAAAATTTTTCCCAGCGTGGGGGTCGAATTTGACCCCTCCGGCCTTCTAGTGTTAAAGTGTCATTCCAAACCCCATATAGTGTGAAGGAGGGTGAGAAAATTGAGTGTAGAAATTTTCGCGAAATTAGTGCAACTTTGACTTCATGCAAATTGTTAATAGGTAAATACTAGGCAAAATGCCTTGCATCATCGCATGCACAGGTATTTTAAGAATATTTGTGCAAGTTTTAATCTTCCTGGCTTGAAAATACAACTGTTTTAATTTGGGCCAGTTTATATAATTTCAGCCCACTGTGTGGCGGTGCGAATGTGAGGCCACGCTGCGCGATCGTCCTCTTTTTATTTCTTTCTGATTTGGAGGAAATGCCATCCATTGGCATTGGCCAATTTCTTACTCGACTGGCAAACTGCGGATGTTGTCTCCGTCTTCCATTTAATGCGTGATGCGACTGTCTCATTGCACTCATTCTAAATAATATTTCATTAAATTCTCGACTGCGTAACATACGTCCGGGGGGGAATTGGTTCATATTTTTGGTTGAAGATTTTTAGGACTCCTTGATCTAATGGTGGCCAATTGATATCGCAGCTGTAGAGTGAAACAGTACTCGATGTTTTCTCCAGCATTTTGCAGAATAACTGGATGTCCAGGGCTATTGTCAAGTGTCAGCAGGGACTTAAAATTCATGTTTTTCTTATTTGGGTCTCGGAAAAAATTCAAAATTTGAACCACTCTGTACACAAAGCTGCGTTTACCTATTTGTTTCGATTTTACATCCGAGGCACATATATTACATAGGCATTTCCCTTTAAAACTCGAGAATTGTCATTACTAAGATTTGGGATGCAATTTAATCCTAGAGACGGGAATATTGAGAAGAGGGGAATTATTTGCAAAAGTTGATCATTTAATAAATTGTGTTTCGTGGATTGTGTAATTTCCGACTCTTCCGAAACGTCCAACTTTTGTTTACCCAAGTACTCCAGGCGAAGTATCGCTAGTGCAACACACACACACAATTCTGTGATGTAATATAGATCAATTTACTTTCCGACGTTTCGCTACGTGTTTCAGGTGCTTATTTACGCTGAGATAGCTGGAGGCGGCTTTCGGAGATTTGGGAACACCTTCTTGGTGTTCTCCATAGCGACGATGGCGTTCATCGTCATGGAGATGACTTTGCTTGGATCCGCTTCTTCGTCGCCACCAAGGGATCAACCCTCGAGTGGCCACCTGTGCAGTGATGACCCAGGGTGCATCTGCGTTGAAAACATATACCACTCCTGGAGGCACTGCGATGGCCTTGCACACGTGAATTGGATCTTCAATGATAGCACGCTTTATTGCACCTTGGAGTGCTTGGGAGAAGCGGGGTTGAAACCCTACCCACAACTGTCCCTGTTGCCTCCATTCAACCAAACCGTCAAAGAAGTGTGGTTGCAGGTAATGTTCTCCTCTCCTATACCGCCAACCACATCCGATAACTCCATTTTATAAATCTACAAGCTGTTCCCGGCCACGCGTTGCTGTATCTCAATCTGGTTAAATGGAAAGCGCACGTTTATAGTATGTTTAATTTCACAATTATTATGGGTATACAATATTTTTTGTTGTTCCATTGTCTGTGCAGATATAGAGATTGTCTGGTTTGCCGACTCTAGAACACACAAAATACACGTAGAACACGCAACACACACGCAACAAAATACACGTACATCTGAGAAACAATCCGTGTCTAGATCTAAACCGCATAGTTCTAAAGATTGGTCCTGAGCTCTGTTGATGGTGAAAGCCAATACCAATCGAATTGGGAATACAATCACTTAAATTGAAATGGCATCTCTGTTGGAATCATAAGAATGCGAGGAATGAGTACATCTTTGCCTTTGAAAGTTGCTGACCAGATTGTGGATTCCACGACGTTGCTCATTAATTTATTTACTGAAGGCCGCGTGCCGTAGCAAAGCTTTGGCTGGTTGATATTTAGCAACATGATAATTGGCACGCCATTTTCAATTTCAGTACGTGCGGTGGCATCCCTGGCAGATCGAGTAAATTCAAAAATTCCGTTCGATAACCAATTGCCTCATCTGCTTCCACAAGAGTGTCGACGGTCTTGTACATATGTGCCTGCGCCGCTTTGAGTGTTAGACTGAATAATATTGTTAAGTTCATAGAAGTCTTAGTTCTTGGCCGCAAGAATAGCTCGTTCAATTAGCCAATCGTGATTCTTATAATTGATTTAAATATTGGGAAATACTTTTTCAACCTTTTCTTCTTATGACGTTACTAAATTGCAAAAGTTATGAGGCAATGAAATTTTTCCTGAGGTCAGATCAACTGGCACCTTTCCGTTCCCATTTTCAGCTATTTATGTGAGTATATCTCAGTTGATCGATTGTTTTGCAGCTGCACACGCATATTTGTATTTAATTACAACGTCTTTACATGTCGTCACAAAGTAGAATATCTCAAGCAAGCATCTATTTCATCCACTAGTGTCGATCGAGGAATTACAGGTAATGTTTGCCTGAAATCTCCTACAAGCAATTACAATGCGTTCTCAAAAGGTCTCAGGATTCCACGGAAATCTTGCAATGATCGATCCAGAGCCGTGAGTGATGCTTTGTGCACCATTGTGCATTCATCCCAAGGAATAAGTTGGCATTTCTGAAATAAATGTCCCATGCCGGATGATTTGGATATGTTGCACGTGAGAGTTTCAATGAATTGCACGTTAAATAGATGCACATCCCGTATCCAGTATCGATACTTATTGATACTTGATATGGTACAAACCTTCATCGGAGTGAACTTAACAACTATTCAAAGCTTCATGGAAATTGGATGAATGTTGTGATACAACTGTGACCAGAGAACAGTAGACAAATAATAATTAACAGTGTTCCCTAACTGCGTTAACATATGTTTTATTTTTTGGAAGACAATGCATACATATTGCCTTCTTCAGGACGATTCACTAATACGGAAATGTCATTTATACCTTTCGCAGGTGAAAGGATGTCCACCTCCAAGGCAGAACTACGCTGCACTCTTCGGGAACAAGGAAAATAACCTCGAAAAAAATGCAGATAATCAAAAGCTGGTGATGCTTGAAATTGACTGCTTACTACTAGATTCCTTTGCTTTGAATGAACACCATCTCGTTGGCCTACAAAAGCTCAAGAGCCTCGAAATATCATGCCCAAGTTTAAGCAATCTTAGCAAAGGAAACCAGTCTGACGTATCCAAGAATATTCAAATATTCCGCACAGTTCGCACTTCGGTAGACAACTTGCCCGACCACTTCTTCTCCGGGCTCAACCGTCTAACAACCATCTCCTTGAGCGAGAACAGACTCGAAAGGTTCCAGGGAAGTCTGCTACGCGACGCAAGAATGGTGAACTCGTTGAACCTGGCAAAGAACAGAATCGAACTCCTCGATGAGGACACGTTCGTGAACACGCCTTGTCTCCACTTTCTGGAGATAAGCGGAAACAGGATCAGGAACATTCCGTCTAGCCTCTGTTACCTGCGAGGCTTGAGGGAGCTCTACGCAGTTGACAACCTCATCCGTGTCCTTCCCCCAAACTGCCTGCAGAACCTGGTACAACTGCAAGATCTAAGATTGCAAGGGAACCATTTGGCCAATCTGGACACTAGCTGGAACGAGATGACCACAATCAATGCCGCATTGACGTGGGTCAACGGAGATATGGACCTTTCCTCTCGCAGCACATCTTATGGTGACTTTGTACTAAATGGCGACATGTCCGGTGGTGACGACACAAGACTTATTTCCAACTGAAAGTCGAATTCAAATCGCAGAGGTGTCCAGTCGGCAGTTTTGAACTCCACAACAAGAGGCCAACATCCCATTCCAGAGTCCTGTGATCAGTACATTAACGAAAGCTTCACCTTTATGATGTCAATTACAGAAAACTCTGACTCAGATGCGAATATCTTTCCACGAATCTATATCCAGGATCCTGAACTCCGGTGGCATTATTCTCTTGCTTCAAAGCGCATTAAGCAAGTAAGGATTCTTGATATTTCACGCAACAGCATCTCGCGAATTCGTCCTGACTCGTTCGCCCCGAACTTCAAGGTACAGAACCTCATCGCATCCGACAACCTTCTCACGGACATCTCTGAGATTCTACTGGTGGCTGACGCTGACCTTTTAATTCTCAATTTGTCCGGAAACCGTATCAGGACGCTGGGGTCATCTTCCTTCATCAGTACGCCGAATCTTCAGCAAATAGACCTCAGCAATAACAGGCTCGTTCTATATTCAACTTCAACTCTGTGAAAACAACTTATCCCTTAATTTTGACTTCAATGTATTCCTTGACAGCAGAATTTTATACAACCCAACGATGATCTCTGTAGCAGCTCTGGAGGTGCTGTGATTGGAGGATAACCTTATAGGGGTCTCTATAATTACATGGCCGCTAGTTTAAAGTAAATTGTAAATTTTTACGACTAATAATTCAAGAATGTTTTTTAAGTACATGTTTAGGGATTTTTTATATTTCCAATATGTATTATAGGGTTTTTCAAATGGATAATAAACACGTTTTTGTACCAACTGCATTTTTTTCAAAAATGAACCGGTGAATTTTTCGATTAATCGATATTTTGGTTCAAATTTCGATTTTTGCTGAAAAGTCGAGCTTTTCATTTCGATTAAAAATTGATTGCTCGAAAGATCGATTTCGACCGCCCTTTTCTCATTACTACAGCCGCTCCAGCCGCTTAAGCGCTAGTCAGCGACGCTCAACGGTCTGACGACATGATTTCCAAAGGCGTGTTCTCATTGGCTGATATCTGCCGCTGGAGCCGAGCTATAAAGCCCCCCTTAGTCCCCGGAGGGTGGAGGGAGGAGTAGGTAGGGGGAAAACGGGGACCCTGGAGATCTCAGAGCGTGCGTTTGGGGGTTGGGTTCTCTCCCCACCCCCTTGCGTCCCTTCTAGGAATTGTCCCCCCGCGCTAGGCAGCCGCGATAAAGGCTTGGTGGGGGAGGTTTGGTAGTCATCCCTTCCCTCTCAGCGAGACAAAGAGAGAGAGGGAGAGCGTTGTGTACGTGATGTTAACATTAAATTTCCTGTTTACACTCACCCAATCTGGTTGTTTATTCAAATAGTCGGAGTGAATTGAGTTCCACTCGCTCCTCGTGTACAAGTCGCATCCCCGCCAGCTTTATAAAACCTGACGGCGAGCGAAGGACATCTCCCTCTTCAGATGGAAACCGTAAACCAATGGGGGCGTTAACTCGGAACCGAAATTGCAATTTTGTACACGCAATAGTTATAGATGGAAACGATAAACGAATTTCAGTGAAAAAATTAATCTTCCAACCACAACCATTCACTCATAAATAAAAAATTAAAATAAGCAAAAGGTGACGCCCACCGGAAAAGCTGCTGCGATGACATTGACGTCATTTTCCTCCCGTCCTTGACTGCTATTAGGGGAAGGGAAGGGAGTGGAGGGGGATTCTCGGAAGGTCTGCTCTCACAGATCCTGTCGCAATCGCTCCTATTTGCGGAGTAAGCTGTGTCCCCCCCATTGCGAAAAGGCAAAGTAGCTTCGCGGGCTCAGTTGTGATTGGACGAGGTAGATATACGTCAGAGGCTGCACCACGCCCACTTTTCCGAAAGGGTTAAAAAAAACATCAGTTTTTCGCCGCTTATAACTCGGGAAATAATTGACGGATCAGAAAACGGAAAATACGGGTCTTTTTATTTTACAAACTCTATTAGATTAGGCAATAAAAAATATAGGCTAAATGACCCCATTGCGTTAACCCATTGGCTTACCATTTTACTTGCGTGGTACTCCCTCAGAAATACCATTTATTTTGGGAAAATATTCTACTGATAAAAATGCGATAAATATTATAGTTTATTGTATATTTTATTGAAAATTTTTATATATATAGGTTAGTATTTTGCTAATTATAATTTGTTGTTAGCAGTTGAAAAAATATTTTTATTGAACATTATTATTAACAATTATACAAGGTTTGAAAAATTATAAAAACATTTTTTTTCGGTTAAATTTTTTGGAATTTTAAAATTTTTTTTGGGGTCGTTTACCATCATTGTTTTATTGCCGAATCTGATAGAGTTTGTAAAATAAAAAAATCTGTATTTTTCCGTTTTCAAATCCGTCAATTATTTCTCGAGTTATAAGCGGTTGTATAACTGATGTTTTTTAAACACTTTCGGAAAAGTGGGCGTGGTGCAACCTCTGACATATATCGACTTCGTCCAATCACAACTGAGCCATCGAGACTACTTCGCCTTACCGTAAATGGGGGGGCACAGCTGACTCTGCCAATAAGAGCAGTTGCGACAGCATCTGTGCGAGCGGACCTTCCGAGAACCCCCCTCCACTCCCTTCCCTTCCCCTAAAAAGCAGTCCAGGACGGGAGGATAATGACGTCAATGTTATCACAGCAGCTTTTTTTAATGGGCGTCACCTTTTGCTTATTTTAATTTTTGATTTATTGAAGGGAATGGTTGTTGTTAGAAGATACATTTTTTCAATAAAATTCTTTTTTTGTTTCCATCTAACGATTTCGTGTAAAAAATTGCGGTTTCGGTTCCGAGTAAGCGCCCCCATTACGTTTAGTTTAAAATTACCTTAATTAAAAGGACAATGGGGTAGTTACCTTCGTCGAAGAAAATCCATTGATGAAATCCATAATTGGCGAGTACCCCTTGTGGAATTAATTCATGATGAAAGGAATATAATTGGTTTTATTCAAGAAAAATTTTATTGACAGACCGGTTTCAAACGGCCAACGGTTAAACCGGGGTTTAACCCTCCAGCTGGGTAATTTTCTTTCAATAAAACGGTCAAAAATGTGCATTTTTTCCTTTGAAATAAGGAAGTCAGAAGCAAAGAGGGAAAATCGAGTGTGAAGTCATCCTTCAAAAAGTGAATGAAGGTGTCATCCATTGGTGAAAATTTTGAACTACGACACCCTGAAGTAATGTATATGATAGAAGGATAAGACGGGGAAATAACCAGCTAAAGGGTTTTGCTTCTGAGGATGAACCCTGAGGATGAGAAGGTCAAAAACGGTAGGTTAATAAACCTTTTGTGGGATAAAAACAAGTTTATTCCGTTCATCATGAATTCTTTGATTCCCAAAGGGGATTTAATGTCCAAAAGATGATCAATGTTTTAGTATCCCGGGACAGATTGATCTAGCCCTAGGGAATGACCCACATACAGGGATGTGACCCGAAAAGGCATTTTTACGTTTCGTGCCGTACCTGGGAGGCACCCGAACTCGGGAGTCCGAGCCTCGGCGTTGAAGGAGACCCAACCCTTCATCGCGGGTGGTTCATGGCACCAACTGACCAGTCACACTATGGTATATAACTTCTTAAAGTTAAACATAAATCACAAAGCTATGTTCGTCCTTGTGTTGCACTAGTCACGCTGAGGAAAATGGTTTTTTCATCGCAGTCATACGATAGATATTAACCAATTTACATGCTTTAGTAATTTAATGTTCATTAAATTGGCTTGGTTTACTAATGCACGTAAAATGGTTAATATATATCGTATAACTGTGTTTAAAAAACCATTTTCATCAACGTGACTAGTGCAACACAAAGACGAACATAATTGTACGATTTATCTTTAACTTTAAGAAGTTATAAACTATAGGTTGACTGGTCAGTTGGTGCTATAAACCACCCGTGGTGAAGGGTTGGGTCTCCTTCAACGCCGAGGCTAGGACTCCAAGTTCGGGTGCCTCCCTGGTACGGCACGAAACGTAAACTGCCTTTTATGATCACATCCCTGCCCACATATGATCGAAAGAGTTATAAATTTTTAAAAACATATTATAATGTTTAATAAATTATGACATTAAATGTATTTATAGCTTTTAATCCTACTTAAATAGCTTATACCATGCTGTTATACCAATAAATGAAAGCGATAAATTTTAACTATTTATTTATTTATAATTTGCTAAAATTACACAGTATTCAGGCGCTAATAACAATAATGTTGACGCACCTCAGACAAACAATCACTCGTTCAATCAAAGATGTCCAATGAACGTTCATCAAAGAAGGTTAAAACGTTCAAAGATGATTCAAGGAGGATATTTATTGAAGGTTCAAATAACACTCACAGGTATTCAGAAGAATAAATTCACTGGGATGAATTCTTAGGTTGTTAAAAAATGTCCAACGTAGAGCAATGGTGCCGGAATTGTTTTTGGACGAACAGCATGTGAACCACGGAGGAATGTTTGAAAATATTTCTCGTGAATTGATTTCCCTGTGAACCACTTCTGAACAAATATAATTTAATCTGAATATTGTTTTCGATTTTAAAATGGCATCCTTGTAAATGCATTAATCATCAGAGACCTCGACTCCATTTTTACCAGACTACTCGTGACTAACTGAAAATCATTGGCAAAGTGAGGACATTTCTAGTATCTTATTTATAAATTTGAGATACGTGTATCTCTTTCGTAATGGGAGGCACGTTTTTCACATTGAGATTCGTGCCATAACATAAATGTGAATTCATTTCACGCAACAAATATAACTGCGAAATCCATGTTACTAGAGAATTAAATTTTGATCCTAAGTTCATTGGATAAAGCTCAGGGATGGGCGTGACCACGCCCATCTTCTTGCTCACGTAAAAGGATTACGTTCTTGCTGTCATTGCTAGTTTACATTGCGAGGCACAGGGAATATTCGTCATTTTTTAACTTACCATTGCATTTCAGAGACCCTCTAAGCTGTAGTTAATATGTATTAACATTAGCGTATGAAAACTAACAAAGATCAAAGTGGCTCCTCTAATTAAACATGGTTAATTAATCGTATTTTTATAAGCTACTATGCTTCATGGTCGTGGAGTCCACTGCTACCTTGTAGCATGGTGTTAACTAGACGCGACTGTGGGCCAACATCACAGAGCTCCTATTAAAATGATGAATCGAAAAGTTTCCTCCGTTATTAAACTTAGTTAACTAATCGTATTTTTATAAGCCACCAAGCTTCCTGGTCGTGAAGTCAACTGCTACCTTGTAGTATGGTGTTAAGTAGCCGCGACTGTGAGCCAACATCACAGGACTCCTATTAAATTGATGAATCGAAAAGTTTCCTCCATTATTAACTTGGTTAATAAATCGTATTTTTATAACCCACCAAGCTCCCTGGTCGTGAAGTCAACTGCGACCTTGTAGAATGGTGTAAAGTAGCCGCGACTATGGGCCAAAATCACAGAACGCCTTTTTAAATGATGAACTGAATAGTTTCCTCCGTTATTAAACTTGGTTAACTAATCGTATTTTTTAGAGCCACCAAGCTTCCTGGTCGTGAAGTCAACTGCTACCTTGTATAATGGTGTTAAATAGACTCGACTATGGGCCAACATCACAGGACTCCTATTAAATTGATGAATCGAAAAGTTTCCTCCATTATTAACTTGGTTAATAAATCGTGTTTTTATAACCCACCAAGCTCCCTGGTCGTGAAGTCAACTGCGACCTTGTAGAATGGTGTAAAGTAGCCGCGACTATGGGCCAAAATCACAGAATGCCTTTTTAATTTATGAACTGAATAGTTTCCTCCGTTATTAAACTTGGTTAACTAATCGTATTTTTTAGAGCCACCAAGCTTCCTGGTCGTGAAGTCAACTGCTACCTTGTATAATGGTGTTAAGTAGACTTGACTATGGGCCAGCATCACAGGACTCCTATTAAAATGAAAAAATCGAAAAGTTTCCTCCATTATTAACTTGGTTAATAAATCGTATTTTTATAACCCACCAAGCTCCCTGGTCGTGAAGTCAACTGCGACCTTGTAGAATGGTGTAAAGTAGCCGCGACTATGGGCCAAAATCACAGAACGCCTTTTTAAATTATGAACTGAATAGTTTCCTCCGTTATTAAACTTGGTTAACTAATCGTATTTTTTAGAGCCACCAAGCTTCCTGGTCGTGAAGTCAACTGCTACCTTGTATAATGGTGTTAAATAGACTCGACTATGGGCCAACATCACAGGACTCCTATTAAATTGATGAATCGAAAAGTTTCCTCCATTATTAACTTGGTTAATAAATCGTATTTTTATAACCCACCAAGCTCCCTGGTCGTGAAGTCAACTGCGACCTTGTAGAATGGTGTAAAGTAGCCGCGACTATGGGCCAAAATCACAGAACGCCTTTTTAAATTATGAACTGAATAGTTTCCTCCGTTATTAAACTTGGTTAACTAATCGTATTTTTTAGAGCCACCAAGCTTCCTGGTCGTGAAGTCAACTGCTACCTTGTATAATGGTGTTAAGTAGACTTGACTATGGGCCAGCATCACAGGACTCCTATTAAAATGAAAAAATCGAAAAGTTTCCTCCATTATTAACTTGGTTAACTAATCGTATTTTTATAAGCCACCAAGCTTCTTGGTCGTCAAGTCAACTGCTACCTTGTATAATGGTGTTAAGTAGACTTGACTATGGGCCAATATCACAGGACTCCTATTAAAATGATGAATCGAAAAGTTTCCTCCATTATTAACTTGGGTAACTAATCGTATTTTTATCAGCCACCAAGATTCCTGGTCGTGAAGTCAACTGCTACCTTGTATAATGGTGTTAAGTAGACTTGACTATGGGCCAACATCACAGGACTCCTATTAAAATGAAAAAATCGAAAAGTTTCCTCCATTATTAACTTGGTTAACTAATCGTATTTTTATAAGCCACCAAGCTTCCTGGTCGTCAAGTCAACTGCTACCTTGTATAATGGTGTTAAGTAGACTTGACTATGGGCCAATATCACAGGACTCCTATTAAAATGATGAATCGAAAAGTTTCCTCCATTATTAACTTGGTTAACTAATCGTATTTTTATCAGCCACCAAGATTCCTGGTCGTGAAGTCAACTGCTACCTTGTATAATGGTGTTAAGTAGACTTGACTATGGGCCAACATCACAGGACTCCTATTAAAATGAAAAAATCGAAAAGTTTCCTCCATTATTATCTTGGTTAACTAATCGTATTTTTTTAAGCCACCAAGCTTCCTGGTCGTGGAGTTCTCTGCTGTCTTGTAGCATGGTGTTAAATAGGCGCAACTGAGGGCCAACATCACAGGACTCCTATTAAATATTTGAATCGAAAAGTTTCCTCCATTTGTACTTGGTTAATAAATCGTATTTTTATAACCCACCAAGCTCCCTGGTCGTGAAGTCAACTGCGACCTTGTAGTATGGTGTTAAGTAGCCACGACTATGGGCCAAAATCACAGAACGCCTTTTTAAATGATGAACTGAAAAGTTTTCTCCGTTATTAAACTTGGTTAACTGATCGTATTTTTTAGAGCCACCAAGCTTCTTGGTCGTGAAGTCAACTGCTAATTTGTATAATGGTGTTAAGTAGACTTGACTATGGGCCAACATCACAGGACTCCTATTAAAATGAAAAAATCGAAAAGTTTCCTCCATTATTAACTTGGTTAACTAATCGTATTTTTATAAGCCACCAAGCTTCCTGGTCGTGGAGTTCTCTGCTGTCTTGTAGCATGGTGTTAAATAGACGCAACTGTGGGCCAACATCACAGGACTCCTATTAAAACGATGAATCGAAAATTTTCCCTCGTTATTAAACTTGGTTAACTAATCGTATTTTTATAAGCCACCAAGCTTCCTGGTTATGTAGTCAACTGCTTCCTTGTAGTATGGTCTTAAGTAGCCGCGACTATGGGCCAACATCACAGAACGCCTATTAAAATGATGAATCGAAAATTTTCCCTCGTTATTAAACTTGGTTAACTAATCGTATTTTTATAAGCCACCAAGCTTCCTGGTCGTGAAGTCAACTGCTACCTTGTATAATGGTGTTAAGTAGACTTGACTATGGGCCAGCATCACAGGACTCCTATTAAAATGAAAAAATCGAAAAGTTTCCTCCATTATTAACTTGGTTAACTAATCGTATTTTTATAAGCCACCAAGCTTCCTGGTCGTGAGGTGAACTGCAACCTTGTATAATGGTGTTAAATAGACTCGACTATGGGCCAACATCACAGGACTCCTATTAAATTGATAAATTGAAAAGTTTCCTCCATTATTAACTTGGTTAATAAATCGTATTTTTATAACCCACCAAGCTCCCTGGTCGTGAAGTCAACTGCGACCTTGCAGTATGGTGTTAAGAAGAGACGACTATGGGCCAAAATCACAGAACGCCTCTTTAAATGATGAACTGAAAAGTTTCCTCCGTTATTAAACTTGGTTAACTAATCGTATTTTTTAGAGCCACCAAGCTTCCTGGTCGTGATGTCAACTGCTACCTTGTATAATGGTGTGAAAAGACTTGACTATGGGCCAACATCACAGGACTCCTATTAAAACGATGAATTGAAAAGTTTCCACCGTTATAAAATTTGGTTAATAAATCGTATTTTTATAACCCACCAAGCTTCCTGGTCTTGAAGTCAACGGCTACCTTGTAGCATGGTGTTAAGTAGACTCGACTATGGGCCAACATCACAGAACGCCTATTAAAATGATGAACTGAAAAATTTCCTCCGTTATTAAACGTGGTTAATTAATCGTATTTTTATAAGCCACCAAGCTTCCTGGTCGTGAAGTCAACTGCTACCTTGTATAATGGTGTTAAGTAGACTTGACTATGGGCCAACATCACAGGACTCCTATTAAAATGAAAAAATCGAAAAGTTTCCTCCATTATTAACTTGGTTTACTAATCGTATTTTTATAAGCCACCAAGCTCCCTGGTCGTGAAGTCAATTGCGACCTTGTAGTATGGTGTTAAGTAGCCGCGACTATGGGCCAAACTCACAGAACGCCTTTTTAAATGGTGAACTGAAAAGTTTCCTCCGTTATTAAACTTGGTTAACTAATCGTATTTTTTAGAGCCACCAAGCTTCCTGGTAGTGAAGTCAACTGTTACCTTGTAGCATGGTGTTAAGTAGACGCGACTGTGGGCCAACATCACAGGACTCGTATTAAAATGATGAATTGAAAAGTTTCCTCCTTTTTAAACTTGGTTAACTAATGAATTTTTTGAGAGCCACCAAGCTTCCTGGTCGTGAAGTCAACGGCTACCTTGTAGCATTTTTATAAGCTAATAAGCTTCCTGGTCGTGGAGTTCTCTGCTGTCTTGTAGCATGGTGTTAAATAGACGCAACTGTGGGCCAACATCACAGGACTCCTATTAAAACGATGAATTGAAAAGTTTCCACCGTTATAAAATTTGGTTAATAAATCGTATTTTTATATCCCACCAAGCTTCCTGGTCTTGAAGTCAACGGCTACCATGTAGCATGGTGTTAAGAAGAGGCGACTATGGGCCAAAATCACAGAACGCCTATTAAAATGATGAATCGAAAATTTTCCCTCGTTATTAAACTTGGTTAACTAATCGTATTTTTATAAGCCACCAAGCTTCCTGGTTGTGAAGTCAACTGCTACCTTGTAGTATGGTCTTAAGTAGACGCGACTATGGTCCAAAATCACAGAACGCAATTTTAAATGATGAACTGAAAAGTTTCCTCCGTTATTAGCTTGGTTTATTAATCGTATTTTTATAAGCCACCAAGCTTCCTGATCGTGAAGACACTGCTACCTTGTAGTATGGTGTTAAGTATACTCGACTATGGGCCAACATCACAGGACACCTATTAAAATGAAAAAATCGAAAAGGTTCCTCCATTATTAACTTGGTTTACTAATCGTATTTTTATAAGCCACCAAGCTTCCTGGTCGTGAAGTCAACTGCGACCTTGCAGTATGGTGTTAAGAAGCCACGACTATGGGCCAAAATCACAGAACGCCTTTTTAAATGATGAACTAAAAAGTTTCCTCCGTTATTAAACTTGGTTAACTAATCGTATTTTTTAGAGCCACCAAGCTTCCTGGTCGTGAAGTAAACTGCTACCTTGTATAATGGTGTTAAGTAGACTTGACTATGGGCCAACATCACAGGACACCTATTAAAATGAAAAAATCGAAAAGTTTCCTCCATTATTAACTTGGTTTACTAATCGTATTTTTATAAGCCACCAAGCTTCCTGGTCGTGAAGTCAACTGCGACCTTGCAGTATGGTGTTAAGAAGCCACGACTATGGGCCAAAATCACAGAACGCCTTTTTAAATGATGAACTAAAAAGTTTCCTCCGTTATTTAACTTGGTTAACTAATCGTATTTTTTAGAGCCACCAAGCTTCCTGGTCGTGAAGTAAACTGCTACCTTGTATAATGGTGTTAAGTAGACTTGACTATGGGCCAACATCACAGGACACCTATTAAAATGAAAAAATCGTAAAGTTTCCTCCAATATAAACTTGGTTAACGAATCGTATTTTTATAACCCACCAAGCTCTGTGGTCGTGAAGTCAACTGCGACCTTGTAGTATGGTGTTAAGTAGCCGCGACTATGGGCCAAAATCACAGAACGCCGTTTTAAATGATTAACTGAAAAGTTTCCTCCGTTATTAAACTTGGTTAACTAATCGTATTTTTTAGAGCCACCAAGCTTCCTGGTCGTGAAGTCAACTGCTACCTTGTATAATGGTATTAAGTAGACTTGACTATGGGCCAACATCACAGGACACCTATTAAAATGAAAAAATCGAAAAGTTTCCTCCATTATTAACTTGGTTTACTAATCGTATTTTTATAAGCCACCAAGCTTCCTGGTCGTGAAGTCAACTGCGACCTTGCAGTATGGTGTTAAGAAGCCACGACTATGGGCCAAAATCACAGAATGCCTTTTTAAATGATGAACTAAAAAGTTTCCTCCGTTACTAAACTTGGTTAACTAATCGTATCTTTTAGAGCCACCAATATTCCTGGTCGTGAAGTCAACTGCTTCTTTGTATAATGGTGTTAAGTAGACTTGACTATGGGCCAACATCACAGGACTCCTATTAAAATGATGAATCGAAAAGTTTCCTCCATTATTAACTTGGTTAACTAATCGTATTTTTATAAGCCACCAAGCTTCCTGGTCGTGAAGTGAACTGCTACCTTGTATAATGGTGTGAACAAGACTTGACTATGGGCCAACATCACAGGACTCCTATTAAAATGAAAAAATCGAAAAGTTTCCTCCATTATTAACTTGGTTTACTAATCGTATTTTTATAAGCCACCAAGCTTCCTGGTCGTGAAGTCAACTGCGACCTTGCAGTATGGTGTTAAGAAGCCACGACAATGGGCCAAAATCACAGAACGCCTTTTTAAATGGTGAACTGAAAGTTTCCTCCGTTATTAAACTTGGTTAACTAATCGTATTTTTTAGAGCCACCAAGCTTCCTGGTCGTGAGGTCAACTGCTACCTTGTATAATGATGTTAAGTAGACTTGACTATGGGCCAGCATCACAGGACTCCTATTTAAATGAAAAAATCGAAAAGTTTCCTCCATTATTAACTTGGTTAACTAATCGTATTTTTATAAGCCACCAAGCTTCCTGGTCGTGAGGTCAACTGCTACCTTGTATAATGGTGTTAAGTAGACTTGACTATGGGCCAACATCACAGGATTCCTATTAAATTGATAAATTGAAAGGTTTCCTCCATTATTAACTTGGTTAATAAATCGTATTTTTATAACCCACCAAGCTTTCTGGTCGTGAAGTCAACTGCGACCTTGTAGTATGGTGTTAAGTAGCCGCGACTATCGGCCAAAATCACAGAACACCTTTTTAAATGATGAACTTGAAAGTTTCCTCCGTTATTAAACTTGGTTAACTAATCATACTTTTTAGAGCCACCAATCTTCCTGGTCGTCATGTCAACTGCTACCTTGTATGATGGTGTAAAGTAGACTTGACTATGGGCCAATATCACAGGACTCCTATTAAAATGATGAATCGAAAAGTTTCCTCCATTATTAACTTGGTTAACTAATCGTATTTTTTAGAGCCACCAAGCTTCCTGGTCGTGAAGTAAACTGCTACCTTGTATAATGGTGTTAAGTAGACTTGACTATGGGCCAACATCACAGGACACCTATTAAAATGAAAAAATCGAAAAGTTTCCTCCATTATTAACTTGGTTTACTAATCGTATTTTTATAAGCCACCAAGCTTCCTGGTCGTGAAGTCAACTGCGACCTTGCAGTATGGTGTTAAGAAGCCACGACTATGGGCCAAAATCACAGAACGCCTTTTTAAATGATGAACTAAAAAGTTTCCTCCGTTATTTAACTTGGTTAACTAATCGTATTTTTTAGAGCCACCAAGCTTCCTGGTCGTGAAGTAAACTGCTACCTTGTATAATGGTGTTAAGTAGACTTGACTATGGGCCAACATCACAGGACACCTATTAAAATGAAAAAATCGAAAAGTTTCCTCCAATATAAACTTGGTTAACGAATCGTATTTTTATAACCCACCAAGCTCTGTGGTCGTGAAGTCAACTGCGACCTTGTAGTATGGTGTTAAGTAGCCGCGACTATGGGCCAAAATCACAGAACGCCGTTTTAAATGATTAACTGAAAAGTTTCCTCCGTTATTAAACTTGGTTAACTAATCGTATTTTTTAGAGCCACCAAGCTTCCTGGTCGTGAAGTCAACTGCTACCTTGTAGCAGTTGACTTGTAATGGTATTAAGTAGACTTGACTATGGGCCAACATCACAGGACACCTATTAAAATGAAAAAATAGAAAAGTTTCCTCCATTATTAACTTGGTTTACTAATCGTATTTTTATAAGCCACCAAGCTTCCTGGTCGTGAAGTCAACTGCGACCTTGCAGTATGGTGTTAAGAAGCCACGACTATGGTCCAAAATCACAGAATGCCTTTTTAAATGATGAACTAAAAAGTTTCCTCCGTTACTAAACTTGGTTAACTAATCGTATCTTTTAGAGCCACCAATATTCCTGGTCGTGAAGTCAACTGCTTCTTTGTATAATGGTGTTAAGTAGACTTGACTATGGGCCAACATCACAGGACTCCTATTAAAATGATGAATCGAAAAGTTTCCTCCATTATTAACTTGGTTAACTAATCGTATTTTTATAAGCCACCAAGCTTCCTGGTCGTGAAGTCAACTGCTACCTTGTATAATGGTGTGAACAAGACTTGACTATGGGCCAACATCACAGGACTCCTATTAAAATGAAAAAATCGAAAAGTTTCCTCCATTATTAACTTGGTTTACTAATCGTATTTTTATAAGCCACCAAGCTTCCTGGTCGTGAAGTCAACTGCGACCTTGCAGTATGGTGTTAAGAAGCCACGACAATGGGCCAAAATCACAGAACGCCTTTTTAAATGGTGAACTGAAAGTTTCCTCCGTTATTAAACTTGGTTAACTAATCGTATTTTTTAGAGCCACCAAGCTTCCTGGTCGTGAGGTCAACTGCTACCTTGTATAATGATGTTAAGTAGACTTGACTATGGGCCAGCATCACAGGACTCCTATTTAAATGAAAAAATCGAAAAGTTTCCTCCATTATTAACTTGGTTAACTAATCGTATTTTTATAAGCCACCAAGCTTCCTGGTCGTGAGGTCAACTGCTACCTTGTATAATGGTGTTAAGTAGACTTGACTATGAGCCAACATCACAGGATTCCTATTAAATTGATAAATTGAAAAGTTTCCTCCATTATTAACTTGGTTAATAAATCGTATTTTTATAACCCACCAAGCTTTCTGGTCGTGAAGTCAACTGCGACCTTGTAGTATGGTGTTAAGTAGCCGCGACTATCGGCCAAAATCACAGAACACCTTTTTAAATGATGAACTTGAAAGTTTCCTCCGTTATTAAACTTGGTTAACTAATCATACTTTTTAGAGCCACCAATCTTCCTGGTCGTCAAGTCAACTGCTACCTTGTATGATGGTGTAAAGTAGACTTGACTATGGGCCAATATCACAGGACTCCTATTAAAATGATGAATCGAAAAGTTTCCTCCATTATTAACTTGGTTAACTAATCGTATTTTTATAAGCCACCAAGATTCCTGGTCGTGAAGTCAACTGCTACCTTGTATAATAGTGTTAAGTAGACTTGACTATGGGCCAACATCACAGGACTCCTATTAAAATGAAAAAATCGAAAAGTTTCCTCCATTATTAACTTGGTTTACTAATCGTATTTTTATAAGCCACCAAGCTCCCTGGTCGTGAAGTCAACTGCGACCTTGTAGTATGGTGTTAAGTAGCCGCGACTATGGGCCAAAATCACAGAACGCCTTTTTAAATGATGAACTGAAAAGTTTCCTCCGTTATTAAACTTGGTTAACTAATCGTTTTTTTTAGAGCCACCAAGCTTCCTGGTCGTGAAGTCAACTGCTACCTTGTATAATGGTGTTAAGTAGACTTGACTATGGGCCAACATCACAGGACTCCTATTAAAATGAAAAAATCGAAAAGTTTCCTCCATTATTAACTTGGTTTACTAATCGTATTTTTATAAGCCACCAAGCTCCCTGGTCGTGAAGTCAACTGCGACCTTGTAGTATGGTGTTAAGTAGCCGCGACTATGGGCCAAAATCACAGAACGCCTTTTTAAATGGTGAACTGAAAAGTTTCCTTCGTTATTAAACTTGGTTATCTAATCGTATTTTTTAGAGCCACCAATCTTCCTGGTCGTGAAGTCAACTGCTACCTTGTATAATGGTGTTAAGTAGACTTGACTATGGGCCAACATCACAGGACACCTATTAAAATGAAAAAATCGAAAAGTTTCCTCCATTATTAACTTGGTTTACTAATCGTATTTTTATAAGCCACCAAGCTCCTTGGTCGTGAAGTCAACTGCGACCTTGTAGTATGGTGTTAAGTAGCCGCGACTATGGGCCAAAATCACAGAACGCCTTTTTAAATGATGAACTGAAAAGTTTCCTCCGTTATTAAACTTGGTTATCTAATCGTATTTTTTAGAGCCACCAATCTTCCTGGTCGTGAAGTCAACTGCTACCTTGTATAATGGTGTTAAGTAGACTTGACTATGGGCCAACATCACAGGACTCCTAATAAATTGATGAATCGAAAAGTTTCCTCCATTATTAACTTGGTTAATAAATCTTATTTTTATAAGCCACCAAGTTTCCTGGTCGTGAAGTCAACTGCGACCTTGCAGTATGGTGTTAAGTAGCCGCGACTATGGGCCAAAATCACAGAACGCCTTTTTAAATGATGAACTGAAAAGTTTCCTCCGTTATTAAACTTGGTTAACTAATCGTATTTTTTAGAGCCACCAATCTTCCTGGTCGTGAAGTCAACTGCTACCTTGTATAATGGTGTTAAATAGACTTGACTATGGGCCAGCATCACCGGACTCCTATGAAAATGAAAAAATCGAAAAGTTTCCTCCATTATTAACTTGGTTAACTAATCGTATTTTTATAAGCCACCAAGCTTCCTGGTTGTGAAGTCAACTGCGACCTAATAGTATGGTGTTAAGTAGCCGCGACTATGGGCCAAAATCACAGAACGCCTTTTTAAATGATGAACTGAATAGTTTTCTCCGTTATTGAACTTGGTTAACTAATCGTATTTTTTAGAGCCACCAAGCTTCCTGGTCGTGAAGTTAACTGCTACCTTGTATAATGGTGTTAAGTAGACTTGACTATGGGCCAGCATCACAGGACTCCTATTAAAATGAAAAAATCGAAAAGTTTCCTCCATTATTAACTTGGTTAACTAATAGTATTTTTATAAGCCACCAAGTTTCCTGGTCGTGAAGTTAACTGCTACCTTGTATAATGGTGTTAAATAGACTCGACTATGGGCCAACATCACAGGACTCCTATTAAATTGATGAATCGAAAAGCTTCCTCTATTATTAACTTGGTTAATAAATCGTATTTTTATAACCCACCAAGCTCCCTGGTCGTGAAGTCAACTGCGACCTTGTAGTATGGTGTTAAGTAGCCGCGACTATGGACCAAAATCACAGAACGCCTTTTTAAATGATGAACTGAAAAGTTTCCTCCGTTATTAAACTTGGTTAACTAATCGTATTTTTTAGAGCCACCAATCTTCCTGGTCGTGAAAGCAAACTGCTACCTTGTATAATGGTGTTAAGTAGACTTGACTATGGGCCAACATCACAGGACTCCTATTACAATGAAAAAATCGAAAAGTTTCCTCCATTATTAACTTGGTTAACTAATAGTATTTTTATAAGCCACCAAGCTTCCTGGTCGTGAAGTTAACTGCTACCTTGTATAATGGTGTTAAATAGACTCGACTATGGGCCAACATCACAGGACTCCTATTAAATTGATGAATCGAAAAGTTTCCTCTATTATTAACTTGGTTAATAAATCGTATTTTTATAACCCACCAAGCTCCCTGGTCGTGAAGTCAACTGCGACCTTGTAGTATGGTGTTAAGTAGCCGCGACTATGGGCCAAAATCACAGAACGCCTTTTTAAATGATGAACTGAAAAGTTTCCTCCGTTATTAAACTTGGTTAACTAATCGTATTTTTTAGAGCCACCAATCTTCCTGGTCGTGAAGTCAACTGCTACCTTGTATAATGGTGTTAAGTAGACTTGACAATGGGCCAACATCACAGGACTCCTATTACAATGAAACAATCGAAAAGTTTCCTCCATTATTAACTTGGTTAACTAATAGTATTTTTATAAGCCACCAAGCTTCCTGGTCGTGAAGTTAACTGCTACCTTGTATAATGGTGTTAAATAGACTCGACTATCGGCCAACATCACAGGACTCCTATTAAATTGATGAATCGAAAAGTTTCCTCTATTATTAACTTGGTTAATAAATCGTATTTTTATAACCCACCAAGCTCCCTGGTCGTGAAGTCAACTGCGACCTTGTAGTTTTTAGTTAAGTAGCCGCGACTATGGGCCAAAATCACAGAACGCCTTTTTAAATGATGAACTGAAAAGTTTCCTCCGTTATTAAACTTGGTTAACTAATCGTATTTTTTAGAGCCACCAATCTTCCTGGTCGTGAAGTCAACTGCTACCTTGTATAATGGTGTTAAGTAGACTTGACTATGGGCCAACATCACAGGACTCCTATTACAATGAAAAAATCGAAAAGTTTCCTCCATTATTAACTTGGTTAACTAATCGTATTTTTATAAGCCACCAAGCTTCCTGGTCGTGAAGTCAACTGCTACCTTGTATAATGGTGTTAAATAGACTCGACTATGGGCCAACATCACAGGACTCCTATTAAATTGATGAATCGAAAAGTTTCCTCCATTATTAACTTGGTTAATAAATCTATTTTTATAACCCACCAAGCTCCCTGGTCGTGAAGTCAACTGCGACCTTGTAGTATGGTGTTAAGTAGCCGCGACTATGGGCCAAAATCACAGAACGCCTTTTTAAATGATGAACTGAAAAGTTTCCTCCGTTATTAAACTTGGTTAACTAATCGTATTTTTTAGAGCCACCAAGCTTCCTGGTCGTGAAGTCAACTGCTATCTTGTATAATGATGTTAAGTAGACTTGACTATGGGTCAACATCACAGGAGTCCTATTAAAATGAAAAAATCGAAAAGTTTCCTCCATTATTAACATGGTTAACTAATCGTATTTTTATAAGCCACCAAGCTTCCTGGTCGTGGAGTTCTCTGCTGTCTTGTAGCATGGTGTTAAATAGACGCAACTGTGGGCCAACATCACAGGACTCCTATTAAACCGATGAATTGAAAAGTTTCCACCGTTATAAAATTTGGTTAATAAATCGTATTTTTATAACCCACCAAGCTTCCTGGTCTTGAAGTCAACGGCTACCTTGTAGCATGGTGTTAAGTAGACGCGACTATGGGCCAACATCACAGAACGCCTATTGAAATGATGAACTGAAAAATTTCCTCCGTTATTAAACGTGGTTAATTAATCGTATTTTTATAAGCCACCAAGCTTCCTGGTCGTGAAGTCAACTGTTACCTTGTAGCATGGTGTTAAGTAGACGCGACTGTGGGCCAACATCACAGGACTCGTATAAAAATGATGAATTGAAAAGTTTCTTCCGTTATTAAACTTGGTTAACTAATCGAATTTTTTTAGAGCCACCAAGCTTCCTGGTCGTGAAGTCAACGGCTACCTTGTAGCATTTTTATAAGCTAATAAGCTTCCTGGTCGTGGAGTTCTCTGCTGTCTTGTAGCATGGTGTTAAATAGACGCAACTGTGGGCCAACATCACAGGACTCCTATTAAACCGATGAATTGAAAAGTTTCCACCGTTATAAAATTTGGTTAATAAATCGTATTTTTATAACCCACCAAGCTTCCTGGTCTTGAAGTCAACGGCTAACTTGTAGCATGGTGTTAAGTAGACGCGACAATGGCCAACATCACAGAACGCCTATTAAAATGATGAACTGAAAAATTTCCTCCGTTATTAAATGTGGTTAATTAATCGTATTTTTATAAGCCACCAAGCTTCCTGGTCGTGAAGTCAACTGTTACCTTGTAGCATGGTGTTAAGTAGACGCGACTGTGGGCCAAAATCACAGGACTCCTATTAAAATGATGAATCGGAAAGTTTTCTGCGTTATTAAACTTGGTTAATTAATTGTATTTTTCTAAGCCACTATGCTTCCTGGTCGTGGAGTTTACTGCTACCTTGTAGCATGGTGTTAAGTAGCCGCGACTATGGGCCAAAATCACAGAACGCCTTTTTAAATGATGAACTGAAAAGTTTCCTCCGTTATTAAACTTGGTTAACTAATCGTATTTTTTAGAGCCACCAAGCTTCCTGGTCGTGAAGTCAACTGCTACCTTGTATAATGATGTTAAGTAGACTTGACTATGGGTCAACATCACAGGAGTCCTATTAAAATGAAAAAATCGAAAAGTTTCCTCCATTATTAACATGGTTAACTAATCGTATTTTTATAAGCCACCAAGCTTCCTGGTCGTGGAGTTCCCTTCTGTCTTGTAGCATGGTGTTAAATAGACGCAACTGTGGGCCAACATCACAGGACTCCTATTAAACCGATGAATTGAAAAGTTTCCACCGTTATAAAATTTGGTTAATAAATCGTATTTTTATAACCCACCAAGCTTCCTGGTCTTGAAGTCAACGGCTACCTTGTAGCATGGTGTTAAGTAGACGCGACTATGGGCCAACATCACAGAACGCCTATTGAAATGATGAACTGAAAAATTTCCTCCGTTATTAAACGTGGTTAATTAATCGTATTTTTATAAGCCACCAAGCTTCCTGGTCGTGAAGTCAACTGTTACCTTGTAGCATGGTGTTAAGTAGACGCGACTGTGGGCCAACATCACAGGACTCGTATAAAAATGATGAATTGAAAAGTTTCTTCCGTTATTAAACTTGGTTAACTAATCGAATTTTTTTAGAGCCACCAAGCTTCCTGGTCGTGAAGTCAACGGCTACCTTGTAGCATTTTTATAAGCTAATAAGCTTCCTGGTCGTGGAGTTCTCTGCTGTCTTGTAGCATGGTGTTAAATAGACGCAACTGTGGGCCAACATCACAGGACTCCTATTAAAACGATGAATTGAAAAGTTTCCACCGTTATAAAATTTGGTTAATAAATCGTATTTTTATAACCCACCAAGCTTCCTGGTCTTGAAGTCAACGGCTACCTTGTAGCATGGTGTTAAGTAGACGCGACTGTGGGCCAAAATCACAGGACTCCTATTAAAATGATGAATCGGAAAGTTTTCTGCGTTATTAAACTTGGTTAATTAATTGTATTTTTCTAAGCCACTATGCTTCCTGGTCGTGAAGTCAACTGCGACCTTGCAGTATGGTGTAAAGAAGCCACGACAATGGGCCAAAATCACAGAACGCCTTTTTAAATGGTGAACTGAAAGTTTCCTCCGTTATTAAACTTGGTTAACTAATCGTATTTTTTAGAGCCACCAAGCTTCCTGGTCGTGAGGTCAACTGCTACCTTGTATAATGATGTTAAGTAGACTTGACTATGGGCCAGCATCACAGGACTCCTATTAAAATGAAAAAATCGAAAAGTTTCCTCCATTATTAACTTGGTTAACTAATCGTATTTTTATAAGCCACCAAGCTTCCTGGTCGTGAGGTCAACTGCTACCTTGTATAATGGTGTAAAGTAGACTTGACTATGGGCCAATATCACAGGACTCCTATTAAAATGATGAATCGAAAAGTTTCCTCCATTATTAACTTGGTTAACTAATCGTATTTTTATAAGCCACCAAGATTCCTGGTCGTGAAGTCAACTGCTACCTTGTATAATAGTGTTAAGTAGACTTGACTATGGGCCACCATCACAGGACTCCTATTAAAATGAAAAAATCGAAAAGTTTCCTCCATTATTAACTTGGTTTACTAATCGTATTTTTATAAGCCACCAAGCTCCCTGGTCGTGAACTCAACTGCGACCTTGTAGTATGGTGTTAAGTAGCCGCGACTATGGGCCAAAATCACAGAACGCCTTTTTAAATGATGAACTGAAAAGTTTCCTCCGTTATTAAACTTGGTTAACTAATCGTTTTTTTTAGAGCCACCAAGCTTCCTGGTCGTGAAGTCAACTGCTACCTTGTATAATGGTGTTAAGTAGACTTGACTATGGGCCAACATCACAGGACTCCTATTAAAATGAAAAAATCGAAAAGTTTCCTCCATTATTAACTTGGTTTACTAATCGTATTTTTATAAGCCACCAAGCTCCCTGGTCGTGAAGTCAACTGCGACCTTGTAGTATGGTGTTAAGTAGCCGCGACTATGGGCCAAAATCACAGAACGCCTTTTTAAATGGTGAACTGAAAAGTTTCCTTCGTTATTAAACTTGGTTATCTAATCGTAATTTTTAGAGCCACCAATCTTCCTGGTCGTGAAGTCAACTGCTACCTTGTATAATGGTGTTAAGTAGACTTGACAATGTGCCAACATCACAGGACACCTATTAAAATGAAAAAATCGAAAAGTTTCCTCCATTATTAACTTGGTTTACTAATCGTATTTTTATAAGCCACCAAGCTCCTTGGTCGTGAAGTCAACTGCGACCTTGTAGTATGGTGTTAAGTAGCCGCGACTATGGGCCAAAATCACAGAACGCCTTTTTAAATGATGAACTGAAAAGTTTCCTCCGTTATTAAACTTGGTTATCTAATCGTATTTTTTAGAGCCACCAATCTTCCTGGTCGTGAAGTCAACTGCTACCTTGTATAATGGTGTTAAGTAGACTTGACTATGGGCCAACATCACAGGACTCCTATTAAAATGAAAAAATCGAAAAGTTTCCTCCATTATTAACTTGGTTTACTAATCGTATTTTTATAAGCCACCAAGCTTCTTGGTCGTGAAGTCAACTGCGACCTTGCAGTATGGTGTTAAGAAGAGACGACTATGGGCCAAAATCACAGAACGCCTTTTTAAATGATGAACTAAAAAGTTTCCTCCGTTATTAAACTTGGTTAACTAATCGTATTTTTTAGAGCCACCAATCTTCCTGGTCGTGAAGTCAACTGCTACCTTGTATAATGGTGTTAAGTAGACTTGACTATGGGCCAACATCACAGGACTCCTATTAAAATGATGAATCGAAAAGTTTCCTCCATTATTAACTTGGTTAACTAATCGTATTTTTATAACCCACCAAGCTCCTTGGTCGTGAAGTCAACTGCGACCTTGTAGTATGGTGTTAAGTAGCCGCGACTATGGGCCAAAATCACAGAACGCCTTTTTAAATGATGAACTGAAAAGTTTCCTCCGTTATTAAACTTGGTTAACTAATCGTATTTTTTAGAGCCACCAATCTTCCTGGTCGTGAAGTCAACTGCTACCTTGTATAATGGTGTTAAATAGACTCGACTATGGGCCATCATCACAGGACTCCTAATAAATTGATGAATCGAAAAGTTTCCTCCATTATTAACTTGGTTAATAAATCTTATTTTTATAAGCCACCAAGCTTCCTGGTCGTGAAGTCAACTGCGACCTTGCAGTATGGTGTTAAGTAGCCGCGACTATGGGCCAAAATCACAGAACGCCTTTTTAAATGATGAACTGAAAAGTTTCCTCCGTTATTAAACTTGGTTAACTAATCGTATTTTTTAGAGCCACCAATCTTCCTGGTCGTGAAGTCAACTGCTACCTTGTATAATGGTGTTAAATAGACTTGACTATGGGCCAGCATCACCGGACTCCTATTAAAATGAAAAAATCGAAAAGTTTCCTCCATTATTAACTTGGTTAACTAATCGTATTTTTATAAGCCACCAAGCTTCCTGGTTGTGAAGTCAACTGCGACCTAATAGTATGGTGTTAAGTAGCCGCGACTATGGGCCAAAATCACAGAACGCCTTTTTAAATGATGAACTGAATAGTTTTCTCCGTTATTGAACTTGGTTAACTAATCGTATTTTTTAGAGCCACCAAGCTTCCTGGTCGTGAAGTTAACTGCTACCTTGTATAATGGTGTTAAGTAGACTTGACTATGGGCCAGCATCACAGGACTCCTATTAAAATGAAAAAATCGAAAAGTTTCCTCCATTATTAACTTGGTTAACTAATAGTATTTTTATAAGCCACCAAGTTTCCTGGTCGTGAAGTTAACTGCTACCTTGTATAATGGTGTTAAATAGACTCGACTATGGGCCAACATCACAGGACTCCTATTAAATTGATGAATCGAAAAGCTTCCTCTATTATTAACTTGGTTAATAAATCGTATTTTTATGACCCACCAAGCTCCCTGGTCGTGAAGTCAACTGCGACCTTGTAGTATGGTGTTAAGTAGCCGCGACTATGGACCAAAATCACAGAACGCCTTTTTAAATGATGAACTGAAAAGTTTCCTCCGTTATTAAACTTGGTTAACTAATCGTATTTTTTAGAGCCACCAATCTTCCTGGTCGTGAAAGCAAACTGCTACCTTGTATAATGGTGTTAAGTAGACTTGACTATGGGCCAACATCACAGGACTCCTATTACAATGAAAAAATCGAAAAGTTTCCTCCATTATTAACTTGGTTAACTAATAGTATTTTTATAAGCCACCAAGCTTCCTGGTCGTGAAGTTAACTGCTACCTTGTATAATGGTGTTAAATAGACTCGACTATGGGCCAACATCACAGGACTCCTATTAAATTGATGAATCGAAAAGTTTCCTCTATTATTAACTTGGTTAATAAATCGTATTTTTATAACCCACCAAGCTCCCTGGTCGTGAAGTCAACTGCGACCTTGTAGTATGGTGTTAAGTAGCCGCGACTATGGGCCAAAATCACAGAACGCCTTTTTAAATGATGAACTGAAAAGTTTCCTCCGTTATTAAACTTGGTTAACTAATCGTATTTTTTAGAGCCACCAATCTTCCTGGTCGTGAAGTCAACTGCTACCTTGTATAATGGTGTTAAGTAGACTTGACTATGGGCCAACATCACAGGACTCCTATTACAATGAAAAAATCGAAAAGTTTCCTCCATTATTAACTTGGTTAACTAATAGTATTTTTATAAGCCACCAAGCTTCCTGGTCGTGAAGTTAACTGCTACCTTGTATAATGGTGTTAAATAGACTCGACTATCGGCCAACATCACAGGACTCCTATTAAATTGATGAATCGAAAAGTTTCCTCTATTATTAACTTGGTTAATAAATCGTATTTTTATAACCCACCAAGCTCCCTGGTCGTGAAGTCAACTGCGACCTTGTAGTTTTTAGTTAAGTAGCCGCGACTATGGGCCAAAATCACAGAACGCCTTTTTAAATGATGAACTGAAAAGTTTCCTCCGTTATTAAACTTGGTTAACTAATCGTATTTTTTAGAGCCACCAATCTTCCTGGTCGTGAAGTCAACTGCTACCTTGTATAATGGTGTTAAGTAGACTTGACTATGGGCCAACATCACAGGACTCCTATTACAATGAAAAAATCGAAAAGTTTCCTCCATTATTAACTTGGTTAACTAATCGTATTTTTATAAGCCACCAAGCTTCCTGGTCGTGAAGTCAACTGCTACCTTGTATAATGGTGTTAAATAGACTCGACTATGGGCCAACATCACAGGACTCCTATTAAATTGATGAATCGAAAAGTTTCCTCCATTATTAACTTGGTTAATAAATCTATTTTTATAACCCACCAAGCTCCCTGGTCGTGAAGTCAACTGCGACCTTGTAGTATGGTGTTAAGTAGCCGCGACTATGGGCCAAAATCACAGAACGCCTTTTTAAATGATGAACTGAAAAGTTTCCTCCGTTATTAAACTTGGTTAACTAATCGTATTTTTTAGAGCCACCAAGCTTCCTGGTCGTGAAGTCAACTGCTATCTTGTATAATGATGTTAAGTAGACTTGACTATGGGTCAACATCACAGGAGTCCTATTAAAATGAAAAAATCGAAAAGTTTCCTCCATTATTAACATGGTTAACTAATCGTATTTTTATAAGCCACCAAGCTTCCTGGTCGTGAAGTCAACTGTTACCTTGTAGCATGGTGTTAAGTAGACGCGACTGTGGGCCAACATCACAGAACGCCTTTTTAAATGATGAATTGAAAAGTTTCCACCGTTATAAAATTTGGTTAATAAATCGTATTTTTATAACCCACCAAGCTTCCTGGTCTTGAAGTCAACGGCTACCTTGTAGCATGGTGTTAAGTAGACGCGACTATGGGCCAACATCACAGAACGCCTATTGAAATGATGAACTGAAAAATTTCCTCCGTTATTAAACGTGGTTAATTAATCGTATTTTTATAAGCCACCAAGCTTCCTGGTCGTGAAGTCAACTGTTACCTTGTAGCATGGTGTTAAGTAGACGCGACTGTGGGCCAACATCACAGGACTCGTATAAAAATGATGAATTGAAAAGTTTCTTCCGTTATTAAACTTGGTTAACTAATCGAATTTTTTTAGAGCCAACAAGCTTCCTGGTCGTGAAGTCAACGGCTACCTTGTAGCATTTTTATAAGCTAATAAGCTTCCTGGTCGTGGAGTTCTCTGCTGTCTTGTAGCATGGTGTTAAATAGACGCAACTGTGGGCCAACATCACAGGACTCCTATTAAACCGATGAATTGAAAAGTTTCCACCGTTATAAAATTTGGTTAATAAATCGTATTTTTATAACCCACCAAGCTTCCTGGTCTTGAAGTCAACGGCTAACTTGTAGCATGGTGTTAAGTAGACGCGACAATGGCCAACATCACAGAACGCCTATTAAAATGATGAACTGAAAAATTTCCTCCGTTATTAAATGTGGTTAATTAATCGTATTTTTATAAGCCACCAAGCTTCCTGGTCGTGAAGTCAACTGTTACCTTGTAGCATGGTGTTAAGTAGACGCGACTGTGGGCCAAAATCACAGGACTCCTATTAAAATGATGAATCGGAAAGTTTTCTGCGTTATTAAACTTGGTTAATTAATTGTATTTTTCTAAGCCACTATGCTTCCTGGTCGTGGAGTTTACTGCTACCTTGTAGCATGGTGTTAAGTAGACGCGACTATGAGCCAACATCACAGAACGCCTATTAAAATGATGAATCGAAAATTTTCCCTCGTTATTAAACTTGGTTAACTAATCGTATTTTTATAAGCCACCAAGCTTCCTGGTTGTGAAGTCAACTGCTACCTTGTAGTATGGTCTTAAGTAGACGCGACTATGGTCCAAAATCACAGAACGCCATTTTAAATGATGAACTGAAAAGTTTCCTCCGTTATTAGCTTGGTTTATTAATCGTATTTTTATAAGCCACCAAGTTTCCTGGTCGTGAAGTCAACTGGTACCTTGTAGTATGGTGTTAAGTATACTCGACTATGGGCCAACCACACAGCACCCGTAATAAAAATATTGAATCGAAAAGTTTCCTCCATTATGAATCAATATTAATTAATCGTATTTTTATAAGCTACTAAGCTTCCTGGTCGTGAAGTCTTCTGCTACCTTTTAGCATGGTTTTATGTAGACGTGACTATGGGCCAACATCACAGGACTCCTATTAAAATGATGAATCGAATAGTTTCCTCCAATATTAAACAATGTTAATTAACACCCTTTTGATAGTAATCACTACGCTTCCTGCGGGCCAATTCTGGTTCTTTCGTCGCTAAGAGCTAGCGGCCGCTAACTTTAGCGGTCGCTACGAATGAGCGCGATTCTGGGTTATGGTTGAATTAGCGACTGCTAAGGCTCGGGAAAGTTCGGAAGCTTAGCGTTGAATTCAAACATTGTTTCACGTCATTCAGCATCAACCAATGAGAAGAGAAAAAGGACACTGACGAAATTCTACCCCCCTAATACCGCGGGAATTTTGAAATAAACAACCGTATGAGATTAGCAGCTCTAAAAATACCTAGCTGTTGTGAGTAATTAAAAAAAATGTTTCTAATCGTCTTACTAACTCACATGAGCGTTTGAAGTTGTGTTTTTAAATCGTGACTATTTCAATATGCAATACAGGAAATGTTATACCACTTGTTTTCTTTTTTAAAGGGAAATATTATTTCAGTACTTTTTCTTAAATCACATTATAATTAATGGTTGACCAGTCGATCATTTGTAAGCAGAAAAAGGGTTTCACTCTCTATTCGCGAATATCGAAATTTTTCCCGTTCTTTCGCTACTAAAGTTGGAAAGTGATTATTTTACATATTTTCGCTAAATGGAGTATAAAGGGCATCGCTGTGATCATATTGCAAATCATCTTGTAGTAAAGTTCTGTCTAAATTTGTTAAAATGATTATATTTTTCAGAGTTTTTGTGTTGGAAATGAAGAATAAGTGTATAATTACATTAAACAGTATTGGAAATGTAATTTAGTTACATTTACCACCAGTAAAACAATAAGTCCAAAAAACCGTAAATTTTTCAGAGGAACAGTGTTTAATTGAAAAAACTCTGCTAGAAACAGATGAGTGAAAGGAGCAACAGATAACAAATAAATATTTGGAGGTTCGATGCTAGATATTCATTCCCCTTCGCTGCTTGAAACTAAAATAAGTGCTCTCCATGAGGGAAGTAAAAGAAAAGGATTTTAAGTTGGATAGAACTATTTAACAGGGGATAGACAATTCCTTGAAAGAAATGGCCACCGTGTTGAAGAAATTCATGGAAATAATGCAAATGAAGGGATTTTTCTGGCTAGTATCGTCTTTTCGATGACAACCAAGATGATATTTAGATAGATTCAGATAGCTGCCATATATTTTACTTGAAATTATGAAACAATGCCGATGTTTAATTTCATTTATTACTAAATACAATTTTTACTAATAGGTACTACACAATATACCATAACTAATAAAATTAGTCTAAAATACATATAAGGTCATTTCTTATAAATGTTACAGGATGTAATTCAGTATCCTAATTCCCTTCTTATACATATCTCTAACCACAATAGTATTTCCTTCGTTGGCCATAACCTCTTCTAAGGGATCTCCATGCTCAGCATCTCTATTTTCAAGATCCTTTTGCTCAAAGTTGCAGCGTACTCTCATGCTATGAAGAGTAATACAAGCATTAATCACATATCACAGGCTATAGGAGGTGCATAATGAAGAGTCTGTGCTGAAGGAAGCAACGGAATGTAACTGCATGCTGGAATATTTACTAAACACACTTATGAGTGAATCTAGAATTATGCAATGAAGTCACACTTCAGTATTGGTAGTAATAACGTCAGTCACAACGTACGAGGAAAAAGGGGAGGGGACTCTTTAGTCGAATTTGTATTACAGGTCATATACACTGATTTTTGGCTGTCAAACGACTCTTGACAGTTCCTGTCACTTAGAAATACTACCATTCCTCTGGCACAGGAATTAGAGAGGAGAACACGTTTGCTCTGATGGATATAAACCCAAAAGATAATAACAAAGTCGAAATGCTGAAACCTTTTTCGGACTACATGGGAACGTTCATGACGTGCACGTTTCTAGAAGTATTTAGGGAAAAACTATATTTAGTTAACTCTCCCTGCTAACAGTTATGAAGTAGGTATTTGATGTGCGCTATCCATCAGTAGGTAATACAAATAATGTATGCTGTTAGGACCATCGTCTTTAGTCCTTTGATGTTGAATTCGATATTTTATAAAATAATACTTTACACTTCTACTTACGACTCATTTAACAAACTTTTGCTGCATAGCACCACCATCTCAATGAATTGTGTCTGTAGATTGGTCCGTGAGCATCAAAATAGTATTACCGCTAATTAGTACTCGAACTATCATAATAACCTCACTAGGGTCTTCCGGCAATGTTTCGAAATTGCTGCGCTCAAGATAAGGTTATGAGATATTTTTCAAGGTACTAGTGAGTGATGATTCCCTTACATATGTCTATGCATTCAGCAGTTAAACAAATTTTCATTACGCAGTTCATGATTTGCGAGTGGTTAAAAAAGGTTCGGAGAAAATATCAACAAATATGAAACACTTGATTCTATGCAAAAGACAACAAATGAATGAAAACTTAAAATGAACTCACCTTATACGTTCTTTTGAGTTGTTAAATGTCCTAAGTATGATTTAGCAGCTACTTATTAACTTCACTGGTATGTTAGAGTTGATTTGCAATCAGCGATACGTAAATTAGCGTCTACTATGAGTTAGCTATGAATTAGCTACTGCTAATACGAACGGGAATATAAATTTGATGTTTATCAGTTGCTACCGGGCCTTAGCGACCGCTAGCCTAGCGTGGAGTTAGCGAAAATGGAACCGGAATCTGATTTTTAGCGACATTCGCTAATACCGTCGCTATTTGTACTTAGCATTCGCTAAAAAGAACCAGAATTGACACCCTGGTCGTGGAGTCCTCTGCTACCGCGAAGCATGGTGTTAGTTCGAGAGACTATGGGCCAACATCACAGAACTATAAATATGAATAATCGAAAACTTTCCTCCGTTATTAAACATGGTTAATTAATCGTATTTTTATAAGCTACTAAGCTTCCTGGTCGTGAAGTCAACTGCTACCTTTTAGCATGGTGTTAAGTAGACGTGACTATGGGCCAACATCACAGGACTCCTATTAAAATGATGAATCGAATAGTTTACTCCATTATTAAACAATGTTAATTAACACCCTTTTGATAGTAATCACTACGCTTCCTGGTCGTTGAGTCCTCTGCTACCGCGAAGCATGGTGTTAGTTCGAGAGACTATGGGCCAACATCACAGAACTATAAATATGAATAATCGAAAACTTTCCTCCGTTATTAAACATGGTTAATTGAGCGTATTCCTATAAGCTACTAAGCTTCCTTGTCGTAAGTTCTCTGCTACCGCGATGCATGGTGTTAAGTTCGCGCGACAATGGGCATACTTCTTCTTATGCTTAGTAAACTGTTTTCAAATGAATCAACTATATAAAGAATTTTAAATAAATAAATAAGAGCTGATCACAATAAATTAACTGAATAAATATATACACCTATTAGAACTTAGCTATTTGGAGTGCAGCGTCTGCTTATAAAGCGTCCGGTACCAAGTAGAGTTAACATTGAGACGTCACACGGCATTTTAATTTCCCGACATGCAATAGTTTTGGCCATTGTGTTTTAGTGCCTTTGATTTTTTACACTGTTTAATTAATCCGGAAAAAATAGTTTACGTCATTTTAAACTCGAATGGCTTGAAAAACATACTCCGAATGACATATTTCCTTTTATGGACTGTTTTTATATTACTATCTCTTACTATAAACACATCCATATTACGAAAAAAACAAACACATAGTTACACCTAAAATATTCCTGGGGGGTTATTTTGTAATTTCACCTTTTCAATGTCTCTTTGCGGGAAGGCGGGAGATTCGTTTGGCTCTCTTAAAGATCGGCTCACGAACGGTTCGTGAATTGTCGAAGTTTCTGTCGGTAGCTCTATCTGTTGCCGATGTCGGTGTGCTGAAGTTCTTCACGTTGCGCAAATCCCCAAAATACAATTTAAGATCGTTTGCATATCTTTCTCGCTCTTGATTTTTATTTCCAACTCAACTGCTTCGAGTGGAAACGATGGTGGCTCCATTTCACGCTCTTTATGAGGACGAGATGGGAACTAATGGCAGGTGAAGATAATGAAACGGATCAAGAGTCGAAAGATACGGATCACAGAGTGGATGAAGCGCCCAAAAGACCAACACATGACCGGCAGTTCATCGCTTAAGATCCGAAGATGGTCACGCCGCCTGGGTGGCGGAGAGTTTAACTACGAAAAAGTGACATTTTATGACATTTATTCTCACTAAAGTGAGATTACAAAATAACCCTCCTGAATGCACGATTGGATTAAAATGACGGTTCTTTGAAAATATATCTCGTCAAATTCCGATGCTCAGACTTTATCGAATATTGAAAAAAATCCTGAAATTTTCAGCCTTAATTCCTGGCGTGGAATCACGGATGCATCTTTCGCGTTACCGCAATCTTTATCGTTAACGCTTACCCCTTAGAGTAGCGCAGGTTAGACAATAACCGTCCATAAAATTCCCTCCACTGATTGTTATAAGCGATTTGAAGTGCTGTGCGAAAAATGAAGACATAAGTTAATAATAAATACCGATAACTAAAGATAAAACCAAAAAATAACGATAGAGCTCGCGCATGCCTCACGACGATCGATGATCGGGGCCCTGATGAAAGAAAAGGAATAATCCATGTGGTTTTCAAGCATAAAAAATTCATTTATTTATTGTAACATTGCATAAAAATAATATCAAAATGTAATATATCACACTGTAGGAAATGAAAATCTCAGTTGGGTAACATGAGAGGTACTTATACAGTCCTATAACTCAAGCACCAATGGTGGAAACCACACGTCTCATCAAAAGACTTAGAGGAATGTTCATAGTGCAATAAATGGTTTATTACAGGTACATACACTTCTATAAATAATTTGATTGTACGAGAGTAAAATCGAGTACACGTAGTTCACCCAAACAATTTATTTGGTATAGCCCGACCGGCTTCAACACTGTCGTGTCATTTTCAAGGGTCAAATACAGAGCTTTCTTTTGGATGTTCCTATTATTTTGCATCCAGACGAGAAGGGGGGGTGGGAGAATTCCTCTCCCCCCTTCCCTTCAACCCCCACCCCATACACCATTGCAAATCCTCCCCCCTCCTCTCCTCTGGATACAATATAGATAGGAACCGCCACAAGAAAGCTCTGTATTTCCCCCCTGAAAATGACTCGATAGTGTTGAAATCGTCCGGACAGTACCAAATAAATTTTTTGCATGAACAACGTGTACTCGAAAATCTCGCAAACCATGGTTGATATTATTTGATTACATTTCTAGTTAATTTATATATTTTACAGTTCATTTGTATAAATAATATGAGTTGAATTTTCTGTACTAGTACTATAAATAATCAGGTACATCATTTAATCAGCTGTGGTGGAAGATACACTTTTGATTTTATAACTACACAGAAACTTTGAATCCACCATTCTGAAAGGCACACGATGTGAAAATGGTCATTTTGTGATGCAGTTCCCTAGCAGTTAACTCTCCCATCCTTACGCGAGACAATCCAACATAATGGAAATTTCTTCATTTCGCTTTCCTATGCTATCAGTATGTCTTCGTACCTTTCCGGCGCTTAGCATCAAAATCTCTGCAGGAAAATCGGAATTTGCAGTCGTGTGACTGATAAAAAAATTTTAAGGGAGGTAGAAAAAATTCTTCGGCCTTTTCTTGTGATGCTAAGGGTTGAAAAACACGGTCGTGGAGGAGAAGTGATGGAAAGGAAAGCGAAAGAAGTGTTCGCATTACGCATGGGAAGGAAATATTGAAGGAAGGTTTTGATAAAAGAAAAATGGATGCATAGATTTGAAGAAGGTTACCAGATAGGAGTATACAGATGATAGCTTCTTGGTGTGAAGAAACAGAAACCAATTGTATCGGAGGTGGTAGCGTGGAGGAGCGGGTGATAGCGGTACTGGCGGTGGTAGCAGAGATGGTATCGGTTGTGAAAGTTGTGAAGTTACCGGCGGTGGTAGCGGGGGTGGTAATGGAACTGTTTTGGGCTCTCTGAGGAACTCATTGCATCATGAAGAGAAGAAGTGATTTATGATATATCATTTGGCAGTCGGACTTAGTTGGAACCCTTGATAGTTCTCGCAGATGAACCACGTCACCTTTTCCTCCCTGTGATTCATGATCTGGCGGAGTGGAGGGAGTACGAAACGTCGCTACCCGACGGCCTGGTCACCTGAATATACCCCGACCAATTTCCCTCGTTCCAGAGGTCCCGGAAGTACGCCAGTGACTGGTGTCCGGGCGGGAGGTAATTCGACAGCACTAGCACCGTGTTCCACAGCAACTCGGCCGCCTTCGGCCTTGCCCAGCGCATGCACAGCAGCGCCGTGGTGATCTTGAGCTTGCATATGACCTTGGCGCCCGTGGATCCCCACCTGATCCCGTTCAGGAGGCGCGCGTGTGTCAGCTTCAGGCCCGACCCTGAGTCCCAGTAGGTCCTCGTGCCGACCGGAAGGAAGATCCCCACGCAGCAGGCGAGCAAGTGGGAGTCCTCGGAGAAGATGGAGTCGTGCAGGGCGGCGGCGTGGTCGAAGAGTCGAACCTCGGTCCTCTCGTCCCAAGGACACGCCGAGGTAGTGGTAGCTTGGAAGGTGGCGGAGGTGGCATCGGGGAAAGCGACGGAGTCGGCATCGGGGACAATGACGGAGTCAGTGTCTATGTATGCGGGTCGACCCGATCTCCACAATCGCACGGCAAGGGTCGAGGCCAGGTCGAAGATCTGGACGGGGGTGCTCTCCTGCTTGAGACGCTCGGCGAAGACAGTCATCAGCCTCTTGGCCATGCACAAGGAGAAGGCCACGTGCCCCCGGAGAAACTGGTGCATGACGAGCCTAATGATGGAGTTCAGGATCTGCTTACTGCTCTGTAACAGAGGATTCGAGGGAGTGAAATTGTGGTTTTCAACATGGAAGGAAACAACGATCCTAAAGCCCGTTTTACACGAATTCCTTGAAACTGCGCGAGTTGATGTTCATTCCGATTGAGCAGTCGTCTGCGAAAGTCCGTGACGTAGAAATTGTGAGGACGCTTGCTTTTGACAGCTTTACATGGTGCAATCGTCGGTGCATAATGTCAGTATTACAATATACAATGGGGAACATGCACTATTTTTTATAACTCATTGAATGTGAAGTTTATTAGCTAAAATGTTCTTGGCGAAAATTTTGCTGAAGAATTAAGTTGCGTTACAAAGATATTTCTCTTTGAAAATTGTACCTTTTCGGCAGCTTATTAAAAACACGACGTCATCGCATGACGTTACGGCACGGTATCACTATGGGCGTTGTTTATCTGTTTATGCGTGGAGGTCAGTTGTTAAATGAATACTTGGCGATAACGTATGTATTTATTTCATTTGTTTAATGCAATGAACGATGGTATATGAGATTTTTTATTGACGTTGCATGGATTGTAAGGAGCCAATCGTCCATTAATTATTTAGTGCCCAAGAATTTCTACTTCGTCTATGCAATCGCTGGTTTTTTTTGAAGAACGCCACTATAAGGGAGTCAACCAAAGGAAATTGTCGGAATGTGCTTTTTTAAGTATTTTTCCGGTCATCGTCTCTTTCGAGAAACGGCAAAAAACCTCAAAACAATATATTCACTTCGCATTCTTTTACAAATAAATGTCTATATCCGTAGCAATATAGAATTTAATACCGTGCAGTGACGTCAGAAGGCGTTTCAGGTCACGTGACTTTCGTCAATCTCCGGGAACATTTTAATGTCATTTAATAATCTTTGTGGTGGGCGTAGAAAAATTTGGATTATGTATTTGAATTGGTGAGAAAATTTATCATCAAGTACATCATTAATCTTCGATAAACAAATTTCATGTATATTCCCTATTCATTAAGGGGTAACGGTGCGTTTTCACATAGCAGTTCACTGCTATAACAGCCAACTGCTAACAACTATTAAGCCCCACTCGCATGTGTAAATAGCAACTGCGATGCGAGTTCAGGTATCGATACTGGACACATGTCGAACACTATCGATCCTTGTTCGAGCTATTAGCAAAGTTGAAGCCTGTCTACTTTCTAAGCGGAAATGTATCCAATACAATCGCAACAATCGCCAACGGAAAGCAATACACGACGGAATTTGAATATAATAACAAAAGAAAAGGATATCCCTCCCCAAAAGGGGAGATTCTGCTCTTTAAAGAATGGGAACAAAAGATATTCGTCGATGGACTTTATTGCTTGATGAATTTAATGAAAATTTAAGCGAAATTCACTGTTGAAATTCAAAGCTTTTTATTTGTTGTGGCAACGCCTAAATAGTTAACGCAGACGCATCATAGTAGTAGCGATATAGGCATATCGCGCATCTCGCAACGGCCGTAGCAGTCAACTGCTACGTGTGAACATTACTTAATACCGTCAATATATCGCATAACGTCAAGATCTGTAAAGTAACAATTAATTGGACGTAAACGATGCGAAAAATCACCACCACTTTAAATTAGTTTTAAGCCACAGCCTAAACATAATAGTGGAGACCCTAGTCCCGTATACATAACCCAAAATTTGCACCACAAACGAACGGATGTGGGCCAAGGTAACGAGTTTTTCCTTTACGCACGAAATTTAAGCTTCCACGTGATTAATCGCCCAGCTCATCAATATTGCATTTTATTCACTACCTAAGGAGTTGTGTGCAAACAAAAACACCCAACTCAATCGTCAACAACCTATTACATTGCCAGAGTTCCCGTGGCAGTTAGTCGCCGCTACATCTGCACCATCTAGTGAGAGAAATAAACTTCAAACTTGCGCGAACACAAGTATCAGATTAGGACATGTTCTAATTTGCTCGCAAGCATTCGCGCAGTGCCTGTCCTCGCAACTCATCGCTTTACACGGCGCAATATTTCTTGCGCAAGTGTTCTCGCAACAGCCTGCGCAGAATCAATGACCGTGTAAAACAACCTTAAGACTTGATATATATGAAGGGACATGGAGATGGGCTAAAGAAAACCAGTTACCATCCAGGTACGTAGCCAGGGGGGGGGCTTCTGGTGCTTCAGCCGCCCCCCCGAAATTTTTTCCAAATAATTTTGTTGATCTGATTTTAGCAGTGAACTTTAGCAGTGAGAAGAGATAAGTATGGGCACTGTTAAAGTAAGTACCTAGCACTGAAAATTAAGGGAAGAGATTTGTAACATATCGGCACCGAATGTGCAAGGCTGATTTGTTACAAGTTACACAAGACTTACCCCCTCCCAGCAGTTTTCTGGCTACGTGCCTGTTGCCATCCTTTATTGCCAAGCATTATTTAGAAAGAAATATTGGGGGAATTGAAATTTGAAATGTAACGATGGGAACGTTAAGGACAAAGTTTATACGCATTACAGAAAAAGGTAAATATGATCATCTGCAGTTCTAGTATGACGCATGGCTTCCTGTACGATGTGCCTCCAGAAATATCTAATTCTTCTTTTTCTCCATACCTTACATCTCATTTTAGGAATGGGGGCGTTTACTCGGAACCGAACTCACAATTTTGTACACGAAATTGCTAAAAGGAAGCTAAAAACGAACTTCAGTAAAAAATTAATCTTCTAACCACAATTATTCACTCATAAATCTCATAATCATTCACTCATAATCATTCACTCTTAAATAAAAAATTAAAATAATCAAAAGGTGACACCCACCGAAAAAGCTGCTGTGATAATATTGCCGTCATTTTCTTCCCGTATTTTACTGCTTTTTAGGGGAAGGGAAGGGAGTGGAGGGGGGTTTTCGGAAGGTCTGTTCGCACAGATCCTTTCGCAATCGCTCCTATTGGCAGAGTCCTCTGTGTCCCCTACATTGCGATAAGGCGAAGTAGCTTCGTCGGCTCAGTTGTGATTGGACGAAGTCGATATACGTCAGAGGTGGGACCACGCCCACTTTTCCGAAAAGGTTAAAAAAATCAGTTTTTCGCCGCTTATAACTCGGGAAATAATTGGCGGATCAGAAAATGGAAAAATACGTGTCTTTTTATTTTTCAAACTCTATCAGATCCGGCAATAGAAAAATATGGTAAACGACCCCATTCCATTGAGCCTCCCTTCCCTTCGCATACCATCTCTCCCTCCCCTCCTCCCAAACCAGTCCCACCCCTACTACACCTCCTCCCCTCCCCTCATTGCCCCTTCCTCTGCCTTTAAGTCTCCTCCTTCTAAACTCCTCTCTCCTCCTCCTAAACCTTCCACTGCCCCTCCTATTCCTCTCCCCTCCCCTCCTAAAACCACCAACCTCCAACGTATACCACCCACCCCCATGGTTTTAACACCCCCCTTCTCTCTCCCTCCCCTTCTATTAAACATCGCTCCCTACACTTCAAAACCTCCCTCCCACTCTAAACACTCCTAACCCCCTCCTAAACACTTCTCCCTTCCTCCTAAATCTTCACCCCTCCTAAACTTCTCCCTCTCTCCCCCTAACCCTCATACCCCTACTAACCCTACCCCTACTGCCTTGCAGGGTATTATATAGATGCATCTTTCCCTAGTTCACGTTTTGTTTTTAAGGAGGTTGATCCGAAAAGTGAAAGTCATGTCATTTTTTTATATTTTCAGCACTTATAGAACTAAAGTTCCTCTATCTAATAAAGTAAAGATAATTACACCAACCCATACTCCTTTTTGCACTAACTGCATTTGAAATTACGTACGATTAACGGCGAGAATGGTCATCACATAGGAATATAGCATTTAAAAATACCATAGTGTCATTTTATGTGTACCATAGACATTTTATGTGTAATTTCACAAGAAATAAAATGCGCTTATAGCAGACGAAATGCGTTAATGTCTTCAAGGGGCGCTGCGGTCGCTCTAGCCAAAATGCATGGCGTATGAATTATATCATTACTAATGAGATATTAAAGCATATTTCAAAAAAATATTATAACATAACGTTTGATAGTAATAATCTGGTGTTGTACATTAGTAAATTCATTGAGTACACGAATTTATTTCTTTAAAGTAAAGGCGGAATTGACTCCATCGTCGAGCTGATTAAAATTATCATAAAAAATAAATCCTTCGACTTTACATCGTATTTCTTGTGATAGTTATGACTTTCAGTAGCTTAGGTAATTTTCTTTGTGAAGTAAGGATCACTTAGCAGGCATATACTCGTACTTGGATTAATAAGATTCCTCAGACAACTTGACTCAAGCAGTCGCGAGCCAACCTCCTTGTGGAGACCGCAGAAACATGGGCGATCTTAGACTTTTACCGGGATTTATTCTACCTGCATTGTTTTATATGTGACAGCAGCTTCGCTAGCTATCCTGACAGTTGATCTATTGACAACACACAACTCACTTGGAAGAGATACCGGAAAAAATCAAAGTTGATCCTTCCACGACTCGAGGCTTCACTTTGTGGAACCAAGAGGTTGGAAAAGAGAATTCTCTTTGTACATTCCATACAAAAGTTTTATTGAGTTGGAACATGGTGTCGACAATTTACATGTCATTATCAAGGTCGTCATCATTAGTCATCAATCCTGACATTGGTTTGACGAAGCTCTCTACTGAGTTCTTCTATCGGCCAACCTCTTCATATTAACGTAGTTCCTCTCTTTCACGTCCTTCACCATCTGTTCCTTATTATATCTCAAACAAGAGGCATCCCTTTTCCATTCTTCCCCTCCACTTGTCCTTCGACGATTGTCTTCATCAGGCCATCGTGTCTTAAGATATGACCGATTAAGTTATCCCGTCTTCTTCTTAGAACTTCCAGTAGACTTCTCTTTTCTTCCAATCTCCTCAGGACTTCCTCACTCGATCCATTGAAATCTTCAAATCATTCTTCTGTTATAACACCACAATTCGAATGCTTCCACCCTTTTCTTTTCCGCTGCTATCATCGTCCATGCCTCACTGCCGTTAAGCCGGTGTCCCACGGTAAATTCTTTCGTGAATTTATTCATGAATATCGTTTCATGAAACCTGTTTCATCAACGTCTTTGACCCCCAAGTCACACTAGCAGGTAAAACTCCAAACGTTTACAAACCACAATAAAATTGCAAACTCACGACCCAGGTTTCGGCCCTAAGCACCATCATCAGGTGAAGTCCCAGGGCGAGACCCCTGTATATATACCACAAACTGAACAGGGGGTGTTGATGAGAAGGGGGTGGGAGGTAATTAGGAGGTAGACTCGGAGTGTATTGTGGTGGAGAGGTAAACGGTGCTTTGCAGGGCTAGTGGTAGACCATGGGTAGAACGGGGGAAGGGGGAGCGTAGGCAGCGACTGTGTCGAGGATAGGCCGGGTACAAATATTCATTTATAACCAAAACCTTAGGGTCATTCAATGCTTTTAGTATCTCAAGTTGCTCAAGATAAATCAACTCCCTACTGTTGTTAGAAATATGTAAAATGTCAACAATAAAATCTACGCTACGCTATTATAAAAGATGCTTCTCCAAGTTGCTCTTGTCGTCGTTGTTATGTTGAAAAGCATTCAAATGTTCTTTACTCCTAATGTTAAAATTCCTGGCCGTCTGATCCACATACACTCCATCACGATCACCACACCGTAAAGCATACACACCACTTCTCTCTTTGGAGTCCAATGGATCTTTGCATTTCACAAATAAAGTTTTTAGTGTAGCCGGGGTCCTATACGAGATATTATAAATTTATTTAGGAAATATTTTAGCCAATCTGTTCGTAATGTCACCTAGGTATCTTGAAGAACAAAAACGTTTTTTGTCCCTTTCTGAAAACTTTGTGGAGAATATGGAATCGAGTGCCTGTTTCTTTTGCTTATTAGAAATTAATTTATCTATTAATCTATTTGTGTAACCGTTATTGCTAGCAATCTGTTGTATTACACTGACTTCCTTAATTTACTTTAACTCAATTCTCTTGCACATCCTTCATCACCTGTTCCATATATCTCACACGAGGCTCTCCTTTGCTATTCTTCCAATCCACTTACGCTTCAACGATTGTCTTCATCAGGCCATCGTGTCTTAAGATATGGCCGATTAAGTTATCCCGTATATAGTTTATCTTTATCATTCTTCTGTAGCACCACATTTCGAATTCTTCCACCCTTTTCTTTTCCTCTGAAGTCATCGTCCATGCCTCACTGCCGTAAAGAAACATGCTCCAGATGTACGTCCTGATGCACTGTTTATTTACTTCTACCCTTGTGTTTCTAGATGTAAGTAGGTTCTTCTTTTGGTAGGAAGCCCTCTTTGCCTGAGCTATTCTACCGACTATTTCTTTCTTGCTTCGTCCATCGTTGGTTATCAAGGTAAATTGTCAAAACCATGTTCGACAATGCTTAAGAATGACATGTAAATTGTGGAAACCATGGCCGAAGTCAATAAAACTTGGGTGTGGAGTTTACGAAGCGAATTTTCTTTTCCAATGATCCTTCCACTTCATCAGGGAAAGAAGGATTAACAGTGCAATTCCACATTGTATAAGATTCATTAACGATTTTTCACACGACCGGTTTAACCACAGAGCAACATCTTCAGGTGAAAATAGGTTCCAAGTACCTCTGTGTAACAATGCACCATACCTGAAGATGCTGCTCTGCGGGGAAACCGGTCGTGTGGAACAAGTGTTAATGAATCTTATACCATGTCGAATTTCACTGTTTAATCCTTATTTCCCTGATATCAAGGAATTCCACCAAGTAAGGTGTGAGACCATCATCAAGGTTCCTACTAGTGATGGGTTCCTACTAGCAAATAATCGATTCTTCGTCATAATCGATTATTTGCTTCCGATTATTTCAATTATTGAATCGATTATAAAGATCCGATACTATGGTATAATCGATTATTTCAATAGAATCGGCAGGAGAGGAAGAAAATTAAAAGTTTGGTCCATCCACCTATACTAGTAAAGAAGCTTGTTATTATTAATGTGAATTTTTTATTATTATTTGTGAATTTGTGAAACCTTATTAGTGAAACATCCCTTAAATGTTTCCAAACCACAAGGAAGTACACTCGAACTACACTCGCTAAAATGATAACTCGTTAACTCAGTATTTAATGACCTTATCACAACATGGTCTAAATCATACAGCCTCAGTCGTCTACAATAATTCACCTTCCAACAAAATCTGTCACATCAATATGAAATTTTAAGAAATTTTTAAAAACAGCTCTTACTAAAGAAAACACACTAAATAAATCATAACATAGAACCTTTCTGAATGTTTTGATAATGATTGCTATTGCCGCAAAATGATCATTTTTCGTACTAATATCTCCTTTAAAGTTAGTTGTTTCAGGCTTGATTTGGTGGAATATCATAGCGAAAGAAAAATACTGGCAATTTTCCACAAGAATAAGAATATTTACTTGACCGGTGTACAACACCACCTTCAGGTGAAGATGGTGTTGTACACCGGTCAAGTAAATATCCTTATTCTTGTGGAAAATTGCCAGTATTTTTCTTTCGCTAACATGTCCTTATGTAGAAGTAGTATGCATGTTCATACATCCTTATTATATTGATGGTATTCATTTTGGCAATTTCTAGTTTACCACTGTGACCAATAGAAATAAAATTATATTAAATAAAATAACTGTTGTAATAATTAAGATCAATCAACCCCACAAGCGTCGATTATTCACAGGGATAGACGCTCATCGCTTGGCGTTTCACACCAACCACCTTCAAAACACGATTATTTAAATCCCTGCTATTCATATCAAAGAATCATACGATCATTTGCCGATTCTTTTAACATATTCCAAGTATTCCATGATCCACGAGCGTCCATTATTTACGAGAATCAGCTCGCGCCGATTAATGTTGCGCATCCTTGATGTTCACCACACGATTATTTCCAATCATTTGATTCTATTCGAATAATCGCATGCGTCGTATGAATCTTTGCCGATTCTCAACTCATCCAATAACCTCGTCGATTATTCCGAGAATCGGTGCGATTTTCGTTCATCACTCGATTATTTAGCTCACAAACGAATCGGATATTAATCGTATGATTTTAAGCAGCGTTTACACGTAGCAGTTGACTGCTATGGCAGTCGCGAGATGCGCGATATATCTATATCGCTACTGCTATGATGCGTCTGCACCAACTTCTATGCAGCTTGAAGCCGCTATTTAGGTGTTGCCACAACAAATAAAAAGAGTTTTATTTCAATATTGTATTTCGCTTAAATTTTCATTAAATTCATCAAGCAATAAAGTCCATCGACGATTATATTTTGTTCCCATTCTTTGAAGAGAGGAATCTCCACTTTTATGGATGGATATTCTTTTGTTATTATATCCAAATTCCGTCGTGTATTGCTTTCCGTTGGCGATTGTTGCGATTGTGTTGGATACATTTCCGAATCGAAAGTAGACGGGCTTCAACTTTGCTAATAGCTCGAACTAGGATCGATAGTTTTCGACATGTGTCCAGTATCGACCTGAACTCGCATCGCAGTTGCTATTTACACATGCGAGTGGGGCTTAATAGTTGTTAATCTGTTGACTGTCATAGCAGTCAACTGCTACGCGTAATCGAACATTTAATGAATCGTATGCGATCCATCCATCCACCTTTACTAGTAAAGAAGATTATTATTTATTATTTTTGAATCTGTGAAACCTGCTCACGTTTACTTACCAGGTATTTTTATTCATCAAAATTACTTAAATATTAATTCATACTTTGTATATATAAGAAGTTTCATCCTTGCTAAACTCCCCCATTTAATTAGTATATAACTTAAGTATTTTTTAATTAAGACGAAATGTCCCCATCTTTTGCTATTTTATGGGGAGGAAGTATACTAACTATTTCTTTAGGTATTTCTATCCATCAAAATTACTTAAATATCAATTCTTACTTTGCATAAATTAGAAGTTCTATCCTTGCTAACTGATCGTTTTATTTTATTAACGTGGAACCCACGGAACTCGCATCACATGTTCAACGATTCTCAAGAATCGTACGATTATTCACCGATTAATTGCATAACCGATTATTTCAACCCGATTTTGTTTTGCTGAATCGATTATGCCTCAATTTTATCATGTGATGCGATTATTCGATTGCTGATTGCCCAACACTAGTTCTTACCTCTTTCTCCATGTCCATGCGACCGAGAAAAGGGTGGGACAGGTAGCGAACGGCCGGCAGACTCAGGTTCTTGCAGATGAGGGCGTGTCCAAAGGTGTACTTGGTCATGAGCGAGGTCTCGGCGTCCAGGACAGTCCCGAACATGTCCAGGCCGACGTATTCCCTGAGCTCCGCGATGGCGGTCTCGGGTTCCTCGACCAGCAGGTACACCCTGGCCAGCTCCTGCTTCATTATCCTGGCCTTGAGGCAGTAGCGGCCGCTCGATTCGGCGTGGTAGCAGAACGCCAGTCGGAACATGACGAGCGCGTCGTAGAACAGGTCTTTCGACACGTAGATCTTCCCCAGTACCTCGACGGAACTCAGCATCACCACATGCAGCTTCCGGGGGAAATGGGAGAGAAATGAAAACTCTGTGATAACTCTGTTAACTCTGTGATAACTCTGTTAAATCTGTGATAACGCTGTTAACTCCGTGTTGACGATGTTAACTCTGTGATAACTCTGTTAACACTGTGATTACTCTGTTAACCTTGTGATAACTCTGTTAACTCTGTGATAACGCTGTTTACTCTGTGATAACGCTGTTAACACTGTGATAACGCTGTTAACTCTGTGATAACTCTGTTAACTCTGTGATTACTCTGTGATAACTCTGTCAACTCTGTGACAACTCTGTCAACTCTGTGATAACTCTGTTAACTCTGTGATAACTCTGTTAACTCTGTGATAACTTTATTAACTCTGTGATAACGCTGTTTACTCTGTGATAACGCTGTTAACTCTGTGATAACTCTGTTAACTCTGTGATAACTCTGTGATAACTCTGTGATAACTCTGTGATAACTCTGTGAACTCTGTGATACCTCTGTCAACTCTGTGATAACTCTGTTAACTCTGTGATAACTCTGTTAACTCTGTGATAACTCTGTTAACTCTGTGATAACTCTGTTAACTCTGTGATAACGCTGTTAACTGTGATAATGCTGTTAACTCTGTGATAACTCTGTTAACTCTGTGATTACTCTGTTAACTCTGTGATTACTCTGTTAACTCTGTGATAACTCTGTTAACTCTGTGATAACTCTGTTAACTCTGTGATAACGCTTTTAACTCTGTGATAACGCTGTTAACTCTGTGATAACGCTGTTAACTCTGTGATAACGCTGTTAACTCTGTGATAACTCTGTTAACTCTGTGATTACTCTGTTAACTCTGTGATAACTCTGTTAACTCTGTGATAACTCTGTTAACTCTGTGATAACGCTTTTAACTCTGTGATAACGCTGTTAACTCTGTGATAACGCTGTTAACTCTGTGATAACTCTGTTAACTCTGTGATTACTCTGTCAACTCGGTGATAACTCTGTTAACTCTGTGATAACTCTGTTAACTCTGTGATAACTCTGTGATAACTCTGTCAACTCTGTGATAACTCTGTCAACTCTGTGATAACTCTGTTCACTCTGTGATAACTCTGTTAACTCTGTGATAACTTGTTAATTCTTTTAATTCTGTGATAACTCTGTCAAATCTGTGATAACTCTGTGATAACTCTGTTAATTCTCATGGAAATGGGAAAGAAAAGAAAAAAAACGTCGCGAACTAAAATTAGTGCACCCAACACGTTAGTGTCGTTTGCAGCGACAGATTACAGCCAGAGCTAAATGCGTGGGGAAGTCAGTGTAATACCTTAATACCAGTGTAAAACTGAAACCCCATTTTCCCTAGAAAATTGTATCTCCAATTTCCCTAGAAAATATTTCTAGGGAATAATTTACCCTAGAATATATTTCTAGGGAAAATATTGCCCTAGAAATTAGGAAAATGTTTCTTAGGTAAATATTCCACTCAATAAACAATAGTGCACATGATTATCCAAAAAACTTAAAACCCAAGTAAAAATATAGGGAAGACTTGATAAAAATCAGAGGAATAGAGGGCATGTATCACAGTGATTGATTGAAAAGAACTCAAATTTTCCAATGTTTATTCCTTTTTTAGCAGCATGTTTACATTTTTCATTAGCATAGACGTTCTTTCATTTGCCTTCTGCTGGATGAAATCATCGTATCGCAGTCTCTTCTTTAATTCATTAATGAATGCAGCTAAAAATATAAAGGAGGTCAGAAAACGATTTTGCTTATAAATTTGGAGAAATTATGATCATAATTACACAATACCGAACCCATGCGTGCGAAACCTCCGTTGCCATTTGGATTCGGTCCACAACAATGTGATAAACAAAGATAGGATGTTTTGGATTCTGTTCATAATAATATGATAAACAAAGATTGTATGTTTTTATGAACGAAATCACCGATTTTAATAATTCACACAAAAATATGGAATGCTCATGATTATAAGAAATGTCTCCATTAACTTACCGAAAATGTCACCAACCTCGAAAAAGAAACGTGTTCTTCCGAAATTATCACTGTCTTATGTTGCTGATTCGCTTGGCTTCAGGCACTGCAACGATGCGGGTTAGCATATATTTGTTTGGTACCAAATGTTATTAAATGTGAGTTGTAACTGCTAACTCTGTGATAAATGTATGCATAACATAGGAGTAACCTTGAAATGGTGAAATTTGATCACTAAATTGAGAACGTGGAAGGGAATTATTCAAATAATATGGAACATTTTTATACGCTCCGCTCTGCATGTTTTTTTTGTCCTGCCCGAAAGCGCGCCCCGCCCTATCCTTCGCCTTGCCTCGAAGGGCAGTCCCTATTGTTCCTCGTCGATTAAGGGACAGTGTCCACTCTCGCTGTCCCTTTTCCCGCCGGATGTCCGCATCCACCCACTTCTCCCCTCCTCTACCACCCACTCACCCCTTTTAACACCCCCGCACCCTTTTTTTATTTTTTTCCCGCCGACGCTCCTTGACCCTTAGGGCCTCATTGGACAACTCCGGTCACGTGGTCCACCCTGAAGGAGTATAAAAGGGGCACTCCAGACCCCGAAAAATCAGAAGAGGAGAGGCGGCCAAGTGGTGAAGAACCCTTGCTCCCTCCTGCCCGGCCAAGTGGTGAAAAACCCTTGGTTCTTTTTGCCCTGGCACCAAGCGGTGAAGAACCATTGGTTGCTTCCCCCTCCGGCCAAGCGGTGGATAACCCTTGGTTTCCCTGGCACCAAGCGGTGAAGAACCATTGGTTGCTCCCCCCTCTGGCCAAGCGGTGGATAACCCTTGGTCTCCCCGGCACCAAGTGGTGAGAAACCCTTGGCTGCTTCCCTGCCCGGCCAAGCGGTGAAAAACCATGGGTCTTCCCCTGGCACCAAGCGGTGAAGAACCATTGGTCACTTCCCCTCCGGCCAAGCGGTGAAAAACCCTGGCAACCAAGCAGTGAAGAACCCTTGGTTGCTGTCCCTCCTGGGCTCCCCTACCTCTCCGCTTGCCCGTGGCCGGCCGATGCCGAAACGGAGTGGGAAGTGGAGGCCGGAACGGCGGCAGCGCCGCATCGAGCGCCGGGCCTTGGCATGGGCGGCAGCACAGGCTAAGCCACCCAAACACATGCTAAGCCCGCTGAAGACCCCGGAGAAGCCGGCTCCGAGTACCGACCCTGGACTCGTGTCGCCGCCGACGCAAGCCGCGGACCCCGGAGAAGCACGGACCACCCCGCCGTGGCGCCTGCAGCTCCAGGACTCCCCCCTCACCCCTTACCAGGACCCCTGCTCCTATCCCCTGCGCCGACGCGACCTCCGCGTCGTACGGGCACTATTCGGTAGGGATCCGTAACTCCCTCGGGTCTCTCACCTAGCCCTCTTCCCTTTCCCCCTCTCTCCTCCCCTACCTCTCCCATTTGCTTACCCCCTCCTTATCCCCCACCTACCCAACCTCCACCCATTCCCCCCGCTTTGTGATATAAATAAAGACAATCTGAAACCTACTGGATCGACTCCTTATTTCGTCGCCCGCTCCCCGAGTCACCCCATGAAGACACGGCAAGCCGAAAGGGGTGACACAACCCCCACCGGACCGGAAGCGGAAACGACAATTTCTCCTTGAAAACGTTTTCCTTGAGCCTAAAGATTTTCCCTAGAGCAGCATTTTTTTCTAGGGAAATAATATCCCTAAGGTTAAATTTTCAAAGGAAAACAGTTCTAGGGAAAAAAATTCCTAAAAGAAAACACTTTTTTCTAGGGAAATTTCAATTTTTCCCTTGCTTTTTCCTACGTTCTAGGGAAATTCTGTAGGGAAATTTCCAACAGGGCAGTATCACAATATCTCATCAAGTCGGGGTGGTACTATAAACATAACATTTTAACGCAACATCCGTTACGTAGCAATAATATGAGCAGAACGAAGAAATGCATGGCCACTGCTATTCCATGTTATTAAACCATGGGAATGGACACCGTTGTTCTGTATACTTAGCTCAAATTTAGCACAGGGAACGAATGTGGACCAAATTAACGAGATGTGGAACACTTCCTTTAGGGACACCAAGAGTCAAAATCCCGTGAAAGAGCTACATCTACATAATACCCTCAAGCCACCTTAAAGGTGTGTGGCAGGGGGTGAATTCTAACCAAACATGCATTATACATATCATGCATTTAAAAGGATTAGTATATATACTGTTCTAAACTAAACTATTTAAAAAAAGATAAAAATAGCAAAGCATACATGCTGTTAGCTGGGTTAGCTTCAAGTCCTTATACCAACATACAGCTACCAATATCATCCATTGCTACACTCGTTTTGCAATGCATACAGCTACATGTTATGCAATGAATAAATGCCAATCCAGAAAAACACATACATGGAAATTCCTCTGTAGTGTGATAACGCATTTTACACAATAATTGTATGAGTATGCTATTACATAGCACGCTGTACTTGCATTCTATTTTACAAGCTCTATTAATTCATTTTGACTTCGGAACATGGCTGACGTGTTGCTGACACGTTTGATTTCCAAAATAGGTTCAAATTTCTGCTTAGTTTAAAACTATTCCCTTGCAAATGCAACTCTTTGTTTTGAATTTTAGTAATACTGATATGAAAATAAATGGTCGACAGCAATGACGCTGCTACTGTTACTACCATTTTGAAGCATTAATATTAATGTCAGTGACCTTAACTGAGGCAGGCGAGATATAGTGGGAAGTATATATGTTGATAAAAAAAAAGATGGCTATTGTTCCACTAGTTTGATGTCGGTAAGTCGCGTTTCAACCGTTAGGTCATCATCAGATACACATATCTGTGAAAGGTCCTTTCACAGATGCATGTCAAAACGCGTTGTACCGACATAAAACTTGTGGAAAAAGTGTCATCTTGTCTTTTCATCATTTCAATAACCATAGAGATTATCTAAATTTCATAAAAAACATAAGAAGGAGCTTGTTGTAAGGTATATTCCTAAATTAAGGGAGTAAATAGCCTCGTAAGCACGTTCCGTCACAAGTACCATTGCCAATGTTAACAACATACTGTTGCGCCACTTTCATTCAACTAAGGGTTTGTTTACTTTAATTCGAGTAAATATTTATTGATATCAATTAAACAAGTGAGGTAAGGCGAGCACTTTTTTGCAATGCTAAATTCCACACAAAATTGCGCTACTTATATTAGTTTTTTTGGTCAAAACGACATTATCAATATAATCTGCGAATTTTACTTATTTGTAATTTAATTTTTACAGCTGCTAATCTCCTCTGCCGTATAACCACGTATAAAGTAGCTAATTTTCAACGTCTCGGTTCTTCAAATATATAATTGATGGGAAGGCAACATTATTTTATTGACAATCGATAGAAGGACCAAAAACCGATATGTCCTCAAACAAAAATGACACCTGCTTTATGATTCGATGGAGTCTCCTTATGACTCCCATAAAGGAAGACAGTGCATTTCAACGTGAAAACCCATCATTTTCAAATCTATACATAATCATAAAATGGCATATAAAATCATCAAATGGCCAATGACACATTTTTCACACCATTCGGTGGGTAAAATAATGAACTAAATTATTTGTCAAAATCATCTGGATAAGTTATCGTGCGTGCCTTAAACATTGGTTCGTCCTTGAGGAGGTTCCACCGTGACTCCGCTCATCAAAATCCCGTAAAAGAGCTACGTTGTTATTTAATGAATAAATACCGATCCAGAAAAACACCTATATGGAAAATAATCTATTATAGGGTGATAACGCATAGTACACAATAATTGTATGAGTATGATGCTATTATATATTGCGCGTTGAAGTTGCATTCTATTTTTTACATGCTCTTTTAACTCATTTTGACTTCGGAACATGACTGACGTGTTGTTGCCACGTTTAATTTACAAAGTGAGAACACATTTATCAATCCCACTAATACGTATTCTAAAATAGGTTAAATATTTTCTTACTTAGTTTCAAACTATTCCCTAGCGAGTACAACTCTTTGTTTTCAATTTTATTAATTATGATATTTCTGAAATTTGTTTTTCAACAATGACGCTGATACCATTTGGAAGCAGTGATATTACTTACACCATGTCAATATAACCATTGAAATATTTAAATTACATGAAAAATATAAGAAGCACCTTGGCAAGGTATATTCCATAATTATGTTTGTAAATAAGCTTGTAAGCATGTTACGTCACAAGTACCGTTGCCAATGTTAACAACATACTCTAGCGCCACTTTCATGTAATTGAGGCTTTTCTGCTTTTTCGAGCAAATATTTATTAATATCAATTAAACAAGTGTGGTAAGGCGAGCACGTAATTACAAAGTTAATCTACATAACGTTCCAAGTCAATCTACAAGTTAAAATCTACATAAATTTGTGCATCTTATATTACTTTTTGGTCAAAACGACATTTCTCTTTACATTATTAATCTGCAAATTTTACTGCAAGAGCCATGCTCTGTAGCATAACCACATAGTATATAAAATTGCTGATTATCAACGGCTTTTTTCTTCAAATATAAGATGGAATGGCCTCATTATTTCATTGCCAATCGATAGAAGGACCAAAAAATTGTGTCTCCTGAAATTTTTACAAAAATGACATCTACTTCATCATTCGGTGGAGTCTCCTTAAGTCAGGAATTGTGAACGACAAGCGGTTCTTAGGATCGTGTGAGGCACATGTTGAGACGAGAAGGAATTCAGTGGGTACTTGAAGATTTCTGTCGAGTGTGCAAGAAATGTCTCTTAACGTTGTCGCTGCTGCCGGCGAGACACAATCCGTGCTAAACGAATATTCGATGAATGCGATGAAGTCGGCATTACGGGTAAGTCGTCATCACCCGGATGAGGACAGGGAACAGCCCAATGACCAACTCCTTTCTCTTCACAAAAGAGAAATTGCCACCTCGGTGTGATGACTGCGGTAGAAGGGACAGTTTTATCTCAATCTCGCCCCAATAAAGAACTTTTATTATTATTACAGGCAATTGAAAATTGGTGTGATACATGGCAGTTAGAATTAAATTTAAAAAAAATGTGTAGTAATGAATTTTTGGAAAAAGAATAGCTCTCCTCCTAGCACATAGAAAAGAAGTAATAATCAAATAGCAAACGTGGAATCCATTAAATATCTTGGAATAAGACTGACACATGGTCTTTCCTGGGGTAAACATATACGTGAAATAATGGGTCAAGCTAATCGTAAACTGGGATTCGTCAAAAGAGTATTGGGTAAATGTGACGATCATGTCCGAGTAAAATCAGGTAATTAATTCCCTTGTTAGACCTCATTTGGAATATGCTGCCAGTGCATGGGATCCCTACTAAATCGGTCTAAATAACGAACTTGATTGTCTGCAGCGAAGATCGGCAAGATTTGTAAAGGGACGGTATGATAACCTTACTAGCGTAACCAGTCTATTAAATGAATTGAAATCGGAATCATTGTCAGATCGCAGGTTGAAATTCAGACTTAATCTGTTAAATAAATTCCAATACCATATTTTCAGTGATGATGTTAAAAATATTTTGCGAACCCCAATTTACTATTATGGTAGACTGGACCATGATTACAAAATTAGAGAAATTGCCGAACTGATAGATTGAAAATGTCCTTTTTTCCTCGTACAATTAGAGATACGAATAACGGTAAATTTGTACAATCGGAGAGTAGCAATGGGTAGCATTGGTAGCTGCCTTTTGGTATGAGTACTTAAAGCTAACCCTACTAACAGAATGTTTTTGCATGTTTGCTTTGCAATTTATATCTTTTTTAAATAGTGAAGTTTTGACTAGTATATTAATACTATTCCTTTTCTATGTATTATATGTAGTGCATGTTTGGTGAGAAATAAGCCCCTGCCAAACACTTTTATGGTGGCTTGCAGGGTATAATGTAGAAGTAGATGGATGTAGATACCGGGATAAATGGGTCTGTAGTTACTAGGTTCTTCCCTATCACCGCTTTTAAATATAGGTGTAATGTTAGCTACTTTCCAATCTTTGGGTATTAATATTTATTTCATATATATTTTTACGTATTATTTAAGACGTGCATGGTTAACCGATCTCGACTGTTTTGAATAGATAACCCGAGTCCTGTCAATCGAAAAGATTACGACTTCGCTCACCGGTGGCACGAGATGGCGTCCCTGTTGCCGATCGCTGGAGTAAGTTGCCTGGACACCTGGAGTCGCCGGTTCGAGTCTCCTGGGTTGAAGCTCCAGCTTGAGCTTCTGGTACACCTGCCTGAGGGCGCTGATGTTCCAGTCGTTGAGGGCTGGCGTTATCTGACCGTTGGCGATGAGCGACCCGAACAGCATCGAGAAAACCACGGAGAAGTCCGACATCTTGGACCGTTGCGAAGTTCCCTTTTCAGGAAAGAAGAAAAGCATTTTCTAAATTGCACATTCACCACGATTTACGAGTGGTGAGAGGATTATTGTGGATCTCAGTTGTTGGACCAAGTATTACCATAAGATTCATGTTAAAAGACGCAGGTAAGGGTTAAGAGGCGACTTTTGGTATAAATAAAGACGTTGTATGTAGGGTAAAAGAATTCTCAAGTGGGTGAGAGCAGAGGGTTGTCATAGATGGTATCATGTCGGTCACAATCAAAGTGATATCGGGAGTTCCTCAGGGTAGCGTAGTAGGTCCGCTTCTATTTCTACTATACATAACCGATTTGGGTACCGTAGTTAGTAGTACGCTTAGACTTTTTGCAGACGATGCGGTAGTGTATAGGGGTATATCGAAAGAAGAGGACAGGACATCGCTTAGCAAGGATTTTGATGCGATTCAAGAGTGGTGGCTGTTAGAACTTAACCTTAAAAAGACTGTAGCTAATAATTTTTGGACGAGGAATAATTCGATAGAGCGATCCTATAAAATTAATAACACGAAGATCGAAAACGTTGAAACCGTAAGATATTTAGGTGTAACAATTACTAAGGATTTATCTTGGGGAAGACACATCCGGGAATATGCGGCCGAGCGAAGAGAAAGCTAGGATTTATAAAAAGAGTACTAGGGAAATGTGATGAGAAGACAAAAGAGCAATGTTACTTTTCACTTGTTAGGCCCCATCTCGAGTATGCAGCCAGTGTGTATGGGAACCGAATGAATTAGGTTTGATCAGAGAGCTAGACAGTGTGCAGCGTAGAGCAAGAATAGGTTCGTTAAAAGGTGTTACGATAGGTTGAGTAGTGTAACAGAATTAATACAAGAATTAGAGTGGGAATGATTATCAGAGCGTAGGTTAAAGTACAGATTAAATCTATTAGAGAAATTCCTATCGGATAGGTTCACTGAAGATGTTAGGCACATATTTAAACAAAACCAGCGTATTATGCTAGATTCGACCAAACAAATAAGATTAGAGAGAAATAGATTGTCGTACTGATAGATTCAAAATGTCATTTTTCCCCCGTAATATAAGAGAACAGAATGGGCAGCATAGCAAAGGGGTAGGGGAAATATTTTAGAGCATTCTGAAGTGCATGATGCATGTATTAACCCCTTAAATACTATAGATACTAACAATCTAGTTGCATGAGACCCTATAGTTGCTTGTTTGCGTGTCGGTGGTGCACGCTTGGTGATCTTTACCCCCTGCCACACACCCTCGCGGTGGCTTGCAGGGTATCGTGTAGATGTAGATTCCCTACAACTCATTCATGGTTAAAATAGATCTCCAGGATGCCTTCTGGCAGATCAAAGTGCACCCGAAATATTATGGTTTTTATCTCAATGCTATATTTGGACTCGTCGTCCGATGGGTCACGCCCTGGCCTAGTGATGGAAATATGTCGGTCAAAATCGATTTTTAATCGAAATGAAAAGCTCGAATTTTCAGCAAAAATCGAAATTTGAACCAAAAGATCGATTAATCGAAAAAATCTACGGTTCAATTTTGAAAAAAATGCAGTTGGTACATGTTTATTATTCATATGAAAAACGCTCATAATACGAATTTGAATAATATAAAAAAACCCTAAAAATGTACTTGGAGAACATTCTTGAATTATTAGTCGTAAAAATTTACAATTTACTTTAATGTGGATCACCGCTTGGAACCATTCGGCTTCACTAAAATTTTTAAGAAAGATCAACTGATTGAGATGCTTTCTTGATGATTTAGGGCGTGCCTTTCCAATTTTACCGGCCTTAGAGAAAAGTCTTTCACATGGGGCGGATGACGTTATCATACTCAGCACTCTTATCGCGAAACGGTACGTGTTGGGGCATTCACCCTTTATCTCCTCCCAGACTTTCCTATCGACAGGTGGCCTGTTGAGGCATTGTCTGACTTCTGGCATCTACTTCTAACAAGAAGTGACCTCAGTGGCAGTTCATCGAGGACCTCTACTGACTACTACGCGCTGCTGAGATCAAACGAAATGGTCACGATCGAGTTGAAAAATCGAGTTTGGATCGAAACTCGAAGATCATGGCTCGATCTCGATTTCCTCGATCTTTGACTATTAAAACTCGATTTTCGATTTTAATCGAAATCCATTTTTCCATCACTACCCTGGCCCCGGCGATTATGCAACACTGGATCACGGCGGTGTCATCTGAGGTGTATAATAGATTTGGTGTCACCATGATACGTTATTTGGACGACTGGTTGTGTTTATTCCCCAATTATGTCATTGTATTAGTTAATACTATTATTGATTTTCTACGTGATGTCCTAGGTATTAAGATTAGCTTCACAAAGAGCCATTTAAACCTGATAAGTACGTTATTCGGGTGTGCCGCGTGAAGTTCAGGTATTGCCCCGACTTTTCGACTTAATCCCTTAAAGAAATTCCAGGGCCATATTTTCAGTGATAATAAAAATATTTTGTGAACCCCAACTTACTATAGTAGACTGGACCATAATCACAAAATTAGAGAAATTGATTGCCGAACTGACAGATTCTAAATGTCCTTTTTTCCTCGTTACAATCAGGGATATGAATAGCGGTAAACATATTCAATAAGAGTGTAGCAATGAATAACATTGGTAGCTGCATGTTGGTATAAAGACCTGAAGCTAACCCAACTAACAGCATGTTTTTGCATGTTTGCGATGCTTTTTTTATCATTTTTTAAATAGTGTACTTTAGAAAAGTGTACAGATACTAATCCTTTTTTATGCATGATATATATTAGTGCATGTTTGGTGAGAATTCACCCCCTGCCACACACCCTTATGGTGGCCTGCAGGGTATTATGTAGATGTATATGTATTGACATGCAACTAGATATATCTATGTATATAAATCACGGAGATTAAGCAGCGTCACGGAACCACGGATATGTCGAAACAATAAAGGAAATGCAGGTGCACTAAAAACGATCAAATTTAAATCAAAACCGAGTCAAGCCTAAGAAGAATATTGTTAAACAACAGGTATAAAAACGGTTAGCTAAACTGCGAAAAGCTTAAAATAACAACGAAAACTCTGCCGATGATAAAATATAAATGGGAAACGGAAATACGCTCACTATGGTATAGCCGCAACGATGTGAAACAATAAGTGGAAGATTTGTATTTGTCTTAATATATAAAATGCCATCCACGGAGAAACAATCAGCATGCTACGATTCGCTGATGACATAGCTCTCATAGCAGAGACAGAGAAGGAGCTGAATATGATGCTAACAACCATGGAAAGGACTATGGCCAGACATCAGCTGAAGATCAATAAGAAGAAGATATTGATGTGCAGCAAAAGAGAAGAGGCCAAAACCAACGTTAAACTAGGAAAACAGGAACTGGAAGAGGTGAAAGAGTTCTGCTACCTGGGAAGCAGAGTAACCAACGATGGACGAAGCAAGAAAGAAATTGTGAGTAGAATTGCCCAGGCAAAGAGGGCATTCTATCAAAAGAAGAATCTACTTACAGCTGGAAATACAAGCTTGGAAGTAAGGAAGCAATTCATCAAAACGTATATCTGGAGCATGTTCCTTTACGGCAGTGAGGCATGGACGATGACAGCAGCAGAGAAGAAAAGGGTAGAAGCATTCGAAATACGGTGCTATCGAAGAATGGTGAAGATAAAATGGATCGACCGAGTGACAAATGAAGAAGTCCTAAGAAGAGTGGGAGAACAGAGAGGTCTGCTGAAAACTATAAAAAGAAGACGGGACAACCTAATCGGCCATATCTTAAGACACGATGGCCTGATGAAGACAATCGTCGAGGGAAAAGTGAACGGGAAGAATGGAAGAGGCAGGCCTCGTATGAGTTACATGGAGCAGGTCGTAAAGGACGTGAAAGAGAGGAACTACGTTAGAATACGAAGAGGTTGTGGCCGATAGAAGAATCGAGTGGAGGGCTGCGTCAAACCAATCCTAGGATTGTTGACCCTTGATGATTGTATAAAATGCGATAAATAAATCACGGGCTTAGTTCTACTTATCGCTATCGGCACACAGTGCAACGGCAGAGACACACCGGGAACACAGGGACTCCAGCCACGGCAGGCACAGAACACTCGCACACTAAACTCACTCGTAACACTACTCATTAGGTACTGCTTAAACGAAATCTTAGAAATGAAGAAATAGAGATCGATGAAAAATAACCCGACCAAGAAACTCCAACCAAGTGACAGGAGGAAAGACATCGGGGCGAGACTGTTTACATTCCTTGGAATCGGCACGACGAAGTCATTTCCAAGAACAAATGAAGAATGCACAGGCAATGAACAATCGACGGCGACAAGGATGACCACGTCCTATCGATTGTTTACGACTTCCGGTTTCTTTTAGCCGATAAGCCATTGTCATGCTCTGAATAAGAGTAAGACGAATGCCGTCGCGATGTTTCGTTCGTGATGTTCCCAGTGAACTCGTTAAAAATGTGAAGTGACTGAGAGATTTTTAAGATTTTAAGACAAAAATTCGACGCGTTAATGAATTCAGGACTTTGTGAAGACTGAAAAAAAAACTTCCAAATCCTCGATCTTATTCCATATCTACATAATGAACTCACTCCAACATTACGGTCAAGATCCATGAAAAAGCTACAGGAATTATTGGAGAAACGTTGGTTTTTGTTTACTGTGGCGTGGAATGTAACCTGAAAATTTACTTATCCCCACGATTTAATATGCTACACCTACTTCTACATGACACCCTGTAAGCGACCATAAAGGTGTGTGGCAGGGGTGAATCCACACCAAACGTGGTTTACATATCATGCTTGAATTGCTATTTTTATATTTTTTTAATTGTGCAGTTTACTAGAGTATAATAAGTAATCCTTTTCTATGCATTATATGTAATATATGCTTGCTGTGAATTCACCCCCCTGCCACATACCTTTATGGTTGCTTGCAGGGTATTACGTATATTCAGATGTGGAAGATGGAAGGCATCAAGCATATAAGGGAATTTTACTGTCAGAGGATCTGGGAAAATGTTACATCTACATTGACGTAACACCATGAGATCACCATAAAAGTGTGTGGCAGGGGGTGAATTCACACCAACGATGCATTGCATATCATTCATAAAAAGGATTAGTATTAATACTCCAGTCTAAACTTTACGATTTAAGAAAAGATAAAAATAGCAAAGCGAACATGCAAAAACATGCTGTTAGTTGAGTTTCCTTAAAATCCTCGTACCGAAATGCAACTACCTATGCTATCCATTGATGCACTCGTATTTTTATACTCTTGGAGTATTTAAAGCTATTCATATCCCTAATTGTACGAGGAAAAAAGAACATTTTGAATCTGTCAGTTTGGCTATAAAGTTCTGTAATTTTATGCTAGTCTACCATAGTAGCTTGGAGTTAGCAAAATAATTTCAACGTCATCAGTGAAAATGGTAGCTACTGATGTAATCATGACACTGAGTACGTATTTCATCTCGTTCAAAACGTGTTGCTAAGATTGATTGGTCCCTTGAAAAAGTAATATTCATTCAACTGAATATCATTGATCAGAATGGTAGAATCGAAATAAGCAATCTTGAAAACAGAATTAAACGAGAGAAAAAACCATTACACTCATGTCCACAGTTGTCTGAAAAACGCAAAGCAAGCACGCAAAAACATGCTGTTAGTTGGGTTACCTTAAAATCCTCACAGTTGGGCTATAAATTTCTCTAATTTTGTGATCAAGGTCTACCATAGTAGGTTGGAGTTCACAAAATATTATCAACGTCATCAGTGAAAATGGTAGATACGGATGAAATCATTAAAGTGAGTATATATTTCATCTCGGCAGGCGTAGAAATTGTTAACACTGCACATTTTAACTCTTCTCTGTTCTTTAGAACAACTAAGAGATGTTATCAACGTAGATTACACATGTATGACAAATTTTTTACATTAACCCAGCTCAACACTGAAACACTTAAAAGTGATTGAGCATCTACATCGTTCCAAAAGTCATTAAAAGGTCTACGTGATGCTAAGATTGATTGATCCCTTGCAGAAGTAACATTCATTCAATTAATATCATAGATAAGAATGGTAGAATCGAAATAAGCAATCTTGAAAACAGATTTAACGAGAGAAAAAAATTATTACACTCATGTCCACAGTTGACTTAAAAACTCTAATCAGTATGAGCATTGTATAAAACAATGACAATATTGACAGTAATTCATTAACAAAACAGAAGGGAGGTCTAGAGAAAGAGTTAATGTTATTCGGAGTCTACTCAATGTTATAAAACAAAAATGTTCCTTAAAACAAACAGTATCGCCTATTTAGGGAGTCTCAGGTGGGTCAGTATCAAAATATCTCTTTGGCTGACTGTTTCGATAGTTTTTACAGATCGAAATAATACATTAGGCTTATAAATTTCTTTCACTACTAAGATGGGTTTGGATGTACGTTTTTACGGGGCTAAATAAAATATTAAACTAACGAATTCCTTATGCAACAGAGTCGGCTTTGGATGACATGTCTTTGTTGTTCTCGTAGTCAAGAAACCAAGCCTTAATCAGGGTGAAATGGGGAAATTAATAGGAAGAAAGGCTTTTACTCACTTTTTGCCGCTGTCTGCGGATGCCTGGGTCGTTTGCTGCAGTCACTGCCGACAGACGTACAGGGACTGTCGCGTTGCAAGCCGGGAATGGACAGACGCGAGAGGTATCCTCTGCGGAACCACCGTGGGATATGACTGGCGCTGATCCTGCACCTCCATTGGTTGTTTCACGGTTGAGGAGGAGGGGTTGCGCTCCTACTCCATCTTGGTGAGTTCGTGGTATTGCGCAATTCGTCGTTGGAGAGATAAAGCACCCGGGAAAAGCGAAGAACAATTGAGAACGACGGGCGCGGCGTCCAAGATTCCGTCGGACAGTTGAAGAGCGGAATGCGCACTGCTGATAATGGTCGCGTTAAGCGGAATCAACGGTTTTGGGACCGGCGGCGCGACTTTCTGCTGAACACTTGATGATTAAATCATCGTTGAGTAAGCACGTTTACGGATCTGAAGCAGTTTTTTCCACGCTGTAATCGCACCGATGAATCACCGTTTCACATGCAGTTCCAATACAAATCCATACGTCGAAATGCGTTGACGACCTCCATTGAATCGCAGTGCATTGAGCCTATTGTCCAATTTTCAACACACTTCATTAATGTGCATACGGCAAGATAAATTCTTACATAAACTCTTATCGTCCATAATTTAAGCCATCTATTTCCTAGCGGACAGTGACCTCTTTGAAGCACGATACCATCTTGCGTGGGCAATCCTTGATTTCCCGTAATTAATAAGATAAATGGATCCTAGCACCCTTAGATGCAATCAAAAAATTGCTTTTCGGCATTTGAGTCCTGGGGCGCGATCATGGTTCTTTTCGGCGCGTTATCGCTATTGATAACCTTAGCGCTAAATCCCGCTGTAGCGCATTCTTCGCGATCATGGTTCTCTGGCCTTGCGCTACAATGGCAAGATAGCGTCTGCGCACTATGAAATGCAAAAAATCAACACCCGCCTGAGAGGCTAAGAATTTCAACCAATGAGAACCACGGAAATAATGGCGGTCAGTTGAAAACATTTGAAAGCGGTAACTATGAAATGTTTACTTTTTCGATTCCCCGCGGAAATCACCTCAAATAGCAAGTACGAAAGAAAATCTGAGGATTAAAGTTTTTAAAATTGATTCAGAGAGAACGTGTTATGGAAGGAACTAAATTCGCTAGGTAAGTATTCTTTTAAATACCTCATTATTTATATTTCAGTTGTGTTGCTCTAATGGAAGTGATCTTTCGGTAATATTTAATTTAAAATATGAGCGAGTTGAATTGTGCATGCAAATACTGAGCATGAAATAATTACACCTGGTGGAGGTAATTTAGTAATGAGTGAAATTGCTCATGACTAAAGTCGGTACATGTCATATGCATACGCTTGGTCCTTGAGTTAGGGGGCAATTGCCATAAAAGGGAAAAATTGTATGGTGGGCATCGCATCACGGTCAAATTGTTGGGCCCGATGGGTGAAAAGGTATTTCGAGACCCCCAGGGCGTACGTATATGATAGGTACGCTCAATTTTAAAATTCCACTTTTTCCCAATTTCATTATATCTAAAAATACATATTGAAAATTTTCAAACGAAGATGCCGTGGAGCAAGACTTTCGCCGAGTCAAAAAGAATTAATGGCCGACTATATGGTAAAGTACCCTGAGTTGGCCAAAAATAGGGCTTCTGGTCCTTGTGGACGAGCAGCTCTAGCCAAACTATGGCAAAAATTTGCTGACGAGGCCAACGAATTGGGACCTCCAAAAGATGTGTCCCATTGGCAAAAGGTATGCTTGACAAATATAATATTGAATGATTCATTAAGAAATTTAAAAACTTTAGTGAGGGCAAGGGGTTTATTTTTTTAGGCTTGGACGGACAACAAAAGCAGAGTGAGGTGCAAGGTTGCCTCTATAAATGCAGCGAGATTGAAAACTGGGAATACAGAGGGAATTCCACTTTTAAGCAACTATGAGAACAAGATTATGGGAATCTTAGGCTCAGAGGGATGCCAGGGAACCCCTGGAAATGATTCCCTTCCCGAGGACCATGTATGTTTATTTTTTCTCTGTTACCTTTGATTTGCAGCAAAGTTGCACTGTGGTTCAGTAGAACAATTTCCAAAGGAACCTTATTATTATATTTTATAAAGTACAACATAACTACAAACAAAATAAGAAGGATTTGCAAGTATCATAAATCCCGAAGAGGAGATATCCGACTTTTATCAATATCTTAATTTATACTTACTGTAGAAAGATAAAATTCATCACATTTGCTGGTCAGAGCTGGCGTAACAGAGCGATCAAGGAAGTAAAATTTTCCCGAGTGGAATGTGTTGCATTCCAACACACATCAGTATTCAAACGTAGGATATTCCACATAGCATATTTTAGGCATTTTGATCGAGCCTCTATTACCTACAACCTTCTACATTTCCAATGAATGAAATTATCACTACCATTTACTTTCATCCCCACAACCCTCAAAATACTCTAATTCTCTGTAGCCAAATGGTATTGTGCCTTTTGGTGGTTGTTTCCTTTTTTAATACTAATACTGGATGCTCAGAGGCTTGCAATATTATGTTCATGGAAAAATCTTTCATGATCAAAGCTGTGAATGCAATTGGAGATATATGTTAGAAAGTTACATAAGGCAAAGGCATGCTTGCAAAGAATAATTCAGAATGTTAGATTATGTTATTAGTTTCATGTAAAAGTTTTATTACGGACTTTTTTAAATTAGCATATGAAGAGAGAAAAATAACAAAATATCAACATATACAAAAACATTATTAACTCCTCTACTCTAGGCGTCACTCATAAACATCATGGATGGTCTGCCCATGAGTTTGGACGGGGATGCAGACCTCAGTCCAGGTGATGCCTCTGAAGGTGAACAAATTCATTAATGTACTGCTAAAATATTTTGCTGAAAATTCAGCCAATTACATAGATTTTATTATCAATCTCCATTTTAATGTAAGCCATTTACTTGGAAGCATATTTAAACCAATAATTTTCAATTCAAATTAACACATGCTCATAATAATGCAGACATGCCAAATATTTATGCTACCAATCTCTCTGATTTGCACAGTCAGTATAGTGCTGGATGAATGTACGGTAAATTTTGGAGCCAGCACCTCCATTTCCATACCCTCCGAACCTTCCAGGGTTGAAAGAGAGAAAAGGAAGGCAAGCCATCGTGAGTAGAAAATAGTAAATTAGAATTATATTCTGAAATATATTAATTCAAGCCCAAAAAGTAATTAATACCATTATCTACTATGTTACAGTACCATGCCCAAGGGAGAAAAAAAGCATGAAAGATCAGCTGGCTGATTCTAGAAGGGAATTAGTAATCCTCCAAGAGAAGCAAAATGATATATTCCAGGTAGTGATAGGTTTTATCATTACCTTTGTCATTATATGGCAGTATTCATGACATGTGTCTTTTTAACATTTCAGACAGTACCAAAAAGGCTATCAGAGATTCGAGATGAGTCCAGAAAAATAAATAACTTACTCAAACGACTCTGTGAGGCAGTTGAAAAAATCAGTGAAGACAAAATATAATATAATAATACAAGCATCTTTTTTTTAATGGGTGGGATTTTTTTGCGAAGCATATTTAAAAATAATTACATTGTTTTCATGTCAAAATACATTTACTTAACAGAATATTTCAATTCATTTGACAATATGGTATGCATGCTTTCATTCAATCAACCCTGAGCCTATAAGTATAATAAAATACCTAGGAAACAGAAGAAATACCTACTAGAAATTGAAATGTTCCATTATCAATGCCCTCCTAACACGGTGGCCCTCAGCAATACGGGCCAGACCTTCTGCCCTAACTTCTTCCTCAGGGTCCACCACATTGAGGACTGGTACACCCTCATCTTCATCAAGCAGCTCTGGCAAACGGTACCTCAACCGCATATTATGCAAAACAGCACATGCCAGAATTATCTTGGATGCTTTTCTAGGCTCATACATTAGAATTCTCTGGCGGGATAGGCATCGCCATGTAGCCTTCATGACACCAAATAATCTTTCCACTATTGCCCGAGCTTTGCAGTGTGCGATGGTATACCTATTTTCTGGGGACATGGGCTCAGCGTGAGGCAGTGGTGTAAGCAGCCAAGGCTCATTGGGGTACCCTGAGTCACCTTCACAAATAATAGATTATCATACTATTATCAAGGCTAACTTTTGAGAACATGCTTTATGAAAAACTGATCCCTGAAATGTTTTAAACAAAAGCAGACCAATACTGGTATCCCTGAGTTGTAGGTTAGAATAGGCCATATTAAGAATAAATCAATCTATTTTCTCCATAATAATTACTCAAACTTCTCCTGCATTTATCAAAACCCATAACTTATCAATGAAACACCAGAGCTTTTTATTGTTAGATGCAATAATAACAGAAATAATTAGGAAGTGAAGAAATGAATTAAGTAAATTCTAGTGGCAGTTATGATCTTAGATGATCGTACCTAAAATCCATATATTCCTCTCACCCCTACCATGCCACATCTCCATTATTTCTCTGGCTGGACACTGCATCTAATTTCCAGCATCATGACGAGACCCCGGAAATTTTGCGCACACATTAAAAATTTTCATGTCAGCACCACATATCTAATTAAAGAAGAATTAGTGAGAATAATGGACCATTTATTTGAGACTGAGATAAATTAAAAATTGACTAACATATCCCACATGATCCTATATGTCTCAGACTAACATTTAGGTAAATTGAAACATGTACCTACCATTTGAACATTGAGGGAGTGATACCCATGCCTATTTATATAATTCTCTTCATGCTCTTTGGGGGCAAGGATGGGTATGTGAGTGCAATCAATGGCAGCCATTGCACCTGGAAAAGGATTGTTGACGAGCCTAAAATTTCTTTGTGCCTTATTCCGGTCAACTTGTGTTGCTGGAAACTTAATCCACTGCTGCACCAAGTGACGATGCATTGCTGCAATTACTTCACCCAATACAAGGGATGTGGTAGATTGGCTTACTGATATTAAAAAATCTTGTCCAACAGGCCGCTGGTAGGAACCAGTGGCAAAAAACCTGAGAGCACACAATACCTGTTGTAATGACAATGTAAATTATTTTAGGAAGGTACTACCGAGTGTGAAATTTGACAAGTAGTGTCCAGAAAGATAAATGCCTGCAATTCCACAGATAGTCCATGTGACCGTGACCGTGTAATGTAAGGTCTGAGTTCATTGCTCTAGTCTCTGGCCATAATCTTTGATACTCGAAAGAGCTGATGAAATTGGTCCTCTTCCAGAGTGAAAGGATCCATAGTATCCCTTAATCTCCTCCTCTGAATTCTAACATCCAGTGGCAACATAGTACTCCACAAAATCATCCAGAAAAAGCAATGCTTGAGCCATTACTGTGTAGCTGTTAGTAAGACCCCAATCAACACATAGGAGTCCTATATGACCTCATAAAGAGGTCTTAGGAATTTGTAGGAGTCTTACGAGACACTCCTAAAGACCTCACGATGAGATACTTAAGACGTCAGATGCAACACTATAGGAGTCTTTTACGAGGTCCTTTAAGAGCCCCCTAATGAGCTCCTACATGAATTTTCATATGACCTGTACAAGACTTCCCTACGATTGTGGTGCCACCTAGTGGTTTTTGAACGAACTACGAACGAGTATGCCACCTATTGGGTTATGGTAGAACTATGAACTAGTGGTGTCACCTAGTTTGTAATCCTACAATTACAATGATCTGATTAAAATATTCAGTCCAGTAATTTTACAAAAGTCTACAAATATTTGAAACATAACTGGAAGAAAACCTGTGATTGAAAATTATAGACATTAGAACATTTTTTGAGAATCTGATTTCACTAGCAAATTCCACAAACTGCATAGTGGTTGAGCTATTGCTGAAAGTGCACATACGATTAGATTATTCAAATTCTAATAGAAAGAGGATCAAGATGATGGGAATTACTTCAGTAAGAACAGTTTATAAGATCAAAACATTCATATAATAGAGACCTAGCGCTTACTTCAATACAGAGTTTATGAAACAATAATGCATAAATTATATCTTAGCACTTGAAAATTGGCTTGAAAAACATCATTAAATTATGAGAGTGGAAGACTATTAAAAATTAAACTTCTTCATTGTCAGTCCTATTCTTTTCTGCATATTTAATGCGATCCCCTGCATATTGCAGCCACTGTTTAGCCACCCTCTCCAGGCTGACGATTGTGGTCATTGGGTGGGACTCCAGAACGGTGGCTGGAAAATACACAAATGTATTTTAAAAAATGTTTTGTAGGAAATTACTACTTGATCTTTTCTTAGCAATATCTGATTTAAGATGTAAAAAGAAATGGAAGACACAAATCATATGAAATGCTGGCACTAAGTAAGTCTCTCCATACCTATAAGGATGCCTGAAAATTTAGTTCTGCTCAGGCACAGTCTCTTTTGAGCATCCTCCCTTTTTAAAGCCATGTTGTGGACCCATCCATGTTAAATCATAGGCTAAATTATTTGATAGGAATGATGATAATGTTTTCCTCAGATGGGCTTCACCATTGACTCCACCGATCATTTTCACTTTCAGCTTCTGCAAAGTATCAAAAGTATCTCACTTCATCTGAGTGCTTTGAATTAGCAGTGGAAATTTCCTAAATATCAATCACTGATTTTAAGAAAAAAATGCAATGGCGATATGATGACTTAAAGATAATCAAGAAATGGAAATCTTCAGTAATAGTGTACTCTTACTATAAATAATTAGAAGAATCACTCACCAATTGCTTCAGGGCTTCCTCTGCATTTTGGAGTTTACCCTAAAAATTTTTTAGCTCCCACATTGCTGTTAAGGGTAAACTTGGAAGTTCATCTAGACTTGTCCTTGTAGTAGAACTCATAATTCCTAGATCAGGGTCTTCTCTAAGTGCCAGCAGGAAATCCAATTTATTTTCCATGACTTCCTGCTTTCTTTCAATCCTCTCCAGTCTTGCAATGCAATTTCTCAAATTCTTTTTTTATCAAGTTAGCCATGTCATTTTCTGAAAGAGTTGATTTTTACTTTAGCCTTCTGATAAATGGAAAATTCAGGCATAAATTTGATTTTTCTGTCACAGTTGGATGAAAAACGAAAAAATCAATACGTACCACCATCAGATCCATCGGCTTCTGATGAAGAAGGCACTATTGCTCTCTGCCTGTCGGTTGCAATGCCTGAGCCAGAATACAAATGAAACAACAAATATAAAATAGTTCATATAAATATGTGAAATTATTTCTCCAATCTAAAGCACAACATCCAGTTCACCTTACCTCGGCTGTTGGTAGAGGTTGAGCTCCTCTGGCACGTGAACTTGATATCTGCAAAACTATTATGTAACCCATTAGATTTTGAATTGTAGGCAATAATTATATTATCTTAGAAAGCAAGCACTTTTCAATAGAATTCCAATAGTCCATACCAGTTGCCACTACATGTTCATTTACTTTTGATCCCTTATCAGATGCAGTTTTTAAATTAATTTTTGCAAGGAAAAGTAAATTATTTCAACCATTCAAGCATCCACCTCTTAACAGAGACAAAAAAGTGCAAGTTTCAAAAAAGTCAAATTGTCATAATTTTATTACTCTACTGGTGACCACTTTACCTATGGGTATTTCATCATTGATGCCCTCTACCTCAGTTGCAATTCGTGGGACTTTGAATGAAGCTGGAGGAGCCGGCAACTCATCTAATGCATCATTTCCTACCCTAAATAGGAATATTAAAGAACATGTACTCCAATAATAGCAAAGGATAAGTTGAGCTGTATTTACAGAAAATTATTCACATTGGACCACAAGCATACCTTCAGTTCTCTGCTCAAAGATATAATCATCAAAATTTTTCAGCTTCACACGCCTCTTCCCTTTACTCCCTTGTGAAGCCCATTGGATGTGCTCTTCATCTTCAGTACTCAACTCAGCCATTCTGACCTCAACTTCTCTAGCCTCCTTTAGGGTATCTGCAGAAAAGTACATATGCTAATACAACTCCACTTTACTCAATATTCACCAAATTAAAAACCATTCACACCAATATACCATAAGGTCCTAATACTCTGTCATACTTGTCAGCATGCCAGGAAGCATCAGGCTCTAGGTGACGACAAATAGCCACTCTTATCCTTTCATTTCTTGGCCATTTATAGATGCCTTGTTCCTCGTCAATCCAAGAACCTGGAATTACAGCGCACCAGTTTTCTGCCAATACCACGAAGTAGGACATCTGTAATTAAATGACATGTTGTAATATTATACAAATGCGTGGCAAAACAGATCAATGGATTAATCATGAAACTAACTACTAACCAGATGGCATTAGTTCACACTCCCTGAATAGTATAGCTATGCCCCACCCAACTGCACTAAAAAAATTATTAATGTAATAGAGTGTGCAGCATAGGGAAAAAGCAGTCCTCTGCACTGTTGAATGTTTGAATGAAGCTGGGTAGGCGCACTGCCTTGGATAAAATTTGGCTAACATTAATGGTTTTATCAGTGCTCCATTTTCCACCAAGGTGAATATCCATGGAACGAGAATCTAATGGATAAAATAACATGTCTTTTGAGCCCTGTAGAACATTGCCAATAATAAAAGGAGTACCATTGTTTAGGCCTATGGCTTTTATATACACTATTTCCTTAGTTCTCAAATAACAGCAATTGTTTGCTGGACTCTTGCTGGAGAGAACAAAATTTTGAAATCTTATTTTTTCATACACAGAACTCAATCCAGCAACAGCAGTCTTCACAGGTTTCTGCGTAATTTGGTACTTAGTAGCCACATCATTGCTACTGCACTGACTTCCTGCACACATGTATTCACACTTAATTTTCACGACTTTCGGGAAATGTTTTTAAAACGAAGCAGCTGTAGATGCAAACATTTATTAATATTCCTTCTAAATTCAATTATTTCATTCACTTGACGATCCGTACCACATTAAACATGCGTTTCAACATACTACGCGTCTTCTCAAAGAAAACCAGTATGACAGCACACGACACGAGAATAGATAGAATTGAGATAGCTTTTGCACAACACCAACAACACAAGTTTAATTTTATTTGTTCTACGTATTTAATGACCAAAGTTATTTTTAATCCACTCTCGTCTCAGAATCAGTAATGTACATACCTAACTACATTTTCCCGAGAGGAAGTTCTTTGAAATGGTTTCAACACTCTTCGCTGCACTAAGGTCAATCAACAATTCTGACGTTTTCACGTTCATATATGCTCTATAGTTGAATTATGTCTTGGTTAGCTCACTCTAAAATGCCGAATACGGTAATAATATAACATGTCTGAAAGAAGAAAAAGAATTGTCGTTACTACTCGCGGCAGGAATCCAATGAAAAACATTGGAAGGGTTATTAAAAACAATGGCAAATTGATGACTTTTCTTCAACAACACCTATTTTCAATTACGTAAATAATTATACTCGCCGTACCTGAATGCTCGAACATGATCATCGATGATAGGATGATCATCCCATTATCAAATTAAGCTGCCGTGAACACCAATAGCTTAAAATGCAATTTAGCGAGGAGTTTACTCTGACGAACTCCCACATTCGTTTCTCAACATAATTCGCCGCCGCTCTGCTTTGCGATGTTGTTATCGTTGTTATACCCTTTCTAAACGCCGCGAAATATGAGATGAACGTTGAGCTAAATAAACACCATCGGCACAATAATGAACATACAACACAGTTATTTACTATCAATTACATTAATTTAGGTACGGTACAAAAACCATCGACATACCGACGAAATTAAGCGCGACGATGATGGCAATATTGGTTATGATCAGTTATCGTAACATGACTGAACACGATCGTGGACTGGTAAATTCAACTCAAAACTGCAAAGTTGTGAGTTATGGAAACGTATAAATAAACATGTCTATCAATAAAAAATGAGCTATTTCCACCAAAATATTTTAGACATGTTCTATGAACATATGCTAAAAATATGTTAAGCACATAACATAAAATTTTTTCTACCGTATGCTAGAAATATGCGGACTGCATGAGTGCTATATGTGTGATGCAATGAGTGCATGAGCATAAAATGAGTGGCTCCTAAAATGACATGAAAACATTTTTAGCATATGCTCACAATATGATTCGAAAATGTTTCCTTGAGCAGAATGAAAATGGCGTGTGAACAGATAAGCAATGGAATATTAGTAGTGGAATTAGAACCAGATCGAGTAACCACGTTAAATGAGGCAGCGTATTCAAAGCAAACCTCGCATTTCTCCGCGCTATGAGTTCTCATCGGATCACTCTCGTGACACGTACCATAGAAATGAGTGTCAAGCCTGTAAATCGAGACTGCCCTGACATATCCCACCCTCGGCAATTAACATATGATATAAGTACTGTATGAACGTTACTCACCTTGGTTTTTAGCTCGATGTACACTTTCTGCGAACCAGACAAGGTGCGCGATGCACACGATCGGGTCCAACAAAAGTCAATCCCATGAAAAACGGGTCGAAACAAAGCCAGATCAGTAGAGTGTACAAAAGCAGGTATAATTTTTTTTAGGAATCCGAATGAATACCACAGAAGGTTGATCCAAATAAATGTCCAGATTCTGTGAAGATTTCTAAAGCAGGGCGAGAACAAAATGAGTAGCGTAAATATATTTCATTGCGAACTAAACATAATAAACAGTAGGTATTATAAATAAGGCAAAAGGAGTGCATACAAACAAAATTTACCTTGAAATTCAGGACGATGTCCGTGCACGAACACTACTCACACACGCCGTACGGACACGTGCCACAATTGGTCTACCAATTTTAGAACAAACCCCGAAAAATTGGGTAAGTTATTCGATGGATAAAATTCAGGCAGGATCAAATAAATCAGCGTCCAAAGAAAGTCCGAAGGAGGCAGGGTCAATGTAAATATAACTGTGCGGATAGTCCAAACGGTGCTCGAGGGTCGAAAACGGGAGAGTGAGGTCCAAAGTATGCTCGAAGGCAGCAATTCCGTCATGACCCTGCAGGGTAATCCAATCAGGTGCAGAGGTCAAAACAGGAGAGCGAAGTCCAAACGAAGGAGAGGTCAAAAAATATAAAGAAGCCGAGTCGCAAAAAACACACCGAATCACCGGGAAACACGCGCCAACTGCCAACTGAATGTGTCGTTTCCGTGGTCTACCACTAGGTGGATCAGAAAAGAGGTCATACAGCACGAGTCGCGAACACCTCTTTAAGACCTCCTGCTGGCGAATCGTAAAGAGGTCACACAGCACGAGTCGCGGAGAGCTCCTACAGTCGAGTTGAAAAGAGGTCATACAGTAAGAGTCGCGGAGACCTCTAGAAGAGCTCCGACAGTCGAGTCGAAAAGATGTCCCACATATGACCTCTTACATGACCTCTTCACGACGCCTGTGTTGACTGGGGACATAAGGGGTTGTTGCAGAAATACACACTAGGTACCCTCAGTGAAATACTATAACAAAGTTGCTCTAGTTTTTGAACTCACTTTCTACAAACTATGAGTGCAAGCCAAATGTATTTTTAATCAATATAGAACTGTCTCCAGGCCTTAAATTAGAGATCAAAAGTGTATCAGTAGATGTTAGAATAATGTAGTCATTAAGTCAAAAATAAAAGTAGCAAAACTAATAACAATTTACATAATACTGTTATGGACGTTTGCAAAGAGAGACCAAAGTAAGATAAGTGTCTGCAGTTCCACAGAAGCCCAAGAGACCACTGCAATATGGTAGTGTCTGTTTAGTGAAAATATCCTGATCCGTCTTTTTTGTTGTTCAAAGAGGAGAAAAAATTAATCCACCAGGGCAAAAGGGATCCATTGCAACCCCTTGAATGCCTCACCTGAATTCTCCCTTTATTTCTAACAACATAATGTTACACAACACTATCCAAAAATAACACAGCAATTGTCATGAAGCTTTGGCAAGTGATGTAGCAGAAATTAACAAAAGAAACCATCAATGGCAGGGCTTCCCAATTTCCATAACAGAATATTATGATTATTAACTCTTTAGTCATTTAAAACAAGGTGAAATTTCAGTGCAAGGTACCAGCCTTACATTTAATCAGGGGGCGACTATCCTATGGCAGAGCCAGAGGAAATTAAATAACATAAGCAGGACAAAAGTTAGAACGCACAGGAAATTAAAGTGAGATTTTACTGAATATGAGACTTGAACGCAGGGATAATTTTATTCACTCAGTAATCAACACGAAGGTTGGTTTGATTAGTGACGGTGGAGTTAACATAGTAATAAATAATAACCTCGGTAAGGATTAATGTCAAAGAAAATCAGTAATTTCTAGAGGGAAGGTTATCCAAAGATGGAACTTAAAAGTAAAAGCAGCAACCCAAAAATCGCCAATCGAATTACGATTGATGTAAGGAAAACATAGATTTACGGCCACAAATGATTTGTAAATGAATTAACACAAGCGATGTACATAACATACGTCCAAATTGTAGTACATGGCATTCTTCGGGAATAACATGCAGTTCAGCAAAAATATTTTATAACTTGTCACAAGAGACACAACCAAAACCAAACATATTTGAACTGTAAGCATAAAATGTTTATGTTTAAAATGTAAGCAAACACTACCTCCTCACGTGAGAATATAACTTTCATTAAAGTACAACATTCAATAGCACCATTCAAGTTCTAAAACGCGATTGACAAGGCATTGAAATTAATGTTTTGACAGCAGTAAATCGTCTTCTTGTGTGTTTACGGAAGACATTAAACTAAGTAAAAATCACTGCACTAAGTAACAGCAACACAAATATCACTAATAACCTTGTAAATATAAATATTATAGACCACAATATCACAGCGATCTCTTACCATAATTATGATTGGTTGATACGTACAAATTAAGAAACGATATTTCACTTTGAGCAAATATTTTTAATAAAAAATAAATACGACATACGTAACCTTGATTAATAAGTTAAGTAATTGTCCACTATGGGCAAAACAAGCTGGAAATCAGGAAATTGAAATCTGATGTGTAACACGCTTTCCACCATATTTTTTCATAACGCGGAGTTAACGCCACCTTTACAAAAGCTTTACCATATCGCTACGAAACAGGTTTTCCTGAGCCTGTAGCGCGAAATTTGAAGAACCATGATCGCCCTTTCGTTAACTTTTGCGTTAGCTGCCGATAACGGTAACGCCATCGCGTTATGAAGAACCATGATCGCGCCCCTGGTCAGCGGGTTTGTCTGTGTATGGGTCGGCAAGCGAAGGTCTCTGGTTCGATTCCCGATCCAGGAGACTTATTTTTTCGCAACTTTCAACACGGTTGCTGTGCATATCGGCAAAATAAAATTGTTGGAAAAGGGACGGTACTATATCGTCAAAAGAGTATTGGGTAAATGTGACGATCATATACGAGAAATCAACTACTTTTCCCTTGTAAGACCTCATTTGGAATATGCTGCCAGTGTATGGGATCCCTACGGAATCGGTCTAAAGAACGAACTTGAACGTATGCAGCGAAGATCGGCAAGATTTGTAAAGGGACGGTACGATAACCTTTTTAGCGTAACCAGTCTAATATATGAATGGAAATGGGAATCATTGTCAGATCGCAGGTTGAAATTAAGACTTAATCTCTTAAACAAATTCCAAGACCATATTTTCAGTGATGACGTCAAAAATATTTTGCGGACCCCTACTTACTATGGTAGACTGGACCATAACCATAAAACTAGAGAAATAGATTGCCTAACTGACAGATTCAAAATGTCCTTTTTTCCTCGTACTATTAGGGATATGAATAACGGTAAATATATCCAGTACGAGTGATAACATTGGTAGCTGCATGTTGGTATAAGGACTTATAGCTAACCCAACTAACGGCATGTTTTTGCATGCATGCTTTGCTATTTTTATCTTTTTTTAAATAGCGTAGTTTTGAACAGTACCTCTAAAAATACTAATCCTTTTTTTATGCATGATATGTAGTGCAGGTTTGGTGAGAGTTCACCTCCTGCCAGACACCTTTATGGTGGCTTGCAGGGTATTATGTAGATGTAGATATAACTATATTAGCGTATAAACAGTCTATAAAATGAGTGAAAATGGAATCATTATCACACCACAGCGTGAAATTTAAACTTAATCTCTTAAATAAATTCCGAGATAATATCTTCAGTGATGATGTTAAAAATATTTAGCGAACCCCAACTTACTATGGTAGACTGGACCGCAAAACCAGAGAAATTGATTGCCAATCTGACAGATTCAAAATTTCCTTTTTTCCTCGTACTATTAGGGATATGAATAGCATTAAATGTATCAAATTGCATAAATGTGAGTGTATCAATGTACCTTGGGTGGCTGCATATTGGTATTGCACAAGGAAAGTGCATATAAAAATTCTTGATCACCACCTGAAGACGGTGCCTATGCACTGAAGATGCAGCTGAAGATGTGCGTATGCACTGAAGGTGCACCTGAAGATGTGCGTATGCACTGAAGATGCACCTGAAGATGTGCTTATGCACTGAAAATGCACCTGAAGATGCACCTAAAGATGTGCTTATGCACTGAAGATGCACCTGAAGATGTGGATATGCTTTGAAGATGCACCTGAAGATGTGCTTTTGCACTGAAGATGCACCTGAAGATGTGCTTTTGCACTGAAGATGCACCTGAAGATGTGCTTATGCACTGAAAATGCACCTGAAGATGCACCTGAAGATGTGCTTATGCACTGAAGATGCACCTGAATATGTGCTTATGCACTGAAGATGCACCTGAAGATGTGGATATGCGTTGAAGATGCACCTGAAGATGTACTTTTGCACTGAAGATGCACCTGAAGATGTGCTTTTGCACTGAAGATGCACCTGAAGATGTGCTTATGCACTGAAGATGCACCTGAAGATGTGCTTATGCACTGAAAATGTACCAGAAGATATACTTATGCACTGAAAATGCACCTGAAGATGTACTTATGCACTGAAGATGCACCTGAAGATGTGATTATGCACTGAAGATGCACCTGAAGATGTGCTTATGCACTGAAGTTGCACCTGAAGATGTCCTTATGCACTGAAGATTCACCTGAAGATGTGGATATGCACTGAAAATGCACCTGAAGATGTGCTTATTAACTGAAGATGCACCTGAATATGTTCTTATGCACTGAAGATGCACCTGAAGATGTGGATATGCTTTGAAGATGCACCTGAAGATGTGCTTTTGCACTGAAGATGCACCTGAAGATGTGCTTATGCACTGAAGATGCACCTGAAGATGTGCTTATGCACTGAAACCCGGGACCTGGCAGCGTTATTTTAGTTTGTGGTTTGTAAAAGTTATTCATTTTGTTGATAAAATATCATACCACCAAGTCACTAGTGATCCTCTTTTATCTAGCAGAGTAACCAACGATGGAAGGAGAAAAAAAGAGGTAGTGAGTAGAAAAGCCCTGACAAAGACGATATAGCATGAAAAGAAGAATCTACTTACAGCTGGAAATTCAAGCTTAGAAGCAAGGAAACAATGAGGTCGTTTACCATCTTTTTTTATTGCCGAATCTGATAGAGTTTGTAAAATAAAAGGACCCGTATTTTTCCGTTTTCTGATCCGACAATTATTTCCCGAGTTATAAGCGGCGAAAAACTGATGTTTTTAACCCTTTCGGAAAAGTGGGTGTGGTGCTACCTCTGACGTATACTGACTTCGTCCAATCACAACTGAGCCCGCGAAGCTACTTTGCCTTTTCCCAATGGGGGGGAAACAGCTGGCTCTGCCAATGGGAGCAGTTGCGACAGCATCTGTGCGAGCAGACCTTCCGAGAACCCCCCCTCCACTCCCTTCCCTTCTCCTAAAAAGCATTCAAGGACGGGAGGAAAGTGACGTCAATGTTATCACAGCAGCATTTTCGGTGGGCGTCACCTTTTGCTTATTTTAATTTTTGATTTATGAGTGAATGGTTGTGGTTAGAAGATTAATTTTTTCACTAAAATTCTTTTTTCGTTCCCATCTAACGATTTCATGTACAAAATTGCGATTTCGGTTCCGAGTTAACGCCCCCATTGGAACGTGTTCAAACACAGAATTGTTTCCCCTGTGACAACAAGTCGCACCACGTGGCACCTTAGTTGAAGCCGTGACAATGCTCTCAGGATCCGAAGTGTGGAAACCCTTTCCCCAATGAGACTTTTTTAAAATTCTGTGTTTCCGCCAGTTGATGTGTTTATGACCCCCCTTCCCTCAGCTCCGCCTCATACCCTAACCCCGGCACCCTTGCCCTCCCATTCACGTGTCTTTCCTCTGCCCGCCAATAGGCTTTCCACCGCCCCCCCCCCTTCTTCCGCCTCTTCCCCACTCCTCACATCCCCGCATATTATATATAGCGCACTATGGATGTTATTTTTCACCTGACGATGCTGCAGTGCCAACGAAACCCGGGTCGGAATAAAGTTTTTATGTGGTAAATTGCAAATTTTGTCTTTTTTCTGATATGTTAAGGTTGTTTGTAGTGCAAGATACATGTAATAACAACCAGTAATCCCTTTCTTATTATGTAGATACAAACCATCTAGCTGCATCTGCCTCTATTATCTAGCATGTCTCCATTAAATATCCTAGTTGCATGTCAATAAAAGTTCATGTTTGTTGTGAATTCACCCCCTGCCACACATCCTCGTGGTGGCGCGCAGGGTAGGGGAGGGTGGGGCTAAATGGACCGTTTTTCGTTTGCGGCATCCTGGAGGGCGAATTTAGGCAATTTTACTTTTGAAAGAACTGTGTACCTTGTAGAAAATTTGATGCTCTATAACTGCTACAAATCTGTCAAGCCGTATCAGCATCGAAAGTATGTTTTTATGGCCGATTTTTGGAAAGTGCGCAGCGTTTTTTAAGCGAAATGAGTGTTTCGAGGTGGCTTTCGAAAGGAGAAACAGAAAAATGGCGAATTAAAAATACAATGAGCGATGTTGCTAACATAAATCATTTATTAATATATATTTAGTTCATCGACAGAAATATGTTCGACTTGATTTTTGCGTGGATTTTCCGCTGGGCGTCAGCGCATCTTTGGAGCTGTGGGTGATCTTTTGGGGGCTACACGGCATCCTACTAATCAAATAGATCCCTCATGATGTCCTCCGTGAAAGCAAAGCAAAGAAAATGCCGAAATGCATGCAAAACACGCGGTCCATTGAGCCCCACAGCAAACGGACCATTTAGCCCCACAGCAAGTTTCGGCAGTGGCAAAGGCGCACAACAGAAATCTACGAGTTGATCCCCTCAACTGCAATTTTTTCCGAAAGAGAACTATCCACTTACCTACTGTACCAAAATTCACAATAAAAACTTCACAAAAACTCTCAGCAATCAAAACCTTCGGAGCACTAAATATTTTGATTGACAACACCATAGCAAACGCCAAAACACAAATGAGTTTGCGTTGCCACAAATGGCGCACAACGACTGACGTGCCTTTGCGATGCCAAAATCAGTCTACAGTAAAAATTTGAACTCTCTAGCTCATCAAACATGCGCACAAATTGAAATTGAAGAAATTAATTGCGGTCCATTTAGCCCCACTCTCCCCTACTGTGTGGATTTAGATGTAAATAATCCTGTTCAATGTTGCTATACTCTTCGATATAAGCGTTGTATTAGTATAAAAAAGGGATATTTACATCAGAGATAATGTATAGGATATGTCATATTTTTCTACATTATACATTTATATTACATAATTTATATTTATAAAGCCATGCATATAAAGCCATTAGTAATGCAGAAATATGTGCATTTAAAAAAAATCACTGCAGACAACTCTTCTACATGAGAAACTACACAATCTACCATAACGTTCCGATGATCACTTTGTTTGATGATGCAATTGCAGACAAATTTCTATCCCGGCATGCCTTGGATGTGAAAGACAAAGAGGGACAAATTAAGAAGAGTAAACTCTAAGATAGATATGAGTAAGAATTACTTTCTCTTATGCGCGACTGCAATTTGAAAAGTACCGTTCCATAAACATCACAAACCACGCTTTACCCAGCATGTCTCCATTGAATATCCTAGTTGCTAGTCAATAGAGCATGTTTGGTGATCTTTCACCCCCTGCCTCACACCCTCGCGGTGGCCTACATAGGGTATTGGGTAGATGTGGATGTAATATTTATTTTCCGGCTCTCACACATTTCTCCTATTTCTTTTTGGCAAAAAGTGATCTTCAATTGTCCGGTGACCTCCTGCCACACGCTTGCCAGTGACCGCAGAATGGAATGTAAATGTAGATACAGTCAAACTCGGATATAACGAGATCCAAGGGACCAAATGCCTTTGCTCGTAATATCCGTTACTCGTAATATATCCGTTACGAGTAGCAACATGTACTGTCACTCACTGTCTTCCCCTTTTTCACGTGCTTACACACATACGAGGCATGTCCGGAAAGTAAGTACCGTTTCGTTCTACCGTCACCACAACGCTAGTGTCACAGTTCCTCGCATGTGTACTCGTCTTTATGGTTCATTGTCTTTCGACTGACGCCATTGCAGCCAGATTGTGTTGTGTTTACATTTGTTAGTGGTCGTTTAAAATTTTTAAAACAATATCTGATCCCGCCGACTGTGAAGTGCGTTCTGTAATACGGTTTTTGAACGCAAAGAATGTTAATCCAGCTGAAATTCATCGTCAACTTGTAGAGATTTATGGTGAAAGTGTAATGACTGATGGGATGGTGAGAAAGTGGGTTAGAAAATTCAGTGATGGACGAACCAGTGTTCATGACGAAGCACGGAGTGGGCGGCCTTCTGTTTTCAATGATGGTTTGGTTGAAAAAGTGAATGAGAAAATTCTTGAAAACAGACGGTTTACGATAAAAATGCTTTCTGAAGATTCCAACAAATTTCAAAAACTTTTGTGCATGAGATGGTCGCCAATTGCTTAAATTATCGCAAACTGTATTCCCTTTGGGTTCCGAAGATGCTTACGGATGTCCACAAACGAAGTGCATTGACATTGACATTTCAATGCACATGGAAGTGCATTGACATTTCTTACCCGATGCAGTTTTGAGGGAGGTGACTTCTTAAACAGTATTGTGACTAACACTTATCCTTGAATTTGAAGTGTGATTTTGGAGTAAAGCGCTTTGACAGCGATGACGACGCAAAGAACGGTGTTCAGCAATGGCTGTCTTCCCTGGCGACATCTCTCTATGAAGAGGGCATGGAAAAGTTGGTTTCCCGTTATGACTAATGTCTAAACAATGGTGGCAACTATGTAGAAAAATAGTGAAAGGTATACTCTTTCATGCAAAAATAAATCTTGCCTTGAAAAAATATATTTTAAATAGTTTTTTCCCAAACGGTACTTACTTTCCGGACAAGCCTCGTACTATTATAATGCAGAGGTGATAACATAACTATAGATTAACATAAGACCATTGAAATTACAAAATGAACAATTTATTCAGTAAAATATCCACATGCATGCAAAATTTACGCGAAAAAGTCCTTGGTACGACAGTACAGCCACTGCTAGTTCATTTGGACTAATGACCGTAAGGCTCTGTAATACAGTCTCGTTTTAACCGTTATACATTGCTCATAAAATGCATTATTTCCAAACAACCCTTCTCTTTCTTCCCTCGCAATATCCGAGATCTCGTTTTAACCGTGCTCGTTATAAACGGGTTTCACTGTATCTGCAATTTGTGCGTTTGAATGTAACGAACACAAATTTTAAATCATCCGTTGACAGGTAACGAAGGGACGGAAGTTGTCAAAATGCTCTGCGAGGAACTGGACGATCCTGTCGACGTCGACGCCGTGCTGACATCTGTGATTGCAAGAGCGCACCAGGAGAACCTCGCGAAGAAACCCATGTTCTGCTCGACTCTGCACGACAAGCTGTTCTTGCACGACGGGTGAGTTACGATATCGATACCTATTGGCTTGTGCGATGACCGATTTTGGTCATCGATCATCGAATAGAGTGTACACGATGATCGATGACTATCGATGAATATCGATGAATTACGATGACTCTCGATGATCGGTGCGGATGTCTCGGTTGGCAGTTTGGTGTGGCTATTAAGTGAAGATTGAATTGGGTTTGAGAAGGACAAGGCCTATTTATTAAAGAGCGAAACAAGCAGGAAGTTACAAATTAAACAACAATTCTTTGTTGTGGTGTAATACAATTCTCATTTCCGCATTTACATCCGTGAGTACAATTGGTCGTCCAACACAACGTTTCCTGCATCGCTGAAGAACCGCTCTGACGACGTTGAAGTGGCAGGAATACAGCGGTTATTTCCTCGCGTACTTCTGAAGGCGGGGATACACAGTTCCTTCCTGTCCCTATACCAATATAGGACGTCCGAATATTTGGATATAGCAGGGACCTCCTCGTACTTGTGGAGCTCCTTTCTGGAAGGGTTCGTCAGCAGAGGTAGCGTTTCTCGTGTCAGCAGCACATCACGACTCATCGACATCAATGATTCGCATCAACTCATCGACATCGATGATTCTCATCTACTCATCGACATCGATGGTCGATGACATTCATCGTCATCGATTAATCGACTCATCGCACAAGCCTATCGATACCTCTCTACGAGTCGATAACCTCTCCGGACCTATCGACATAGCTATCTACACGCTAAAACACGGAGTTCGTTGGTCTTTGTCTAAAAGCCACCGCTAGGGTTTGTGATAGGATTATAATCTTTTTCTTGGTTTCCTTTGTCGAAGTCACCTGGGATTAGCTCCTGGTCATTTTCGGGAGTCAACGTTGATAGAGAGCGCCAGGGAAACACTTAGGTACACGTTTACATCCCTTAAGTTGCCAAGAGAGGCGGATTGTTCAGGTTGGTTGGTTATTCAGGGGAGGCGACCGAGAGCTGAGGTCATTTGCGCCATTTTAGGGTAACTGGTGGGGTAATTGGGTAATGGTGGGAGTTTTTTCAGGGAATGGAGGAAGGGTGGAGGGAAACCCGGCGTCGGCATTAGCCTACTCTTAACGGCAGGCGCCAAGGGGTCACATGCATTAACGTCCCATCCGACGGACGGAATACTGAACGTGAAATTCCCTCCACTACTGTCGGCGCAGAAATTATGTGCATTCGAGTTTGAATACAAATAACAAATTAACAGCTGAGCCTACAGGAAAACCAATCACACCGTGATTTTTCTTATTTCATTCTGCGTTATTGGATAGCAGACTTAAATTTTTAAAATGCATTTTCATATTTTTCTACAACAAATGTAACTTAAAAAGTGCCGGTTTTAGACGGTGTTCCAGCGAAGCGCGGACTTTGATGACTCGTAAATCAATAATAATGCGTTCAATTGCAACCTAAGTCTGAAGAATGATAGATACATATTAGGGATGGGTCCATTCGGTTCTTCGGTTCCACCGGTTCTTGAGCTTAGAACCGGAACCGAAGCCAAAAATAATCGGTACCGAAATAATTGGCGAGGAAACCAGTTTGAAACCTGCTCACACTATGAAAGTGGAGGCTTCACAATAAAACCTGGTGAAATAGTGTACTTAGATGCTTCAAAGTTGCCGCGACTTATTCGGATTCAGTCATTAAAATGTCTATATGATTTATTTTATTACATCCAATTGTATTAAGTGATGAAATACCGCCGTAATAAGGATATCCTGATTGATAGGTGTATGTTACGGTCCACCTCCGTTGGAGGTGCGAGTCCTCATATCATTTTCGTAAATTAGATCATAATATAGTATATATAACACAAAAATATAATGAAGTAGGTATTCTTTTTCAAGAAATATGTCTCTGAAAATGATTATTGATTATCTTATCTTACCACTAAGCAATGCAAAGTAAGCGGTAAATTAAGAACCGGAACCGAGAACCGAAGTTAAGAACCGAACCGGACCCGAAAAAAAGTGGAACCGACCCATCCATAATATATATGTTTTCCATGCACTCTGTAGGTTTCCATTGCATAACTTTAATAGAAGAAAAGTTGTGATTAATTATATAAAAAGTTAGCATTTCAAAACTGGGGTGTCGCAGAATTTCGTTCTTGGTCGCGTCATAATCCACATGTCCTGAACGTATCCAACATGTGTAATTGTCTAATATTTCAACACATGCGTTTAATTTGAATCGATTTTTATTAATACTGGCGAAAGCGAGCTCCCTCTGCAAGCTACTGGCGTGCAGTATTGCCCTACCGTGGGAGATCGAATTTCGCTCCATAAAAACTATCGAAATCACCTGCTAAATAGATATTTGGATACTGAACAGCCTCAGACATTCTAGATCGGCGATAATGCTCGTATTTGTGGGTTTAATCATCGCGGTTTTCTCAATTTGTGCAAACTACTGGCAGCATGTACTATTTCTCTGTACCACACGTGTGCTTTTTGAGTGAATCACTAAGAATTAGGGATGGGCAACTCGAATACCACGAATAATGGACTTTTCGTGATATTCGATAATCGATGAAGAAATTAAAATGCTACCCCGAATATGCGATTTTGAAATTTTGGCGCTAATTGGCATTAATACCTACTACCTTCACCGAGATCTAGGTTCGGTTATTGATGATATATTTTTTATATTTTCACTAAAATTCAGTCAAATGATTTCACACGTTTGAATTACTGAAACTCATCACACTATACAAGGTTACCGGAAATAAACGTAGTGAATTGTTTCTGTCCATTTCAGTTGAACAGGCAATCGAGGTGTCTTGCCAGTCGAACTCCATCAATGTCTTTAGCATGCTTACTTTGCTATCTTTATCTTTTTAAACAGAGAAGTTTATACTAATATATTAACATTAATCCTATTTTATGCATGATTTGCAGTGCATGTTTGGTGAGAATTCGCCCCCTGCCACACACCTATACGGTGGCTTGCAGGGTATTATGTAGATGTAGATGAATGTCTCTAAATATATGGATGCGCGGAATGAAGTAATTCAATAGATAGAAAAATGGGGAAAATATTTTTATCAAGTGTTTCGAGATATTGTAAGAATGAGGGCGTTTACTCGGAACCGAAACCGTAATTTTGTGCACGAAATTGTTAGATGGAAACGAAAAAAGAAATTTAGTGAAAAAATTAATCTTCTAACCACAACCATTCACTTCAATAAATCATAAATTTAAATAAGAAAAGGTGACGCCCACCGAAAAAGCTGCTGTGATAACATTGACGTCATTTTCCTCCCGTCCTTGACTGCTATTAGGGGAAGGGAAGGGAGTGGAGGGGGGTTCTCGGGAGGTCTGCTCACACGGATGCCATTGCAACTGCTCCTATTGGCAGAGTCAGCTGTGTCCCACACCCATTGCGATGAGGCGAAGTAGCTTCGCGGGTTCAGTTGTGATTGGACGAAGTCGACATACGTCAGAGGTTACACCACGTCCACTTTTCCGAAAGGGTTAAAAAACATCAGTTTTTCGACGCCTATAACTCGAGAAATAATTGACGGATCAAAAAACGGAAAAATACTGGTCTTTTTATTTTACAAACTCTATCCGATTCGGCAATAAAAAATATAGTAAACGACCCCATTGTTATAGACAAAAGTTTTACTTAGTCGTTAGTAATAATGTGGTCAAAACGAGGGAAACTAACAAATGAATAACGATTAGCACCTCGATGTTCTGTACAAGTGGTTTGCGAGGAAGAGCACCTAAAACGTAAAATACCAATCGCCAGGCATGAGTTCCTCATCAATGACTTTCGGCATCCACAACTGGAGATAACTAGGTATGTGAATAGATCAATCATTTACTCTTGAGTTGTTTTTAGAATAATGGTTAATTTGCTGAATAATATTATATGCTTATATTTTATACTTATCTTAAAATTTTAGTCTTAAATTTGATAGGTGAAAACTGAATGCCTACATTATTCGATATTCGATTCTGATGTATATTCGAGGCAAAATTTTGTACTCGAGCTCAATATTTGAATTTGGAAATAAATGTATTCGACCCATCTCAACTAGGAATCATTTCAGTTTCGTACAGGCGTCGTTCTTATTTTAGGCCTTAGAAAAATTTCGGACAGGTGTGCAGTAATTTATTTCTCTCGTTCAAGATCAGTAATTTCGATTTCGCCCGTTTATCAATGGCATTCAGGAGAATGCTCTTCCTGCAAGGGGGATCTTATCTTTCCGAGTGACACGTGGAGCTCCCAAAGTGTTTCAAAACGAGTGAATTCATTGGAGATGCTTCTTACGATCATGTTGAAGGGTGTGCGCAACACAACGTTCTTTTATTTACTCGTAGAGAGCACTTGTTGAGTATTTAACTGGGTTTGTGGAAAGGTTCATCACTATGGACGTAAAAACGTCTAATCTATCTTAGTGAAATCTCTTAGATGGTTTACGGTGTGGATAAGAGTTGAAATGTTCAAGGTATACCTAATAGGGTAGTTTCCTATTATTTTTTTATTGTCTCGATCGAAAGTTTATAACCTCTGGAGTACGTGTTTCAAGCCGTTCGATTTTTAAATGACCTAAAGTACTTTTCCTCATTAATTAAAAAGTGAAAAAAATCAATGGCGCGAAAGCGCGATGGCAAACTATTGCATGCCGGTTAATCCTACGTGTGACGTGAAATTATTTCCTCATCCTGCCACCAGGTAGTGCTGCGGAAGCTTCGAAGTAGACGCTGCACTCCGTTAAAGCTTATTAACTAGTATCGGAGGTGTATTTATTCCCTTAATTTATTATCACTAACTTTTATTTAGTTATTTAATATTATTTATGCAGTTGATTAATTTAAAATCAGTTAGTATTCCTTTCACAAGCATACCGTGTAGTAGATCGCCCATCGCCGCACGACCTTCACGCCATGCTTCGTCGTAGCAGAAGACACGACGAGCAGTAAAACCTATAAGACGACTATTAATACCATGTTTAACTGAGAAGACTTTTCTAGCGTTGATAGTTTTCACAGGCTATTACTAATACATATTCACTAGAGCTGAGGAGCCCTGAAGACAATGATAAGTTCAGGAGACGAATTTTCCTATTTCCCTGACAACGTAAACTCCCAACCTGTTACGTCAGCAAGAAGGCAGCGCACCCCGCCATTTTAGAGCCTTTTCAGATGGCCTTAAAATTAACATTTGACTCTCTAGTAAACTGGGATTTCTCAATGCAAACTTTTTACGCAAACTAAATACACTTATGGCAGGGCACAAAACGCAATTAATGTAGTCTGTTTTCTTTGATGAAGGAATCTACCCTATTTCTATGCCTGCCGAGATGAGATATACTTTCGAAGCAAGTTAATTTTGGTGGGGTTAAATAAATTTCCGGGTCACATGTCGCTTGGCAGTAGTCTAAAACCAACGTTTCTCCGATAATTCCTGTGGCTTCTTCACGTCTCCTAATCATCATTTTGGGGTGGGTACGTTACATAAGTATGAAATGAGATCGTGGAGTTGGGAGATGCAGTCTTCTTAAAGTACTGAATAGGGTAGTTTCCTATTATTTTTTTATTGTCTTGATCAAAAGTTTATAACCTCTGGAGTACGTGTTTTAAGCCGTTCGATTTTTAAATGACGTTAAGTATTTTTTCTCATTAATTAAAAAGTAAAAAAAATCAATGGCGCGAAAACGCGACGGCAAACTATTGCATGCCGGTTAATCCTACGTGTGATGTCAAACTATTTCCTCTACCTGCCACCAGGTGGTGCTGCGGGCGCTTCCAAATAGACGCCGCACTCCGTTAAAGCTTATGAACAAGTATTGGAGGCATATTTATTCCGTTAATTAATTATAATAACTTTTATTTATTTATTTAACATTACTTATGCAGTTGATTCATTTAAAATCAGTTAGTATTCCTTTCACAAGCATATCATGTAGTTCGCCTATCGCCGCACGACCTTCACGCCATGCTTCGTCGTAGCAGAAGACACAGCGAGCAGGACGTCCTTGAGCCTATAAAATGACTAATAATACCATGTTTAACTGAGAATTCTTTTCCAACATTGATAGTTTTTACAGGTTAATACTAATAAATATTCCCTAGAGCTGAGGGGCCCTGAAATACAACGGTAAGTTCAGGAGACGAATTTTCCTATGCTTCGCAACGTAAACTACCTACCTGTTACGTCAGCATGAAGGCAGCGCACCCCGCCATTTCAGAGCCTTTTCAAATGGCCTTAAAATTAACATTTAATTCTCTACTAAACTGGGATTTCTCGATACAAACTTTTGGCGTGATCTAAATACATTTATGGCAGGGCAAAAATCGCAATTAATGAAGTCTGTTTTCTTTGATGAAGGAAACCACCTTATTCCACAACGCGTCAAGTTTTTGTCCTGAAATCTTAAATTCTCTCAATCATTGCAAGTATAATTTGAGATCCTGTGGAAGATAGGTGAACTAATGCCACGTCCTTCGACTATTCTCAGTGAGACCAAGACAATGGGTTATTCTCGCGTCGTAAAAATAGATGCGATGTTGTTATTCTTGCATCCGTCGATTTCCCATTGTCATTGTATTCTTGGAATCGCTCTAGGAAGTGACGGCGTAGTTGATTCCTAGAAACACAGAAACAGACACAGTCGCACCCCATGTGTTTCATTTCAAGTACCTAACCGAGGTTCTTAAAAAGATTCATTTCCGAGTTTTCATTTCAACGTATCCACTGACTACAGCCCTGTTTTCCGATCTTTATATTGAATACACTCTTCAACTTTCAACCTTAAAACATTTTTCGATCAGGTCTCCTCTTATCAAAACAACTCTGTGATTAATGGTATTGGCATGGCAGTGTTATGCATGACCGCCGATCGTATATTTTCTACGAATCCGTTCGGGTGATCCGGAACCGTTCGTATGTTTTCGGTATCCTTCCGGAGTAACAAAATTTAGAAATTCAAAGTTCGCGAACCTTCCATGGAATCCTTAAACGGCTTTACTCGCTGAAGTTGCACAATAGCTGATGTGTTTGTAGGAGTGCTTACCAGACCGGAAATTAACTTCTGCACGGCAACTCCGAAGAGGGAACGAAAAAACCTGGAAGACATCTCTCGGCTTCCCAGAATCCCAGGTGGCGCCGAGGTAGGGAACGGTTGGGGAGGGAAATTTGAACCAAAACAAAAGATGCGCGGCCGTGCGAACATACCGCCCCCAGTTTATTTCCCACGAAATTAAGAGTAAGGCCGAATTCGCTAATTAGCTGTCTTAGATAATGCTCCCTTCGTACGGAGGAAGCCATCTTGTAGTGTGTCCGAATTCGTAGGCATCAGTTTAGTCACCGAATTTAGTCACCTAATGTTGCCTTCAGCAAAGTGAGCATGAAGTGTATCCTTTTGCGTCGCCATCTTTAAAAACCATCCCATAATTCTTAGCGCCTTAGGAGGGTAGAAGAATGGTTGTTGTGGTAACGAAATGTAAACAATTACTTGCGCGATGTTTATTGCTCATAAAGAAGCCGACGAAATACTTCATGTGTGAGTTTGATATTATTTCGTTTTTTTCCCATTTCAGAAAGATTGAAATTCAAATGCTAAAAATGACAAATATTAATTAAATAGGCAATCCTAAGTGTATAACGGAAAATAATTCATGACTATATCTTGCTAAGACATTCAAATCGGAGTGGCAAAGTTTCAAAGAACAGAAATATTTCTATAAATCGGTGAGATGAATTGCGGTGAGAAGGACATTAAAGTGAAAACAACTTAAGAAACAGCTCTTTGTTGTGGCATAATACAATTCTCATTTCCGCATTTTCATCGGTGAGTAGATGTCGGTCGTCCAACTCAACATTTCCTGCATCGCTGAAGAACCGCTCTGATGACGTTGAAGCGGCAGGAATACAGAGCTGTTTCCTCGCGTACTTCTGAAGGCGGGGATACACATCCTTCCTCTCCCTATACCAATGTAGGACGTTCGAAGATTTGGATAAATCTGGGACCTCCTTGTACTTGTGGAGCTCCACCAGGAAGGTGTCGTCAGCAGAGGTAGCGTTTTTCGTGTCAGCAACACATCACGACTCATCGACATCAATGATTCGCATCAACATCGATGATTCGACATCGATGATTCGCATCGACTCATTGACATCGATGATTCTCATCGACTCATCGCAGTCGATGGTCATGAGTGCATTCATCGTCATCGATTTCAGTTATCGCACCGCGATGATTGAAATCATCGTCGATGACTTCGATTAATCGACTCATCGCACAAGCCTACTGCACACTGTATAGTTCTCTGATCAAACCTAATTCATTTTGATCCCATACACTGGCTGCATACTCAAGGTGGGGCCTAACTACTAAAAAATATATCATCACTCTTTTGTCTTCTCATCACATTTCCCTTGTACCCTTATTTATTAAATCCTAGCTTCCTCTTCGCTCGATCTTTTAAGCAGCGTTTACACGTAGCAGTTGACTGCTATGACAGTCGCGAGATGAGCATTATATGTCTATATCGCTACTGTTTGATGAGTCTGCACCAACTGCTATGCAGCTTAAAGCGGCTATTTATGCGTTGTCATAACAAAGAAAACGATTTTTATTTCAACAGTGATTGATGCTTAAATTTACATGAAATTCTTCAAGTAATAAATATAATTGACGAATATCTTTTGTTCGCATTCTTTAAAGATTAGAATCTCGCCTTTGGGGAGGCATATCCTTGTTATTATATAGAAATTCCCGATATCAGACGTCGTGTATTTTCCGAAATAATCGGACATTTTTCACAAAATTCCTAAATAATCGGACAAATCAATCAGGTGTACATTAATAAGGTGTATAGCAGCGTTTACACGTAGCAATTGACTACTATGACAGTCGCGAGATGCGCGATATATCTACATCGCTACTGCGATGATGCGTCTGCACCAACCTCTAAGCAGCTTAAAGCCGCTTTTTATGTGTTGTCATAAGAAATAAAAAGCGTTTTATTTCAATAGTGATTGATGCTTAAATTTTCATGAAATTCTTCAAGCAATAAATTCCAAATTCATTTATTTTTGGTTCCCATCATTTAAAGAGTGGAATATACCCTTTGGGGAGGGATAGCCTTGATATTATATCCAAATTCCCGATATCAGACGTCGTGTATTGCTTTCCGTTGGCGATTGTTGCGATTGCGTTGAATACATTTCCGCTGGAAAGAAGACGGGCTTCAACTTTGCTAATAGCTCGAGCTAGGATCGATAGTGTTCGACATGAGTCCAGTATCGACCTGAACTCTCATCACAGTTGCTATTTACACATGCGAGTGGAGCTTAATATTAGTGGCTTGCAGGGTATCACGTAGTTGTAGATGAACCCTCGAGGTGGCGTATTCAAATAGTTATTGAATGTGAACCTTTCTCAGCAGGGTCCATGGTCACCTCCGACGCGATCCCAGCCTCCTGAAGGCGATGGGAAAGGTGAGAGTGTTGTCGTGGTTGATCGAGGACTTTCGAGATCTTCAACTGGAGATGGAGTCACTCCCGATGCAATCGGACGAGAAGGCCGTGCGCAGTGCATTCTGGGAGCGGGTGGAGGTCAGGAAGGGCAAGGTCAACGCGAAGCAAATCGAGGAGTACCTGAGGAGAGGTGAGTGAAGGCCATTATAGATGGGCAACTTTGTAAAGTACCGCGGTAATTTTAGTGGATTACCGTGGTGTTTTTGGTAAAATTCCTACTCCCCTGAAAATTACCGTAATATCTTGTTGTGTTGTATTATCTAACTGAAATGTCTGATATTGTGCATATTAATTTATAATTCTTGTTATTTAATGCTTTATTTCCAAGTCATTTAAATAATTATGTATGCTGCCTTTCTTAAATTTCTTTTTCCTTAAAGCGTTTTCTTTAATTTTATATCGTATTTTTTATTGTAATGGTTATGTAATTATTGGTTCAACCAATCAATTGTTTAACCAATAAACCTTTACCAATTAATGGTGATGTACTCATTATATTCGTATTTATTATTTATTGTTAATTTATATGTGTAATATTGCTCCATTATCCAATTCTACGGCTGTTGCCTTGACTACATTCGCTTTATTTTATTTTTTTCTTTTCTTTTTGGCATGTAATAATTTTTTATTCGATATTCCAGGGGAATTATAGTCCCAGAACAATAAAGAACGTTTTCTATTCTAATAAACGCTAACTTTCGGAAAAGTTCTTTTTCAGAAAATTTCTATTCAAGATATTTATTCAATTCTGAATCAAAAATATTCTACTTCACTTTGACTTTACGTTCCCACGTTTGATAATATTTACATTATGCAGTAGTTACGGATAACATTAGGAAAGTATTAAAATCTGAGCTAGGCCACCGGTAGGCTAGTGCAAGCAGTTATCAGCTGTAGAAATTTCCAAAGAAAATAATTTTGATTCAGTGTGATTGTTTCATAGTAATCTGTCATAGTAAAACTGTTGAATCGATAGATCTGCCAGTTAGAGAGGGGCAACTCGGTAAATTACCGCAATAAATTTCGTAAATTACCGTGGTAGTTTTCGTAAAATAACAACACCCCTGAGAATTACCGTAACAAACGTTAATTTTCAGGAAAGTTCTTTTTCAGAAAATTTCTGCATCACGAAGAAACCATTGGAATGGGTGATATTATGAATCAAGTAGCTAAGACGATTTTGTTTACATTGTGTCCATGATTTATACCAATTAATTCAGGGTAAAATAACAAATGCACATTTCGCAGAGGTATGTCTTTGGAATCGAAAATTTCGCATAGTACGACAAAAGAGAGGCAAATTGCGTGTTGCCGCCAACATGGTTTCAATTTTTTAATGAGTTATAATAGATAAACGTCGTGATTTGTTTGATATAATAGCGTCGGCATTTATATCCCAATGCCATTTGATGTCGTTTTGAGTCCTCTGGTAAGGATTTGCAGCTCAAAACTTACGGTAATTTTCGAAAATTACCGTAATTTACCTCAATTGAAAATTACGGTAGTTTACCCATCTCTAAAGGTCACATGGGAGGGTGTGTTGGAAGCCACCGGGATCATCTCGGATAGGAGTGGTAACCAAGGAGTAGTCACGTGGTACGAACACAAATACGATGCATATGCAATCTATGCAATCTATGCATTTTTCTAGCCGCCATTTTGCGAAAAGAATTGACGAAATTAAAAAAAAATCAATCAATTTCAGGCGATTGAACTTTCACCAAAAAAAGTTTCTCCATCATAAAAATGGTGTTATTGGTCAAAAAATTCAAATTCCAAAAGTCGACCGAGTGGTCAAATGATACGGCCACCCTCATTCTATTTTCCACGCATCGTAATTTTTTTCCTGTTTTTAAGTGCATTCCTGCTAAAATTAAACGATTTGTTTGGAATATAAAATAAAAATGATGCTAAATAATACTTTTTAAATTAAATATTTTATAATTTAAACAAGATTTCCCATTAAAAATGAGATTGTTTACAAAATTGACATTACTATATGTTTCAAAAGTGTTAAATCATTTAGGACTGGAGTAAAAGTAAAAAATTCGATATGCAACGACCTAAGTTGCATTAGTAGTTCCATGAGAAAAATAAATATCAGGAGCAGGTCAGCTTTCAAAACAATTGGTTACAGGTTACATTGTTACGAACAATTCGTTAAGGCCGTTGTACACGGTACAATTTCTTGCACGAGATCTTGTACAATAAATTGAACGGCGAGATTGGACCAAGATATTGTACAAGAAGTTGGTTCACGGTCGTACACGATCAAAGATTTTCATGCAATTTGAATCGCCAATAACATGCGCAGATATCGTTTTCTGTCCAACAGCTGAATCGCGATATCCGATAACGATAGTATTTTGAAAATACTGCCATGGGTTACAACGATTTGCTACCATTAATCCTAGCATTAAAAAAATGAAATTATACGATTGGTTACTTGCACTCTTTCATCGGCTCATGAAACCCATCATTCATCGTCCAAACATCATGTTTTCGCTCGTTGCATATATTTATTTTTGGTTCAATAACGTCATCTTAATTTCATTGAGGTTTAATGTTTCCCAGTGTGTCCAACTCATCTTTTGAGAAATAGAACACTTCCGACGCGACAGACGAATATCACAATATGGAAGCAACGAAGCATATCATAATATGGAAGCAACGAAGAATATCACGATATGTACAACAAAAATGGAAGTTTTTCCACGCTTACAGAAATAAAAGTGATCGCAAACAGAACACCAACCTTACGAATACTAAACGAACGCATCACTACCGTCACATGTCATGCGCAGACGCTACTGAGTGGATCTTGGACGGTTTCATCCAATACTATAGAGCATGATCTAATTTCTTGTACAAGAAATTGTACGAACCTCTCGTACACGATACAATTTGCGCATTGTACAAGTTCTTGTACAAGAAATTGTACCGTGTACAACGGCCTTTACAGGTACGCCAGGATTGACAACACCAATCGAAAGAGCTTTGAAAACTGAATTTAATATTATTGTTTTCATGAATAAAATCAAATAAAAACAAATATAAAAGTAAGGAGACTTAACAAAGAAAAACAAGACGAGGTCTCACGATAAACTCAAAGCACTCCACTGACGATCTATTGCTCAACCTGGGTTGATGGGTAGTGACCACGTGGCACAATAGGAGGCCGCTTCCCCATACATCACAAGTGGCCGCAAATTAGTCTATAGGCCGTTTAATATCCAGGAATTATCTCGACTACAAACCGTGCACGTGTTAAACGTTTTTACACGCGTACAAGAGGAATAAATCCAGTCTATATACCGTTGTATGTCCGCCCCAAACAGGATAATACTCGTCTATGGTCAAATCAGGTATTAAGTGACAAGTAATTTTATGTATTGATTATGTAATTTACGCAATTAATACGTAAGATAGGTAAAATGTATCCAGGATAAACATGTTAAAAATATTTATAACCAGGGACGGTAGTACTACAAAACTGCGATGGAAAAAAAATGTCGTCAGATAGATTCGAACTATGAATGTGTACGTTGCGATCTGCACACTGTACCCCTGACCCTTGATTCTGATGATTCTTGATGAACGACAAGTTATTTTAAGCATTTTTAGCGTTATGATTGTAACAAAATGTTTCAAACTTTCCTGTTGAAGTTATTGGATTTATAACCCCATAAGTGGGGTGATTCGTAAATCATTAATCAGGGAATACCTGCCTAACAATTTTCGTCAGCATTCTAACATATCAGACTAGCGTCAACATCGGACACTCCCTTGGTAAATTTTTAGGCTCTTCTGAGAAAACATTTCCGTCGACATGAAATTCAAATATTAATCTTATTAATCAGGCATCTACATAACCCAATCTTGTAATAGATACATGTATAGAAACCCATACGTTTCTACAGAAAAATACAATATACGAATGCAAAACTTGTTCATCGCCTTTCGTATTAGGATATTAAAATTTGCGTGTTGGCTAGGAATTAAGTAATCAACATGGACAATCGTAACTCAAGTGTTCGATCCGAAAATATTCATTAAAAGTTTATTCTGGAATTGGTTTAATGTTGGGATAATTTGAGTTGAACCCCGAACAACCACGAATATTGTTTAGGTAAATATGGGGATACACCTTAGTCTAGATTTCGACCCAACATACACGAATAATTACATAACATGTGCCGTATGGGTCACTGGATACTGATTATATCCAGGGGATGTTTTGGCTACCTAAAACAAAATAGGAGAATGGCCATGTCAGGAGCATGGCCGTAACGGGAACACCCACCTCATATGTTTCAGAAAGCCAGAAAGTAGCTGTGATTACACAACCGGGCGGTCAGATCACGTGTCAGTGCGATTGGAACAGTTTACAATCACCGTAATGAACAGTGTAATACGGGGGTTGGATGCCTCGGCTCAAAATTCCCCTTCAGACGTTCGGCTTTTCCCTCGCTACATCGAATACAACCGAGTTAAAAGTTTCAATTTACACCGTTTTATGCCAGAAAGATGCCGCTATGTCGCAAATGTTTGTAACAAAAGGGCGATGTTTCTTTTCACTAGTTAGGTCTCACCTTGAGTATGTAGCCAGTGTGCATGGGATTCAAATGAATTCGGTATGATCAGTGAACTGCAGACAGTGTGCAGCGTAGAGCAGGAATAGCTTCGTTAAAACGTGTTACGATAGGTTTAGTAGTGTATCAGAATTAATACCAGATTCATGTTGGGAATCATTATCAGAGCGTAGGTTGAAATACACATTAAATCCATTACAGAAATTTAAATCGGATAGCTTTACTGAATATATTAGGCATATACTAAAACCACCATCGTATTATGCTATATTCGACCAGATAAATAAGATTAGAGAGAAAGATTGTCGTACTGATAGATTCAAAATGTCATTTTTACTCACTTATTATGAGAGAACATAATAGGCAGCAGAGCAAAGGGATAGGCATTAGGTGAAATATTATAGAGTAATCTGTAGTGCATGATGCATGTATTGACAACTTATTCCTTTGCCCCATTACTGCTAGTAATCGAGTAACTTTTCATCTTTGAAAATACGTCTTTTCAAGCATCAGTCTTGCATTGTAATCACAGCTATCAGGTTATGCATAAAACATGCCCGTCTTCTTATCCACCACACTCAACATGTCGGCACCGTACTGTTAAGACCTTCATCTTATTAACAATTGTAAAAATGAGGCATCTTTCTAGCGTTGAGTAGATAAAACTAGAATTTATTACCTTTTTGGCAGCAGACATAGCGACAAAAAAATTCGAAGCCTAGAAAAACAATTGGAACAACCGCCATTGGCTGCGATCGCATAACCAACTGGTTAAATAACCGGGAAGTGTGACTAAAACTGTTTACACTAATCGTAACCTATACAAAATCGGCCTAAACAATGAAATTTAACGTGTGCAGCGAAGAGCGACACGATTTGTAAAGGTATGATAACTATATTAGCGTAGCCAGTCTATTGAATGAATTAAAATGGGAATGATTGTTAGGTCGCACGTTGAAATTTAGTCTTAATCTCTAAAATAAATTCCAAAGTAATATTTTCACCCATGACGTGAAAAATATTTTGCGAACCCTAAATTACTATGGTAGACTGGACCATAATCATAAATTAGAGAAATTTATTGCCGAACTGATACATTTGAAATGTCCATTTTTCCTCGTACAATTACGGATATGAATAACGGTAAATATGTCCAATACGAGTGTATCAATTAGATAGGATAGCTGGTTGCATGTTGGTATAAGGACTTGAAGGTAACCTAACTAACAGCATGTTCTTGAATGCTTGTTTGCTATTTTTCTTTTTTAAATAAAGTTTAGACTAGTATATTATTACAAATCCTTTTTTATGCTTTATATGAAGTGCATATTTGGCGAGAATTCACCCCCTGCAACACACCTTTATGGTGGCTTGCAGGGTATTATGTAGATGTAGATGTAATCCACAGCGACGGCTAGTGTGATCTTATGGTTAAGTGTGTTTTCACACATTCGGCTTTTCGCTACTACTCTACTCGAACTAAGATAAAAAGTTCCAATTTTCACATTTGATGTCATCTAGATGGTGATATATAGCAGGTGTTTCCTCATACGCTTGGAATGTAACGCATGTTTTGTGTGAATTCACCCCCTACCTCATCCATCTACATAGTACACAAATAAACATCATAAAAGTTATCAAAAATACATAATGGATAAAAATACATTAATTGATAACCTTTAATATATTTATTCTTTTGGATATATCTACAGCTATTCACATCCCTAATTGTACGAGGAAAGAAGGACATTTAAGCCCGTTTCAGACGATACATGATCCAGCACAAGACCTAGTGTTTGCTAGCCGCTACTTGATATTGAGACCGGAACCTAGCATGATTTCACATACGTGAAATAATGGATCAAGCTAATCGTAAACTTGGATTCGTCAAAAGAGTACTGGGTAAATGTGACGTTCATGCTCGAGAAATCAGCTACTTTTCCCTTGTTAGACCTCATTTGGAATATGCTGCCAGTGAATGGAATCCCTACGAAATCGGTCTAAATAACGAACTTGAACGTGTGCAGCAAAGATCGGCAAGATTTGTAAAGTGCCGGTATGATAACCTTATTAGCGTAACCAGTCTATTAAATTAATTAAATTGGGAATCCTTGTCGGATCGCAGTTGGAAATTAAGACTTAATCTCTTAAATAAATTCCAAGACCATATTTTCATTTATGATGTTAGAAATATTTTGCGGACCCCAACTTACTATGGTAGACTGGACCATAATCATAAAATTAGAGAAATAGATTGCCGATCTGACAGATTCAAAATGTCCCTTTTTCCTCGTACAATTAGGGATATGAATAAGGGTAAATATATCTAGTACGAGTGTAGCAATGGATAACATTGGTAGCTGCATGTTGGTATAAGGACAGAAAGTTAACCCAACTAACAGCATGTTTTTGCATTTGTATGTATGCTTTGCTATATAAATTTTAATTACAAATTTTATGCATGATATGTACTGCATGTTTGGTGAGAGTTCACCCCCTGCCACCAACCTTTATGGGGGCTTGCGGGGTATTATGTAGATGTAGACGCACTTGATCCAGTACAAGGTCTAGTATACTCGCTAGTATGTTAGCTTTCCAGTACCGTGCGAATGGAACCAGTATGCTTGCATGGTCGCTAGTATACTCGCTGAGCTACTTGATTTCAAACTTGATGCAGTACTAGATTTCTAGTAGCTCAAAGTAGCCATCGACCAATCACGTCACGTGACATACGCTGTGTAATCTTCTCTTTTTGAAATTAGTATGGAACCGTATGGAATGACCACTTCATAGCAATCACAAGGTCAGATTATCGTATGAAACCCCCTAGCAGGGTTCCAATCATCTACATCTACATAATACCCTGCAAGCCACCGTAAAGGTGTGTGGCAGGGGGTGAACTCTCACCAAACATGCAGTACATATCATGCATAAAATTTGTAATTAAAAATTTATATAGCAAAGCACACATACAAATGCAAAAACATGCTGTTAGTTGGGTTAACTTTCTGTCCTTATACCAACATGCAGCTACCAATGTTATCCATTGCTACACTTGTACTGAATATATTTCCCGTTATTCATATCCCTAATAGTACGAGGAAAAAAGAACATTTTGAAATTGTCAGTTCGGCAATCGATTTCTCTAATTTTGTGATTATGGTCCAGTGTTCCATAGAAAGTTGGGGTCCGCAATATATTTCTAACATCATCACTGAAAATATGGACTTGGAATTTGTTTAAGAGATTAAGTCTCAATTTCAACCTGCGATCTGACAATGATTCCCAATTTAATTCATTTAATAGATTGGTCATACGCTAATATAATTATGTAGTACCGTCCCTTTAAAAATCTTGCCGATCTTCGCTGCACAAGTTCAAGTTCGTTATTTTGACCGATTTCGTAGGGATCCCATACACTGGCAGTATATTCCAAATGAGGTCTTACAAGGGAAAAGTAGCTGATTTCTCGTACATGATCAATATAAAAATCATATCATGCATAAATAAAGGATTAGCAACGATATACTAATCCAAATTTCACAACTTTAAAAAAAGATGAAAATAGTATAGCAAGCATGCAATACAATGCTGTTAGTTGAGTTAGCTTTAAGTCCTTATACCAACATGCAGCTACCAATGTTATCCATTGCTACACTCGTACTGGATATATTTACCGCTATTCATATCCCTATTTGTGCGAGGAAAAAAGGACATTTTGAATCTGTCAGTTCGGCAATCAATTTCTCTAATTTTTGTTAATGGTCCCTACCTTAGTAAGTTGGGGTTCGCAAAATATTTTTAACGTCATCACTAAAAAAATTATCTAGTAATTTATTTAAGAGATTCAGTTTAAATTTCAAGCCTCAGTCTAATTAATGATTCCCATTTAAATTCATTTACTAGACTGGTTATACGCTAATATAGTTATCGTACCGTCCCTTAACAAATCTTGCCAATCATCGCTGAACACGTTCAAGTTCATTATTTTGTCCCATTTCGTAGGAATCCCTTGTATGCTGGCAGCATATTCCAAATGAGGTCTAACAAAGGAAAAAAGGCTCGTGCTAATCTACGATCTTTATTCTTGGATACTGGGTGTTGCGTACATGTTGTCTACAGCTACATAATACCCTGCAAGCCACCATAAAGGTGTGTGGCAGGGTGGTAGTGTCATGAGTAGTTACAGATATTTTTAATATTTTCAGTGAAGGACTGTGACTTCCTGGTGGTAATCATTTCGACGCACGGGATGCAGGAGGACGTGACCCTGACCAGTGACATGGGGTTCACCCTGGGTCAATTGTGGTCCTGGCTCGCACACCTCAAGGGCATTCCGAAGCTCATCATCCGTGACGTGAGTGATCAACGAACGTTCACGAGTTGCGCTTGGAATGCAAAATGGATGTAGTCGTCCACGAAACCACGTAATTTGAAGAGTGCGCAGATGCGAACAAAACACCCGCACAATATCATATTCTACAGACCCTTTACATAGGGATCAGAATATAATATGATAATGATAATTTTTATTGCCCTTTTAAACATGATCCAGAATTGCATAATCACTTTCAAAAATAATACTTCTTTCCCTTGTAAGACCTCATTTGGAATATGCTGCCAGTGTATGGGATCCCTACGAAATCGGTCTAAATAACGAACTTGAACATGTGCAGCGTAGCGTACCTTATTAGCGTAACCAGTCTATTAAATGAATTAAATTGGGAATCCTTGTCAGATCGCAGGTTGAAATTCAGACTTAATCAGTTAAATAAATTCCAATACCATATTTTCAGTGATGATGTTAAAAATATTTTGCGGACCCCAACTTACTATGGTAGACTGGACCATAATCACAAAATTAGAGAAATTGATTGCCGAACTAAGAGATTCAAAACGTCCTTGTTTTCCTCGTACTATTAGGGATATGAAGAGCGGTAAATATATCCAGTACGAGTGTAGCAATGGATAACATTGGTAGCTGCATGTTGGTATAAGGAATTATAGCTAACCCAACAAACAGCATGTTTTTGCATGTATGTTTTGCTATTTTTATCTTTTTATAAATAGCGTAGTTTTGAACAGTACCTATACAAGTACTTATCCTTTTTTTATGCATGATATGTAGTGCATGATTGGTGAAAGTTCACCCCCTGCCACACACTTTTATGGTGGCTTGCAGGGTATTACGTAGACGTAGTGGGCAGGAGCTTTAGGTGATCTCAAAGGAATTTGCCTGTTGTTGGGAGCACCTTCAGGGACAGAATAAATGAACAAAACAAAAATGATCACTACAGTTGTGACAGTATCAAAGTTAATCCCGAGAAATATTCAACGAATCAGAGTTTGACCAGCTTAAAAAAGATTTATTGTGATTGGTGGATTTAATGTAATGCACAGTTGTTTACCACATGGTAAAAAATTGACACAAACTAGAGGTTTACCACAATTTTGGTTCCGAGTAAACGCCTGCATTGGCGGATTCGTGCAATAGCCATCACTCACAGCTAACATTCGCCTGTACTGCATGATTAATGTTATTATCTGGAGGTGGGAAAATACTCTTGGTTTCAAATAAGTAGCGTATAAAAGTCAACTGAGGTGATTCTCGCCAGATAATATTGGCTTTTCAGCATGTTTGCACGGAATAACTTTCTTTTCACTAGTTAGGCCCCACCTTGAGTATGTAGCCAGTGTGTATGGGATCCGAATCAATTAGGTTTGATCAGAGAATTAGACAGTGTGCAGCGTAGAGCAGGAATAGGTTCGTTAATAAGTGATAGGAGAAGGTTGAGTAGTGTATCAGAATTAATACAAGAATTAGAGTGGGAATCATTATTTGATCGAAGGTTAAAGTACCGATTAAATCTATTAGAGAATTTCCAATCGGATAGCTTTACTGAAGATGTTAGGCATATATTAAAAACACCAAAGTATTATGCTAGATTCGACCAGATAAATAAGATCACAGAGAAAGAGATTGTCGTACTGATAGATTCAAAATGTCATTTTTCCTCTGTACTATAAGAGAACAGAATAGGCAGCATAGCAAAGGGATAGGTAATAGGAGAAATATTTTAGAGTAGCCTGTAGTGCATGATGCATGTATTAATCCCTTAAATATAATAGATACTAACAATCTAGCTGCCTGATACCCTATAGTAGCATGTTTGCATGTCAATAGTGCATGCCTGGTGATCTTCACCCCCTGCCACACACCCTCGCGTTGGCTTGAAGGGTATCACGTAGATGTAGATAGGGTTCTTTGTAAAGAGAAGCTTGATAACCCGTCACAAATGCACTGAGTAATTGAGGTGATTGGATGGGGTTACGGAGAATATCTGGAACCATTGTTGAGCAATTGCTGTTGTTGTTCGGAGAATGTTTATGTAGATAAATTAAACCACCCTGGGATGGGATTTGAATTGAGAAGTGATGCATTGCCATTTGCCATGTGATCCATGCATTTGATTTTATTTGGAGGGAGGGATTATTTAGTCTCAATTAAAGAGGTCTGTTTGTCTGTTAATCTATGTATCCATGCGCAGCATTGTCGGGAGCCGTGGCCCGGTGACGCATGCGCAGCAGCTCTGCGGAGGAATGTTCTGGAAGGCCTACCCACGAGACTGCTTTCTAATCTGCCCGACAACACGTTGCTGATGATGTCATGCACCGATGGTAAATGAATTTTAAAAAATTCATTCCAAATCATGAGTGTAGTCCATAACTTAAATTGATTTATAGTAATAACATAAGGAGATTCTATCGTGACTCCGCGATTCAAAATCCCGTAAAAGAGCTATGTTGTTATTTAATGAATAAAAACCGATCCAGAAAAACGCCTATATGGAAAATCATCTACAGGGTGATAACGCATACACGATAATTGTATGAGTATGCTAAAATATAGCACGTTGTAGTTGCATTCTATTTTAATACAAGCTCTCTTTCAACTCATTTTGACTTCGGAACAGGGCTGACGTGTTGTTGCCACGTTTAATTTACAAAATGAGAATACATGCTCAATCCCGCTAATACGTATTCTAAAATAGGTTAAATATTTTCTTCCTAACTAGTGTTAAACCATTCTCTTGCAAATACAACTCTTTGTTTTGAATTTTATTAATATTGATATTTTTTAAAACTCTTTGGCAACAATGACGCTGCTACTATTTGTAAGCATTGATATTAAATACACCATGTCGATAACTAATGAAATATTTAAATTGCGTAAAAAATATAAGAAGAAGCTTGGTGTAAGGTATATTCCTAAATTAAGTTAGTAAATAGGCTTGTAAGCACGTTCCGTCACAAGTACCAAAGTATCTAATGATAACAACATACTGTAACGCCACTTTCATGTAACTAAGTCTTTTCTTCTTTTTTTCGAGCAAAAATTCATTAATATCAATTAAACATGTGTGGTAAGGCGAGCACTTTTGTATAATGCTAAATTCTACTTAAAATTGCGCATCTTATATCAGTTTTTTGTCATAGCCACATATAAAATATCTGATCTTCAACGTCTTTTTTCTTCAAATATATTATGGAAAGGCCAAATTATTCTATTGCCAATCGATAGAAGGGCCAAAAAATGATGTGTCCTGAAACTTACACAAAAGTGACATCTGTTTCATAATTCGGTGGAGCCACCTTAAATGAACGTTTCTTAAGGGTTCAAAAGGTGAATATTTTATGGATTTAGACCGTATTCCGTAGTGAACCACTTTCAAAACTGTTCTCTTTTGAGACAAAAGGAACGTGATGAGAAACTTAATTGAAGTCTAATTAAAAAAATATGAGTGACAGGATAATAATAATGGGATCGTTTACCATATTTTTTTATCGCCGAATCTGATAGAGTTTGTAAAATAAAAAGACCTGTATTTTTCCGTTTTTTGATCCGACAATTATTTCCCGAGTTATAAGCGGCGGAAAACTGATGTTTTTAACCCTTTCGGAAAAGTGGGCGTGGTGCAACCTCTGACGTACATCGACTTTGTCCAATCACAACTGAGCCCGCGAAGCTACTTTGCCTTATCGCAATAAGGGGGGGGGGGCACAGTTGACTCTGCGAATAGGACAGTTGCGACAGCATCTGTGCGAGCAAACCTTCCGAGAACCCCCCTCCACTCCCTTCCATTCCCCTAAAAGCAGTAAAGGACGGGAGGAAAATGAAACCAATGTTATCGAAGCAGCTTTTTCGGTGGGCGTCACCTTTTTTCTATTTTAATTTTTGATTTATGAGTGAATGGTTGTGGTTAGAAGATTAATTTTTTCACTAAAATTCTTTATTCGTTTCCATCTAACGGTTTCGTGTACAAAATTGCGATTTCGGTTCCGAGTAAAACGCCCCCATTGTGATATAGTTACACGTCAAATATACAGTACCTGGTTGAAGTAGGCGAAATCTGTACTAGGCATTAAGAATAGAATTTACTCTAATTAGAATAAAGTGCATTAATGCGTATCCGTTGGAAGTTCATTGACGCCACTGCCATGAAGTTGGAGAATATTAGACAAGCGTAACATAATATAAAAGGCCAGAGATATTATTTATTGCCGAAGAGGAGGGTTCTATCATTCCCAAAAAAACAAATCTGACTTCATTGTCAACAATAGACAATACATTCGTATACACCTCCGCCTTTGATTCTTCTGACCTGAATGTTTCTAAATAAAGTTTTTCTTTTTGTATTCTTTTTGTATAAGTCCAAGCAGCAATTAGATAGAGTTCAAAAGTTGAGGCTTTACTTTGTGGAACCACTCGATTGGAAATGAAAATTCACTTTGTACGTTCCACACAAAGACTGTATTGGTTTCGACAAAATATGTCATTATCATTACCTTGATAATGACATATTTTGTTGATTTCGACTTGATTTTGTCGAAACTAATCAAAGAAATTTTAAATTGTATATTTGGAATTTGCACAACGTGAAGAACGTAAACCTTCTTAGATCACAAATTGTATATTTCAACAAATGATTTCTTGAATGAAACACTATTGAGAAAATGAAAAATGATGAAACACTATTAACGTTAAATGTAGCGAGAAACAAATGCAAATTTCAATATTGGTATAAAGGAAATTATCGGACATGAATTATCTTGACAGGCCATCCGAATAATTAAAATGATAGGGACAAACAATTTTTCCCTCACCTTCACCGTATTCCTCCATTTTTGAAGAAAGCGGTCGCCTTTGCCAGGAACTCGCTTGTTTATTCAACGACAGAAGCTTCGACAATTCAGGAACCGTTCGTGAGCCGATCATTAAGAGAGCGAGACGGATCTCCCGCCTTCCCGCAAAGAGTCATTACAAAGGTGAGATTACAGAATACCCTCCCTGGATCGGCAGTTATTCATGGAATGACATGTAAGCTATTTAAGGGATTCTGGTGCGAGTGGAGCCATGCATGGAACCTCCTTAAGGTGGCTGGGTCGAAATTTACAGGTGTATAGATTTTCTTCATAATTTCAATATTTGTTCCTTTAATTATGCTCTAAAATTCTACGGGAAATTTTTTTGGGGTTTTCGGTGTAGTTTTTGAGATATTTAAGGTTTTTTTTTTAACATGAGCCCTTATGGCGCACCCCGCTTCGTAAGGTTTAATTATGCATTATTTACGTTTCTCAACCATACAGATTTTCACCAAAAACTGAAATGATGTGGTTATTAGCCAACAATTTTTATTCTGAGAAAATCAACCAGTGTTATCGACTTATTTCCTCCGTATATACGAAAGAAATAAAATATTCCTTAAATGTTCAAATATCGCACGCGAAGTTTTGTGGTGCATTTGGCAACGTGGAATCAGACGAGGAAAAGCGAACGCGCGAGAAACCACAACAAATCACACCACAAAGTCCAAGAATATTACAATGTAGTCCCCTTGACAGAGTTCTTGAGAATAGACGAATACGACATCTACCGTTACGACCGCTGAAACACTGAAACAATTGCCTACACAACAGCAGTGCCGAATTTCAGAATGTGCATTGTTGCCGAGTAAAAAAGAGAGATTAAATAAATGGTTTAAACAAATGTTATAAATGTTTAAGCGTTTAATCAGAATGATTTCGTCACTAAAAAGTATGCTAATACCCATAGCACAAAATTACATACTTTTTCAATCAATGCATTAAAACCAACATCTCCAAGGTCAAAGGATATGCACAGAGTGACAACGTTCAGGGGGCCGATTGTGTAATTCAGATAACGTTCGATCGTTAGTGACCCGTTCAATATCGATCGAGCTCACCGTCTTCGAAAGAGGATGAAAAGTGCGATTGTATAAGCTTGATCGTCACCAGGCAATCGAAAGTTACGGTGTTGTCAGATTTACAGCATATTTCGCACTTGTTTCTCTTGTGCGCATGCGCAAAGAGCTTTAATTTGAAGTGGTTGCATTTGTTTTGAATATTAAGAATTAATAATAAACATTACAATGCCTCCAAATTTAAGATAACTTCCTCACGAGTATTATACAGTGGCCTCAATGCGTTCCCAATTGATAAATTAATTCATAATTACTTGTCATACCATGACTTTCACAGTTAATTATCAAAAACGTCTGCTTAATTTGCAACTCATAATATTTCGTTATCACTCAAATCGTGTTCTCTATTGCTGATAGTGAATTAAATAATGCTACATCGTGTTGAAATTCCCTATTATCACTCCGGATATTCTCGTCATCCAATTTAACTAATGTTTAAATTGGTGGGAAGAAGTTGAAGGAGGCGGTTTGCCGAGATCTTAAGGAGGTTCCACTGTGACTCCGCGATTCAATATCCCGTAAAAGAGCTATGTTATTTAATGAATAAATACCGATCCAGAAAAACACCCATATGGAAAATCATCTGCAGGGTGATAACGCATACACAATAATTGTATGAGTATGCTATTTTATAGCGCGTTGTAGTTACATTCTATTTTTTACAAGCTCTTTTAACTCATTTTGACTTCGGAAAATGACTGACGTGTTGTTGCCACGTTTAATTTACAAAGTGAGGATACATGCTCAATTCCGCTAATACGTATTCTAAAATAGGTTAAATATTTTCTTACTTAGTTTTAAAGTACTCCCTTGCAAATACAACTCTTTGTTTTGAATTTTATTAATATTCGTATTTTTGAAAATTGTTTGGCAACAATGACGCTACTACCATTTGGAATCATTGGTATTAATTACACCTTGCCAATAACCAATGAAATATTTAAATTACATAAAAAATATAAGAAGGACCTTGGTAAGGTATATTCCTTAATTAAGTCCGTAAATAGGCTTGTAAGCACTTTCCGTCACAAGTATCGTTGCCAATGCTAACAACATACTGTAGCGCCACTTTCACGTAACTAAGGCTTTTCTGCTTTTTTTCGAGCAAACATTTATTAATATCAATTAAACAAGTGTGGTAAGGCGAGCACTTTTTTACAATGCTAAATTCTACGTAAAATCACGCATCTTATATTAGTTTTTCCTCAAAACGACATTTCTCCTTACCTTATTAATCTGCAAATATTACTGCAAGAGCCATGCTCTGCCGTATAGCCACGTATAAAATATGTGATTTTCAGTGTCTTTTTTCTTCAAATATATTATGGTAAGGCCAAATTATTTTGTTGCCAATCGATAGAAGGGGCAAAAAATTATGTATTCTGACATTTTCACAAAAATGACATCTACTTCATAATTCGGTGGAGCCACCTTAAAGAAAGCGGAGTAAGGTACAATGTTACAACGGTGACAACGTTCAGGTTGCCAGAAAACGAATAAGTCAAGTTTTATGTTATGTTTCTTGTCAATATTTAAATTCAAAAGGGCAGTGTTTCAATATGACTTGAGAATTTAAGGCATCCGGTTATTAAAATGTCGAGTAATCATAGCTGGGAAAAGTTAATCCTAAAATTAACTTCGTTTATGTATTAAAAGCTACTCAAAAGGTTAACTTCGTTAATCGTTAAATCGTTATCTTGATAAAAGTTTAACGCGAGTTAAAGTTATCCGTTAAAGTTAAAAATCTATATGAAATTGCAGGCAATTTTGAATTATATGTCGCTTAGCATTTGGGTATTTTTAATGTTAATGAATGTAATAAGAATTTCATAGTCAAAAATACTTATTAAATAAACAGTTTAGCTGGGTAATGTAGAGTTATATACAGAGGTATGGAGTTTCATAGTAATATACCGTTTCCGTTAGTAAAGTTGGACCTGACGCTGTTTGTATTTGATTGTGGAAATAGAAACCTTGGGATACGCCACTACCGGTAGCTTCGATATCAAAAGATTCACCAATATTTTGCTGTGAAAAAACTATTGCCAGTCCTATTGACATAAGAAGAATCCACAGCTCTTGAAGAAGCCTTAAGGCCGTTTTACACGGCGAATGATCATGCGAATGAAATCATGCGCATGAAGTTCATGCGTCGTGTAATCGAAGAGGCTGTTTTACACGGTGAATGATCATTCGAATTAATTCCTTGAATGTTATGCGCAGAAAGAATGTGCAGTGGCAGGCCTATCGATATTACATATCGATTCACGGGAGACTTCCGACCAACGCAGCTGTATCGATGTTCTAAATTGGTCGGAATGGTTTGTTTACGTCGTCTGCATCGTCGGATATACGTGATAGATTAAATAAAGTATGGTGTATATTTAGTAATTATAATGTTCATTACTCGAAGATTTCTAGATACTGAGGTTTAAGTTGATCTGAAGTAAAGTAGAGCTCTAAATGATGGTTCGGTATGATTTAAATTTCGCATCTACTGCTACAAGTGCCCATTACAATGGTGGCTGTCACCATTTAGCCGGAGAAAACTAGAAGGAGAGAGGAGAAATTGAGGTTAAGATATGCTAGGCTTGATTAAAAATGAACTGTTATTATAGGACTATGACGTCTATCGTAATTTATTAAGAAAGACGCTGGAGCAATTTCATACTATATAAATCCATGGTTGAAAGGTCGGACACAACGGCGAGAGAAGCAATTACTGTGACAAATGATCCTTATTCAACCTTTGATATACATGTTTATAATTATTGACATTTAGTAATTCGTTTTCGGCTGGCGGTCACGCTAACAATAAGATTTTTAAGGGATGGGTGAATCGTATCCTGACCGTATACAGTTATAACGTTCCCTGATAACTCGGCAATAATTCATGAAGGTAAAATAAGTTTAATTATGCATGAAGTGTGTATCTATCGGAATAGATAGTGCACTATTTAAAGGTTATATACGTGCTATTTATCCCAGTTCATGGTAGCTGTGATAACAATTACAACAGGTGACCTCCGCATGAGAGAAAATGGAAAAACGCCCGAGGAGATATTTCAATGTAATGTTTTCAGGTATAATTATCATGTTCTGTTCTAATACTTTATTGCTTTATACCTATTTGTCAAAAGAATTATCAAAAGAATCGAATAGCTACATATATAATATATTATTTTCAACTCAACCTTCGCCCAAAATGTGATTAATTGAAGAACTTCACCAGGTGAATGCCTATATAAATTACCAATAAGAATTACATCAGATTATATGTAATCTATGGGCAAGCCAATGAATTGTATAAGTACGAAAAGCTCCGAAAACCAATTATAATTGTATTTAGTCTTGCGCTTGTTTAATTCGAATCCTCTTCTACCCGCTCATAAAACAAAGACGGACGACATGCGCTCGTATCACGTGATCATTCAAGGAATCATGCGATCAAAATTAGAACATGTTCTAATTTTGATCGCATGATCATGCGAGGAGATTTCCGTATTACACGACGCATGAACTTCATGCGCATGATTTCATTCGCATGATCATTCACCGTGTAAAACTGCCTTTAGGCTTGGTTTTCGTTTTCACGCGAGTTGATCCTGCCTTTACCTTTTCTTCAAATTGAACGTATTTAGATGGATGAGTTCTCTTCATGTGTTGTTTAAGATTGTTTAAGGTGGAAACGTGAGCCTTGGCTGCGTAAATTTTGTCTGTAAAAGTTATGTAAAATGTCTGATTGCAGTACAAACGCTGAGTTCTCTAGATTGAATTCTTAACACAACTCCTACACTAAGTTATTACATGGCAATCCAGATGGCTCTGAACAAAAGTAACGGACTTAAATTAACGGAATTAAAAGTTATCGGAAGTTAATAAGACCGTTAATAGTTTTTGGATTTAACTTAAAAGTAAAATCGTTAAGCAATATGTTAACTTCGTTAATTAACGATTAACGGATTAACGCTTTTATGCCCAGCTATGCGAGTAATTTAATCATCTCCAAGCTATTTTTAGTGCCATTGAATTTATATGAGTACTGGTTCTCAACGATTCACGATTACCGAACCAGCCACCTTAATTGAGCTCCTTACCCACCTTGAGCTCCTCCGAATAGGAAACCTGTCTTACTTGAGGAAGGTACCCGGACAATCGGGGGACGTCGACGCTGACCGAGCAGGGTCAAGGCTGGTGGTCACTTTCTGTTCCAAGATGGCGGAGGCGCGCACTGACGGACGGCCAGTGGACTTATTCTGTCTCGTCCACGAAGTCTTGCGAGGCGTCCACCGCATGGTCATCGGCAGCACTGACCAGGAGGCCACCTTCGCCTCGACGCTCAAGGAGAACTTCCGCGTCACCTGGGAATGAATGCGGGAACTAACACAGCGCTGGATGAGAGTTTTTTTTCGACCGATGACGCATACATTGTTGGCTAAAAGAAAAAATAAAAAAATACGATGGTACTTTATTAGCTTATGTCATCGCTTAATTGGCAAATAGATTGTTTGATACATTGACTAAAGAATTGATGTTGAATTCATTTCCAGTTTCAATATTTTGTAACCAGTATCCGCAGGTACTGGTTGTGACGACATGTTAAATTTAGAGATGGGATTAATATCAGATTTATCGAATTCAAATGTTAATCATAACTCGTCCATTCGAATATCTCGAATACTATAATTGATATTAATTAGAGCTGCGACAATTAGCAGATTAATCGAATTCGAATATTAAATAATCATGACTCGAATACTATAATATATATTTGATGTGCTAAATATCATTCCGAAAATTAACTTGTTGCCTATTGATGTAAAAAGCTACTAGCTTATTTAACCCGGCGTTACTCGCGCGTGATTTCCGATCAAGGTTACTCGCGTGGGGTGCTCCTGACACCCCAATGTAAATTTTCGTTTAAAAATGGGTTACACAACATTTTATTTGTAAAAACCATAAAGATTATTTAAATAAATGTTTTTACTTGTAGTTTTTAAGCCGAGGAGGATGATTTGATCGTTTAACTTGTAATCTCTAACCGTTGGTGGATCTAGGGTGGGGGAGAGTGGGAAAATCCCCCACCACAAATCCAAGAGAAATAGTTTTTTTGTGAAGGCTAAGTTCTGAGGGTTAATGGGGCTCAGCAGAATCTAAGTTTCTTAGAGTAATAAGAAGCATCTCGGGTGGTACACCGGGTCGCAGTGTTCATTGTAGCCGACGTTATAGCACTAACCGAGCGTCTTTCTCAGGGCATAGATGACTCACATTTTCCCTGAGGACGATTAGAGTGTAGACACGACTGCTACAATGAACACTGCGACCCGGTGTGCCACCCTAGAAGCTCCTTATTTATACATCCATTGGGAAACTTAGATTATCCATAATTTCTGAGTGCTAATTTGGGGGAGGGGGGGACGCTCCCCCCAAAATTTATGTCCGGATCCGATTCTTTCTCTTACGTACGATAAATTACTTTCTCAGTCTCGTATATGAACTACTATGCATACTGTTATCATGGCATATGCACCTTAGTCCGTTGTCTCTGCGTACTCACTAATTTTGCCGTAACTTATCAAAATAGCATCATCCAGATCATTTTCATTTCCAATCTTCTCCTTATAAACGGCTTCGTCAATTCTCTCGCACTTTCTCGTGGGAATTTTGATCTATACATCTTGCTTCTTTGGTTGACGTTATTGATAGCAAAAGAGTTTATGCCTGCCACGTTTATCAAGTGGAAAAAAATACCATTGTCCATCTAGTAGTGTTTCTTGAAATATTACGTGCTACGCACATCTCATCCACTGTGTCAGCACCGCCCTTAGTAACGTTACCTATAAAAAGATATTACCTCTGGTTTCTTCTTGTCACCTGTCGACCTGTCTATGCTCATACTACTATGTATTGTTCACAACAAAATTACATTTTTACCTTTTTTGAGGATGTAAGATAAGATAGTCATGTTCTTTCTAAATCCAAAGAGACTACTATTCTCCTCCCTCTGTTTTGTGCTCACCATCTTAGGTGGCAATTCCCTTTTTTTCCAGAGTTCCCACCAGTGTCAATTTACTTTTTATCAAATCCTCTGCCAGGGGAACACTTGCAAATCAATTGTCAGCTGTGACGTTTCTCCACGGCCCTACAATTGGTTCCACTAAGCGCTTTACCACATCTCTAAGCTCTTTAGGAGTATTATCTACTTTGTAGGGTCCTTCAGGTTGACTCCCTGCATATACCTCTAAATTGTAAATATTGAATACATTAGCGTAAACCAATGAAAATATTTCTATACCATATCTAGCAGGCTTATTTGGGAGATATTGCCTGAGTGAATATCTTCCCCAAAAGCCGACTAATTGCTCGTCTACCATTGTGTACTCTGATATGGCATAGTTTACCCGGAAAATTTCTCACAAGTATTTCAAAAAGTGGACGAATCGGAGCTAATTTGTCTACTATTTTTCTTTCTGCCCTACTCTTTATATCATCAAATCTGAGCCACTCCAAATGAAAACGAAATCCTTGATAATTCATAGGCACGTAAAATATGTCAACACCATCTCGATCCTATAAATCATACATATTTTTTCGCCCAGATCTATATGTTCCCGTGAAGAGCAGCCACTCCTTTGAATATGAAACATTCAATTTCTCCCTCATCAGTGGGCCTGGCATCTCTCGCACGCAAATAATTGACACCTACTTTTTGAATGTGAATATTTTTGCATAACGATAGTCCTAACCTGAAGTTATACAATGCAAAGTTGTAAACCATAAAAATCATGTTTCTGAATTATTTTTGGCAGTGGGAAAATCACAATTAGACTTTCAATATTAGGTACGTACTTACTGGGTGATATGCTACACTCGTAATGAAGTTATGTATATGGAGAAAAATACAAGATATATAGAAGAAAAATATGGAGATAAGAAAAATATTATTTTCGGAGTTGTACGCAATCGAATCGAGCTGAAAATCTAAAAATTGCGATATAATATTCTGACCATCAAAACATGAATATAATTACTACTTCATCAATATTATTCAATGGTAGTATAAAACCAAGAAAAACCTACCTCACATAAAGCACATGCCGAGAAGTCTACCGCGCGGAGTCAATTGGGGTGTTCGGGACACCCCGCGCGAGTAACGCCGTGAGCGAGAATATATCGAATGATTTGAGAGGCGTCCTCCACCAGATAAAAGTAACATACGAGAACGCATGTTATATTGTAACATAAATTTCACAGCTACAAAGTTGCAGCCAAAAACAATGAGGTACGGAGTAAGGATTGATCGTAGGAGATTGAGTGGCTTGAACATTATCCCCTTTCAAGGCTACTACGCAAGTTGTTTACAATGTATACCTGTGAATGTTGGTGTTAAAAGAAAGATAACATATCTCATTCCAGCTACTGAAGAGGAGAGGTGATTGAAATAAAGACTAAAAAAATTATACAATGTAAAACAGGGTGGGGTGTTCAGGGCACCCCGCGCGAGTAACGCCGGGTTAATAATAAAAATATTCCTACCTTAGTCTTTTGATTTGTATCTAGCGTTTGAGACGGGGATGTGATCATAAAAGGCACTTTACGTTTGGTGCCGTACCTGGGAGGCACCCGAACTCAATAGTCCGAGCCTCGGCGTTGAAGGAGATCCAACCGTTCACCACGGGTGGTTTATAGCACCAACTGACCAGTCACACTATAGTTTATAACTTCTTAAAGTTAAACACAAATCACAAAGCTATGTTCGTCTTTGTGTTGCACCAGTCACGCTGATGAAAATGGTTTTTTCATCGCAGTCATACGATAGATATTAACCAATTCACATGCTTTAGTAATTTATTGTACATTAAACTGGCTTGGTTAACTAATGCACGTAAAAAGGTTAATATGTATCGTATAACTGTATTAACAAAAACATTTTCATCAACTTGAATAGTACAGCACAAAGATGAACATAATTGTGCGATTTATGCTTAACTTTAAGAAGTTGTAAACTATAGTGTTAAAGGTCAGTTGGTGCTATAAACCACCCGTGGTGAAGGGACGAGTCTCCTTCAAAGCCGAGGCTTGGACTCCAAGTTCGGATGCGTCTCAGGTACGGCACGAAACGGAAAAAGGCCTTTTCGGGTCACATCTCTGCTTAATTCGCAACTGTATTGTTTGATACATTGACTAAAGGATCATTTGAGATGTGAAATTTATTTCAAGTGTCAATACATTATAACCAACCCAGTAAACACAAAATGCTGCAGATGCGCGTCTGATGCGCTGCAGCTGCCGCGAAGGCGCTGCAGCAGCGCGTCTAACACTCATAAACTTCCCTTATTTTGAATGTTGGATGCGCTGCAAACGGGTGTCAGAAGCGTTGCGCAAGCACGCCAGGAGCGCTGCACAAGCGTGTCAAGGATTTCAGGTACTAGTAAGGCACTTGGAAAACGTGTGACAAGCATTAATATATCCTTGCTAATCCCATGGCTCCTAAAATATCCAATAGAAGTGGTACCCAAATGCATTAACTAATACAAAAACAATGATTCTAATATACCTTGCATGGGTGCACCTATCACCAAAATTGAAACAAATAAAGGTAAGCAATCGAGTTTCTCACTATGACTACCAGTAGTACCTCGCATACTACAGATAAGCCTACCTAACAATCTGCACTTAACTTCTGTCTACCCTATCACCCTTTGATATACGACCTGAAACATTTTCCGATTATTGGTAAGCAACTAGGAGGCCATATATATATATATATATATATACACACACGATGATAGCACACGAAAAACATAGAAACACAAAAATATAAAAAACGGGACACTCACATTTAAAATAGTTGGAAGCTTTCGACTGCCTCTGCAGTCTTCGTCAGCCCGAGAGGAACTGAGAAAATGAGACAAGGGCTCATCAGTTGTCGTGATGAACACAAAAAACTACATCTCCGAAGCACTTCGTCAACTAAGCGACTCCTCCACCTACACTCCACTACCCCACGATCCAACCCCCGATTTCCAAATAGAAATAGAATCCTTCCTTCAAGAAGCAGCCCCTGATTAAGGATTATCACCAAAAGACATTTCCTTTCTTTCACCTCCTAACCCCAGAACACCTCAACTTTATCTTCTCCCCAAAATACACAAACCTACCGTTCCCTGCCGACCAATTGTATCCAGCTTCAATTCTCCTACTGAAAGAATCTCTGCCTTCCTTGACCACTACCTGCAACCCCTTGTATTCTGTCTTCCATCCTTCATTAAAGATTCCTATCATTTCCTTCAACGCTTAAACAGCATTTCCATCCCCCCTTCTTCCAACCTAATTATGGCCACTATTGACGTCACTTCCTTATATACCTCCATCCCCCATAATGAAGGCCTATCCTCACTCAAGTTCTATCTTAATCAACGCTCCGACCCTCAAGTCCCATCTACTGACTTTTTGTTGAAAATAGCTGAATTTGTACTAAAAAAGAATGCCTTCTGCTTCAACAAATCTTTCTACCTGCAAACCAGTGGCACGGCGATGGGAACTAGGATGGCCCCATCGTATGCGAACCTTTTTATGGGGTTCCTTGAAGAATCTTTCCTCTCCCAAAGTACCAACCAACCTCTCTTCTGGGTCCGCTACATAGATGACATCTTTCTTCTCTGGACGCACGGTCATGACTCTCTTCAAAATTTCATTTCCACCCTGAACTCCTCCTTTTCAGTGAAATTCACCTCCTCAATTTCTGACTCCACCATCACATTTCTTGACGTAGACATTCGACTCCAAGACAATAATTTCACAACATCTGTCCACACAAAACCTACCAATCCCCAACAATATCTCCACTACAATAGTTGCCACCCTATTCACACCAAGCGCTCGATTCCTAACTGCCTTTCCATCCGCGGACACAGAATTTGCAATGACACCTCTTCCCTCAACAAATACTTAAATAATCTTCATTCTGCTCTCCGCAAACGCGGATATCCTGAAAAGCTCCTCCACAAGAAAATCCTCCCCCACTCCTCCAAATACATTCCAAAAGACAGACCTCCATCTTCAGACACCGGACTGAATATATGCACCACTTTCTTTCCCGGTTCCCACAAACTCAAAACCATTCTTAAGGACCTCTTTCCCATTCTGAAAAACAGCGACGTCACTTCTTCTCTCCTGCCTCGGTGCCCCTCCATTTCCTACAGACGGCCACCGAACTTAAAAAATATTCTCAAGTCCACAAACCCTCTCCATCGCACTTCTGATTTTCCTCCCCCACGGCCTTCCCCATGCAATCGTCCCAGATGTAAAACATGTCCTTTAATGCGGTCCGCACCTACATCGCCACACCCCCTCATCACTTCTTTCCCCTCCTCCCAAGCTACTTGCCAATCCAAAAATATTGTGTACCTTCTGACCTGTAATTCTTGTCCCGCATTTTACGTTGGCGAATGCACTACACCCTTGGCAATCCGTATGAATAATCATCGATCTTCCACAAAATCCGCCATATTATCTTCATTTCATATCCCTATACACACTCATTCCCACGGCCTCTCTTTTGATAAATGCTTTTCCCTCTCAATACTTGAATCCCTACCAGACCATGCTAGCAAAATAGAGGTCAGGACTCGTGAGAATGCTTTTATTTGGGCTCTTCGTGCATTCGAAAAGCCCGGATTTAATGTACAACATTAATCACCCCCAATATCTTCCTCCCCTCCAATTGCCTTCACACCCTCTCCCTCCCCTTCCCCCCCCCCCCTCCAACTGCCTTCACACCCCGCCGCAAACTTCAGTTCCTCTCCGGCTGACGAAGACTGCAGAGGCAGTCGAAAGCTTCCAACTATTTTAAATGTGAGTGTCCCGTTTTTTATATTTTTGTGTTTCTATGTTTTTCGTGTGCTATCATCGTGTGTGTTTCATCGGCTCTTCTGAGTGCTACTTCCGTGATATATATATATATATATATATATATATAGCACATTCGATGTTTGGTGGATATAGATACATTGCCAAAAGTAAAATTTAAAAAGGTTATAAATTTGTTAAGATATTTATAAAATAATAAATTATGATATAATAATTTTATAAATAGGTTATAAAATATAAACAATTTAAAAAAAGGTTTTAATATAAGCTTTTTTCATAAACGTTTGCATGAATTCACACCTACGAATTAAGGAAGTCTTCGGAATATGAGAAAAATAAATTATGCTTATTATTTATGGAGAGCAATAGACAGACATCTTATCGTCTTAGGTTTTCAATGCTACTGGCTTTATCCATTCTCTTAAACTGATATTAACTTGAAGTTAGTTATCAATAGCAGGAGTTTATTTCAAAGTTTTGTTAAACACTTTTTTTTCCTTGGAGAACTGACTCCCAGTTTTCTTCTCTTGTCTTCATCAGTTCCGCTCTTTTTCGCGGTACTAATAAATGTCTCCGACTAAGATCCTCCTAATATATTTTCTAATGTAGTACCGGATAAAAGTCAGGCTGCACCACTAGCGGTCATCAGTTATTCGACCTTGGAGGCATGAAATGATTGATAGTCACTCTGTGATTCAATCCGTAGGTTGGTTTTGACAGGTGAGAGTAGAGCTCACCCCGTACTACTGTCAGTTGCAAAATTCCGTCACCCGAGTTTGAAGACTAATATCTAGAAGACGAATTGATGGATTTTAAAATATAATACATAAAATTGAAGCCTGTTTGATTTTTCGTTTAGATTTGTTATACACATTTTTCCACTATTTGTATTCATTTCAGTGTGTGCTTAAAAACAGAATTTTTAGCGCATTTTTCCGGATCTCCGTCTCCGTCCCCGTCTCCATCTCCGTCCGTGTTGTTATTACAAAGCCGTGAATGCGATGCTACCCTCCGGAAAAATGCGCTAAAATTCCGTTATTAAGCGCATTATGAAATTAATATATACATGGTGAAAAATTGTGTATTCCATTACTAAACACAAAAATAAACACGCTCCAATAAGATGTATATTTTATTTTAAAATCCATTTGAGTCGTCCTCTTGATATTCGTCTTCAACATCGGGTGACGGAATTTTGCAACTGACATGAAGCCAATGGCATGTGACATGCACACATTCATGGCAGGCAGGCCAGTTCTTTCCTCTGGGCCACGTTCATTTTCCTACCAAGTTCTGACGCGCAGAATATCGAATCGCGAGTATTTTAGATTCGGGTGTCCAGAAAGGCTCATGCCATGGACTTGAACCCGTAACCCTCCGGTCTGAAGCTCAGTGTTCTACCCACTAGGCCACCACGTCCCTCACGATTGAAACAATTACTGACTTATTACTTCCGCCATCTTTTTAAACTTGTTGAATTTTCTTACACTCACTCTACATGATGCATTACGTTTCAAAGAGGGAAACTACGAAAATTTCTTTTCCTAAACTCACAGTCAACTCTGTAGATATTTTCCTTTGGGATATTAGAATCAAATATCGGTGCACTTTTCCACAAGTACATATCGGTGCACTTTTCTTGTACCAGATGATGGCTCTGTGAGCCGAAACGCGTCGTACGCATTAATAAATTACTTGTGGAAAAGTGCACCGATATTTGATTCTAATATGTCAAACTTCCACTACATCTCGCCTGAATCAGTTGATTTTTTCCTTTGGGATTTTGCTGAGAATTACAGTCATCTTCGTGGGAAATATCTCCGAGAAATGTTCTACTTTACCAGTATTCGGTGAAAGGTGTGCACTGGAGTAATTGGGAGGCACCATGTTGAGGCACCATTTTGAGGCACCATGTTGTGGCTCCATCGCTTACAAGTTGAGATAGGTGTACGAAGAATTAAGTTAATACCTCTCAATCTGGATATCATTTCAGACTGTATGAAACACAACGCCACTGCATTTTACACTTTAAAATTAAGCTGCTCCATTGTGTAACAAGTGTACTCATCTTACTAAAACATTTACTTTTTTGGACAGTTCGGAAACTCGATAAGAGAAACGCTACAATATGTTATATTTGTTGCATCACCAAAAGTTCGGAGTGGATACTGAATGGCATCTCTATACCACACATTGGTATTCCACTAGTATTCAAATTAGGTTGTATAGCAGAATCCAATTTGCCCATATTGAATATTCCTTTCACAATATGTTGTTTATGCACATCGTGATGCGTGGGTATATCCTGATTGCATTTCAAAAACTTTAATTAATTCAGTTAAAATACGTATACTGTTAAAAAAATGTTAAACCTTATATTCAAACGCCCCTGGTGGATCACAGGGAAAAATTACATTGAATTTTCCTTTTTTTACACTCTCCTGTTCCTTCAAACTCTGCCTGTATTCTTCTTGAATATGTAAAGACATGTGCAGGCAGAATGTTACAATAGGGTACGTGGAATAGTTTTATTTTTATCGTTCAATGGTAGTCAAACGACGCTCGTAACTATCTCTCAACGTATGATAGTAAATGGTAGCTCATTTACAGTTATTAAATTAAAAAAGCCAAATGTAAGTCGTAAGTTGACCCTCTTGCCGTTAGAGTCCGGTCTCTAACTGAGTTCTCAGTCAAGCGAGGGTCTGAATTAGAGCCATTAGCGACCATGATGATGTCCGTCTACGTGAGTTAGTCCCCAGAACATTACCAGGAACGTTAAACCTTTTCAATTCTAAAAGTGGAATGTTCGAGTGATTCCTTAAGAAAAACACCTTGTGGAAGCATGCAAATTTTTTCACTTCTGATGGCGATTGGAGTTGACGATATTACTGTATTCAGTGCAGTCGTTTTTTCAAATTAATGTGCACCCAAAAAAAAGCAGTGAATGAAGTATTCTGGAAATCGAATTATGGACAAATGAAAGTCGAAAATTAAAACATTAACTCCGATTTTAGTTAACTGTGAAAATCGAAATTCGACAGAAAATAATTTACTCATTGTTTAAAGAGTTCGACTCAAGTCAATTTCCACTTTGCAATCCCTAGGTTGTGAATCTCTCGCACAACGAAATCGAATACATCCCGATGGAGTTCCTGCACTCTTTGCCGAGCCTTCGTCTCGTGAACCTCAGCCACAACAAGATCAAGAAATTCTGGCCCAAAGACCTCCTCGTCTCCAATGGACTGACTTCCAAGCAACTGGCACACTATGATCTCCAAGGTGACCACTACGTTTACAGGGAAGATGGCGGGGGAAATGGTTTCTACGAGTACTCCATCGCACGCCGACTGATCATCGACCTCAAGCACAACCAGATCGACTCAGTGGTACTGCCCGAATATCAGGTGAGTGAGTCAACATCACTTCCGATACCGTGGCGTCCACAAATGTCCTCAAAGCGGTAGGTCAACCAGCCCAGTCCAAATTTCTGTGACTAAGGCGTAAAAAAGCTTTGTGCGTGAAAATATCGGACGCAAACACATCAAGAGTCCCCCAGGGTTGCGTAATAGGCCCGCTTCCCTTTCGTTTACACATTACGATTTGGAATACGCAGTTAAATGTAAGCTTACACTTTTTGCAGACTCTGTAGGATCTCCAGTCATTTCATAAAATGCAGGGAATCGCTTAGCAAGGATTCAGATTCAATTCAAGAGTGGTGCGACAAATGTAAGTTATAAATATAACCTTGACAAAAGTGAAGGTATTGAATATGGAAAAGGAAAAATTCCATGAAGCGATTCTACGGAATTTAAATCGCGACAATTGAAACCGTTGGAACCGTAAGGAACTTAGGTGTAACAGCCACTAGATACTCATCGTTGGGAAGACACAACTGGAAAATATGCGATCAAGCCGAGATACAGCTAGGATTTATTTAAAAAAGTGCTCGGTAAGTGTGAAAAGAAGACAAAAGAGCGGCGATATTAATTTTTACCAGCTAGGCCCCTTCTTGAATATATAGCCAGGCTATGAGACCCGAATGAATTAGTTTTGATCAAACAGCGTGCTGCGTCGAGCAAATAAGTTTGTTTAAAAATGTGTTAAGATAGGTTTTAATAGCGTATTAGAACTAATGGAAGAATAAAGTTGAAAATCATTATCAGATCGTAGATTAATACATTGACTAAATCCCCCACAGAAGTAAGAAACAGATGTCATTACTGACGATGTTAGGTACTTATATTGATTTCCCACTTCCTAGAGTGATTTGCCACGTCAGGTGGGATTAGTTGACGCTTGGGACACTGAGCAACGTGTGGATTGTGACGTCAATTAAGATGAGGAGTCTATACGGTCGAAGGATGCCTCAGAACACTGTTGCTTTGCATGGCGGGAAATTTCAAGGGCAGACTCACAATTCCACCATTACTAACTTACCCATCCTTCGCTTCATCTGTTTTTCGACACTAATTTGTGTAACATGTGGTAAAGCTAGACCTCCCAGTGAAATGCCACCTGACTCAATTACTTAAGTGCTATGGTTATTCGCGATTTAAGTCCATTCAACTCCAGTCATTTCTTCGCGGAAACAGCGGTTAAAAAAGACGTCAGTGTCTCGGGTACCTGGCATGGGACCTTCGGTCTTCACCCCGTAATTCTAGCTTCCCTTGGGGTGGGGTGACCACCAACTCCCACCGACGTCTTAAAGTGTAAGAATTCATAATGCTCGTATAGGCGTTATCAATCAGACATAATAAGATTACATCAAGTAAAATAGAAAATTAGATAGCGATGTTATCATTCACTAGTCAGATCCACCCAAGAATACGCAGCCAGTGCATGCGGTCCGAATGAAAAAGGTGTTGTCAGAGAACTAGACAGCGTGGAGCTAGAATTGTTTGTTATAAGGTGTTACGATTGGTCTATCAGTGCATCAGAGTTAAGAGAAGGTTTAGGTTGTGAATCATTATCAGATCGTGGGTTCAAGTAGAGATTAAATCTATTGCATACGTTTAAAACGGATGTTAAAAACAGATAGGTTTCCTGAAGATGTTACTTAAATATTAAAAACAAAACCAACGTATTTTTCCACATTTCATAGGCAAAGAAGATTCGAGAGATAGATTGTGGACCTGATAGATTTAAAATGATATTTTTCTTCCGTAGCATAAGAGAACACATTATGCAGCATATCGAAGGGGTATACGTAGGTGAAATATTGTTGGTATTATAGGTATGTATGACATTGCATTACACTTAATTCTTTTTGTTGCTTAAGAAATCTGCGAACTACATTTCCTAATCACAAACAAACATGATGCATAAAAATACTACCTACCCTACGAAATACATTCAGCAAGTGAGGAGTATCAATATACTGTTACATACGATGGTGTTCAATCATTTGAATCTGATGCTATGGATTGAAGCCCTCCATTTCTATTGAAGAGGTGTTCTGGGAGTCAATGTGCGCCTTATAGACTTCAATTTCTTATCTCCTCTGCAGATGCGGGTGGTGACTCAAGACTGCAGCGTCCAAGAGCAGTTTGCTCGTGCGACGTTCCTCTTGGGAGGCAACCCGCTCGTCTGTGGCTGCCACTCCTTGAAGTTGCTGCAGTACTCACAGCAGGAAGTCCGGCCCACGGCCGAACTGGAGAGATTGAAAGGAAGCAGGTTAATCCTTCCGGCCAAGGTGGACATCGAGGGCCTTCACTGCGCGTAAGTCACCATCAATAGACTGGAGAACTCACTGCTTCATAGCCGGAGGAAGGGACAAGGACATCTGTGATACTATTAGATGTGTTCTCCAACAACTCCCTACAACAATTAGCTACAGCACCTAATAGATGGGATAACATTCTTGATTTACTGGCAACCAACATCCCACAACAAGTTACTAAGATTGACACGGTTGATGGAATCAGTGACCACAGAGTTATAACAGCAAAATTCTCACTAACTTTAGACAAAAATTTTAAATAAAAGAGAAAGATTTATATTTTTAAAAGAGCTGACTTTCCTAGCTTTAAAATTTATTTAAGAGATTCCTTATCGGAATTTAAAAAGACTTCCATCAACTTATGTACGGAAGGATCCTGGAAGTCGTTCATTAATATCATGAGCTCTGGGATCAATAGATATATCCCATGTAAATTTAAAAAAGAAAGCACTGAACCTAGGTGGTACGATGCCGAAGTGAGGAAATCCCTGAGACGGCAGCGAAAATGTCATTTTACAATCAAAACAATTAGTAAATATATGCCCACTGATGAGCGTAATGTAATAATTGAAAATTATAAAATTTCAAAATCCACTGCAAAGACAGCCCTTAGTAATGCATTCGCAGAATTCAAAAGAAAAACACTTGGGGAACAACTGAAGGGAAATCCAAAAGTCTTCTGGTCCTACGTCAGGGAGGTGCAAGGCCATAAGTCTACCGTCCATTCACTAAAAAATGATAAGGGGGAAATGGCCACAAACACTCTTGACAAAGTTAACTTGCTTAATTCCTTCTTCCATTAAGCAAGCTTCCATCCTTTCTTCTTTAACCCACCTTCAAGCAATCCAACTATCGTGCTACCTGACCTCTTTCAGAGGCTGATGCCACCAATTGAAATATCCTTTAATGGTATAGAAAGGTTACTCAAAGATATAAGCCCCAACAAATCTCCTGGCCCTGATCAAATTTTCTCCCGCGTGTATAGAGAGTTAGCTTCCGAAATTTCTCCCTACCTTCAAATAGTATTTAACCCTTTCGCGCCGAACGTCGGTCATGGCCGACGCAGATTTTTGTGCCCTAAAGACCGAACGTCGGTCATGACCGACGTGGATCTCTCTACCCAAAAGACCGAACGTCGGCCATGGCCGACGAGGAGGAGGAAAAGTGACCGCCGCGGAAGCAATAACCTCAGGTATGCTGCGACCCCTCGAGACCCGGCTTAGCGTGAGCTAAGACCCTTTCCCGGGCAACTGGGCTCGACCCTCTGCCTCATTTGTAACCCCCCTCGCTGCATGACTTCACGGTTAACTAGTAGTCTATGCACTGGTTTTTGTAAACCATTTTTTTGTTATACATTCCTTTAATTTAAGCTTTAAAGTGAAATATGCGTTTTTTGCTGAGTTTGTGAAAATTTTGAACGATATTCTAGCGTTAATATTAACGGAGTTATAGTGCAGAACTCTACATAACTTGTAGGTACTACATATGTTCACGGCAAAAAATACACTTTTGCATAAAGTTTTGTTTAAGCTTGGGGTAATCGTGATTCGTTCCTTCTCACTTGAATTTTTATTTTTTCTCATATTTGAATTCATGCCTATTCAACTATCACATATTTTTATATTTCCGTATTTTTCCTCATCGAAAAGTAGATTTTCTGGTTTTCCTAAGAACTGCATCTTTAGTAACCATTGATTCTCCTTATACGTTGGTGTTCCATTTGAACTATTGGTAGTTTTATATTTTAATACCCTTATTCGTAAACGCATAGATACGTATTCTCCGGGGCATTTCTTCAATAAAGCACTTGAGCCGGATGACTAGTTTCCCAAGCTGTTTCAGGTAGCAGACTTTGGAAAAACCATAGATCCCATTCGTATGGTGCTCCTCTTTGTGTATGCATGGTCTTAATGGGTTAATAGCATTTTCGCTGAATTTCTAGGTCCCCTTTCACTTTCTTCGAAAACCGACTCTGAAGAATTATCATCTACACACCTGTGGTGGTATCTCTTGTGTTTTCATGCTGTGCTTCTCTTCTGAATGCCTTTTCACTGAATTGCTGGATTTCCCATCCTTTTCGTAGAATTTCTCATTAGGAATCCATTTCTACACCCATGTGCCCATCCATAGGAATATTTGTTCTTCCTTGCTTCTCACTTCAGTCTTGGCTCTAAAGCAAGCAGTGCTCTCTCTGTTTGCCCGAGTTTTAGCCATTTCTTAGTTCAGATAAATTCTCTCTTTGTGGTGGCGTTGCAAAACTTTTGTTCGAGTGTAGTCATGTCAAAGGAACATTCTATGCTCGAGGACTCAATGTTGGAGTTATTAACTAAAAGTGTAGTGAGGATGAAGACGTCTATTCGGACTCAGATGAGGAGACTTCGGATTATGATCCAGAGACTTCGACTGCTGAAGCAACAGGCGCACTGGATCCCTCAGTTTCATCTTCGGGCGATGCATCAGATACGAGGAAAAGATTGTTACTAAAAGAAGAAAGCTTTCTCCGAAAGGTATGGATTTGTTTTCTGATGGTATTTCTCCAAAAATCCACGAATTTGATTCCTCTTCTTCCGGGTCTAAGGCTGCTGCGTCCGCGAGTTCTCCGATCAGATTATTTTATGAATTTTTTTTCTCCACTGATTTGCTTATGCTAATGTCAGAAGAAACCTATCGGTTCAAATTCGTTAATATTAAAGCTAGAATTTCATTTAAAATTTTGAAGCGCTCAGCAAAACACGTGGAATCCATTTAATACGTTTAAATTTTTGGAATATACGTAAGGGCTTTTTTAAAAAAAAACTGCTAATTCAATCAATTTACCGCGGACTCCTGCTGCGAAAAGGGCTGCTATAGGGTTGGTTGGTCGAGCCCAGTGGACGGGGAAAGGGTCCGGTGTCCCGCTGAGTTGGGTACCAAAACGGTGGGTGGGGCATACCTGCCTACTTCCTCGCCACGAGAGAGCTCCGGACGGGAGAGTCAAGATATATCTCGTGCTCCTCGTACGACGGGAAAAATTCTCTTCCTATGGCTCCGGCGCGAAAGGGTTAACAAATCCCTCAGTGAACACGTCGTACCGATGGAACGAAAAGTAGCCGATGTAACACCCATTTTTAAAAGTGGTGCTAGGGAGCAGCCATCTAACTACAGACCTATATCTCTCACATCCATTTCATGCAAGGTCCGAGAACATATAATTGTCAGTTCAGTCATGGGGCACCTAGATAGCCAGAATTTGTTTTCCAACTTTCAGCATGGCTTCCAAAAGAGCAGATCATGTGAAACTCAGCTTGCTCTCTTTTCCCACGATATTTTAGCTTCTGGGGAAAATAACATTCCAGTGGATGCTGTTTTTCTAGATTTCAAAAAAGCTTTTGACAAGGTGTCTCATACCAAACTAATTCTGAAATTAAAATCTTATGGGCTAGACAGTAACATTATATCATGGATAAGTGATTTTCTACATGATCGGGTCCAAAGGGTTGTTTTGGACGGTGTTACCTCACCGGAAATTGAAGTCACTTCGGGTGTCCCACAAGGTAGCGTGATAGGTCCACTCCTATTCCTTCTGTACATTAATGATATCAGTAAGGTGGTAAAAAGTAAGCTTCGTCTATTTGCCGATGACGCAGTTGTGTACAGGGAAATTCTAAGCCCAAACGATATGCAATATTTAAATGATGACCTACAAGCAATCGAAAATTGGTGTGATACATGGCAGTTAGAATTAAATTTAAAAAAATGTGTAGTAATGAATTTTTGGAAAAAGAATAATTCTCCTCCAAGCACATACAAAACAAGTAATAATGAAATAACAAACGTGGAATCCATTAAATATCTTGGAATAAGACTGACAAATGATCTTTCCTGGGGTAAACATATACGTGAAATAATGGGTCAAGCTAATCGTAAACTGGGTTTCATCAAAAGAGTATTGGGTAAATGTGACGATCATGTACGTGAAATCAGCTACTTTTCCCTTGTTAGACCTCATTTGGAATATGCTGCCAGTGTATGGGATCCCTACGAAATCGGTCTAAGTAATGAATTTGAACGTGTGCAGCGAAGATCGGCAAGATTTGTAAAGGGACGATACGATAATTATGTTAGCGTAACCAGTCTATTAAATGAATTGAAATGGGAATCATTGTCAGATCGCAGGTTGAAATTTAGACTTAATCTCTTAAACAAATTCCAAGACCATATTTTCAGTGATGATGTTAAAAATATTTTACGAACCCCAACTTACTGTGGCAGACTGGACCGTATTCAGAAAATTAGAGAAATTGATTGCCGAACTGATAGTTTCAAAATGTCCTTTTTCCCTCGAACAATTAGAGTTACGAATAACGGTAAATATGTCCTATCAGAGAGTAGCAATGAATAGCATTGGTAGCTGCATGTTGGTATGAGTACTTAAAGCTAACCCTACTAACAGAATGTTTTTGCATGTTTGCTTAGCAATTTGTATCTTTTTTAAATAGTGTTGTTCTGACTACTATACTAATACAATCCTTTTTAATGCATGATACGTAGTGCATGTTTGGTGAGAAATCACCCCCTGCCACACACCCTCGTGGTGGCTTGCAGGGTATTATGTAGATGTAAATGTAGATAAGTCGATTCAACCGAACTCGCATTGCTGTGACAAGGGCACGTGACGCAGTTGCGATTAATCAGAATTGGATTTCATCGGTTCATTAGCCCAAATCGGGATTCAATGAAACACTACAGCGGTACAGCACTTCTTTTTAGTTGCGGATGAACTCGAGGAAAACAAACACTCGTGGTTTGATAATAAATAATTTTTGTTTTTTTTTAAAGAATATTAATATATTAATGTGCATCATTGTTGTCCGCTTCAAAGTAATCACCCTTAGATATATAATACACTTGTTCTAGGGTTTTTCCTAATCTTGGATGCATTACCGGGATTCGCTTTTAAACGTAGAGTTCATCTCCTTTAGCGATTCTGTTTTTATCTCATAACATGTGGAAAAACGTCATCACTTCATGATTTTCTCCAGCCTCGTAAAATTAATGAAAGCCACAAGAGACCATGACCGACAAACACAGTGGTTCAAGAACAATAACTGTTTGTTTTTTATCAATAATTCACGAATAAGCAGTTAATTGTGAGCAGAAACTTTACCGCAATTTTCACGAGTTTTTCTGCCGAAAATCTGGGCGTTTTCGTCGGAATGCTTCACGGAAATGGGCGCATAACTCTAAAAATTCGAAATCATTCATAACGACCCAGATGCATCAAATGCCTCTCACGTTTTGTCTTTTTTATACTAAACATATTGAAGATAGCAGTAAGGCCTTAGTGAAATAATTGATACGATACAACTTCGAGGTAGAATTCCTTATCTACAGTACGAATCTCAGGATGCATAACGACATCAAACTTTTAGAAAACGGTGAGAAATTATTTCCGTATTTATTTTAACACACCGCGTATATGTCCCGGCTGTCGATCATCCTTCACTCCATGTTGCTAATTTACCACGTCTCCATGGGGATGTTCTGGGTACGTAAAGTTAAAGGATTTTTCCTTTCCATTACATGATCAATTACATGATTACAGGATATTACATGATCAATACGTTTTCACGTAATCATCGTATGTGGAGACCGAACTTTTCCGCCTGTAAATTAAAGAATCTCGAAGGATATTAAACAGCAAAGAAAGAGAAATTCTTGGTACTGTATGTTGTAAAACACCTGTTCTGAATTTTGAAGGTTGTGGGTTCATGTCCCGGTCATGGAGAATTTTGTTTCTGTGTAGAAAGACTGCCACTGTCCACTGGTACATCACTCATCGCCGTACGCTTTTTATTCCTTAATGCAGACGAGTTTTTACAAGAGAGCTCTAAGTAATATTCGAGTGGCAATGTCTCACCACTCTGCATATGAAACACGCACCACTGCAATTGTAATGACCAATTATTTCTGTGTAACATGATTTGCCATGTTCACTGACTGACTATTTGTCGAACACTTTTTCCACTTCAGTCATCTTCATTATGCATCATCCAAAAGTTATTTCTGATTTAAATACACTCTCTTGAGTGTAACTTCGTCGTCGTCGCTTCTTTGACTTATCCCTCAACTAATAAAAATCTTCATTTTTCAATAGGTCTATTCTATTAACCCTAATATTTCTGCTATAACCGCACAATCCTACATGTATTATCGATTAACTGCAGTTATAGTTCGTACCATACCGATATCAAGAAACTTCCTACATATGTACGTTCCATTTGAAGGGTTCCACAATATCAAACTCGCATTTTACACTCTTCATTTATGACCAAATCTTCTGTCGTAGAGTCTCCAACGTGGCTGGATTATTCTATTGGCTTTCATGACTCCCACGACTAGTTCTCTATTCACCTCTTGGAGAGGGTCTCCATGTTCTTCTTTCCAAGAACGGCTTCTTAATTCTTATGGATCAAACCGCTGTACGAGTAAAGACGGATTTCAAGTAGGGAGGAGTACGATGACCAGCCAATGTCTCCTCCACAAAGAACATATGAGAGGATACAGAGAGTAGTATACATTGTAGTAGGGCATATTTCGAAAACAGCATTGACCTACATCCGCATAATACATTGCAAGCCACCATAAAAGTTGTGTATTGATGTAGCAAAAATCCCCATTTATTATATTTATATAGGATTAGGTAATATCTAATTTCAAGTGAGATGAGACAATGTAAACCGTATGTTAGGAGCCAATCAAGCATTCTAAACCATTGTATTATTTGCTTTAGCTAAAACTCCCTAAACCGACATGCAAATCCCATCGAAACATATGTATTGTACTATTGAATATATTCACAATAATGCATATTCTTACTATTTTGCAGAAAGGAACATATTTAAAATCTGTCGATACGGCAATAATTTTATATATTATATGTCCACAATCCAGTCAACCGTAGGAAGATGGAGTTAGCGAAATATTCAATGGGTCATCATTGAAATATTTTATTTCTTGAAGTTCACTTATGGGATTACTTCAAAAACAAAGAACCTCTGACGTTGTATGGCGAATTGCCCTCTAAAAGGTCAAAAATGGTGGATAACCTCATCAACCTTCTCTCGGTCAATGTGACACTGATGTCCCCTTATTGTTTCAACAGAACAACATCTACATACATTGCCTAATACAGACCACAAGTTTGAACATGAATCACCAGCAGAGTAATGGATTATGCTCGACACGATATTGATCATAGTCCCATCTAATAACTATAGTGGTTGCTGTCTTCTTTTTTTTAACAATGACAATGTAATTCCTTCTTCTTCGGCAGGCATCCGCAGTCGGTCGCTGGGAAGGCGTTGTCGGAACCTGAGACTTGGATGCATCACTTGCTTCCACTGTTGGGCCTCTGTGCTTCCCTGAACGAGGGTCAATAACCCTGGGACTCTTGGCTGGCCAGAGGTCAACGGGGTCAACCTCGGAAGGGAGTCAATCCGGGCGGAGGAAGATTGTGAAGATTGCAGTGGGATACAGCGAAGAGATTGAGAATGTTTCCGATCGGGAGTGAATGGAATCAGCTTCATGCGACCACACCAAACTTTAGTTCTTAGACCATGGGTTGAAAATCATTACTTTAATGATCCGCATGAATATTGGATATTAAATATTACTTTGTATCATCGAAACATCTGCTATGGTTATCAACATGCTCAATTCCTGATAAGGACTGATGTGTTTTCCTCACTTATAATCTAATCAACTCACATCATCTTACAGAAGTTATTGTCTTAGTTAAAATACAAGACTCAAACATTTATATACATAGTGCAATTCGGTCATCCTCACGATAAGGTATCACTCAGGGAATGTCTCATCTAATCTTGCATTGCATCAACAATGAATAGTTAATCCTTTGTAATGATGAAATGTTTTCTCTCGGCATAATTATGCTAATATACTACGCCAAACAATTCTAACTTATAGGCATGTAATGCAACATCATGCTTTATTGTCACTGACTCACATATTTTTAGAATTTCACCCTTCCTTAGGGATATATGATTTAGATTCACCTAATCTATTTAGTATTGTGTGTATCAAACTCTTCTTTGTGAGTGATATTCGAGCATATTGTTTTCTGAAAATCAAATAAAACGGATACCCAAGCGATCCATGTATTTATAGCTACGGCAATGAAGAGTATGACAACAGCATCTATATGAAGTTATTGCTCAAGAAGTGATTATGTTCTACCTTTTGGAATAAAACATATAAACCATTTTTTGTATGCAAAGCGTAAGATCTGTATTAATGACATTACCTTTTCTTCTGACGGAATATATGGTGTCAGGGGTAACTGTATGAAATTTATCCAAGGTGGAAGAAAGGTAAAGATTTGGCGAATTTCATTTTTGAAATTTCCACGTCTCACCTTCAGGCTTTATTTCATCCTCAGTTCCGAAGATGACATAAACCTGCGTCGTTAATAAAAGGAATTTAAATAAATTTGTAGTTTTCTCTATTATTTAATAGAACGATCTTTTTAATAAAATGTTTGCTCTCCCACCTTTTCGTGAACTGCAGCTGAAGGTTTGCAGTGCGTGAAAATTGCATACTATGGCACTATAAGAATGTGTTCTGATATTCCAATAGTCATTGAATTCTCTGATTGTACCTGGAAAAATGTTTCACTTCATGAATGACAATTGAACTTCACTCTATAGCCCAATTACAAATCAAAACCTTTCTCCAATCACGTGATTAACTTGGGTATTATAATAAATGGTTGTGAAATATGAAACATTATTTATTTTAGTTCATTAATTGCTGTTGTCATTGCCTTCGTCAGTATTTCAATCCTAGGATTGGTTTACTGCAGCCCTCCATTCTGCTCTGTTCAGTGTTAATTCCCTCATCCCCTGGCATGTTACATTTGTCAGGGTGTTTATATAATTATAAAGATAGTAATCAGTCACACAATGATCATGGTTTTGTCATTCCGCAACTGGATCATTACGTTGTCTGACATATCTGAGAAGTATTTAACATTTTTTACGATTCTGCGTTTTTTGCGAATGTAACACAACCGTGATACATATATTTTTAATATCTCCGCCTTTATAATTTAAGAAAAATAATATCACAACTTTCTAACTCTCCTACTATGATTCAGTCATTTATTCGTGAACGATATTCTCCAAATATTTCTTAAAATGGAAGTAAATAGCGACTCAAATAGCATTCTGCACGAAATCAATTCAAGCCTAATAAAGAAGAAAATATTCCAATTTATTGCGTAATAATGTTTTCTCTGAGAGAGTACGCCTACATAAATTATCTTTAAACGTGACCTCATTCCTAAGACAAATATTGTTACGAAATATAGTTTAAAATGAATTTTCCGATTTTTTGCTAACAAGTCTCTTAGAACCGTCTCATGAAACAAAAATATCAACTTTTTCCAGCAAGACGTAGGGTTAAGCAGTGAATTATTGATTTTCCAGAGAGAGAAGAGACATGTATTCTCTGCTTGGTGACATACCATCAAGTCTTTGTGCCATTTCATTGATATTGCACTGCAATGAAATACAAAGACATTTCACATGACATAAATTCAACACGAGGTAAAACAAAGAAATTTGAGAAGAATGTAATTCTCATATTCTAAAAAAGAAGACTTGAATACTCTGAACGTTTTAGGACTATAAGTCTTGCTACACGTGTGGAGAAGATAATTTACAACTATCTAAGAAAAGGCAAGAAGATGATTTCCTTTGGGAGTCCCCAGTAAACCAAATAGTAATTCTGGGAAACGTAGGAATAAGAACGCTAACCACAAAGAAGACGAGAGTCAACCGACGTCGCTTCCAGAGTTGTTGAGAGGCATTCTTGAACGTAAAATAGAATTTAAGGTTTCAGTTTCTATTAGAAATAATAATCTTAGAATAGTTAAAGAACTATCCACAGTTTCAATATGTATATATAATGTCTGTGCTTCAACCTGAACAAAGTAGTTAAGTATTCAGAACATAGATAGAGGTGAGAAAAGTTAGTGCACTGCCTTCCATTAATTTTCTAGTTTTCAACGACAAAGTCATCAAAGAAACCAAAGAGGCGTGAGTATCCGAGGGAGAAAAATTAGCAAACTGCATTTCACTGATTAAATAGCAGTCATGGCAGTGGTGGAAACAGATTTGTGGATGATTCTAGTTACTATAGAAAAGACGTTGCCAACATACCACCTGCAGATCAACAAGAAGGAAACAAATATACACGGAATGCATTAAAAATGACTTCCTTCCGATCATATATTCATTTATTACAGGGACACCTTGTGGAGGTAAGTTGTGTTACCATGGGGGTCAAGATCTCATTAAGGTATTCCGGGTATGGTAAGAATATCATTTCAGAAAGTGACGTCACATGCACGAGCTCGTACACATGATAAATTTTCCATTCCACATAACATTTGAAAAAACAATTGAAAATTGTGGAAGCGAAATTCTGCCGGTTCGGACGCTATGGAGACAGTCATCATCACTCTGAACTGGGATAAACATTTTCTTAGGAACTCAGTGAACTGAATGTGCTGCCTTGCATAAATTTGGGAATTTAAAAGGGACAATTGAACGACATTTGATTAAAAAATAATACTTTTTTTAGTGTCAGCAATTTATGTAGGGTGAGATTTCTTCCTGGCCAACTATTTTGAAAGTAACTTTTCAGTCAGAACTGATTGCGTAATGAATCACACTTATTCTCACTCCCTCAACTCTGGTTGAAAACATTCATCATGCAGAAACAGACGTGCTTGCAAAATAAGCCTTTGATGTAATGAACATCCTTACGTACTTGTATTTTATTCTGTTATAGCTACTCTATCAGTCGCTGTATCAGGCTATAATATCTTTACATAACATGTAGCTTTAATATCTTTAATAACATGTAGCAGTTAAAGAAATCCAGTAACTTGTAGCTATTTTAGTTGCTATTCCCATTTCAGTATCGGGTATAGCAGAGAGGAATGGCCTAGCTTCTTCAGTACCATTGGCCCAATTCCACATTGATGACTAATAATGGGGCATGAGGGGGCTCATATAGTTAGGGAAGTTACCAAAAAATTTAACTGATTAATGTTAAAGTATATCTGTTAAAGGTAACTAGTTAAAGTTAAAAGTTACTCATGTGGAAAAGAAATTAATTAAAGTTAAAAAAAAGTAACATTTAGCGTAAAAGTTACTTTTTCATTTACTTTGGCAAATTCTATGTTGTGGTGATAGAGGCCTTAATGTTTTCTATTGTTTTTAGAAACAAAGCAAGCACTGAATACTGTCGTTGTGGCTTATTTCATTTATATCCATTTGGTTAAAAATATTTGCACTGGGGATTTTATGCTGTAATTCCATTTAGTGTCCAGCGTGTTGTTGGTCAGGTTTCCTTGTTTCTGATAAAGCATTTTGCGATCTTTCTGAAGTGGGTTTTGAAAGTTATCGTGAATGAGAGACTTTCTCTCAAACCATGGTGCGCCTGTAATTTCCAGCCAACGATTGTTCTGAGCGGTGCGTTAAGGTTAGTGTTTGATATAACTCCCCACATTGCGATGGGGAACATCCCTTCACAATTGTAAAATTGCAGTGGATATGACAGAGTTTTATAGAGTTACAGTAGATGCTGAGGGATTGCCAGCGCTCCTTTTCTCGCGATTCAATTGAGGCTGATGTATTGACGACGCAATGCAAGGCATACGTAGACCGGCGCATTGTAGCAGCTCATACGTTAGTTTGAATGAACCCCTCCCCATCCTTATCCGTCATAGGTTTTTAGGCCACCCTTCTTTCTCAGCCTCAACTAAGTAGTATTGACGACACGATGTCCCCGAGTGAACTATATTGTCTTCGAGTGCTTCTCGTCTGAGGATGCGTTCCTAAACTTTGGCGGTCACTCACCTCATCCCAGCTTCGATGGATTCGTCTGGGCCTATTCATTACATTCTTAGATACCGATTCATTTTACCTCTGGTCTGTTGGTCTAGCTTTGCGCCCGAATTATCGTCGTTCTCCAAAAACATGCGAAAAAAATTTACTGAAGTTATTTTTGCATCCGTTAATGTATAACATTCACGATTAAAAGTCAAAAGTTTACTATACTAAAGGATAAGGATTAAATTAAATCCTTAACTATATTTATAACCATTAATTTTAATCGTCAACGTTTTTCAACGTTAACTTCCCAACTATAAAGACTCCACACATACCGTTATTTTGTGAAGTGGAGATCTGAGAAGACATGTAAGGAAAATGACTTTTATCCTGTTGACGCACAAGGAGAGGTCGTGTAGTATGAGTCACGAAATGAGCTGATTTTTTTTCAGTGAAACTAGAAGAAAAATAAAGAGATACGTGTCTCGGCTTTCTTCCCCATAGACCCTGGTTCGCGAGAAAAAAAATAGATTCGCAAAATTGCACCGAGGGTTGCCTACATTCGCCGGCCTCGGGTAAGCCGACAATGGCTGTGTAGCTGACAACGGGAGATGGCGTTCTATCCTCGTCGTGGTGTGATGCTTTTCTTTCGGTCATTCTATCTAAAACTTTATCATCATCAATTTCCTACCCTTACGTGTGAACACTTTCAGTTTTCTAACATTATCGCGTAACCTAGATTTACAAATGTACCTATCATTCAAAAATGAGAAGGCCATCCGTCTATAGGACTACTCTTTGTCTCTCGAACTTTGTCTTACCCTGCTGTACAATAAAATGCCCCCTTTCCAATCTACTTCTATCCTTGTACCTTTTTCTCCCAGTATGAAGTACCTTTAAGTGCGGGTACAAACTTTAAAACCACTGTTAAGTACCAGTAGACACATAAAAGAAATGGATTGTTAGAATGTATATACCAATTAACATGTACATAACATGAACATGAAAATAATAATTGTCGGCGTTAGAGAAAATGATTGGGAAAATATTTTTTGCATACTTGAAATCGCGGAAAAATGCATTAAATTTACAATGCATTTTTGAATGATAGGTACATTTGTAAATCTATTCTAATTCTTTTTTTTCTCGCGAACCAGGGTCTAATGGGAAGAAAGCCGAGACACGTATCTCTTTATTTTTCTTCTAGTTTCACTGAAAAAAAAATCAGCACATTTCGTGACTCATACTACACGACCTCTCCTTGTCAGTAGAACTAAGTGTGAATTCTTTTTCTTGGACCTTATAATCGTACGGCTCAAAAGAAACTCATAATCACCCTTCCATCATAGGGGGCAGCTAGGGGGTTGAAAGAAACAGAGGTTGGGAAGACTGACTGGGACACTTTTACACTGCGGAAGGGTCTGAAATGGGGCGATTAATCCTAGTGAAGGGAATACTGAGAAGAGGGGAATTATTTGCAAAAAGTTGATCATTCAATAAATTGTGTTTCGTGGATTGTGTAATTTCCGACTGTTCCAAAACGTCCAATGTTTTTTAACCTGATACCCTAGATAAGGATTTGCTAGAGCAAGGTCAAATGAATGTGTGGTTCGTAGTGGCAGGTGTTTTGCCAGTAGAGATGATTCGTCTATTGATCTCCAGCGCCTTTTCTGTTCCTACAGTCGGGTGGTGAAATTACTCCCCGTATCTCCGATATAGAAACACATAACACAGCGTCCAAACCTCACTTTAAAGGCACTGGCTTGGTGTAGTGGGTCCAATTTGTGTTTGTTATTCCCCAGCGTTTTGCCAAGGGCAGCCAGTTTGCATAAGGATATTTTAAATCCCAAAATCTTTCCCCGAATGAGAATACTAAAGAATAATTCCAATAATTAAACCGCATGCGATTAGTTCCAGAAACGCTGACAGATGGTGGAACGTCCGCGTTAAACTTTCCTGATTAATTTCATTTTTAAATTCTCCAAGTGTAATTAACATTACGCCGAACGCGCTTTAAATTACCTAAACGTCAAGTGCTTTAGGTAATTTTTCCCAAATTTTTCGAGAGGAAGAAACGGAAATTTTCACTGATACCACTAGATTCATATTACTCTCCAGCCGGGTTTCCATGTGGTTTCATTCATTAACAAGGAATTTAATACCGTCTAATTGCTTTTTTTAATCTTCAGCTGGTCTAAATCATTTAGATTTCCTCTACCATTAACAAAATGGAGAGGTGTCATAGTAAAATCGCTTTTATGCCCGTGGGTTGAAATATGTTAGGCGAAGTTGCTTCGTTTAAAATCAAAATTTTTAAAATCCCTTGTGTTCTCCTTGTGTCTCGTTATGAAATGTCTGCACGTCTGTCCAACGTACCGTCCACTGCAATCATTGCATTCCATTAAGTGCACATAACTTGTCTTCTGAGGGTCAATGGGTTCCTTGCAGTTCGATAAAAGGTTCTTCACTCTAAATGGGGTTTTGAAATTCACTTTAAAACCAAGCCATACATGCATTTATAGGTAAGGCAATAAACAGTATGACAACAGTGTCCATATTAAGTTATTACTCCACAAATGATTATGTTCTTCCTTTTGGAATAAAACTTATAAACTATATTGTGTTTATAAGGTGCACATCTACATCTACATCATACCCTGCAAGCCACCTCAAAGGTGTGAGGCAGGGGGCATTTTGAAATTCATTTTAAAACCGTCACTTGGTATAATTTTCACCACTAGAGAGGAAATCTCCCCAAAGTACGTAATCGAGCACCACTTTTTAGCCGGGGGTTCTATTTTCTTGTGACAACTGGCTACAGTTAATTTCCTCCCTTTGTTGCGTATATGAGTTTGTCTATTAGTGTGGGTGGGGAGCCGTTATTGGCTGCCATCTGATTGATGGTACGGGATTCTTTCGCCAAGTCATTCAGGGGAATCATAAGAATACAGTTGATAAGGGCGTGGAAAGAGGAGAGTTTTCGGGGGTTAGGGTGACTGTAATCTTTTAAAGTGTCATTCCAGAACCCATATAGTGTGAAGGAGGGTGAGAAAATTGAGTGTAGAAATTTTCGCGAAATTAGTGCAAATTTGACTTCATGCAAATTGTTAATAGTTAAATACTAATCAAAATGCCTTGCATCATCGCATGCACAGGTATTTTAAGAATATTTTTGCAAGTTTTCATCTTCCTGGCTTAAAAATACAACAACAACAACACACAGTGCAGCGGTGCGAATGTGAGACCACGCTGTGCGATCGTCTTCTTTTTAGTTCCATCCGATTTGAAGTAATGCCATCCAATGGCTGTGGTCAAATTGTTACTTAACTCTCAAACTGCGGATGTTGTCTCCGTCATCCATTACATCCGTAACGCGACAGTAATTACAAATGCATTGAACACATTCTAAATAATTGTTTCGGTTAATTTTCTGCTTCGTAACATACGTCCGGAGGGTAGTTGGTTCCTTCCCTCGGAGTCAGTTGGACAGGAAGACGGTGATACGGATGTCGTCGGAAGACGGAACACTCATCTTCACTTTTGGCGAAATATTTTCGAGGAAATCCGTCGGCCGCACCCAAATTCAAATCTTTTATATTCCAAATATTCAAAGGAAAAAAATTCCATGAAACCTGTTCAAAATATTTTGCAAAGAGACCGTAAGACGCAATTTTCTTTCTCTCTCTTTCACAAATCCTCAACTGCGACCAATCTGCCATCTATGTTATGTTTTGTGAACTGGAAAATCTCTGCGCAGTTAACTCTTCATCACATCAGCTTGTTGTGGGCACAGACGTCAATTGCTTTAGGTCCATACCTATCTAACGTGCCATAGAGGTCATTTAGCAACATGGCAAAGCTAGTGTTTTTGACATTTTGCCAATGACATGGAAACTATATTTCTCTCCATGCTAATCCAAATGTGTCCCAAAATAAAAAATGGAAATTTATGACATTTGTTTTATCGTGCTATTTCATTAGAATATTTAAAATTTCTGCTTCAAATCTCTCTTTATAATATTCTTAACCCTTGGCATATTTCATAATTCTTCCCACTCAATTTAAAGTTCAACTGATATTATTATGTAGGAGTTCAGCAGTTCACAAAAATTCTTAAAATGTATGATCTCCAAAAGAATCAACGACTACGTAAGGACATTCATCTTGCCATTCATAACTCGATGACTGGTGACATCGTATTCTGATAACTCGTGGAGCATGTATTGCACTATTTACGATATTTGGATTATTATCCAATTCATTTTCGGCAAAAGGGGTTCTAGGAAACATAAACATTTATTCCAAAGCTTTTTCTTTCAATATAGGATGTTACATTTCCTTATGCGATGCAAAATTAATGAACTACTAGCATTGTCATTATGAGCCCAGGAATTGATAGTGAATTATTTCTTAATTGAGCAGCATAATCACTATGACCTGCTTGCTGGAAGTTATTTGATTTCTTCGCATACATCAGTCTAGATTTATTCCACTCGAGGACTATCCGACTGAATTCTCCGGTACCGACAGCTCAAGTCTGTCGGTGGTAGGATCCACCGTGACCCAAAGACTAGAATTCACTGGCTCACCGATGCCGAGTGCTTAACAGAATCTCCCGCCGGAGTCGGTTGGCCGTTTTACCCGACTGGAGGTCACCATACCGAACGGTAGGCAGAAACAGAATTACCCACCCTGAGCTTCCAGCAAACTCACAAGTACTCGAAAATCATCTCCCTGTTCCCGGAGATTGGCCTTCCCGAAGATCCTTCCTCTCGTCTGTCTAAGCCCCTCCCAAGTGAATCGAAGAGTGAAATTAATTCACGACCACGTCTGCGACTCAATGGAATCGTCAATTACCACCATTCGATTCATTTGAATCATTCATCTCCCGTTCGTTGCTTGAGAGACTCTGAGTAAGATCTGGAACGTGGAGCTTGTACATTCTATCCACTCTGGTGTTTTTTGTAAGCAACGGCGTCAATTGGAGACATGAATTGGATAAAGTTCTCCATGTCATTTGTTCCATCAATTCATTCACATACTAACTAGAGTCTCCCTCAAGAGTTTCAAGTTGAATTCCAGACATCTCTATTATATTAAATATGTGGATGATTCTTCGGGAGTTTAGGTATTTTTTAAAAATATAATCTATTTAACTGACGTTTCGGAAATTGTATTTTTCCTTCGTCAGGGCTAGAAATGGGATGGACCACCAATGACATAACAGTAATAAGTAACATGATCTAAGGGACAGTGCCAAAATGCTTTACAATACGTAAAATTTATTCCATGTAATCTTTTGGCGTTGAAATTTGAAATATAGGGGATCATATTTGCCAGGAAGGTGGATGGGTCGAGGGTTTAAGGATCCGAATTCAGCCACGCTATCTGATCCAAGGAATAACGCGTGTTCCGTCACAATATGTGTCAATGGGAATTTGCATGTCAGTTTAAAGTCTTTTAGCTAACACAAATAATGGCATGATTTAGAATGCGTGCTTGGCTCATGACATAAGTTTTATCTCAGTTGAATATAGATATTAATAGTATCTAAGAATAATAGTTAAGGATTTTTGCAACAATACCACAAATATTTTACGGTGGTTTGCATTATATTATGTGGATTTAGATAAATGCCGTTGTCCAAATGTCTCCTACTCACTGTCCCCTCTCACATATTCTTTGAGGAGGAGACATTAGCTGGGCCTCACTATTTGAAAGCCGTCTTTACTCGTACAGTATTTTGATCCAGAGACATAAAAATCAAGAAGCCATTCTTGGATATATGAACATTGAGTTTCCTCTCCAACAGATTCATAGGGAACTAGTCATGGGACTCATGAAAATTTATTGATGAAGGAAAATAGTTCAGTATATAAACATAGTAAGTTTCGAAAGCCATCAAATATATTATCCGGTTACAAAACCCGTTAACTATGAAATAAATTTTCAAGTATCCTCCTTACCGTCTCTTACATTTTTCATACTGTTGTACCAATACATTTCTATATTTTTCATAATTGTTTTCAAAAAATTTCCTTTAAAAAATTTGAGTAAAATATTTCGGAACATTTTTTTACTTTTCCGAGTTTCGCTTCCGATTCAGTTAACGGCTTTTCCAACCGGACTGTTCAAAAATTCTTTGTGTGTACGTCACACGGCGTTCCTAGTAATACCTCGAATTCATTTTTAAAAAACCATGACTTTTGATTAAATGCATTGCAGGATATATTATGGCAAGAGTTAACAAAATTTCTCTTATGTTTGTGCACTTTATATTGTGAAAATACAGCAATTATACACCAGAATCCACGAATGACGAAAATCTCGGGCAGTGTTCATAATAAAACCCGAATTCAAAAGTTTTATATTCCAAATATTTATGCTAATCCTTTGCCCACCGATGATGAAATATAATAGTGTTAGCGATCTCTTCTACTGTAATGAATCCGGAATTAATTATTTTAGCAGTAATTTGTGCAGAAATGGATAATGAAACATTCGGGACATTTGGAGTATTCCACAGTCGCAGTAATTCATCCTGTATTTTGTGTTTTTTGCTTTCCAATCGTGAAATACAATGGCGTCGGCTTTTAATTATAATAGTTTATCGAACCCTGAATTAATATATTTCCAAGGAGTGTTCGTGGAAAAGGAATATGAGACGGCGTGGTCTGTTAACCAGTACTACGTTATTTCGCAGGCACAGTGAGACATTGTTTTCTTGCTCTGCTAACTGTGGAAGGAATGTTATATATGTCACGATCGTGAGTGAGCCAGTCAGATCTGGGATTGGAATCGCTTGGAGGAGCGAGTGAAGTGTCGGGTGAGTGTAATCGCCTTCCAGAAACTCAACACCGTGAATAAAAAACTCAAAAACTTGTGCGATTCCCAGTTAGGGATGTCCAGCAAAGATTCAGTACAGCTACCAGAAAATGTAACGTTTTACCCTAGAGTGATGAACTTGTCCAATCATTCATTTTCGGAATCAGAGATGAAACTCCTGAATAATGGTTATAAATTCGCACCGCACACTCCTTTTACGCGCAAAGCTGCTATCAACGTAGCCGCTGACTTCGACCTTGCCTTGCACAAAGAATCTTCCGGCAAAAAACAGATAGCCGCAGACATAATATCTAAGTTTTCGTCTCAACAATCAAAACAACTTCGAAACGGCTCGCACATGCAGATTATCCGGAGCATTAAAGCTTCGATGTCGGAAGCGGACTTAGTTATGACGAAAGCCGACAAGGGTAATAGTGTGGTGATTTTGAACAGAGAAGATTACGTGAATAAACGTGACGCTTTCTTAAACAACAATGACTTTAAGGTGATGAATAAAGACCCAACGTCAAAATTCCAGAACCAGCTTAGAACCACAGTGTCAAAGTGTACAAGTGTTTTAAGTGCCGAAGACAAGTGGAAACTATTCAACATGAACCCCTTACCTCCAAGGTTTTTCGGACTGCCTAAAACCCACAAACCCAATACCCCTATTCGACCGGTTGTTTCACACTTCACCGCCCCATGTCATAAATTGACTGTGAAATTGAATAGTCTGTTGAGAAATTATTCTTCTTTTCAATCGAAATTCAACATTAAGAACGCAGTGGATTTGGTGACAAAAATAAGAACAGTGAAACCCCCTCCCAATTCTAAACTCATTTCCTTTGATGTGACTAACCTGTTTACGTCAGTTCCAGCCAAGGAAGCCTCAAACTTAGCGGTAAATTTAATTAAACGTTCAGGTGGTGATGACAAAATATTAAATGAGGTAAAATTACTTTTGGATTTATGTATCGAACAAAATTATTTCTTATTTAATGGTACATTCTATAAACAAACGTCTGGCCTGGCTATGGGGTCGCCATTGTCACCAATTTTGGCTGAGATATTCATGAATGAGTTAGAACTTAAATTATTCGATTGCAAGCATCCAATGTTAAGTAACATATGTTATTGGTATCGTTATGTGGATGACATTATATGTTTGTGGTCAGGTACCTTGCGCCAGCTGAATAACTTTACCTCTTTCATAAACTCTCTGCACCAATCAATCGAGTTCACTTTGGAATACGGTGGACATAACATTAACTTTTTAGATCTTAACATTGATATTAGTACGGGCAAACACGAGCTTTCAATTTATCGTAAACCTACGTTTACGGATGTCGTTATTCCAATGAACTCAAACCATCACCGTATTCATAAAACAGCTTCGCTAAAATCAATGGTGAACAGGTTAACAAGTATCCCAATGTCCCAGGACAACTTCAATAAGGAATTAAATACCATTAAGTATATTGCCCAACAAAATGGTTTTGACCCAAAACTGATTGGAAAACTTATTGAAAGATCTGACAAAAAACAAGCTATAAATCTTATAACTTCCATTCAAGTTGATATTGACAAACCTTCACGCTGGTGCAAGCTACCATTCATATCTCATGTCTCATATAAACTATGTAATATAATCCATAATGCCAAAGTGTCATTTTACAATCCTGTGTCATTGGGTAAAATGCTTTTTAATACAAAGGACAAGTATGACAATATGCAGAAAAGTGGTGTTTACCAGTTGAAGTGTGATACCTGTAACATTGGATATGTTGGACAAACTGGGAGAAGTTTTAACGTTAGAGTGAAATAACATAGACGATGTTTTTTAAATAATGACGAATCCTCCGGAATAGCCAAACATTTATGTGACGAGAACCATTGGTGTGAATTTGAACCTCGGATTTTACATTGTACTGACAAAGGGCGTAAAATGGACTTCTTAGAACAGTTTGAAATTGTGAATTGCCCCACTAAACTTTGTAATGACCATATGTTCCCCTCCCAGTCTCCTCTCCTTCATATCACACTACCATCCCTCCACGACTCTCAACCTTAACCCCCCCCCTCCCTCCTTCGAAAAACAGCCTTGGCCATTACTCATACTTCCCCCCTCCCCAAACCCCTCACCCCTGTTGTCATATTCCCCCCCCCCTCCACTCACAGGTATATAAGTGTAAGCCACCCACCCATTTGTACCTGAAGATGGCATGACATGCTGAAACCCGGGTCGTCTTCATGAAATAAAGTGTGGAATTATAACCAAGTGTTTTTTTCGTATTAAAAATTGTTATTTAATATTTCATTTCGTTATTATGTGAGTAAGACAAAGGATTTATATTACAGCCAGTGAGGTCTCGTAATTTCGCCATTTCGCCACAAGGGAATATGAGTATGTCATCGTCTTCCTGTCCCCATGACTCCGAAGAAAGGAACTAATTCCCCTCCAAACCTATTTTACGCAGTCGAGAATTTAATGAAATATTATTTAGAATGAGTGCAATGAGACAGTCGCATCACGCATTAAATGGAAGACGGATACAACATCCGCAGTTTGCCAGTCGAGTAAGAAATTGGCCACAGCCAATAAATTGGCATTTCCTCCAAATCAGATATAAATAAAAAGAGGACGATCGCGCAGCGTGGCCTCACATTCGCATCTCCGTCGTCATCGTGACAAGACGTTCTTGCTTGTCCATCACCTCCGTTGCTACGCAAATCAACAACATCACATTGTAAGGAAATCCTTCAGCTGGACGGTCCAATCATAGTCGACTTCTCTCCAACAGGTGAGAAATTTAACAAATATCATTATCTATATCTACGTCCACTGACTACCCAGATTGTAGGTGTGTGACACGGGTTGAGTTTCCACCAAACATATACTAAAGTTAATTTATACTAAGTGACTAAAGACAAATTTGAATTTCGTTCTTTTCACACTGCAGCTTGTACTTTAATTCAAATTGCGAAGACATTTTGAAACTGCTATAAAATGCCTTATGCAATTTAGTATATAACGAAGACGTGGTTGAAAATTAAAAATACAAGCACTCTAAGTTTCAATTTTGTCAGTTCTAGTTATCATATTTGATCTAATGTGTGCAAATTCTTTTCATGTTAACACTAGAATGACCGGGGTAAGCCGCATGCCTACTATGACCGCCAGTGGTCAATTGACCGTTCGCCCTTTCTTGCGCTGTTTCATACGTTTTCTCTTCGGAAGCTTTTCCTATCGATTGTAGAAGTGTTCTGAGAAGTGCTTACGGTTAGGCGTAGCGTTAGAAACAAAATTGTACTACACTGCAAGCAATATTAATTACTACGATAACTTTTTTATTGAAAAATAAAAAAGTGTATCATTTACATCGGTAAAAATAACTCGCCATGTGTTTTAAAACACAATTAACATTTCAAAACACATTATTTGTCGCATTTTTTTGGTAAAAAACTTTATATCAGAGAAAAATGAATTAGAAAAGACAGCGTTACAATGAAGCGCTGAAATGTGGTCTCAAGGTAAGTATATAATTACTCTTGTGAGCACTTTTTGCAAATTTTCTGTTTTTTTGGGAGAGCGAGATATCTTGGAGCGCCTGAATGATCTCCGCCTCGGTCTGTCCACGCCGACGAGCCATCGTGCTCTTCCCTACCGCAGTGAGAATGAACTGAGCGAATGGGTTATGGAAGCAAATGGGAAAAGCGAATGGCAGTTATAACTTAACTTTAATAAGTGTATAGCTATTGATTTTTGGTGAAGGAATAATTCCATAGAGGGATCCTATAAAATTGGTTACACGAAGATCGTATGCATTGAAACCATAAGGTATTCAGTTGTAACAACCACTAAAGATTTATCGTGGGGAAGACACATCCGATAAATATGCGGCCGAGTGAAGAGAAAGCTAGGATTAATTAAAAGAGTTCTTAGGAGAAGACAAAAGAGCGCTGTTACATGTTACTTTTCACCAGTTAGGCCCCACCTTGAATATGTAGCCAGTGTATGGGATCCGAATAAATTTGGTTTCATCAGAGAACTAGGCAGTGTGCGGCGTAGAGAAGCAAGGTTCTAAAGGTGTTACGATAGGTTGAGTAGTGTTACAGAATTAATGCGAGGATTAGGGTGGGCATCATTATCAGAGCGTAGGTTAAAGTACAGATTAAATCTACTACAGAAATTTAAATCGGATAGCTTCACTGACGATGTTGGGTATGTATTAAAAACACCAGCGTATTATACTAGATTCGACCAGGTAAATAAAATTAGAGAGAGATTGTAGTAGTGATAGATTCAAAATGTCATTTTCCCTATGAGATAAGAGAACAGAATAGGCAGCATAGCAATGGAATAGGTAGAGGAGATATTTTAGAGTAGTCTGTAGTGCATGATGCATGTACTAACCACCAGTCTGTTAATTACTATGTAGATACTAACAATCTAGTTCCATGACACCTTACAGTAGGTTGTTTGTATGTCAATAGTTCATGCTTGGTGATCTTCATCCCCTGCCACGCACCCTAGCGATGGAGTGCATTGTATCGCGTTGATGTAGGTGAAGATGTAAGGCATATATTAAAAACACAAGTGTATTATCCTAGTTTCGACCAGATAAATAAGATTAGAGAGATAGATTTTTGTACTGATAGATTCAAAATGTCATTTTTCCCCCGTGCTATAAGTGAACAGAATAAGCAGCATAGCAAACGGATTGGTAGGGGAAATATTTTAGAGTAGTCTGTAGTACATGGTGCATTTATTTAAACCAATCCCTTAATTACTATGTAGATACTAACAACCTAGAGTCCTGAGTCCCTATAGTAGCATGTTTTTCATGTGTAATGGTCCATGCTTGGTGATCTTCACCCCCTGCCACGCTCCCTTGCGGTGGCTTGCTGGGTATCGCGTAGATGGGAATGAAGAGGAATGGGTGACTGCAGCGTCTATGACGAATCAGCGACCGGCATGTAACTCGTTTGGAAGGGTATTCCCCAGGCTCTCTCGGGCAGATCTGCAGGCTACGCGGCGGGCAGGGAAGCGGGTTGCGGCGGCGCCTTGCTTGGCTGACAGGCGCCCCCGCACCCCGGCTGCCAGGCTACGCACAAATGTAACAGCGCATTTCAGCTAAAGGAGTGATCAACACTGTCCATAAAATAATTAGTAGCGACTCTTTGCGACGGAACATACTGTGGTTTTGCTAATGTGTCTCTCCTTCACATAGACAGTAAAATCATACGTAAAAACTGTTTTGAAAACATTAGAGTCATATTTGAGTAGTGTAAGTGTGTTTGGTAAGGTGCACGTTATGGTATTTGACACATTTGACCGAGAGATCGAAATAACGGTATAAAATACAAGAACGGACAATTGAGCGTCCCCGGTCATTCTAGTGTCAAGGTGAATTTATTTCATGAATGCTTCATTGTGTGAGGATACTTTTCGCTTTTTGGTCACGAACTTTACGACGAAAGAACGGATATTTAAGTATGTCCGTGGTGCAATGCATAGCAATCTATTATGTTTCACAGGCATTCGCTTTACTTGATAGCCTTGACGATTTTTATCTTATTTGTTTCGTTCCAAGCGAAAACTCAAACGCCCGTGCTATAAATGCGCGCGGACTAATGTCGGAAGCTTTTTATGTAAATGTAATGAATGAAGTGGAATTCATGAAAATATATGGCAGGAATAATTTATCAGTACGTAACTTATTGTTGCCATAAAAAGAGGTGACAGGATTAGTTTTTATTCTTTGCGTTGAGGGTTTTGTTCGCAATTGGAATGAACAATGCCATAGATTGTTGTCATTCCTGGGTTGAGGTGTACAATTGCTGTTTTTATCACAACATAAAATGCACAAGCGTAAGAGAAATTTACTAAAGTGTACGAGCAGCACTTTCGTCAACTCTTCTTGAAGTGGCAACGGATTTATTTTTTCTGTTCCTTTAAATTTGCCATAATATATCCTACAATTGCTTTTTATTAAAAGTCACGATTTTTGAATGGAGTTCGTTGTGTAAGGAGGAACGGGGTGTGACGTGTACACTGAGAATATTTGAACAGTCCGGTTTCAAAAGCCGTTAACTGCATCGGAAGTGAAAAATGGAAAAAGGAAAAACAATTTTTGGTTTTAGCTTCTGAAATCTTCTTTTAAAATCGCTCTATATGAAACAAAGAGTAAACAGGAAATACCGAGATCCGTTCCGTAATCTCAATGCCGAACGGATGGTATTACCGAAGTTCGTTACTTTAAATTAGCACATGACTTGTGATTTAGGACGAAAGTGTCATATACCAGCGATTATATATATCCGGAAATAATTTCGTATTTGCACAACGTTTAGAAGAGATTATTCGTATTATTGGGAAGGGTGTCCAGCATTGTAAAATTGCCTTTTTTAAATCAAAAGCATGCCATTTCATAAACCATTTTAGCATTTAGGTCACATTAACAATACTGGACAAACGCAAGATTAAGTCAAATGGCTTCATCAATATTTTAAAATAAACTTCAGCACGAAATATTTCTGGCCTCTTTTATGTGAGCACGTAAAATAGAACAATCGGCCATTTGTATCTTCATAGCTCATCTTGTCTAAAGAAAAATGAAATTCACGATGATTTGGCTTTCAACAAAAGGATGTAAGGTGCAGAAATTGAAAACGCTCACCACAACATATTTTCAAGGCAGCATCATCGGTGGACGCGCACCATGATAATCAGAAGGATTGCAAAATTAATATTGCTTACAATTTTGTACTTTAGGAAATAATGCCATTTATTCTGACAGTCGATGCACGCATTGCTTTAATTCCATCCGAGTTGAGCGTTATTTTTCCGAGTTTTAGAAATAACTATCGATAAAGAATGTAGAATATTTAGAATCTAGGATTTGCAATTAGCGCAGAAAAGATCCCTTTTAAAACGTAACCTCCAGGAACTATGCAATGCTGCTATTGCACCTCGCTCTTCATGGTTTTCTATAGCTCCCAATAAGGTGGTTTATCTTCCTTCTATCCACGGAACGACTCAAAGAAATTTATCTTAAAATTCGTGAAGTCCGTTAAAAATATTCTCGTTATATTTCACGGTCAATATAAGACACATATTTTCATCTGAATCTACTAATCCTCTTCACATCTCTCGATATTCGTTGGCCGAAATCAATCCCAGTTCCAGCTGTTGTGAGAAACATTTGTCCCACCAAAATAGCTGCAGATTCCATCAGGTCCATGTGATATCGCTTTTATAATTCTCCTACCTCTTTCTCCTGTTTGACATTAAACCCTTGTTCCCCGTTAGCTATGTCCAGGTACGTTTCGGTAATTTCTTCTTAGAATGAGGAAAACGCGAGGACTATATTCACCACTTCTGAGCAAAGGCTTTTCTAGTAAGCATTCAGTGTAGACTCCATTCTATGAATACCATTTGATGTTAATTGCATCCATGATTTCGAATGAAGGACAAAAATTCAAACGCCTGCAACCCTCACTTAAAAGTGAGCAACCCTCACGGCATTTATCAAGGTACCTGCGCCAATTTTTTCTACCGATTCGTTACCTATTAGGTGACACTCGACTCCCACGCCTCTTCACTTTTGAGAATCCGTAACATCTGAAGCCATTTTCCTGGCATATCCTCCTCGACTCCCACGCTTCTTCAGTTATCTTCGTAGGCTTGGACGACGCGACCCAGGGTTTGAGTTAGGTTCAAATTCGAACAATGTACGCATTGAAAGTATGAAGAAACTGAACGAAAATATTAATTCTAAGACTACAGAGACTGAAATTTCATATAAAAGTCGGAGAAGGAATGCAACACACGCATGTTGACGTGGCGAAGGAGTAAACAGAGGGCGTTAGAGAAGTGGAAGGCACACGGAGTAGAGATCTTGTTACACTAGGGCATTCATTAATACTTAAAGACACATTTGTAGTTTTAACAGCAATAATATAAGGAATAGAAAAAGTTTAAAATTTTTCCCAGCGTGGGGGTCGAATTTGACCCCTCCGGCCTTCTAGTGTTAAAGTGTCTTTCCAAGCCCCATATAGTGTGAAGGAGGGTGAGAAAATTGAGTGTAGAAATTTTCGCGAAATTAGTGCAACTTTGACTTCATGCAAATTGTTAATAGTTAAATGCTAGGCAAAATGCCTTGCATCATCGCATGCACAGGTATTTTAAGAATATTTGTGCAAGTTTTAATCTTCCTGGCTTGAAAATACAACTGTTTTAATTTGGGCCAGTTTATATAATTTCAGCCCACTGTGTGGCGGTGCGAATGTGAGGCCACGCTGCGCGATCGTCCTCTTTTTATTTCTTTCTGATTTGGAGGAAATGCCATCCATTGGCATTGGCCAATTTCTTACTCGACTGGCAAACTGCGGATGTTGTCTCCGTCTTCCATTTAATGCGTGATGCGACTGTCTCATTGCACTCATTCTAAATAATATTTCATTATATTCTCGACTGCGTAACATACGTCCGGGGGGAAATTGGTTCATATTTTTGGTTGAAGATTTTTAGGACTCCTTGATCTAATGGTGGCCAATTGATATCGCAGCTGTAGAGTGAAACAGTACTCGATGTTTTCTCCAGCATTTTGCAGAATAACTGGATGTCCAGGGCTATTGTCGAGTGTCAGCAGGGAATTAAAATTCATGTTTTTCTTATTTGGGTCTCGGAAAAAAATCAAAATTTGAACCACTCTGTACACAAAGCTGCGTTTACCTATTTGTTTCGATTTTACATCCGAGGCACATATAGAGTTACATAGGCATTTCCCTTTAAAACTCGAGAATGTTCAGCACTAAGTTTCGGGATGCAATTTAATCCTAGAGACGGGAATATTGAGAAGAGGGGAATTATTTGCAAAAGTTGATCATTTAATAAATTGTGTTTCGTGAATTGTGTAATTTCCGACTGTTCCAAAACGTCCAACTTTTCTTTACCCAAGTACTCCAGATGAAGTATCGCTAGTGCAACACACACACAATTCTGTGATATAATATAGATCAATTTACTTTCCGACGTTTCGCTACGTGTTTCAGGTGCTTATTTACGCTGAGATGGCTGGAGGCGGCTTTCGGAGATTTGGGATCACCTTCTTGGTGTTCTCCATAGCGACGATGGCGTTCATCGTCATGGAGATGACTTTGCTTGGATCCGCTTCTTCGTCGCCACCAAGGGATCAACCCTCGAGTGGCCACCTGTGCAGTGATGACCCAGGGTGCATCTGCGATGAAAACAAATACCACTCCTGGAGGCACTGCGATGGCCTTGCACACGTGAATTGGATCTTCAATGATAGCACGCTTTATTGCACCTTGGAGTGCTTGGGAGAAGCGGGGTTGAAACCCTACCGACAACTGTCCCTGTTGCCTCTATTCAACCAAACCGTCAAAGAAGTGTGGTTGCAGGTGATGTATCCTCTCCTATACCTCCAACCACATCCATTTTATTTATCTACAAGCTGTTCCCGGCCACGAGTTGCTGTATCTCAATCTGGTTAAATGGAAAGCGCACGTTTATAGTATGTTTAATTTTACAATAATTATGGGTATACAATATTTTTTGTTGTTCCATTGTCTGTGCAGATATAGAGATTGTCTGGTTTGTCGACTCTAGAACACACAACATACACGTAGAACACGCAACATACACGCAACAAAATACACGTATATCTGAGAAACAATCCGTGTCTAGATCTAAACCGCATAGTTCTAAAGATTGGCCCTGAGCTCTGTTGATGGTGAATGCAAATACCAATCGAATTGGGAATACAATCACTTAAATTGAAATGGCATCTCTGTTGGAATCATAAGAATGCGAGGAATGAGTATATCTTTGCCTTTGAAAGTTCCTGACCAGATTGTGGATTCCACGACGTTGCTCATTAATTTATTTACTGAAATCCGCGTGCCGTTGCAAAGCTTTGGCTGGTCGATATTTAGCAACATGATAATTGGCACGCCGATTTTCAATTGCAGTACGTGCGGTGGCATCCCTGGCAGATCGAGTAAATTCAAAAATTCCGTTCGATAACCAATTGCCTCATCTGCTTCTACAACAGTGTCGACAGTCTTGTACATATGGGTCTGCGTAGCTTTGAGTGTTAGACTGAATAATATTCTTAAGTTCATATAAGTCTTTGTTCTTGGCCGCAAGAATAGCTCGTTCACTTAGCCACCTTTGATTCTTATAATTGATTTAAATATTGGGAAATACTTTTTCAACCTTTTCTTCAGTTGACGTTACAAAATATCAAAAGTTATGAGGCAATGAAATTTTTCCTGAGGTCAGATCAACTGGCAACTTTCCGTTCCCAATTTTCAGCTATTTATGTGAGTATATCTCAGTTGATCGATTGTTTTGCAGCTGCACACGCATATTTGTATTTAATTATAACGTCATTACATGTCGTCACAAAGTAGAATATCTCAGGCAAGCGTCTATTTCATCCACTACTGTCGATCGAGGAATTACAGGTAATGTTTGCCTGAAATGTCCTGCAAGCAATATCAATGCGTTCTCAAAAGGTCTCAGGATTCCACGGAAATCTTGCAATGATCGATCCAGAGCCGTGAGCGATGCTTTGTGCACCATTGTGCATTCATCCCTGGCAATAAGTTGGCATTTCTGAAATAAATGTCCCATGCCGGATGATTTGGATATGTTGCACGTGAGAGTTTCAATGAATTGCACGTTAAATAGATGCACATCCCGTATTCAGTATCGATACTTATTGATTCTTGATATTGTGCAAACCTTCATCGGAGTGAACTTAACAACTATTCAAAGCTTCATGGAAATTGGATGAATGTTGTGGTACATCTGTGACCAGAGAACAGTAGACAAATAATAATTAACAGTGTTCCCTAACTGCGTTAACATATGTTTTATTTTTTGGAAGACAATGCATACATATTGCCTTCTTCAGGACGATTCACTAATACGGAAATGTCATTTATACCTTTCGCAGGTGAAAGGATGTCCACCTCCAAGGCAGAACTACGCTGCACTCTTCGGGAACAAGGAAGATAACCTCGAAAAAAATTCAGATCATCAAAAGCTGGTGATGCTTGAAATTGACTGCTTACTACTAGATTCCTTTGCTTTGAATGAACACCATCTCGTTGGCCTACAAAAGCTCACGAGCCTCGAAATATCATGCCCAAGTTTAAGAAATCTTAGCAAAGGAAACCTGTCTGACGTATCCAAGAATATTCAAATATTCCGCACAGTTCGCACTTCGGTAGACAACTTGCCCGACCACTTCTTCTCCGGGCTTAACCGTCTAACAACCATCTCCTTGAGGAAGAACAGACTCAATAGGTTCCAGGGAAGTCTGCTACGCGACGCAAGAATGGTGAACTCGATGAACCTGGCAAACAACAGAATCGAACTCCTCGATAAGGACACGTTCGTGAACACCCCTTGTCTCCACTTTCTGGACATAAGCGGAAACAGGATCAGGAACATTCCGTCCAGCCTCTGTTACCTACGGGCTTGAGGGAGCTCTACGCAGTTGAGAACCTCATCCGTGTCCTTCCCCCAAACTGCCTGCAGAACCTGGTACAACTGCAAGATCTAAGATTGCAAGGGAACCATTTGGCCAATCTGGACTCTAGCTGGAACGAGATGACCACAATCAATGCCGCATTGACGTGGGTCAACGGAGATATGGACTTTTCCTCTCGCAGCACATCTTATGGTGACTTTGTAGTAAATGGCGACATGTCCGGTGGTGACGACACAAGACTTATTTCCAACTGGAAGTCGAATTCAAATCGCAGAGGTGTCCAGTCGGCAGTTTTTAACTCCACAACAAGAGGCCAACATCCCATTCCAGAGTCCTGTGATCAGTACATTAACGAAAGCTTCACCTTTATGATGTCAATTACAGAAAACTCTGACTCAGATGCGAATATCTTTCCACGAATCTATATCCAGGATCCTGAACTCCGGTGGCATTATTCTCTTGCTTCAAAGCGCATTAAGCAAGTAAGGATTCTTGATATTTCACGCAACAGCATCTCGCGAATTCGTCCTGACTCGTTCGCCCCGAACTTCAAGGTACAGAACCTCATCGCATCCGACAACCTTCTCACGGACATCTTTGAGATTCTACTGGTGGCTGACGCTGACCTTTTAATTCTCAATTTGTCCGGAAACCGTATCAGGACGCTGGGGTCATCTTCCTTCATCAGTACGCCGAATCTTCAGCAAATAGACCTCAGCAATAACAGGTTCGTTCTATATTCAACTTCAACTCTGTGAAAACAACTTATCCCTTAATTTTGACTTCAATGTATTCCTTAACAGCAGAATTTTATACAACCCAACGATGATCTCTGTAGCAGCTCTGGAGGTGCTGTGATTGGAGGATGACCTTATAGGGGTCTCTATAATTACATGGCCGCTAGTTTAACCCTTAAAGGACCAAGGGAGGGCAATAAAATGTCCACCACTTTTCTTTTTCTATATTTTAAGTGCTTATTTACCTAATACAGATTTATAACTTCGTGATTGTGTCAAATATAGGTTTTTAAAGATAAATATATGTTGATGCATAATTTTTGTTTTTTTAATGCAATCTTATGAGAGCGTAAATGGGCGGTGGACACAAAATAACCCTCCCTTGGTCCAACCTGTGACATAATTCTGGACCAAATGGAACGATATAATTGGACAAATAGTTTTGCTACGCAGTGTAGTTTATAACTAAATTACTCTAAATTTTGTATAACTTCTAATTTTATTCGACAATTAGTTCTATATTGCATTTAGGCATGTTAACTTTGCAATGCAATTACTTAGTAATACTATTTTCATGAAAACCTTTTCACCGTGTTTATTATATTCATTCATGAATGGACAATGGCGCAAAGAGCTCTATCTAGCCATTTATGAATCATCTTTCTCAACTTGAAGGATCTACATCTACATATACACAATACCCTGCAAGCCACCGCGAGTGTGTGTGGCAGGGGGTGAAGATCACTAAGGATTTACATATCCAGGAAATACTATTGTTACCTTTCTGGAGTGACTCACAAGATTTTAAAGTATTTTTCTTTCATGTTAAACTGAAATGCCATTGATGGGAAAATATGAGTGAGACAAGAACTACCCCACTCTCCTTCTCAGATATTAGTGTTTTTAAATTTACGGTGCACCAGCTCATTTACCAAATACCTTCACCAGTAGTGACAATACCGAGTACATTGCAAAACAGGAAGGAAATACGTAAGTCATCCTCCTCGTGTGACAAAGCGAACCACTCAGAATATATTGCGGGAAAAGCAAGGATTACTACCGGCTGGTAAGGTAAAGGATATCGGCGAGTCTTTTGAAAAATGTTTCACTCCTGAAATTCTTGACATGATTTTACAGCGTGCAAATGAAGAAGCAGAACGAGCTCAGAAGTCTAAAAGGGATATGGTAGAACTAAAATCCTTCGTTAGAGTGTAGATATTGATCGGTGCCAACGATGATAGCAAGTTAGATTTGCATCATTTGTGGTCACATGAATTCGGAAGGCCATCCTATATTGCTGCGATGAGTCGAAACCGATTTAGGGAACTATTGACTATAATTAGGTTTGATGGCAAGTCTACTAGGGAAATACGGAGAGAAAAAGATAAATTTGCACCTATTCGTTCAGTATTCCAAATGGTCAATGCGATATTCCACAAATATTACATTCCTGGACCTAACATGGTGGTTGATGAACTGTTATCATTGTTTAGGGGAAGGTGTCCATTCAAAGTATTCATGAAAGAAAAACCAGGGAAGTATGGCATTCTTATAAGGATGCTTACAGACTGCGACGAGAGATATGTGCTGAATATGGAAGTTTATGCCGGAAAAAATAACGAACCATCTACAAGCAGAGGTCCCAAAGAAATTGTGAAACGCCTGGTGGTTCCAATCAAGAATTCCGGGCGTAATGTGCCTATGGACAGATACTATACGTCTGTAGAGCTAGCAGAAGAACTTTATGAAATTTTGAATTGACTGTGGTGGGAACTATGCAGAGTAATAGAAAACATATTCCTGAATTCTGAAAGCAATAGTTGATCGGGATATTTTTCAAGTTTGTTTGTATTTACAGACCCCTGCTCTGGAAGTCCACCGGTGACTTTGATATCATACATCACCAGAGAGAAGCCCAAGAAAAATCTCATTTTTCTATCCACTCAGCACGCAGATAGAAATGTCAGTAATTTTTTAAAAAAGAAATGTGACGTAAATTTGTTCTACAACAATACAAAAGGAGGAGTTTGATGGTATTGATCAGATGGTACGTAAGTATTCAACTAAAAGATCTACAAGAAGGTGGTCGATGTCTGTTTTCTTTACTCTAATCGACATTGCTGCACTAAATGGATTCTCTCTTTTCACCCAAAATTTCCCCAGTGGAATATCAAAAGAAGCAATAGGCGACGTCTATATTTACAAGAACTCGACCTTGAACTCGTGCGGCCACACATAGATCATCGGTTGGAAAACATAATAGGTTTACAGAACCAAATTTTAAAGGCGATGGAAGGGTCTTGGGTAGAAAAATACAACCGCCGAAAATGTCAGAAGATGTTGCTGTGAAAGTAAATGGCAAAGGCAGGTGCCACGCGTGCAGGAACGCAGCCACATCAAAAGGAGAGACATTAAACAAATTATCAAAAACTACATATATATGCGCTAAATGTAATAGGTATGTTTGCGGTAAACATAGCATAAAAACTAATGTATGCAATACTTGCAATAATGTTGACTCATCAGAAGAATGAAGTTGATCTTTCACGACTGCTTGCTAATGTTTACAATTTTATAAATTTATTGAAATGATATGCTAATTGATAAATAGATACTTAGAAAAAGATATTATGCATTTTTTTTAAATGAGGAGAAGCATTTTGATGGATCATGTACTTGTAATCATGTAAGTGGAAATGGAGAAAAAAATGTTTGGTTTATGTTATATAATAACAAGCTGTACCCGCCCACGCGTTGCTGTGGCTCAATCTGGTTAAATGGAAAGCGCACGTTTATAGTATGTTTAATTTCACAATTCTTATGGGTATGCAATATTTTTTCTTGTTCCATTGTCTGTGCAGATATAGACATTGTCTGGTTTGCCGACTCTAGAACACGCAACATACACGTAGAACACGCAATACACACGCAACAAAATACACGTACATGTGAGAAACAATCCGTGTCTAGATCTAAACCGCATAGTTCTAAAGATTGACCCTGAGCTTTGTTGATGGTGAATGCAAATACCAATGGAATTGGGAATACAATCACTTAAATTAAAATGGCATATCTGTTGGAATCATAAGAATGCGAGGAATGAGTACATCTTTGCCTTTGAAAGTTCCTGACCAGATTGTGGATTCTACCACGTTACACATTACTGAAAGCCGCGTGCCGTTGCAAAGCTTTGGTTGGTTGATTTTTATCAACATGATAATTGGCATGCCGATTTTTGATTTCAGTACGTGCGGGGCATCCCTGGCAGATCGAGTAAATTCAAAAATTCCGTTCGATAACCAATTGCCTCATCTGCTTCCACGGTCTTGTACATATGTGCCTGCGTCGCGTTGAGTGTTAGACTGAATAATAAGTTCGTAGAAGTCTTTGTTCTTGGCCGCAAGAATAGTTCGTTCACATAGCCAATCGTGATCCTTATAATTGATTTGAATATTGGGAAATACTTTTTCAACCATCTCTTCTTTTGAGGTTACTAAATTGCAAAAGTTATGAGGCAATGAAATTTTTCCTGAGGTCAGATTTACTGGCATCTTTCCGTTCCCAATTTCCAGCAATTTATGTGAGTATATCTCAGCTGATCGATTATTTTGCAGCTGCACACGCATATTTGTATTTAATTTTAACGTCTTTACATGTCGTCACAAAGTATAATATTTCAGGCAAGCATTTATTTCATCCGCTAGTGTCGATCGAGGAATTACAGGTAATGTTTGCCTGAAATCTTTTGCAAGCAATATTTATGCGTTTTCCAATGGTCTCAGGTTTCCACGCAAATCTTATAATGATCGATCCAGAGCCTCGAGCGATACTTTGTGCACCATTGTGCATTCATCCCAAGCAATAAGTTGGCATTTCTGAAATATTTGTCCCATGCCGGATGATTTGGATATGTTGCACGTGAGAGTTTCAATGAATTGCACGTTCAATGGGATGCACATCCATTATCCAGTATCGATACATATTGTATTCTTGATATTGTACAAACCTTCATGGGAGTGAACTAAACAACTAACCAAAGCTTCATGGAAATTGGATGAATGTTGTGGTAGTGCATGAAGTTATTAATATTGTATCTATAGTATATAGATACAGTATCGATACAGTATTGATAGTGTATCGATTCTTTCTTTAAAAAACAAAATAATTTCACCACAATTTTGTATCAATAATCTATAGATTTATCGATATTGTATCGAAATTATATCGATAAAGTATCGATATTGAAATATCGATTTCGTAGTTCTCTTCTCGGGAATGTACTCAACAAATTCCTAAAGTTTCATGGCGATCCAATGAATGGTGTAGAAATGCATTAAGGACACACAGACATACATTCATTTATATATCTATTTTATTCATTTATATTTATATAGAAGATAAAATTGTTGTTCTGGAGTACAGTTGCAGAATATCGACCACAGTTTTAAAAAGTAATGTCTTCTTGTTGATTTCTAAGTGTAACTAACAGTGATTTCGAAACTTATTTTCCAAATTAAAGCATTGAACCCGGAACCATTGAGAAGAAGTTTTATCATAAACTTCGTCTTTGACGAGTTTATAAAAAATTAAAAATTTCAATATTTTTATCACGATTTTATAATTTTTAGCAACATAAATCACTGTGAGAATGTTATAACAATCTAAGAAAGAAATAACTGAAATAATATTCTGTTTCATGATTAGTAAAAACGAAAAAAACACAAGTGGACAATTATTGACCCTCCCTTGGTCCACGGTGTAACCGGAAAAAGGTTGGTCCTTTGAGGGTTAAAGTAAATTGTAAATTTTTACGACTAATAATTCAAGAATGTTTTTTAAGTACATGTTTAGGGATTTTTTATATTTCCAATATGTATTATAGGGTTTTTCAAATGGATAATAAACACGTTTTTGTACCTACTGCATTTTTTCAAAAATGAACCGGTGAATTTTTCGATTAATCGATATTTTGGTTCAAATTTCGATTTTTGCTGAAAAGTCGAGCTTTTCATTTCGATTAAAAATCGATTGCTCGAAAAAACGATTTCGACCGACATTTTTCCATTACTACAGCCGCTCCAGCCGCTTAAGCGCTAGTCAGCGACGCTCAACGTTCTGACGACATGATTTCCAAAGGCGTGTTCTCATTGGCTGATTTCTGCCGCTGGAGCCGAGCTATAAAGCCCCCCTTAGTCCCCGGGGGGTGGAGGGAGGAGTAGGTAGGGGGAAAACGGGGTCCCTGGAGATCTCAGAGCGTGCGTTTGGGGGTTGGGTTCTCTCCCCACCCCCTTGCGTCCCTTCTAGGAATTTTCCCCCCGCGCTAGGCAGCCGCGATAAAGGCTTGGTGAGGGAGGGTTGGTATTCGTCCCTTCCCTCTCAGCGAGACAAAGAGAGAGAGAGAGCGTTGTGTACGTGATGTTAACATTAAATTTCCTGTTTACACTCACCCAATCTGGTTGTTTATTCAAATAGTCGGAGTGAATTGAGTTCCACTCGCCCGACTGCTCCTCGTGTACAAGTCGCATCCCCGCCAGCTTTATAAAACCTGACGGCGAGCGAAGGACATCTCCCTCTTCCGATGGAAACCGTAAACCAATGGGGGCGTTAACTCGGAACCGAAATTGCAATTTTGTACACGCAATAGTTAGATGGAAACGAAAAAAGAATTTTAGTGAAAAAATTAATCTTCCAACCACAACCATTCACTCATAAATCAAAAATTAAAATAAGCAAAAGGTGTCGCCCACCGAAAATGCTGCTGTGATAACAATTGACGTCACTTTCCTCCCGTCCTTTACTGCTTTTTAGGGGAAGGGAAGGGAGTGGAGGGGGGTTCTCGGAAGGTCTGCTTGCACAGATGCTGTCGCAACTGTCTTATTGGCAGAGTCAGCTGTGTCCCCCCCAATTGCGATAAGGCAAAGTAGCTTCGCGGGCTCAGTTGTGATTGGACGAGGTAGATATACGTCAGAGGTTGCACCACGCCCACTTTTCCGAAAGGGTTAATTAACACAGCTGACTTGGCCAATCGGACCGATTGCGACAGCATCTGTGCAGGAGCAGACCTTCCGAGAACCCCCCTCCACTCCCTTCCCTTCCCCTAAAACGCAGTCGAGGACGGAAGGAAAATGACGTCAATGTTATCACAGCAGCTTTTTTATAATGGGCGTCACCTTTTGCTTATTTAAATTTTTGATTTATTGAAGTGAATGGTTGTGGTTAGAAGATAAATTTTTTCACTAAAATTCTTTTTTTGTTTCCATCTAACGATTTCGTGTACAACATTGCGATTTCGGTTCCTAGTAAGCGCCCATATTATCTTTAGTTTAAAAAAAACCTTAGCTAAAAGGACAATAGGGTGGTTACCTTCGTCGCAGAAAATCCATTGATGAAATCGATATTTGGCGAGTACGCCTTGTGGAATTAATTCATGATGAATATAACAAACTTGGTTTTATTCAATAACTATTTTATTAACCGACCAGTTTCAACCGGCCAAAGGTTAAACCGGGGTTTAACCCTCCAGCCGGGTAATTTTTTTTCATTAACCTGGTCAAAAAAAGTGTATTTTTTCCTTTGGAATATGGAAGTCGGAAGCGAAGAGGGAATATCGAAACTTTATTCGCGTCGCTTCCGCCATCTGTACCTTTTGTGCCGGCAGGAGCAGGAGAGAACAGCCGGGGGCAGAAAGGTGCAAGTCAGTCGACGCGAACGCTCTTGCGGCTAATATGGCGCGAAATCTAATATTTCAAAACTTACTGGAAGGGATACAGGAGGATTCTTCGGATTCGGATGAAGATGTGATTCAGCCGCGAGAGAGAGGTGATAAGACCAACCATTAATCCATTGATTATTGCGATTTAAACGTAATGATCCTGTTGAATGGTGGAAAAAATAATGAGTAATTTGTAGCAAGGCGTATGATTGTTATTATTGAGGGAGATTTTTGCGTGTAGCATTTCCTTAATTAATATTTTCCACTTAGATAGTGTGGCGGAGAATGCTAATCACGTTATCTTTTATTTTTGGTTGTTGTCATAATAAATAAAAACAAAGTGTAATATTATCCATCCATTTGAATCCATATCAATCTAATTATCTCAATATTCTTGGGTGAATGACAACACTTCAACTGTATCATGAATTTAATAGAACTCCAGGAGAGTATTGCCATCCCAGGATATGTGGAAGAAGTAATTCCTTTGTATAGCGACAGGGAGTTCATAATGCATGAAAATGGCTAATTTGCAATTAGTTATCCAAATACGACATTTTGTTAAACCAAATTTACGTATCATGTGTCAATGTCATTACTATTAATCACAAATATGCAATGTAACTGAATTTAAAAAGGTCTATGGGATACATTGATATCACGAAACAGCACTTTTAATTTCAGTTTCCTTATAGAACAAAGGACATCTTCCCATCCTCATCCAAAAAAATATCATTGTTTTCAATTACAATCGGGATAGCTTGCATTTTTTCGCTGAGTAAAATGGCGGCATATGCACAGAATCAACTTCGATGCAAACGCTACTTATTGATTACAAAACAGGTAACCATAATGCAAATGTTTTCCTCGTACTGAGATATATCCATTATAATGGCAGCAAACCACATGTAGCCGGTTTTTCTCATATTACCATATTAGTTGGGTTGGTAACTCGTTCATATATACCAAGGATATATATATCATTATATATATTAAGGAATTATTAAGGAATTAAAACACAATGAAAGAAACTCTGTAAAAGAGCCCTGGGCAGGTGGAAGAGGGGGCCGGATTGTGGCCTCAACCTGCCCAGGTAAAGTAAAGCGCAAGACAAGACAAGGAAAATGTAATATATTTTTAGTTAAGCATTGATATTCAATTCAATCAATTCAAACGGCTAATTTTTTTCAAACTTTGGAAATTAACTGCGATTTTTCTGATCTACCAGTCAGCAGTTGGGCGAGGAATTCAAGTTACCTCCATGGTGAGAGAGTAGTCAAGTCATTGCAAGTAGTTAATGGCCATGCCTAGAGAGGAGTTAAATTGTTGAAAGATTTAGTAGAACTTTGACCTAAGACGAGAATAAATACCAGGAATTGTTACTTTTTGTTCCAGAACATAGAAGAAGGGTGCCAGATGTAAGTATTGTTATCTGAAACTCCTTGTATTTTTCTTTTTTATTAGTGTACTGTCCTTCAGATTGCCTATTTAATTTTGTAAGCTATACAGATTTCTTTTAAATGAAGATGACAGATTTGGCAAAATTTGATGACCGAGTTAATAATAAATTGAAATAATTACTAAAACACCATGCCCTTCGCCATAAACAGTGAATGAGTGCTCCAGAACTATGCAATTACCACGAGACATCGTAGCAGTTGCGGTGTCGTCGCGGGCCGCTTACAGGGGGGGGTCTACGGACAGGAGAAACTCGTCCGCGGCGGCGCCCCCTAATTAGCATTTCGAACTCGCTTCGCCCTCCTGCATCTTCTAAACGGCTAATGATAGGTAAAAACTAATGAAATATCAGCCCTCATGGGTCGTAAAATCATATATTTACTCTAGAAGCAGTTATTGTGATGCGATATTTCCATTTTTTGAGTGGGGTATTTCAGACCCCATGCGGCACGTGTTAACAATATCGCAGCTCAACAAAAATTTCACGCATGTGTTTTCTCATCATGATGAATGTTTTGACGGGTGGAACTTTTAGCTTTTCCGATTTTCGAAAAATAAGCCGCACCCTACTGTGTATTCACCCTTCAAAAAAGTAAATGTAGGTGCCATCCATTGGTGAAAATGTTGAACTACGACACCCTAAAGTAACGTATAGGATAGAAGGATCGGACGGGGAAATAACCAGTTAAAGGGTTTTGCTTCTGAGGATGAACCCTGAGGATGAGAAGGTCAAAAACGGTCGGTCAATAAACCTTTTGTGGGATAAAACCAAGTTTATTCTGTTCATCATGAATTCTTTGATTCCCAACGGGAATTTAATGTCCAAAAGATGATCAATGTTGTAGTATCCCGGAACAGATTGATATAGCCCTAGGCAATGACCCACATACAGGGATGTGATCATAAAAGGCAGTTTACGTTTCGTGCTGTACCTGGGAGGCACCCGAACTCGGAGTCCGAGCCTCGGCGTTGAAGGAGACCCAACCCTTCACCACGGGTGGTTTATAGCACCAACTGACCTGTCACACTATAGTTTATAACTTCTTAAAGTTAAACATAAATCACACAATGATGTTCGTCTTTGTGCTGCACTAGTCACGCTGAGGAAAATGGTTTTTTCATCGCAGTCATACAATAGATATTAACCAATTTACATGCTTTAGTAATTTAATGTACATTAAACTGGCTTGGTTTACTAATGTACGTAAAATGGTTGATATATATCGTATAACTGTGTTTAAAAAACCATTTTCATCAACGTAAATAGTACAACACAAAGATGAACATCATTGTGTGATTTATGTTTAACTTTAAGAAGTTATATACCATAGTGTGACAGGTCAGTTGGTGCTATAAACCACCCGTGGTGAAGGGTTCAATCTCATTCAAATCCGAGGCTCGGACTTCGAGTTCGGGTGCCTCCCAGGTACGGCACGAAGCGTAAAGTGCATTTAAATATCACATCCCTGCCCACATATGATCGAAAGAGTTTTAAATTTTTAAAAACATATTGACATGTTTAATAAATTATGACATTAAATGTATTTATAACTTTTAATCCTATTCAAATAACTAAAACCTATCTGTTATACGAATAAATAAAAACGATAAGTTTTAACTATTTATTTAGTTATTTATAATTTGCTAAAATTACACAGTATTCAGGCGCTAATAACAATAATGTTGACGCGCCTCAGACAAACAATCACTCGTTCAATCAAAGATGTCCAATGAACGTTCATCAAAGAAGGTTAAAACGTTCAAAGATGATTCAAGAAGAGCATTTAATGAACGTTCAAATACCACTCAGAGATAGTGCAAAGAATAAATTCATTGGAATAAATTCATAGATTGTGCATAAATGTTCAACGTAGAGCAATGGTGCCGGAATTATTTCTGAACGACCAGCATATGAACCACGAAGGAATGTTTGAAAATATTTCTCGTGAAGTGATTTTCACGTGAACCACTTCTGAGCAAATATCATTTAATCTGAATATTGTTTTCGATTTTAAAATGGCATCCTTTTAAATGAATTATGCATCGGAAACTTCGACTACATTTTTACCCGACTTTTCGAGACTAAGAACTGAAAATGATTGGCAAAGTGAGGACAATTCTAGTATCTAAGTTATAAATTTGAGATACGTGTATCTCTTTCGTAATGGGAGGCACGTTTTTCACATTGAGATTCGTGCCATAACATAAATGTGTATTAATTTCACGGAAACAAATTGGACTGCGAAATCCATGTTACTAGAGAATTAAATTTTGATCCTAAGTTCATTGGATAAAGCTCAGAGATGGGCGTGACCACGCCCATCTTCTTGCTCACGTAAAAGGATTACGTTCTCGCTGTCATTGCTAGTATACATTGTGAGGCACAGGGAATATTCGTCATTTTTTAACTTGCCATTGTATTTCAGAGACCCTCTAAGCTGTAGTTAATATGTATTAACATTAGCGTATGAAAACTAACAAAGATCAAAGTGGCTCCTCTAGTTAAACATGGTTAATTAATCGTATTCTTATAAGCTACTATGCTTTCTGGTCGTGGAGTCCACTGCTACCTTGTAGCATGGTGTTAAGTAGACGCGACCATGGGCCAACATCACAGGACGCCTATTAAAATGATGAACTGAAAAGTTTCCTCCGTTATTAAACTTGGTTAACTAATCGTACTTTTTAGAGCCACCAAGCTTCCTGGTCGTGAAGTCAACTGCTACCTTGTAGCATGGTGTTAAGTTTACTTGACTATGGGCCAACATCACAGGACTCCTATTAAAATGATGAATCGAAAAGTTTCCTCCATTATTAACTTGGTTAATTAATCGTATTTTTATAACCCACAAAGCTCCGTCGTCGTGAAGTCAACTGCTACCTTGTATAATGATGTCAAATAGACTCGACTATGGGCCAACATCACAGGACTCCTATTAAAATGATGAATCGAAAAGTTTCCTCCGTTATTAAACTTGGTTAATAAATCGTATTTTTATAACCCACCAAGTTTCCGGGTCGTGAAGTCAACTGCTACCTTGTAGTATGGTGTTAAGTATACTCGACTATGGGCTAACATCACAGGACTCCTATTAAAATGATGAATCGTAAAGTTTCCTCCATTATTAAACTTTGTTAATAAATCGTATTCTTATAACCCACCAGGCTTCCTGATCGTGAAGTCAACTGCTACCTAGTAGTATGGTGTTAAGTAGACGCGACTGTGGGCCAACATCACAGGACTCCTATTAAAATGATGAATGGAAAAGTTTCCTCCGTTATTAAACTTGGTTAATCAATTGTTTTTTTATAAGCCACCAAGCTTCCTGGTCGTGGATTCCACAGCTACCTTGTAGCATGGTGTTAAGTAGACGCGACTATGGGCCAAAATCACAAAACGCCTATTAAAATGATGAATGGAAAAGTTTCCTCCGTTATTAAACTTGGTTAATTAATCGTACTTTTTATAAGCTACTAAGCTTCCTGGTAGTGAAGTCAACTGCTACCTTGTAGCATGGTGTTAAGTAGACGCGACTATGGGCCAACATCACAGAACGCCTATTAAAATGATGAACTGAAAAGTTTCTTCCGTAATTAATTTTGTTTAATCAATCGTTTTTTTTATAAGCCACCAAGCTTCCTGGTCGTGCAGTCAACTGTTACCTTGTAGCATGGTTTTACGTAGAGGCAACTGTGGGCCAACATCACAGGGCTCCTATTAAATTGATGAACTGAAAAGTTTCCTCCGTTATTAACCCTTTCGCTACGAAGGACGTGTTAAAACGGCGTCAATTATTCTACGCAAACGAACGAACGACGTGTTAACAAGTCGTAGTCGCTAAGCTAGCCCCAAGCAGGCCAGAAAGATGTGTGTTATAAAGGCCCTCTTCTCGGGACGTCTTAGGTACCCTTTCTCGGTCCGCGGGAGAGGATTATCCTGACCCTTCGTTGCAGTGCGCGCCCCAATCCCAGCAGGGGTCCGCGGTCAGTTGCTTGTTAGTGCAGTGGAATAACAAACTAAGAAGTTATTGTTTAATTTAAAAATTGAGCATTATAAGTATATTCCTTATGTTTAGTTCTACAACTGCAAATTTTAAACGGAGCTCTACCGTTATTTTTAACGTAGTTCGTGAGTAAAAGAATCTCCGAACAAATTTTTGTTAATTATTTAGTTGGTTATGAGTGATTTTTTCATGTTTTTATTTAGTTACGAAGTTATAATGTTTTTAGGTTCAACAACTGAATCCTATTTTTTCATATGTGTTGATGGCCATATTTTTCGTGAGTTTCAATGTTTATTTTTCCCTGCAATTACTCAGTCTAATATAATCATGACAGCTGACTATTTCACTTTCTTTCGTTGGTCAATGGTTTCCGCCTAAAGAATACAGTGATTTCTGGCAGTCCTTCGAATCGAAATCAAGGATTCCGTAGACCGTACATCTCATGAATTAACATGCTGAATATTTCGAAGTATCGTTTCTTTGATTCGCGCTCTGATGATGTCAAAGGCCTGAATAAGGCTTTTTTAAATTCATAATAATTTTCTCGCAGAAAAGTGGTCAAAATAATTTACGAGTGTGACAAACGGCAAAATTATTTGCTTAACCATTGATACGATTTTTTTGCTAGAGAGCTTAATATTAATGGTAGAATTTCGTTTAAAAGCTGTAAAGGCACTGTAAAACTAAAATAATTCGTTTCCGATAAAATTAATATCGACGCTGCAGCAACAATTTTTTTAGCAAAACCATTGCATAAACAAATAGTTGACCGTGACGGCATGCTGTTAAGGGGTCCCCAAGCGGGAAAGGGTGAAGGTTATCTCGGCCCGGTGGCCGAGAAAAAAGTTCGTCACCCCTCTGTGCCACGACCCAAGTTAGGGAAACAGGTACCTGAGAGGATCCTAGCGTAGCGAAGCGAATTTTTGGCATTCGCGAAAGGGTTAAACTTGGTTAACTAATCGTACTTTTTAGAGCCACCAAGCTTCCTGGTCGTAATCGTATTTTTATAAGCTACTAAGCTTCCTAGTAGTGAAGTCAACTTCTACCTTGTAGCATGGTGTTAAGTAGACGCGACTACGGGCCAATATCACAGGACTCCTATTAAAATGATGAATCGAAAAGTTTCCTCCGTTATTAAATTTGGTTAATTAATCGTATTTTTATAAGCTACTAAGCTTCCTGGTAGTGAAGTCAACTGCTACCTTGTAGCATGGTGTTAATTAGACGCGACTATGGGCCAACATCACAGAACGCCTATTAAAATGATGAACTGAAAAGTTTCTTCCGTAATTAATTTTGTTTAATCAATCATTTTTTTATAAGCCACCAAGCTTCCTGGTCGTGCAGTCAACTGTTACCTTGTAGCATGGTTTTACGTAGAGGCAACTGTGGACCAACATCACAGGGCTGCTATTAAATTGATGAATCGGAAAGTTTCCTCCGTTATTAAACTTGGTTAATAATCGTATATTTATAAGCCACCATGTTTCCGGGTCGTGAAGTCAACTGCTACCTTGTAGTATGGTGTTAAGTATACTCGACTATGGGCTACCATAACAGGACTCCTATTCAAATGATGAACTGAAAAGTTTCCTCCGTTATTATACTTGGTTAATCAATCGTTTTTTTATAAGACACCAAGCTTCCTGGTCGTAAAGTCAACTGTTACCTTGAAGCATGGTGTTAAGTAGACGCGATTATGGGCCAACATCACAGGACTCCTATTAAAATGATGACTCGAAAAGTTTCCTCCGTTATTAAACTTGGTTAATTAATCATATTTTTATAAGCTACTAAGCTTCCTGGTAGTGAAGTCAACTACTACCTTGTAGCATGGTGTAAAGTAGACGCGACTATGGGCCAACATCACAGAACGCCTATTAAAATGATGAACTGAAAAGTTTCTTCCGTAATTAAACTTGTTTAATCAATCGTTTTTTTATAAGCCACCAAGCTTCCTGGTCGTGCAGTCAACTGTTACCTTGTAGCATGGTTTTACGTAGAGGCAACTGTGGGCCAACATCACAGGGCTCCTATTAAATTGATGAATCGGAAAGTTTCCTCCGTTATTAAACTTGTTTAATAATCGTATATTTATAAGCCACCATGTTTCCAGGTCGTGAAGTCAACTGCTACCTTGTAGTATGGTGTTAAGTATACTCGACTGTGGGCTAACATCACAGGACTCCTATTCAAATGATGAACTGAAAAGTTTCCTCCGTTATTATACTTGGTTAATCAATCTTTTTTTATAAGCCACCAAGCTTCCTGGTCGTGAAGTCAACTGTTACCTTGTAGCATGGTGTAAAGTAGACGCGACTATGGGCCAACATCACAGAACGCCTATTAAAATGATGAACTGAAAAGTTTCTTCCGTAATTAAACTTGTTTAATCAATCGTTTTTTTATAAGCCACCAAGCTTCCTGGTCGTGCAGTCAACGGTTACCTTGTAGCATGGTTTTACGTAGAGGCAACTGTGGGCCAACATCACAGGGCTCCTATTAAATTGATGAATCGGAAAGTTTCCTCCGTTATTAAACTTGGTTAATATTCGTATATTTATAAGCCACCATGTTTCCGGGTCGTGAAGTCAACTTCTTCCTTGTAGTATGGTGTTAAGTATACTCGACTATGGGCTAACATCACAGGACTCCTTTTCAAATGATGAATCGAAAAGTTTCCTCCGTTATTAAACTTGGTTAACTAATCGAATTTTTAGAGCCACCAAACTTCCTGGTCGTGAAGTCAACGGCTACCGTGTAGCATTTTTATAAGCTAATAAGCTTCCTGGTCGTGGAGTTCTCTGCTACCTTGTAGCATGGTGTTAAGTAGACGTAACAGTGGGCCAACATCACAGGACTCCTATTAAAACGATGAATTGAAAAGTTTCCTCCGTTATTAAACTTGGTTAATTAATCGTATTTTTTAGAGCCACCAAGCTTCCTGGTCATGAAGTTAATGGCTACCTTGTAACATGGTGTTAAGTAGAGGCGACTATGGGCCAACATTACAGGACTCCTATCAAAATGATGAATCGTAAAGTTTCCTCCGTTATTAAACTTGGAATTAATCGTATTTTTATAACCTACTAAGCTTCCTGGTAGTGAAGTCAACTGCTACCTTGTAGATTGGTGTTAAGTAGACGCGACTATGGGCCAACATCACAGAACCCCTATTAAAATGATGAACTGAAAAGTTTCCTCCGTTATTATACTTGGTTAATCAATCGTTTTTTTATAAGCCACCAAGCTTCCTGGTCGTGAAGTCAACTGTTACCTTGTAGCATGGTGTTAAGTAGAGGAAACTGTGGGCCAACGTCACAGGACTCCTATTAAAACGATGAATTTAACAGTTTCCTCCGTTATTAAACTTGGTTAATTAATCGTATTTTTTAGAGCCACCAAGCTTCCTGGTCGTGAAGTCAACGGCTACCGTGTAGCATTTTTATAAGCTAATAAGCTTCCTGGTCGTGGAGTTCTCTGCTACCTTGTAGCATGGTGTTAAGTAGACGTAACAGTGGGCCAACATCACAGGACTCCTATTAAAACGATGAATTGAAAAGTTTCCTCCGTTATTATACTTGATTAATCAATCGTTTTTTTATAAGCCACCAAGCTTCCTGGTCGTGAAGTCAACTGTTACCTTGTAGCATGGTTTTAAGTAGACGCGACTATGGGCCAACATCACAGGACTCCTATTTAAATGATGAATCGAATAGTTTCCTCCATTATTAAACAATGTTAATTAACACCCTTTTTATAGTAATCACTACGCTTCCTGGTCGTTGAGTCCTCTGCTACCGCGAAGCATGGTGTTAGTTCTAGAGGCTATGGGCCAACATCACAGAACTATAAATATGAATAATCGAAAAGTTTCCTCCGTTATTAAACATGGTTAATTGATCGTATTGTTATAAGCTACTAAGCTTCCTTGTCGTAAGTCCTCTGCTACCGCGATGCATGGTGTTAAGTTCGCGCGACAATGGGCATACTTCTTCTTATGCTTAGTAAACTGTTTTCGAATGCATCAACTATATAAAGAATTTTAAATAAATAAATAAGAGCTGATCACAATAAATTAACTGAATAAGTATATACACCTATTAGAACTTAGCTATTTGGAGTGCAGCGTCTGCTTATAAAGCGTCCGGTACCAAGTAGAGTTAACATTGAGACGTCACACGGCATTTTAATTTCCCGACATGCAATAGTTTTGGCTATTGTGTTTTAGTGCCTTTGATTTTTGACACTGTTTCATTAATCCGGAAAAAATAGTTTTCATTATTTTAAACTCGAATGGCTTGAAATGCATACTCCGAATGACATATTTCCTTTTATGAACCGTTTTTATATTACTATCTCTTACTATAAACACATCCATATTACAAAAAAACAAACACATAGTTACACCTAAAATATTCCTGGGGGGTTATTTCGCAATCTCACCTTTTCAATGTCTCTTTGCGGGAAGGCGGGAGATCCGTTTCGCTCTCTTAATGACCGGCTCACGAACGGTTCGTGAATTGTCGAAGTTTCTGTCGGTAGCTCTATCTGTTGCCGATCTCGGTGTTCTTCACGTTGTGCAAATCCCAAAAATACAATTTTAAAATCGTTTCTATCTTTCTCGCTCTTGCTTTTTTTCCAACTCAAGCTTTAAGTGGAAACGACAGTGGCTCCATTTCACGTTCTTTATGAAGACGAGATGGGAACTAATGGCAGGCGGAGATAATGAAACGGATCAAGAGTCGAAAGATACGGATCACTGAGTGGATGAAGCGTCCAAAAGACCAGCACATGACCGGCTTTCCACCGCTTGGGATCCGAAGATTGTCACGCCGCCTGGGTGGCGGATTTTAACTACGAAAAAGTGACATTTCATGACGTATTCCCACTAAAGTGAGATTACAAAATAACCCCCCCGGAATGCACGATTGGATTAAAATGACGTTTCTAAAAAACATATCTCGTCCAATTCCGATGCTCAGACTTTATCAAATATCGAGAAAAATCCTGAAATTTTCAGCCTTAATTCCTGGCGTTTAATCACGGATCTATCTTTCGCGTTATCGCAATCCATATCGTTAACGCTTACCCCTTTGAGTAGCGCAGGTTAGACAATAACCGTCCATAAAATTCCCTCCACTGATTGTTATAAGCGATTTGAAGTGCTGTGCGAAAAATGAAGACATAAGTTAATAATAAATACCGATAACTAAAGATAAAACCAAAAAATAACGATAGAGCTCGCGCATGCCTCACGACGATCGATGATCGGGGCCCTGATGAAAGAAAAGGAATAATCCATGTGGTTTTCATGCATAAAAAATTCATTTATTTATCGTAACATTACATAAAAATAATATCAAAATGTAATATATCACACTGTAGGAAATGAAAATCTCAGTTGGGTAACATGAGGGGTACTTATACAGTCCTATAACACAAGCACCAATGGTGGAAACCACACGTCTCACCAAAAGACTTAGAGGAATGTTCATAGTGCAATAAATGGTTTATTACAGGTACATACACTTCTATAAATAATTTGATCGTACGAGAGTAAAATCGAGTACACGTAGTTCACGCAAACGAGTTATTTGGTATAATCCGACCGATTTCATTTTCAAGGGTCAAATACGGAGCTTTCTTTTGGCTGTTCCTATTATTTTGCATCCAGACGAGAAGGGGGGGGTGGGAGAATTCCTCTCCCCCCTTCCCTTCAACCCCCACCCCATACACCATTGCAAATCCCCCCCCCCCTCCTCTCCTCTGGATACAATATAAATAGGAACCGCCACAAGAAAGCTCTGTATTTCCCCCCTGAAAATGACTCTATAGTGTTGAAATCGTTCGGACAGTACCAAATAAATTCTTTGCATGAAAGTGTACTCGATTTTACTCTCGTAATATCATGAAATTCCACAAAGTAAACTCGCAAACTATGGATGATATTTATTGATTACATCTCTAGTTAATTTATATATTTTACAGTCCATTTGTATAAATAATATGAGTTGAATTTTCAGTACTAGTACTATAAATAATCAGGTACATCATTTAATCAGCTATGGTGGAAGATACACTTTTGAATTTTTTAACTACACATAAACTTTGAATCCACCTTTCTGAAAGGCACACGATGTGAAAATGGTCATTTTGTGATGCAGTTCCCTAGCAGTTAACTCTCCCATCCTTACGTGAGACAATCCAACATAATGGAAATTTCTTCATTTCACTTTCCTATTCTATCAGTATGTCTTCGTACCTTTCCGGCGCTTAGCATCAAAATCTCTGCAGGAAAATAGGAATTTGCAGTCGTGTGACTGATAAAAAAGTTTTAAGGGAGGTAGAAAAAATTCTTCAGCCTTTTCTTGTGATGCTAAGGGTCGAAGGACACGGTCGTGGAGGAGAAGTGATGGAAAGGAAAGTGAAAGAAGTGTTAGAATTACGTATAGGAAGGAAATATTGAAGGAAGGTTTTGATAAAAGAGAAATTGATAAAATGTTTTAAAAGAGGGGGAGAAAAAACTCTTCTGCCTTTTCTTGTGATGCTAAGGGTTGAAAAACACGGTCGTGGAGGAGAAGTGATGGAAAGGAAAGCGAAAGAAGTGTTCGCATTACGCATGGGAAGGAAATATTGAAGGAAGGTTTTGATAAAAGAAAAATGGATGCATAGATTTGAAGAAGGTTACCAGATAGGAGTATACAGATGATGGCTTCTTGGTGTGAAGAAATAGAAACCAATTGTATCGGAGGTGGTAGCGTGGACGAGCGGTAGTGGCGGTGGTAGCAGAGGTAGTATCGGTTGTGAAAGTTGTGAAGTTACCGGCGGTGGTAGCGGGGGTGGTAATGGAACTGTTTTGGGCTCTCTGAGGAACTCATTGCATCATGAAGAGAAGAAGTGATTTATGATATATCATTTGGCAGTCGGACTTAGTTGGAACCCTTGATAGTTCTCGCAGATGAACCACGTCACCTTTGCCTCCCTGTGACTCATGATCTGGCGGAGTGGAGGGAGTACGAAACGTCGCTACCCGACGGCCTGGTCACCTGAATATACCCAGACCAATTTCCCTCGTTCCAGAGGTCCCGGAAGTACGCCAGTGACTGGTGTCCGGGCGGGAGGTAATTCGACAGCACCAGCACCGTGTTCCACAGCAACTCGGCCGCCTTCGGCCTTGCCCAGCGCATGCACAGCAGCGCCGTGGTGATCTTGAGCTTGCATATGACCTTGGCGCCCGTGGATCCCCACCTGATCCCGTTCAGGAGGCGCGCGTGTGTCAGCTTCAGGCCCGACCCTGAGTCCCAGTAGGTCCTCGTGCCGACCGGAAGGAAGATCCCCACGCAGCAGGCGAGCAAGTGGGAGTCCTCGGAGAAGATGGAGTCGTGCAGGGCGGCGGCGTGGTCGAAGAGTCGAACCTCGGTCCTCTCGTCCCAAGGACACGCCGAGGTAGTGGTAGCTTGGAAGGTGGCGGAGGTGGCATCGGGGAAATTGACCGAGTCGGCATCGGGGACAATGACGGAGTCAGTGTCTATGTATGCGGGTCGACCCGATCTCCACAATCGCACGGCAAGGGTCGAGGCCAGGTCGAAGATCTGGACGGGGGTGCTCTCCTGCTTGAGACGCTCGGCGAAGACAGTCATCAGCCTCTTGGCCATGCACAAGGAGAAGGCCACGTGCCCCCGGAGAAACTGGTGCATGACGAGCCTAATGATGGAGTTCAGGATCTGCTTACTGCTCTGTAACAGAAGATTCGAGGGAGTGAAATTGTGGTTTTCAACATGGAAGGAAACAACGATCCTAAAGCCCGTTTTACACGAATTCCTTGAAACTGCGCGAGTTGATGTTCATTCCGATTGAGCAGTCGTCTGCGAAAGTCCGTGACGTAGAAATTGTGAGGACGCTTGCTTTTAACAGATTTACATGGTACAATCGTCGGTGCATTATGTCAGTATTACAATAAACAATGGGGAACATGCACTTTTTTATAACTCTTTGAATGTGAAGTTTATTAACTAAAATGTGCTTGGCGAAAATTTTGCTGAAGAATTAAGTTGCGTTACAAAGATATTTCTCTTTGAAAATTGTACCTTTTCGGCAGCTTATTAAAACCACGACGTCACGGCACGGTATCACTATGGGCGTTGTTTATCTGTTTATTCGTGGAGGTCAGTTGTTAAATGAATACTTGGCGATAACGTATGTATTTATTTCATTTGTTTAATGCAAGAACGATGGTATATGAGATTTTTTATTGACGTTGCATGGATTGTAACGAGCTAATCTTCCATTAATTATTTAGTGCCCAAGAATTTCTACTACGTCCATGCAATCGCTGGTTTTTTTTAAGAACGCCACTATAAGGGAGTCAACCAAAGGAAATTGTCGGAATGTCCTTTTTTAAGTATTTTTTCAGTCATCGTCTCTTTCGAGAAACGGCTAAAAACCTCAAATCAATATATTCACTTCGCTTTCTTTTACAAATAAATGTCTATATCCGTAGCAATATAAAATTTAATACCGTGCAGTGACGTCAGAAGGCGTTTCAGGTCACGTGACTATCGTCAATCTCCGGGAACATTTTAATGTCATTTAATAATCTTTGTGGGGGGTTAGAAAAATTTGGATTATGTATTTGAATTGGTGAGAAAATTTATCATCAAGTACATCTTCGATAAGTCTATCTTCGATAAACAAATTTCATGCATATTCCCTATTTATTAAGGGGTAACGGTGCGTTTTCACGTAGCAGTTCACTGCTATAACAGCCAACTGCCAACAACTATTAAGCCCCACTCACATGTGTAAATAGCAACTGCGATGCGAGTTCAGGTCGATACTGGACACATGTCGAACACTATCGATCCACGTTCGAGCTATTAGCAAAGTTGAAGCCTGTCTACTTTCGATTCGGAAATGTATCCAACACAATCGCAACAATCGCCAACGGCAAGCAATACACGACGGAATTTGGATATAATAATAACAAAAGGATATCCCTCCCCAAAAGGGGAGATTCTACTCTTTAAAGAATGGGAACAAAATATAATCGTCGATGGACTTTATTGCTTGATGAATTTAATGAAAATTTAAGCGAAATTCACTGTTGAAATTCAACGATTTTTTTTGCTGTGGCACGCCTAAATAGTTAACGCAGACGCATCATAGTAGTAGCGATATAGGCATATCGCGCATCTCACAACTGCCGTAGCAGTCAACTGCTACGTGTAAACATTGCTTAATACCGTCAATATATCGCATAACGTCAAGATCTGTAAAGTAACAATTAATTGGACGTAAACGATGCGAAAAATCACCACCACTTTAAATTAGTTTTAAGCCACAGCCTAAACATAATAGTGGAGACCCTAGTCCCGTATACTTAGCCCAAAATTTGCACCACAAACGAACGGATGTGGGCCAAGGTAACGAGTTCTTCCTTTACGCACGAAATTTAAGCTTCCACGTGATTAATCGCCCAGCTCATCAATATTGCATTTTATTCACTACCTAAGGAGTTGTGTGCAAACAAAAACACCCAACTCAATCGTCAACAACCTATTACATTGCCAGAGTTCCCGTGGCAGTTAGTCGCCGCTACATCTGCACCATCTAGTGAGAGAAATAAACTTCAAACTTGCGCGAACACAAGTATCAGATTAGGACATGTTCTAATTTCCTCGCAAGCGTTCGCGCAGTGCCTGTCCTCGCAACTCATCGCTTTACACGGCGCAATATTTCTTGCGCAAGTGTTCTCGCAACAGCCTGCGCAGAATCAATGACCGTGTAAAACAACCTTAAGGGGGTTCTATACCTCCGCAGAAAACGGCTCTGCAGACCCTTGCGAGATCGAAGATAACGAGTTTAATATAAGTCGCAGAGCTGATCGGGTTTCACTAATCGTTAGATTAAGGATCAATGTGAGCGGCTATTTGAACAGAATTTTCATTAGCAGTACTCATTAAAGAGCTTCAGGCACTGAAAATCGTAAAAATAGCCTGATTTCAACTTTTTTTCCTTTGACATTGAAACCGTAATGGAAACATGTGTTCAATTATCCGCTGGGATTCATCCTTCTCTTCTACTATTATATCAAACTCAAAGACCTTAGGTGCATACTAAAGTTGCTATTTATTATTTTCCGAACCATGTTTTCACTATTTTACGTGCTAAAAATCTTTCGTTCCGTGGCGCTGCTCTAGTCCCCCCCCCACTCCCGCTAACGCCACCCTCCACCTCCTGGCTCCTTATCTCTCTCTCTCTCTCGAACCATTCCAAGGCCACGTCCGAGCCACTTCGCCTCCCTCCGACCCTTGTCGAAAGCCAGAGCTCTCAGACCGAGCGAGCTCAGCAAGGATATTTTTTTCATTAGCAGGCAGGCACGTAGCCAGAAATTTGCTTCGGGGGGGGCTAAGTTTAGCACGTTTAGCCTAACTTCAATTCAGCCTTGCCCGTCGGTACCGACATGAAACAAATGTCTTCCTTCATTTTCAGTGCTCGGTATTTGCTTTCACAGTGCCCATTCCTATCTGTTTTCTCTGGTTAAGCTCACTGTTTATCCTGTCATGAAGCAGTTAATTTAACCGGCCCCAGAACAGAAGTTCAAATCATGCATGCATATCAGATTACTACAGATACATACATATAGATTGGTAGATTAAATAGTGGGTCGATAAAATAATTATCGGGGAAAATTCTAGCTGAAAAAGAGCACCAGGAGAGAAATAGATTGGGAGAAATAATTTCAGTCATAGTAGTGAATTGTCGTAGTTTAAGAAATAAAGTAGCCGAATTTCACCACCTCATAAAAAGTACTGATGCTGATATAATCGTACGCACAGAAAGATGGCTTTCGAAGGGCATATCAGATATGAAGTATTCCCTAAGTGTTTTACCGTATACAGAAAGGATAGAGTAAGCAGAAACGAAGGAGTATTATTTATAGCTGTGAAGGACCCGTATGTTAGTAGAAGAAAACTTATTTCAGAGCGAAGTGTAGTAAGTATTTGGTGTTCCGTTAAAAGTAAAAGTCTCTTAAAAGTATCTCTTTTTTGCGTCACTATAGTGACGCAAAAAAGAGATATATGTAGGTGCATATTACAGGCCACCGGATGCAGACATCAATTCTATAATGGAACTAGAGTCAGAGATAGGAACATTGATTTCTCGGAACAAATACAGAGGAATAATAGTAGGCGGAGACTTCAATCTCCCTTCGATAGACTGGAATACGTGTAGTTTTATAACAGGAGGTAAGGATAAGTAACTCTGCGAATCACTGTTGAACACCTTTACGTCACATTTTTTACATCTACTTCTACATAATACTCTGCAAGCCAACATAAAGGTGTGTGGTAAGTGGCGAATTCTCACCAAACATGCACTACATATCATGCATAAAAAAAGGAATAGTACTCGTATAGGTACTGTTCAAAACTACGCTATTTAAAAAAAGATAAAAATAGCGAAGCATACATTCAAAAACATGCCGTTAGTTGGGTTAGCTATAAGTCCTTATACCAACATGCAGGTACCAATGTTATCCATTGCTACACTCGTACTGGATATATTTACCGTTATTCATATCCCTCAATGTACGTAGAAAAAAGGGCATTTTGAATCTGTCAGTTTGGCAATCATTTTCTCTAATTTCGTGATTATGGTCCAGTCTACCATAGTAAGTTGGGGCTCACAAAATATTTTTAACATCATCACTGAAAATATGGTCTTGGAATTTGTTTTAAGAGATTATGTCTAAATTTCAATCTGCTACGATCTTCTTCAATTCAAGTGCTAAGAGGAGAGCTATTCATTTTCCAAAAATTCATCAAGAGACAATTATTAAATTTTAATTCTAAGTGCCATGTATCACACCAATCTTCAATTGCTTGTAGGTCATCATTTAAATATTCTTTATCGTTTGGGCATAGAATTCCCCTGTACACTACAGTGTCATCGGCAAATAGACGAAGCTTACTTATGACAACCTTATTGATATCATTTATGTACAGGAGGAACAGGAGTGGACCTATCACACTACCTGATGGGACACTCAAAGTGACTTTAATTGCCGGTGAGGTAACACCGTCCAAAACAACCCTTTGCACCCGATCATGCAGGAAATCATTTATCCATGATTTAATGTTACTGTCTATGCCATAATATTTTAATTTCAAGATTAGTTTGCTATGAGACACCTTCTCGAAAGCTTTTTTGAAATCGAGAAATATAGCATCCACTGCAATATAATTTTCGCCAGAAACTAAAATATTGTGAGAAAAGAGAGCAAGTTGAGTTTCACATGATTTGCTCTTCCGGAACCCATGCTGAACATCGGCCAATAAATTCTGGCTATATAGTTGTCCCATGACTGAACTAATAATTATATGTTCCAGGACCTTGCATGAAATGGATGTGAGGGATATAGGTCTGTAGTTAGATGGCTGCTCCCTATCACCACTTTTAAAAATGGGTGTTACATCGGCTGCTTTTCAGTCCATCGGTACGACGAAACTTTAAAACAACTAGTAAAAGAACCGACCAGGGGAGACAACATACTAGACTTATCCGCAACAAATATACCCGAATAAGTTCTAAATGTAGCTACAGACAGGAATTAGTGATCATAAAATAGTTCATGCGATATTGAATGTAGGCGTTGAAAAACATTATAAACCAAGGAGGAGGGTATACTTATTTGGCAAGGCTAATTAACGACGGTATGAAAGAGGAATTATGGGAATCGTTTAATGTATTTAGCGAACAAAGCAAAGGATTAGATATAGAGGATTCGGGGAGAGAAATTCTTGAGGTCACCCGTAAAGCAGTTAATAAATATATACCAAGTAAATTGATAATACAGAGCATAGGTGGTATGACGCGGAGGTTAGGAAATCACTAAAGCGACGAAGGGTATGCCACGCTGAGATGAAAAATGAAGGACAGGGTCTATCGGTAGAGGAAAAAAATGAGTTAGTTCAAAACTATAAAAAATCGAGAGCATTAGCAAGGAAATCATGTCGGCAAGCGTTATCACATTTCAAGAGCAAGATGTTAGGAGAATATTTAGATAGCAATCCTAAAGTGTTTTGGTCATATGTGAGAGAGAAAACTTCAGGGAAATAGGTCCACAGTAGGTACACACACTTAAAAGTGATAAAGGAATTAGAGTCACCTGAGGGTTTGGAAAATGCCAATACTTTAAAAGCCTTCTTCCAAAGCGTATTCAACTCATCGTCACACATCGCAGTGGAACCTCCGCCGAAAACATTCAGTGAGCAAATGCCCGAATTAAAAATTTCAGGTCGCGGAATAGAGCAGCAGTTAAAAAACATTAGTAAAAACAAATCACCAGGTCCCGATCAAATTCCTTCCCGGGTATATAAAACATTAGCTTCTGAAATAGCCCCCTATCTAGAAATAATATTCAATAAAACACTAAAGAACCGCACAGTACCTACGCAGGGATTGGAAAGTAGCTAACATTACACCTATTTTTGAAAGCGGTGATAGGAAAGAACCTAGTAACTACAGACCCATTTCACTCACGTTAATCTCTTGCAAAGTATTTGAGCACATTGTAGTCAGTACAATCATGGGGCATTTGGATATCAGGGATTGCTCATAAACAGACAACGTGGGTTCCGGAAAGGTAGATCCTGCGAGACACAATAAGCTTTATTTGTACACGATATTTTAGTCAACGGCGAAAACAGTACTGAAGTTCATGCGATAGATTTAAGATTTTAAAAATGCATTCGATAAAGTACCACATGATAAATTAATCTTGAAATTAGAGAGTTTTGGTTTAAATAATGACGTTGTGTGTTGGATAAAAGAATTCTTAAGTGAGCGAGAGCAGAGGGTTGTCATAGATGGTATCATGTCAGACACAATCAAAGTCACATCGGGAGTTCCCCAGGGTAGCGTAGTTAGTTTTGCGCTTAGACTTTTTGCAGACGATACTGTAGTGCGCAGGGGTATATCAGAAGAAGACAGGAAGCAAGGATTTAGATATAATTCAAGACATGGAGGAGGAATAATTCTATAGAGCGATCCTATAAAATTAATAACACGAAGGTCGAAAGCGTTGAAACCATAAGGTATTTAGGTGAAACAATCACTAAAGATTTATCGTGGAGAAGACACATCCGGGAAATATGCGGCCGAGCGAAGAGAAAGCTAGGATTTATAAAAAGAGTACTTGGGAAATGTGACGAGAAGACAAAATAGCGATGTTACTTTTCACTTAGCACATGAAATATAAGCAGTTTAATCCGGATTATCATGCCCAGTTAAAATCAGAACGATAAAATTTCTTGGAAAAAGTTTCGGGTCCCCCTCCGTATCGCCTGGGAAATTCGGGGCCCCAGGCCCTGTTCTCGAAAGTAAATTGAGAAAAGTTAATTGAGGTAAAATAGTTAAAATGGGGAGCTTGTGTTCAATAAGCTGACAGTAAAACGCAGAATAATGGTCACCTGGTCCGACCGAGTAACCATTTACCGTGAAATTTAATATTTCCTTTTTAATGCATTAGAATGGATCTACAGTAACTGGATTACTCGTGCAAACTATTGTACTATTTAGGATCGGAAAAAATTGCTTCCAACACATATTGGATAAAAGTACAGGGGGTTGACTCCTTCAAGCACCAATCTTGTTTATGTAAGTAATGCTAAATGGAAGCGTATTTTACGTTTACGTCCGAATTGGAAAAAATCCGAATCTTACGAATATAATCAACATTTTCGTAGAACTGCAGTTTAGTTTTTCTCGTATATTTCAAAAAAATATCGGAGACATTTCATCCCTCTGAAACTGCGGCACTGCGATTCAATAACTTTTGAAAGGCCAATTTACAAACGTAAATTCCTGCTTGACTTCAAGTGATACCACTGAAGAGACAAAGGAAGGAGACAGCTTATGAGCCTTCTAGAAGAAAAATGTTTGATATAAGACACCGCTTCACTTCTCTGTTAGCTCTGGGAAATAATGCACCATTTAGCTGCAAATACTACAGTATATGTGCGAAATGCAGAACTATGAAAACACAGGCCAAACAGCATATGTGCTTCAAGAATTGGAACAAGTCCTCGACGGAAATGGAAGCCGACATAATTGTCGAGGGATTTAAAACAAGAGTAGAGATGCACAATTTGAAGTACCACCGGCTTATAGGCGATATAATATGATGTGCTTGTCATGAATCTTATAAATGGGTGTTGTGTAATTAGTTTTATCTTTCTTCACGCAAATACGATAAAATTTCCATTTAATTCGTAGGGGATGGCGACAGCAGTGCTACCAAGAAATTGGCCGAACTTCTTCCCTACGGCGTTGATCTCCCTGTCATTAAAATAGATTGCACCAATCACTTGCCGCGATATTGCTGTAAGAGGTGGAGAGAAATAGCTAAGGAAGCAAACTCCACAGAAACAAGATAGACAATATTAAGGCGATGCATCGCGATGGACCGAAGGCTGCTAAGAAACATGCATGGAATTAAATAATGGACCGCAAATGACACAATATACGAAAAAGCTACAATTGACCCACTAGAAAAAATAATAACAAATCAAAGTACGAAATACTACAAAACGATATAAAACAGTGAAAACACAGCTATGGAATGTGCAGCCTTAAATAAAAACAATCCAATTGACAGTTTCCATAGACCGAATGATATTTTAATGAATAATTAAAGATCCTAGTCGGTTCCGGGATTAAAATGACACATATAATAAGCCAGTTTTTGGCATACTATGAAATAAAGTCACCCTAGGGTGACGAGCCATCAGTCAGTCAGTTTTATTTCATTGAATTACTGATGCTCAATTTTCTTTTTTAAGATTCTCTCTTTGGACTTTTCATCTATCGAATAAATATAATTTACCGTAGTCCATAAAAAGTTTTGCTCCAGTTCACACTTACAATGACGTTGTGTTTTAGTTTTTTCTCGATCCCATTTAATTTCTGGACAAACTTTAGCCGGAGTTACACTCGTATTTGAAAAATCTTGCAATAAAGAAATTAGGTTTTAGAGAAGCATTTTACTTCTGTACTGAAAATAAATAGCCCCGAATATTTTACCTGGTAGCGAGAGTGGACTAAATCAAATCCCACTTATAGACAAGTTACGTTCGTGTTAGGTGAGTAGCAAAGACAAGCGGATAGCTAAGATGAGGAAGACGAATGAATCACTCGTAAACAAAGATTCCCTCGGCCTTCGTCCAAGGGGTCGAGTGACGACGTGTGACGCAATAAGCGATAAGGAACATCTCGACCGGTGGTCACTCATTGGTGACTGAATAAATAAGCCACTCCCCAAACACCCCTCAAAGATGACCCCCTCCTCCCAGTAAAGTTACCCATCCCACTGAAACTGAAGCGGCGGCTCTCGGAACTAACCCCCGTGGCGGTTACTCAAGAGATATTGGTTTGGTATAGAACAGCCTTAAGACTTGATATATATGAAGGGACATGGAGATGGCTAAAGAAAACCAGTTACCATCCAGGTACGTAGCCAGGGGGGGGGGCTTCTGGTGCTTCAGCCGCCCCCCCGAAATTTTTTCCAAATAATTTTGTTGATCTGATTTTAGCAGTGAACTTTAGCAGTGAGAAGAGATAAGTATGGGCACTGTTAAAGTAAGTACCTAGCACTGAAAATTAAGGGAAGAGATTTGTAACATATCGGCACCGAATGTGCAAGGCTGATTTGTTACAAGTTACATAAGACTTACCCCCCCCCCAGCAATTTTCTGGCTACGTGCCTGTTACCATCCTTTATTGCCAAGAATTATATAGAAAGAAATATTGGGGGAATTTAAATTTGAAATGTGATGAGAGGAACGTTAAATACAAAGTTTATACGCATTGCAGAAAAACGTAAAAATGATCATCTACGGTTCCAGTGTGACACATGGCTTCCTCTACGGTGTGCCTCCAGAAATATCCAATTCCTTCTTTTCTCCATACCTTACATCTCATTTTAGGAATGGGGGCGTTTACTCGGAACCGAACTAACAATTTTGTACACGAAATTGCTAAAAGGAAGCTAAAAACGAAGTTTAGTAAAAAAATTAATCTTCTAACCACAATTATTCACTCATAAATCTCATAATCATTCACTCTTAAATAAAACATTAAAATAATCAAAAGGTGACATCCACCGAAAAAGGTGCTGTGATAATATTGACGTCATTTTCTTCCCGTACTTTACTGCTTTTTAGGGGAAGGGAAGGGAGTGGAGGGGGGTTCTCGGAAGATCTGCTCGCACAGATCCTTTCGCCATCGCTCCTATTGGCAGAGTCCTCTGTGTCCCCTACATTGCGATAAGGCAAAGTAGCTTCGCGGGCTCAGTTGTGATTGGACGAAGTCGATATACGTCAGAGGTTGCACCACGCCCACTTTTCCGAAAAGGTTAAAAACATCAGTTTTTCGCCGCTTATAACTCGGGAAATAATTGACGGATCAGAAAATCGGAAAATACGGGTCTTTTTATTTTTCAAACTCTATCAGATCCGGCAATAAAAAAATATGGTAAACGACCCCATTCCATTGAGCCTCCCTTCCCTTCGTATACCATCTCTCCCTCCCCTCCTCCCAAACCAGTCCCACCCCTACTACACCTCCTCCCCTCCCCTCATTGCCCCTTCCTCTGCCTTTAAGTCTCCTCCTTCTAAACTCCTCTCTCCTCCTCCTAAACCTTCCACTGCCCCTCCTATGCCTCCCCCCTCACCCCCTAAAACCACCAACCTCCAACGTATACCACCCGCCCCCTATGGTTTTAACACCCCCCTTCTCTCTCCCTACCCTTCTATCAAACATCGCTCCCTACACTTAAAACCTCCCTCCCACTCTAAACCCTCCTCTCCCCCTCCTAAACACTTCTCCCTTCCTCCTAAATCTCCACCCCTCCTAAACTTCTCCCTCACCCCTCCTAACCCTCATACCCCTACTAAATCCACTTCGTATGCCTACACCTTACCCTCAAAATTCTCCATCTGTCTTCCCCTCCTAATCCCCTCTCTCCCTCCTTTAGTTCTCCCCTGTATGTGTGTATGTATATTTCTTTTGTGTTAATTTATCATTCTTTAATTCCTATAAGTGTATTCTTTACTGATTTTTTTAAACCTCAGATTGCAAATGTTTTAAGTATTGACCACTATTTCTTTTATATACTTATTTTGACGAGGGGTTAGATGGCAGAAGGGACAGTTTTGTCTCAATCTCGCCCCAATGAACACCTTTTTTTTTATTATTATTCCCCTCCGTAACCTTACTCTCCCCTATCTTGGGTCTCCCCATCTTCCCCACTTTAAATAATTCCTGACAAATCAGCCGCGCAAGATATCGCGTTGTAAGTAAGTTGTAATCGTGTTGCAACAGTCTTCCAACAGGTTCACAACTCTGTTTCAACGGACTTCCTTTAAAACTTACTTCCAACGTAGTTGCACCGCATTTGCACCATGATGAAGCGCGTTGTAAGCATGTTGTGAGAACGTTATTACAACGCACTTTTGTCCACCCTCAACAACGCTGTTACAACGCGAAGCCAACGCGGTTAAGCGCCTTGTAGGTCTGTGGAGAAAAACGTATTTGCAACGTACTTTCTCGCGCAGCCCGCTATGGATTCGTAACACGGTAAAGCTCGTCGTAAAGTTAGTTCTTATCGACTGCCAAGTTATTGGAAAAATTCTTATTTTGCTCTCTCAGAGTTGAAATAACATCAGTTATGTATATTTACAGCTGTCATGCAAAAATTTATCCACAAAATTGTAATTTGGGAAATGCTTTAAGAGCGAAAAAGTATATCAGTGGCTACCTTTAAGTAAGTTAATAATCACATACGAATGAATGCCAGCCAACAGCTTGTGTGCGCATGGCCTCCCTACCTAGCATCCTTATGCAAAAGCGTAGTTTGAGGGAAATAGGTCGTATGCATGCGGGGATAGGAATGCAGTTTAGGCAGTTGTTTCGGAATGAACGACAAAAATGACTAGTGAAATTAAATAAATGGTACTTATTTTATGTAAATAAGAACTTATCACTCTATTTGCAATAAATTTGTTTCAGTTTTGCTGCTAGGTACACTCATGCAAGGTATTCTCGAGTGTTTTGAATTAACCATTCGATTGGCTACAGAGACAGAGTTCCACGTGCATGCGTACCCACAACAGGCACGATAATGGCAACGCGGTTATGACGCACTTACAACGCATTTGCCACGCGTTTGCAATTGACTCTGTCCAAATTTTACAAGGTTACAACGCACTATTCGAGGCAACAGAAACATACTTCCAACGAGTTTACAACGCGGTATAGTGAAGAACAACGTACTTCCTTCGTCAGGGTTACTCTAACCCATTCTAAACGTCTCCCCCCGACTTCGATAATTTACTCTTCCCCATTCAAGCATCCTAATCCTCCTCCTAAACCTCCGCAACCTTAACCTTCCCCTCCCCCTCCTAAACCCACACTTGTCCCCATTCCATCGCCCCATCCTACACCTTTGGACCATTCTACCGTAATCATCTCTTAAGTCCTCTCAAATAATGGGACAAGCGAATCGTAAACTGGGATTCGTCAAAAGAGTACTGGGTAAATGTGACGATCATGTACAATAAATCAGCTACTTTTCCCTTGTAAGACCTCATTTGGAATATGCTGCCAGTGTATGGGATCCCTACGAAATCGGTCTAAGTAATGAACTTGAACGTGTGCAGCGAAGATCGGCATGATTTGTAAATGGACGATACGATTACTGTATCTGCGTACAACCAGTCTATTAAATGAATTAATTTGGGAATCATTGTCAGATCGCAGGTTGAAATTCAAACTTAATCTCTTAAAAAAATTCCAAGACCATGTTTTCAGTGATGATGTTAAAAATATTTTGCGGACCCCAACTTACTATGGCAGACTGGACCATTAATATCACAAAATTAGAGAAATAGATTGCCGAACTGACAGATTCAAAATGTCCTTTTTTCCTCGTACTATTAGGGATATGAATAACGGTAAATATATCCAGTACGAGTGTGGCAATGGATAACATTGGTAGCTGCATGTTGGTATAAGGACTTATAGCTAACCCAACTAACGGCATGTTTTTGCGTGTATGTTTTGCTATTTTTATCTTTTTTTTTTAAATAGCGTAGTTTTGAACAGTACCTATACAAGTACTAATCCTTTTTTTATGGATGATATGTAGTGCATGTTTGGTGAGAGTTCACACCCTGCCACACTCCTATATGGTGGCTTGCAGGGTATTATGTAGATGTAGATGGTGAACCCCCTCCTAAAGCTTCTCCTCCCTCTCGACCGACCTTAATAAAACAAACCCCTCTGCATACTTATCTCTAAATTTACAACGCGTTTACAGGGTATTATGCAATCATTAATCGCTGCCTAAACCCGTCCAACATAATCGCTGACTTTGGAAAAAGAGTGCTCGCTATTTTCCCTACCCTTAACTTTAAATGATAGGGTAGCAGTTACCCGGTTGGGAATAGGGTATCGCACCCTAACAGTCGCAATTCTCTTCTCTGACTGGAGGATTCAGCCGTGGAAAGAGGATCTCCTGTGACTGTGTGACACTTCCTGACGGAGTTTGATAGACACGGGCTAAACGTGAAAAGATTAATGTCTATGGTCACCGATTTAAAGTACTAGGTAGAGTAATAGGTAAATCTATGATGGACAAAATATTAGGGTAAAAGTGGCTTCAAATTAAAATATAATTCGTTTTCCGTAATATGAAAAATGTACATCATCCCAATTTTGCTATTGCTTTAATGTTTAAGTTAGAGGTGCATCTAAATCTACATCTATACGATACCCTGAAAGCCACCGCGAGGGTGTGTGGCAGGGGGTGGAGATAACCAAGCATGCACTACTAACATGCAAACAAGCAACTATAGGGTCTCATGCCACTAGATTGTTAGTATCTATAGCATTTAAGGGATTAATACATGCATCATGCTCTACAGATTACTCAAAAATATTTCCCCTACCTATATGATCGGGTTCAAAGGGTTCATCTACATCAAAGAGTTCATCTACACACGGCGTGGTTAATACGTCAAGAGGTTAATACGACCTTAGTGGTTTGGACAACCAAAAAAACCTTTCCCTAAAGAGAAATCCATGACGCTTTCCCTACATTCTGTCTCTTGATTCAGAAATAAGTTCTCGTTATCATTCTCAGTGTATTGTTTGCGATGACTTCCTGATTAGGAATACTCCGGGGACGATCCAAAACCTATCCTAGCATATATTAGATATATATGTGTGCAGTTGATACTCTACTGTCCGTTGCAAATTCCGTCACCCGAGTTTGTAGACTAATATCTCAAAGACGGATCAATGGATTTTAAAATGAAGTAAACCAAATTGAAGCTTGTTTAATTTTACGTTCAGTGCTGTTATATAAAATTTTTCACCGTTCATAATGATTGTAGTGTGTGGTTAAAAAACGGAATTTTAGAGCATTTTTTCGGATACCGGACGGTTCCATCGCATTGACAGCTTCGTAATAACAACATGGATCTAGATACCAAAATTTCCTATCAACAAATTATAGCAAAAACCTTTATTAATAATCAAACGAAGTTTCATATTATTTAGTGCATTAGTATTTTAGTTGTTGATGAAAAAGTGAGACTGCGATATTTTTCGTTCCGCGCATCCCTGAAAATCGCCGTATGGACCTTCTTCTTTCTCTTGAGCTCATTATCAGTAATCCATTGATAAAACCTTAAAGGAGTTCCTTGGTTAATCAGTATTGATTGACATTTACTTCGGAAAAAGAGCACGCTGAGCTGCCTGGACCACGCCCGGTAGAGTTGTTATTACGAAGCCGTAAATGCGATGCAAACCGTCCGGTACCCGGAAAAATGCGCTAAAATTCCGTTTTTAACCACGCACTAAAATCATTATGAACGGTGAAAAATTTTGTATACTTTCACTAAACTTAAAATTAAAGGAGATTCGGTTACCCCGTCCGAAAATTTCTCACTTTCACGCTATCAGGGAATAAGTATGTTAAGGAAACGGTGTAATTGGGTTTTAAATAGAGAAGAAGGTGTATCATAAAGTACATTTTTTATAACTTTGAACGGGATGTATGCATGAGCAAGTTATGTTGATAAATGTTTACCAATTATTTTTGTAAGTGAATATTATATAAATATTAAATCAAAAAGTTTTAATTGCATTGACTTACCAGATGACCATTCACCCATGTACAATCACTATGTGTATTTCGTTCATTTTAAACCTTTTTTTGAAGTTTAGAATAAAAAAATGTGTGTAGTCGATATACCTCGAGCGAGTAATCGACATGGAAAGATCGAAACTTTAAAGTCAAATTAGCGGGTAAATAGTGAAATTTGAAATCGAGATTGTATTTTTCGTCAGAAGCCGGCGATTCATCGTTTAAAATGATACCTCATTTATCACTGTAGGTGCAGTATTAACGGAGCATAAACGGAATGACAGAAAAAGACCTTTCTGTAATAATATATATGATATGATATAAGTTAGAATGTATGGGAATGAATAGGAAGCAAATCAAATGACATTAAATAACTTTGTTTTAGTAAAAAAATTGGTGTATTTCTGGATATTATATCGCGTTTATCTTAGCTGCATGCATTCTTTCTAGTGCGGTAATATCGTGGATCAAGGTTTCTTGCAAGTAGTTTTTCATCCTATTAGTGCTCTTTGGCAAATTTAGCCACCGAACAGGATTTATTCTAATGGTTACCGTAGAAACTAAGTCTGATACATACAAGTTATCACAACATAAGAGATACAAATTGTTTATGAGATGGTAAAAAACAAATGAAAGCTACAGACCCCTATATCAATTAACCTATTCGAGATATATTGTTGGCAAATCATCTTGCTTAGGGGCACTAAAAAGTTAAAAAGGGAGGTATTTTTTTAACATGCATGAAGGGTGGAAAGTATTCTCCCAGATTGATAGTTCATTCAATTGTGATCGTTCACCCAATGCAGCACACCCTTGCCGTGCCTTGCAGGGTATTTTGTAGATATATCTTTCCCTAGTTTATGTTTTGTTTTTAAGGAGGTTATTCCGAAAAGTGAAAGTCATGTCATTTTTTTATATTTTCAGCACTTATAGAAATAAAGTTCCTCTATCTAATAAAGTAAAGATAATTACACCAACCCATACTCCTTTTTGCACTAACTGCATTTGAAATTACGTACGATTAACGGCGAGAATGGCCATCACATAGGAATATAACATTTAAATATACCATAGTGTCATTTTATGTGTACCATAGACATTTTATGTGTAATTTCACAAGAAATAAAATGCGCTTATAGCAGACGAAATGCGTTAGATGTCTTCAAGGGGCGCTGCGGTCGCTCTAGCCAAAATGCATGGCGTATGAATAATATCATTACTAATGATATTATTCATACGCATGAACATGGGTGATCATGGGTCCGCATGAACATGGGTGATCTCTGCCTTTATCCAGGATTTCTTCTAGGTGCGTGGTTTTGTGTGACAGGAGCTTCGCTGGCTATCCTGACAGTTAATCTATGGTCACAACATACAAGTAACTTGGAAGAGATCCCGGAAAAAAGAAAAAGTGGAAGGATCACCACGACTCAACGTTCGAGGCTTCACTTTGTGGAACCACGAGATTGGAAAAGAAAATTCGCTTCGTACATTACACGCCAAAGTTTTATTGACGTGGACCATGGTTTCGACGACTTACATGCCATTATTAAGGTCATCATCATTAGTCATCAATCCTGAGATTGGTTTGACGCAGCTCTCCACTGAGTCCTTCCATCGGCTAATCTCTTCACATGTACGTATTTCTTCTCTTTCACATCCTTCATCACCGAGTCTGCCGATACTAGCTTTAGTTTTGTTGTTCCGATGAGGTTCCTTTGAGTTTAAATTATCCATTGCGTAGAGGGAAGCGGATCAGAAACAAAAGAGCCGCGAATCACCAAATCTAGTAAAAGTCGATAAGAATTCAAAAATCATCATCAAGGGTCAACAATCCTAAGATTGGTTTTTGACGCAGCCCTCCACTCGATTCTTAAATCGGCCAATCTCTTCATATTGACGTGACTCCTCTCTTTTATATCCTTCACAACTTGCACCATATATCTCACACGAGGCCTTCCTTTGCCATTCTTCCCATCCACTTGCCCTTCAACGATTGTCTTCATCAGGCCATCGTGTCTTAAGATTTGGCCTATTAAGTTATCCCGTCTTCTTCTTAGAACTTCCAGTAGACTTCTCTTGTCTTCCAATCTCCTCAGGACTTCCTCACTCGATCCATTGAAATCTTCAAATTAGGGATGGGTCGGTTCCACTTTTTTTCGGTTCCGGTTCGGTTCTTAACTTCGGTTCTCGGTTCCGATTCTCGGTTCCGATTCTCGGTTCCGGTTCTTAATTTACCACTTACTTTGCATTGCTCAATGGTAAGATAAGGTAATCAATAATCATTTTCAGAGACTAAATTAGAATAATTCGCGACTTTGAAATATCTAAGTACACTATTTCACTAAGTTTTAATGTGAAGCCTCCACTTTCGGAGTGTGAGTAGGTTTCAAACTGGTTTTCGCGCCAATTATTTCGGTACCGATTATTTTTGGCCTCGGTTCCGGTTCCGGTTCTAAGCTCAAGAACCGGTGGAACCGAGAACCGAAGAACCGAACTGACCCATCCCTACTTCAAATCATTCTTCTGTTATAACACCACAATTCGAATTCTTTCACCCTTTTCTTTTCCGCTGCTGTCATCGTCCATGCCTCACTGCCGTTAAGCTGATGTCCCACGGTAAATTCTTTCGTGAATTCATTCATGAATATCGTTTCATGAAACCTGTTTCATCAACGTCTTTGACCCCCAAGCCACACTAGCAGGTAAAACTCCAAACGTTTACAAACCACAATAAAATTGCCAACTCACGACCCAGGTTTCGGCGCTAAGCACCATCATCAGGTGAAGTCCCAGGGCGAGACCCCTGTATATACGAGGGCAGTTTTTTTTTCAACCTCCGATCGCACAGCATAAACGCCATACAAGCGCTAGGCGGGTGGTATGCGAATTAGGCAACTGTGCATCACCCGTATCACATGCTCTATCACTGCCGAGCTTAAGTCGTATGTCTGTTCTGAGTGGCAGCCACATAAATATGGCCGCCTCAATTGATTCTCCCGCCAAGTGCGAATTTCGCAGTGTTATTCGTTTCCTGCAAGCAGAAGGGAATAGTGATGCACAAATTCATCGAAGAATGAGCCGAGTGTATGGAGAAAACTTTATGAGTGATGGTGTTGTGCGTGAATGGTGTCGAAAATTTGAAGACGCCCGAACTGATGTGCATGATGAAGGGGGTCAAGGACGCATGCTGACTTCTGGAATTGTTTTGATCCATGACAATGCGCGCCCTCACAGTGCTGGTGCAACCCAAAGACTTCTTGAGCAATTTCATTGGGGCTTTTTCGATCACTAGCCACACAGTCCCGGCCTAGCACCATGTGACGTCCATCTTTTCCCTGAAATGAAGAAGAGGCTAGGAGTACAGCATTTCCAAACCAACGAGGAGCTTCAAGACAACGTCAAGACTCATTTCTATCCATTGGCGGCAACATTTTATGAAGAGGGTATTGTCAAGCTAGTCCAAAAGTACGACAAATGTCTCAATTGTCAAGGTGCTTATGTGGAAAAGTAAACATAAGTGTGCATAACTTTTGGTAGTAAAAAAATTTTTAACATTCAATTTGTGTTTAATTTATGGCCCATCGGAGGTTGAAAAAAAAACTGCCCTCGTATATACCACAAACTGAACAGGGGGTGTTGATGAGAAGGGGGTGGGAGGTAATTAGGAGGTAGACTCGGAGTGTATTGTGGTGGAGAGATAAACGGTGCTTTGCAGGGATAGTGGTAGACCATGGGTAGAACGAGGGAGGGAGCGTAGGCAGCGACTGTGTCGAGGATAGGCCGGGTACAAATATTCATTTATAACCAAAACCTTAGGGTCATTCAATGCTTTCAATATCTCAAGTTGCTCAAGATAAATCAACTCCCTACTCTTGTTAGAAATATGTAAAATGTGAACAATAAAATCTACGCTAGGCTACTATAAAAGATGCTTCGCCAAGTTGCTCTTGTCGTCGTTGTTCTGTTTAAAAGCATTCAAATGTTCTTTACATCTAATGTTAAAATTCCTGGCCGTCTGACTCACATACACTCCATCACAATCACCACACCGTAAAGCATACACACCACTTCTCTCTTTTGAGTCCACTGGATCTTTACACTTCACAAATAAAGTTTTAAGTGTAGCCGGGGTCCTATACGAGATATTATAAATTTCTTTAGCGAATATTTTGGCCAGTCTGTCCGTAACGTCACCTAGGTATCTTAAGGAACACCAACGTTTTTTGTCCCTTTCTGAAAACTTTGTGGAGAATATGGAATCGAGTGCCTGTTTCTTTTGCTTATTAGAAATTATTTTATCTATTTATATAATTGTGTAACCGTTATTTCTAGCAATCTGTTGTATTACATTGACTTCCTTAATTTACTTTAACTCAATTCTCTTGCACATCCTTCATCACCTGTTCCATATATCTCACACGAGGCTCTCCTTTGCTATTCTTCCAATCCACTTGCGCTTCAACGATTGTCTTCATCAGGCCATCGTGTCTTAAGATATGGCCGATTAAGTTATCCCGTCTTCTTCTTAAGGCCGTTGTACACGGTACAATTTCTTGTACAAGAACTTGTACAATACATTGAACGGCGAGATTGGACCAAGATATTGTACAAGAAGTTGGTTCACGGTCGTACACGATCAAAGATTTTCATGCAATTTGTGCGCCAAAAACATGCGCAGATATCGTTTTCTGTTCAACAGCTGAATCGCGATACTCGATGACGATAGTATTTTGACAATACTGCCATAGTTACAATGATTTGCTACCATTAATCCTAGCATTAATAAAATGAAATTTTACGAATACTAATTGGTTACTTGCACTCTTTCATCGACTCATGAAACCCATCTTTTATCGTCCAAATATCATGTTTTTGCTTGTTGCATATATTTATTTTTGGTTCAATAACGTCAGTATCTTAATTTCATTGAGGTTTAATGTTTCCCAGTGTGTCCAACTCATATTTTGAGAAATAAAACACTTCCAACGCGATCGACGAATATCACAATATGGAAGCAACAAAGAATATCATAATATGTAAGCAACAAAGAATATCACAATATGGAAGCAACAAAGAATATCACAATATGGAAGCAACAAAGAATATCATAATATGGAAGCAAAAAGGATATCACGATATGTACAACAAAAAAGGAAGTTTAGCCACGCTTATAGTAATAGAAGTGATCGCAAACAGAACACCAACCTTACGAATATTAAACGAACGCATCACTACCGTCACATGTCATGCGCAGAAGCTACGGAGTGGATCTTGGACGGTTTCATCCAATAATTTAGAGGATGAAATTTCTTTTACAAGAAACTGTAGGATCACCTAGTACACGATATAATTTGCGCATTGAACAAGTTCTTGTACAAGAAATTGTACCGTGTACAACGGCCTTTAGAGCTAGTAGTATGCATCTTTTGTCTTCCAATCTCCTCAGGACTCCCTCACTTGGTCGATCCATTTTATCTTCATCATTCTTCAGTAGCACCACATTTCGAATGCTTCCACCCTTTTCTTTTCCTCTGAAGTCATCGTCCATGCCTCACTTCCGTAAAGAAACATGCTCCAGATAAACGTTTTGATGAATTGCTTCCTTACTTCTACCCTTGTGTTTCTAGATGTAATTACGTTCTTCTTTTGGTAGGAAGTCCTCTTTGCCTGAGCTATTCCACCGACTATTTCTTTCTTGCTTAGTCCATCGTTGGTTATCAAGGTAAATTGTCAAAACCATGTTCGACAATGCTTAATAATGACATGTAAATTGTGGAAACCATGACCGAAGTCAATAAAACTTGTGCGTGGAATTTACGGAGCGAATTTTCTTTTCCAATGATCCTTCCACTTCATCAGGGAAAGAAGGATTAACAGTGCAATTCCACATTGTATAAGATTCATTAACGATTTTTCACACGACCGGTTTAACCACAGAGCAACATCTTCAGGTGAAAATAGGTTCCAAGTACCTCTGTGTAACAATGCACCATACCTGAAGATGCTGCTCTGCGGGGAAACCGGTCGTGTGGAACAAGTGTTAATGAATCTTATACCATGTTGAATTGCAGTGTTTAATCCTTATTTCCCTGATATCAAGGAATTCCACCAAGTAAGGTGTGAGACCATCATCAAGGTTCCTACTAGTGATGGGTTCCTACTAGCAAATAATCGATTCTTCATCATAATCGATTATTTGCGTCCGATTATTTCAATTATTGAATCGATTATAAAGATCCAATACTATGGTATAATCGATTATTTCAATAGAATCGGCAGGAGAAGAAGAAAATTAAAAGTTTGGTCCATCCACCTATACTAGTAAAGAAGCTTGTTATTATTAATGTGAATTTTTTATTATTATTTGTGAATTTGTGAAACCTTATTAGTGAAACATCCCTTAAATGTTTCCAAACCACAAGGAAGTACACTCGAACTACACTCGCTAAAATGATAACTCGTTAACTCAGTATTTAATGACCTTATCACAACATGGTCTAAATCATACAGTCTCAGTCGTCTACAATAATTCACCTTCCAACAAAATCTGTCACATCAATATATTAAATTTTAAGAAATACTTAAAAACAGCTCTTATTAAAGAAAACAAACTAAATAAATCATAACATAGAACCTTTGTGAATGTTTTGATAATGATTGCTATTGCCGCAAAATGATCATTTTTCGTACTAATATGTCCTTTAAAGTTAGTTGTTTCAGGCTTGATTTGGGGGAATATCATAGCGAAAGAAAAATACTGGCAATTTTCCACAAGAATAAGAATATTTACTTGACCGGTGTAAAACACCATCTTCAGGTGAAGATGGTGTTGTACACCGGTCAAGTAAATATCCTTATTCTTGTGGAAAATTGCCAGTATTTTTCTTTCGCTAACATGTCCTTATGTAGAAGTAGTATGCATGTTCATACATCCTTATTATATTGATGGTATTCATTTTGGCGATTTCTAGTTTACCACTGTGACCAATAGAAATAAAATTATGTTAAATAAAATAACTGTTGTAATAATTAAGATCAATCAACCCCACAAGCGTCGATTATTCACAGGGCTAGACGCCCATCGCTTGGCGTTTCGCACCAACCACCTTCAAAACACGATTATTTAAATCCCTGCTATTCAGTTCAAAGAATCATACGATCATTTGCCGATTCTTTTAACATATTCCAAGTATTCCATGATCCACGAGCGGTCATTATTTACGAGAATCAGCTCGCGCCGATTAATGTTGCGCATCCTTGATGTTCACCACACGATTATTTCCAATCATTTGATTCTATTCGAATAATCGCATGCGTCGTATGGATCTTTGCCGATTCTCAACTCATCCAATAACCTCGTCGATTATTCCAAGAATCGGTGCGAATTTCGTTCATCACTCGATTATTTCGCTCACAAACGAATCGGATAGTAATCTTATGATTTTAAGCAGCGTTTACACGTAGCAGTTGACTGTTACGGCAGTCGCGAGATACGCAATGTATCGATATATCGCTACTGTTATGATGCGTCTGCGTTGAACCTTGAACCTACCTTGAACTTCTATGCAGCTCAAAGCCGCTATTTAGGCGTTGCCACAACAAATAAATTTCAGTAACATTTAAAGAATCGTATGCGATCCATCCATCCACCTATACTAGTAAAGAAGCTTGCTACAATTATTGTGAATTTATTATTATTATTTATAATTTTTGAATCTGTGAAAACTGCTCACGTTTACTTACCAGGTATTTTTATTCATCAAAATTACTTAAATATTAATTCATACTTTGTATATATAAGAAGTTTCATCCTTGCTAAACTCCCCCATTTAATTAGTATATAACTTAAGTATTTTTTAATTAAGACGAAATGTCCCCATCTTTTGCTATTTTATGGGGAGGAAGTATACTAACTATTTCTTTAGGTATTTCTATCCATCAACATTACTTAAATATCAATTCTTACTTTGCATAAATTAGAAGTTTTATCCTTGCTAACTGATCGTTTTATTTTATTAACCTGGAATCCACGGAACTCGCATCACATGTTCAACGATTCTCAAGAATCGTACGATTATTCACCGATTAATTGCATAACCGATTATTTCAACCCGATTTTGTTTTGCTGAATCGATTATGCCTCAATTTTATCATGTGATGCGATTATTCGATTGCTGATTGCCCAACACTAGTTCTTACCTCTTTCTCCATGTCCATGCGCCCGAGAAAAGGGTGGGACAGGTAGCGGACGGCCGGCAGACTCAGGTTCTTGCAGATGAGGGCGTGTCCAAAGGTGTACTTGGTCATGAGCGAGGTCTCGGCGTCCAGGACCGTCCCGAACATGTCCAGGCCGACGTATTCCCTGAGCTCCGCGATGGCGGTCTCGGGTTCCTCGACCAGCAGGTACACCCTGGCCAGCTCCTGCTTCATTATCCTTGCCTTGAGGCAGTAGCGGCCGCTCGATTCGGCGTGGTAGCAGAACGCCAGTCGGAACATGACGAGCCCGTCGTAGAACAGGTCCTTGGACACGTAGATCTTCCCCAGTACCTCCACGGAGCTCAGCATCACCACATGCAGCTTCCGGGGGAAATGGGAGAGAAAAAGAAAACTCTATGATAACTCTGTGATAACTCTGTTAACTCTGTGATAACGCTGTTAACTCTGTGATAACGCTGTTAACTCTGTGATAACTCTGTTAACTCTGTGATCACTCTGTTAACTCTGTGATAACGCTGTTAACTCTGTGATAACTCTGTTAACTCTGTGATAACTCTGTGATAACTCTGTCAACTCTGTGATAACTCTGTCAACTCTGTGATAACTCTGTTAACTCTGTTATAACTCTGTTAATTCTGATAGAAATGGGAAAGAAAAGAAAAAAAACGTCGTGAACTAAAATTAGTGCACCCAACACGTTAGTGTCGTTTGCAGCGACAGATTACAGCCAGAGCTAAATGCGTGGGGAAGTCAACGCCTAAAAATATAAATACCTTAATACCAGTGTAAAACTGAAACCCCATTTTCCCTAGAAAATTGAACCTCCAATTTCCCTAGAAAATATTTCTAGGGAATAACTTACCCTAGAATATATTTCTAGGGAAAATATTGCCCTAGAAATTAGGAAAAGTTTTCTTAGGTAAATATTCCACTCAATAAACAATAGTGCACATGATTATCCAAAACACTTAAAACCTAAGTAAAAATATAGGGAAGACTTGATAAAAATCAGAGGAATAGAGGGCATATATCACAGTGATTGATTGAAAAGAACTCAAATTTTCCAATGTTTATTCCTTTTTTAGCAGCATGTTTACATTTTTCATTAGCATACACGTTCATTCTTTTTGCCTTCTGCTGGATGAAATCATATTATCGCAGTCTCTTCTTTAATTCATTAATGAATGCAGCTAAAAATATAAAGGAGGTCAACGATTTTGCTTATAAATTTGGAGAAATTATGATCATAATTACACAATACCGAACCCATGCGTGCGAAACCTCCGTTGCCATTTGGATTCTGTCCACAACAATGTGATAAACAAAGATAGGATGTTTTGGATTCTGTTCATAATAATATGATAAACAAAGATTGTATGTTTTTATGAACGAAATCACCGATTTTAATAATTCACACAAAAATATGGAATGCTCATGATTATGAGAAATGTCTCCATTAACTTACCGAAAATGTCACCAACCTCGAAAAAGAAACGTGTTCTTCCGAAATTATCACTGTCTTATGTTGCTGATTCGCTTGGCTTCAGGCACTGCAACGATGCGGGTTAGCATATATTTGTTTGGTACCAAATTTTATTAAATGTGAGATGTAACTGCTAACTCTGTGATAAATGTATGCATAACATAGGAGTAACCTTGAAATGGTGAAATTTGATCACTAAATTGAGAACGTGGAAGGGAATTATTCAAATAATATGGTACATTTTAATACGCTCCGCTCTGCATGTTTTTTTTGTCCTGCCCGAAAGCGCGCCCCGCCCTGTCCTTCGCCTTGCCTCGAAGGGCAGTCCCTATTGTTCCTCGTCCTTTAAGGGTCAGTGTCCACCCTCGCTGTCCCTTTTCCCGCCGGATGTCAGCATCCACCCACTTCTCCCCTCCTCTACCACCCACTCACCCCTTTTAACACCCCCGCACCCTTTTTTTATTTTTTTTTCCGCCGACGCTCCTTGACCCTTAGGGCCTCATTGGACAACTCCGGTCACGTGGTCCACCCTGAAGGAGTATAAAAGGGGCACTCCAGACCCCGAAAAATCAGAAGAGGAGAGGCGGCCAAGTGGTGAAGAACCCTTGCTCCCTCCTGCCCGGCCAAGTGGTGAAGAACCCTTGGTTCTTTTTGCCCTGGCACCAAGCGGTGAAGAACCATTGGTTGCTTCCCCTCCGGCCAAGCGGTGGATAACCCTTGGTTTCCCTGGCAACAAGCGGTGAAGAACCATTGGTTGCTTCCCCCTCCGGCCAAGCGGTGGATAACCCTTGGTTTCCCTGGCAACAAGCGGTGAAGAACCATTGGTTGCTTCCCCCTCCGGCCAAGCGGTGGATAACCCTTGGTTTCCCTGGCAACAAGCGGTGAAGAACCATTGGTTGCTTCCCCCTCCGGCCAAGCGGTGGATAACCCTTGGTTTCCCTGGCAACAAGCGGTGAAGAACCATTGGTTGCTTCCCCCTCCGGCCAAGCGGTGGATAACCCTTGGTTTCCCTGGCAACAAGCGGTGAAGAACCATTGGTTGCTTCCCCCTCCGGCCAAGCGGTGGATAACCCTTGGTTTCCCTGGCAACAAGCGGTGAAGAACCATTGGTTGCTTCCCCCTCCGGCCAAGCGGTGGATAACCCTTGGTTTCCCTGGCAACAAGCGGTGAAGAACCATTGGTTGCTTCCCCCTCCGGCCAAGCGGTGGATTACCCTTGGTCTCCCCGGCACCAAGTGGTGAAAAACCCTTGGTTCTTTTTGCCCTGGCACCAAGCGGTGAAGAACCATTGGTTGCTTCCCCCTCCGGCCAAGCGGTGGATAACCCTTGGTTTCCCTGGCACCAAGCGGTGAAGAACCATTGGTCGCTTCCCCTCCGGCCAAGCGGTGGATAACCCTTGGTCTCCCTGGCACCAAGAGGTGAAGAACCATTGGCTGCTTCCCTGCCCGGCCAAGCGGTGAAAAACCATGGGTCTTCCCCTGGCAACCAAGCGGTGAAGAACCCTTGGTTGCTGTCCCTCCGTGGCTCCCCTACCTCTCCGCTTGCCCGTGGCCGGCCGATGCCGAAACGGAGTGGGAAGTGGAGGCCGGAACGGCGGCAGCGCCGCATCGAGCGCCGGGCCTTGGCATGGGCGGCAGCACAGGCTAAGCCACCCAAACACATGCTAAGCCCGCTGAAGACCCCGGAGAAGCCGGCTCCGAGTGCCGACCCTGGACTCGTCTCGCCGCCGACGCAAGCCGCGGACCCCGGAGAAGTTCGGACCACCCCGCCGTGGCGCCTGCAGCTCCAGGACTCCCCCCTCACCCCTTACCAGGACCCCTGCTCCTATCCCCTGCGCCGACGCGACCCACGCGTCGTACGGGCACTATTCGGTAGGGACCCGTAACTCCCTCGGGTCTCTCACCTAGCCCTCTTCCCTTTCCCCCTCTCTCCTCCCCTACCTCTCCCATTTGCTTACCCCCTCCTTATCCCCCACCTACCCAACCTCCACCCATTCCCCCCCGCTTCATGATATAAATAAAGACAATCTGAAACCTACTAGATCGACTCCTTATTTCGTCGCCCGCTCCCCGAGTCACCCCATGAAGACACGGCAAGCCGAAAGGGGTGACACAACACCCCCCGGACCGGAAGCGGAAACGACAATTTCTCCTTGGAAACGTTTTCCTTGAGCCTAAAGATTTTCCCTAGAGCAGCATTTTTTTCTAGGGAAATAATTTCCCTAAGGTTAAATTTTCAAAGGAAAACAGTTCTAGGGAAAAAAATTCCTAAAAGAAAACACATTTTTCTAAGGAAATTTCAATTTTTCCCTTTTTTTTCCCGACGTTCCAGGGAAATCTTGTAGGGAAATGTCCAACAGGGCAGTATCACAATATCTCATCAAGTCGGGGTGGTACCATAAACATAACATTTTAACGCAACATCCGTTACGTAGCAATAATATGAGCAGAACGAAGAAATGCATGGCCACTGCTATTCCATGTTATTAAACCATGGGAATGGACACCGTTGTTCTGTATACTTAGCTCAAATTTAGCACAGGGAACGAATTAGTATTAGTATTAATAGAATTTAAAAGGATTAGTATATATACAGTTCTAAACTAAACTATTTAAAAAAAGATAAAAATAGCAAAGCATACATGCTGTTAGCTGGGTTAGCTTCAAGTCCTTATACCAACATACAGCTACCAATATCATCCATTGCTACACTCGTTTTGTAATGCATACAGCTACATGTTATGTTATGAATAAATGCCAATCCAGAAAAACACATACATGGAAATTCCTCTGTAGTGTGATAACGCATAGTACACAATAATTGTATGAGTATGCTATTACATAGCACGCTGTACTTGCATTCTATTTTACAAGCTCTATTAATTCAATTTGACTTCGGAACATGGCTGACGTGTTGCTGACACGTTTGATTTCCAAAATAGGTTCAAATTTCTGCTTAGTTTAAAACTATTCCCTTGCAAATGCAACTCTTTGTTTTGAATTTTAGTAATACTGATATGAAAAAAAATGGTCGACAGCAATGACGCTGCTAATGTTACTACCATTTTGAAGCATTAATATTAATGTCAGTGACCTTAACTGAGGCAGGCGAGATATAGTGGGAAGTATATATGTTGATAAAAAACAAGATGGCTATTGTTCCACTAGTTTGATGTCGGTAAATCGCGTTTCAACCGTTAGGTCATCATCAGATACACATATCTGTGAAAGGTCCTTTCACAGATGCATGTTGAAACACGTTGTACCGACATAAAACTTGTGGCAAAAGTGTCATCTTGTCTTTTCATCATGTCAATAACCAATGAGATTATCTAAATTTGATAAAAAATATAAGAAGGACATAGGTAAGGTATATTCCTAAATTAAGGGAGTAAATAGCCTCGTAAGCACGTTCCGTCACAAGTACCATTGCTAATGTTAACAACATACTGTAGCCCCACTTTCATGTAACTAAGGGTTGTTTACTTTAATTCGAGTAAAATTTATTGCTATAAATAAAACAAGTGTGGTAAGACGAACACTTTATTACAATACTAAACTCCACATAAAATTGCGCTTCTATTATATTAGTTTTTTGGGTCAAAACGACATTTATAAATATAATCTGCGAATTTTACTTATTTGTAATTTAATTTTTACAGTTGATATTCTGCTCTACCGTATAACCACGTATAAAGTAGCTAATTTTCAACGTCTCGGTTCTTCAAATGTATATAATTGTTGGGAAGGCAACATTATTTTATTGACAATCGATAGAAGGGCCAGAAAATGATGTGTCCTAAATGTTAACAAAAATGACACCTGCTTCATGATTCGATGGAGTCTCCTTTCGCCTCCCATAAAGGAGGACAGCGCATTTCAACGTGAAAACCCATCATTTTCAAATCTATACATAATCATAAAATGGCATATAAAATCATCAAATGGCCAATGACACATTTTTCACACCATTCGGTGGGTAAAATAATGAACTAAATTAATTGTCAAAATCATCAGGATAGGTTATCGTGCGTGCCTTAAACATTGGCTCGTCCTTGAGGAGGTTCCACCGTGACTCCGCTCATCAAAATCCCGTAAAAGAGCTACGTTGTTATTTAATGAATAAATACCGATCCAGAAAAACACCTATATGGAAAATAATCTATTATAGGGTGATAACGCATAGTACACAATAATTATATGAGTATGATGCTATTATATATTGCGCGTTGAAGTTGCATTCTATTTTTTACATGCTCTTTTAACTCATTTTGACTTCGGAACATGACTGACGTGTTGTTGCCACGTTTAATTTACAAAGTGAGAATACATTTATCAATCCCACTAATACGTATTCTAAAATAGGTTAAATATTTCCTTACTTAGTTTCAAACTATTCCCTAGCAAGTACAACTCTTTGTTTTCAATTTTATTAATTATGATATTTCTGAAATTTGTTTTTCAACAATGACGCTGATACCATTTGGAAGCAGTGATATTACTTACACCATGTCAATATAACCAATGAAATATTTAAATTACATGAAAAATATAAGAAGCACCTTGGCAAGGTATATTCCATAATTATGTTTGTAAATAAGCTTGTAAGCACGTTACGTCACAAGTACCGTTGCCAATGTTAACAACATACTCTAGCGCCACTTTCATGTAATTGAGGCTTTTCTGCTTTTTCGAGCAAATATTTATTAATATCAATTAAACAAGTGTGGTAAGGCGAGCACTTAATTACAAAGTTAATCTACATAACGTTCCAAGTCAATCTACAAGTTAAAATCTACATAAATTTGTGCATCTTATATTACTTTTTGGTCAAAACGACATTTCTCTTTACATTATTAATCTGCAAATTTTACTGCAAGAGCCATGCTTTGCCTTATAACCACATGAATATAAAATTGCTGATTATCAACGGCTTTTTTCTTCAAATATAAGATGGAATGGCCTCATTATTTCATTGCCAATCGATAGAAGGACCAAAAAATTATGTGTTCTGAAATTTTCACAAAAATGACATCTACTTCATAATTCGGTGGCGCCTCCTTAAGTCAGGAATTGTGAACGACAAGCGGTTCTTAGGATCGTGTGAGGCACATGTTGAGACGAGAAGGAATTCTGTGGGTACTTGAAGATTTCTGTCGAGTGTGCAAGAAATGTCTCTTAACGTTATCGCTGCTGCCGGCGAGACACAATCCGTGCTAAACGAATATTCGATGAATGCGATGAAGTCGGCATTACGGGTAAGTCGTCATCACCCGGATGAGGACAGGGAACAGCCCAATGACCAACTCCTTTCTCTTCACAGAAGAGAAATTGCCACCTCGGTGTGATGACTGCGGTAGAAGGGACAGTTTTATCTCAATCTCGCCCCAATAAAAACCTTTTATTATTATTACAGGCAATTGAAAATTGGTGTGATACATGGCAGTTAGAATTAAATTTAAAAAAAATGTGTAGTAATGAATTTTTGGAAAAAGAATAGCTCTCCTCCTAGCACATAGACAGGAGTAATAATCAAATAGCAAACGTGGAATCCATTAAATATCTTGGAATAAGACTGACACATGGTCTTTCCTGGGGTAAACATATACGTGAAATAATGGGTCAAGCTAATCGTAAACTGGGATTCGTCAAAAGAGTATCTATTGGGTAAATGTGACGATCATGTACGAGTAAAATCAGGTAATTAATTCCCTTGTTAGACCTCATTTGGAATATGCTGCCAGTGTATGGGATCCCTACTAAATCGCCCTTACCCTACCTTACTAGGGTAACCAGTCTATTCAATGAATTGAAATGGGAATCATTGTCAGATCGCAGGTTGAAATTCAGACTTAATCTGTTAAATAAATTCCAATATCATATTTTCAGTGATGATGTTAAAATGTTTTGCGAACCCCAATTTACTATTATGGTAGACTGGACCATGATTATAAAATTAGAGAAATTGCCGAACTGATAGATTGAAAATGTCCTTTTTTCCTCGTACAATTAGAGATACGAATAACGGTAAATTTGTACAATCGGAGAGTAGGAATGGGTAGCATTGGTAGCTGCCTTTTGGTATGAGTACTTAAAGCTAACCCTACTAACAGAATGTTTTTGCATGTTTGCTTTGCAATTTATATCTTTTTTAAATAGTGAAGTTTTGACTAGTATATTAATACTATTCCTTTTCTATGTATTATATGTAGTGCATGTTTGGTGAGAAATAACCCCCTGCCAAACACCTTTATGGTGGCTTGCAGGGTATAATGTAGAAGTAGATGGATGTAGATACCGGGATAAATGGGTCTGTAGTTACTAGGTTCTTCCCTATCACCGCTTTTAAATATAGGTGTAATGTTAGCTACTTTCCAATCTTTGGGTATTAATATTTATTTCATATATATTTTTACGTATTATTTAAGACGTGCATGGCTAACCGATCTCGACTGTTTTGAATAGATAACCCGAGTCCTGTCAATCGAAAAGATTACGACTTCGCTCACCGGTGGCACGAGATGACGTCCCTGTTGCCGATCGCTGGAGTAAGTTGCCTGGACACCTGGAGTCGCCGGTTCGAGTCTCCTGTGTTGTACCTCCAGCTTGAGCTTCTGGTACACCTGCCTGAGGGCGCTGATGTTCCAGTCGTTGAGGGCTGGCGTTATCTGACCGTTGGCGATGAGCGACCCGAACAGCATCGAGAAAACCACGGAGAAGTCCGACATCTTGGACCGTTGCGAAGTTCCCTTTTCAGGAAAGAAGAAAATCATTTTTCAAATTGCACATTCACCACGATTTACGAGTGGTGAGAGGATTATTGTGGATCTCAGTTGTTGGACCAAGTATTACCATAAGATTCATGTTAAAAGACGCAGGTAAGGCTTAAGAGGCGACTTTTGGTATAAATAAGGACGTTGTATGTAGGGTAAAAGAATTATCAAGTGGGCGAGAGCATACGGTTGTCAAAGATGGTATCATGTCGGTCACAATCAAAGTGACATCGGGAGTTCCTCAGGGTAGCGTAGTAGGTCCGCTTCTATTTCTACTATACATAACCGATTTGGGTACCGTAGTTAGTAGTACCCTTAGACTTTTTACAGACGATGCGGTAGTGTATAGGGGTATATCGAAAGAAGAGGACAGGACATCGCTTAGCAAGGATTTTGATGCGATTCAAGAGTGGTGGCTGTTAGAACTTAACCTTAAAAAGACTGTAGCTAATAATTTTTGGACGAGGAATAATTCGATAGAGCGATCCTATAAAATTAATAACACGAAGATCGAAAACGTTGAAACCGTAAGATATTTAGGTGTAACAATTACTAAGGATTTATCTTGGGGAAGACACATCCGGGAAATATGCGGCCGAGCGAATAGAAAGCTAGGATTTAGAAAAAGAGTACTTGGGAAATGTGATGAGAAGACAAAAGAGCGATGTTACTTTTCACTTGTTAGGCCCCATCTTGAATATGCAGCCAGTGTGTATGGGAACCGAATGAATTAGGTTTGATCAGAGAGCTAGACAGTGTGCAGCGTAGAGCAAGAATAGGTTCGTTAAAAGGTGTTACGATAGGTTGAGTAGTGTAACAGAATTAATACAAGAATTAGAGTGGGAATGATTATCAGAGCGTAGGTTAAAGTACAGATTAAATCTATTAGAGAAATTTCTATCGGATAGGTTCACTGAAGATGTTAGGCACATATTTAAACAAAACCAGCGTATTATGCTAGATTCGACCAAACAAATAAGATTAGAGAGAAATAGATTGTCGTACTGATAGATTCAAAATGTCATTTTTCCCCCGTAATATAAGAGAACAGAATGGGCAGCATAGCAAAGGGGTAGGGGAAATATTTTAGAGTATTCTGAAGTGCATGATGCATGTATTAACCCCTTAAATACTATAGATACTAACAATCTAGTTGCATGAGACCCTATAGTTGCTTGTTTGCGTGTCGGTGGTGCACGCTTGGTGATCTTTACCCCCTGCCACACACCCTCGCGGTGGCTTGCAGGGTATCGTGTAGATGTAGATTCCCTACAACTCATTCATGGTTAAAAGAGATCTCCAGGATGCCTTCTGGCAGATCAAAGGGCACCCGAAATATTATGGTCTTTATCTCAATGCTATGTTTGGACTCGTCGTCCGATGGGTCACGCCCTGGCCTAGTGATGGAAATATGTCGGTCAAAATCGATTTTGAATCGAAATGAAAAGCTCGAATTTTCAGCAAAAATCGAAATTTGAACCAAAAGATCGATTACTCGAAAAAATCTACGGTTCAATTTTGAAAAAAATGCAGTTGGTACATGTTTATTATTCATATGAAAAACGCTCATAATACATATTTGAATAATATAAAAAAACCCTAAAAATGTACTTGGAGAACATTCTTGAATTATTAGTCGTAACAATTTATAATTTACTTTAATGTGGATCACCGCTTGGAACCATTCGGCTTCACTAAAATTTTTAAGAAAGATCAACTGATCGAGATGCTTTCTTGATGATCTAGGGCGTGCCTTTCCAATTTTACCGGCCTTAGAGAAAAGTCTTTCACATGGGGCGGATGACGTTATCATACTCAGCACTCTTATCGCGAAACGGTACGTGTTGGGGCATTCACCCTTTATCTCCTCCCAGACTTTCCTATCGACAGGTGGCCTGTTGAGGCATTGTCTGACTTCTGGCATCTACTTCTAACAAGAAGTGACCTCAGTGGCAGTTCATCGAGGACCTCTACTGACTACTACGCGCTGCTGAGATCAAACGAAATGGTCAAGATCGAAGTTGAAAAATCGAGTTTGGTTCGAAACTCGAAGATCATGGCTCGATCTCGATTTCCTCGATCTTTGACTATTAAAACTCGATTTTCGATTTTAATCGAAATCCATTTTTCCATCACTACCCTGGCCCCGGCGATTATGCAACAAAGGACCACGGCGTTGTCATCTGAGGTGTATAATAGATTTGGTGTCACCATGATACGTTATTTGGACGACTGGTTGTGTTTATTCCCCAATTATGTCATTGTATTAGTTAATACTATTATTGATTTTCTACGTGATGTCCTAGGTATTAAGATTAGCTTCACAAAGAGCCATTTAAAACCTGATACGTACGTTATTCGGGTGTGCCGCGTGAAGTTCAGGTATTGCCCCGACGTTTCGACTTAATCCCTCAAACAAATTCCAGGACCATATTTTCAGTGATGATAAAAATATTTTGTGAACCCCAACTTACTATGGTAGACTGGACCATAATCACAAAATTAGAGAAATTGATTGCCGAACTGACAGATTCAAAATGTCCTTTTTTCCTCGTTACAATCAGGGATATGAATAGCGGTAAACATATTCAATAAGAGTGTAGCAATGGATAGGTAGCTGCATGTTGGTATAAAGACCTGAAGCTAACCCAACTAACAGCATGTTTTTGCATGTTTGCGATGCTATTTTTATCATTTTTTAAATAGTGTACTTTAGAAAAGTGTACAGATACTAATCCTTTTTTATGCATGATATATATTAGTGCATGTTTGGTGAGAATTCACCCCCTGCCACACACCCTTATGGTGGCTTGCAGGGTATTATGTAGATGTAAATGTATTGACATGCAACTAGATATATCTATGTATATAAATCACGGAGATTAAGCAGCGGCACGGAACCACGGATATACAGTAAATGCAGGTGCACTTGAAACGATCAAATTTAAATCAAAACCGAGTCAAGCCTAAGAAGAATATTGTTAAACAACAGGTATAAAAACGGTTAGCTAAACTGCGAAATGCTTAAAATAACAACGAAAACTCTGGCGATGATATAATATGAATAGGAAACGGAAATACGCTCACTATGGTATAGCCGCAACGATGTGAAACAATAAGTGGAAGATTTGTATTTGTCTTAATATATAAAACGCCATCCACGGAGAAACAATCAGCATGCTACGATTCGCTGATGACATAGCTCTCATAGCAGAGAGAGAGAAGGAGCTGAATAAGATGCTAACAACCATGGAAAGAACAATGGCCAGACATCAGCTGAAGATCAATAAGAAGAAAACTAAGATATTGGTGTGCAGCAAAAGAGAAGAGGCCAAAACCAACGTTAACACACGGAGGCCCGTACGGGTCAATTTGACCCTACGGGACTTTTAAAATGTCACTACATTCATGAATTTTGGAATAATAGTAAAATACACCGTGACTTTTCACGAAATGACGTTATTTAGCTTAGGGTAAAATATTTTGGATATACCATATCATTTTCAGCCCGATTTAAAAATATAACAGTGAAGGCCCACCCGGGTCATTTTGACCCGAAGAGCTATACGCCTTAGTTTCACCCACCGGCTTTATAATTGATGGTATTCCTACATTGTACATCTCCTACATTTCATTCCGCTACCTTGTACCTACATTGTACTACCTAACTTTCTTACATTACATTCCTACATTGTCCTACCTTGTCAACCCTTCTCTCGTTTCCCTTTCCCCTTTCATCCGCCTTATCTATTCTTACCTCCCCCTCCTTCTCGCCTCTATATAAGCTTGTGCATACGTGACATCTGGTATTGGAGAGGGTAACATTGCCACCATGAAACGACGCAGTGCTATATCCCCAAGAAAAATTTTGAATATACTGCAAGAAATTTCAGATAATGAATCGGACGTCGGTGAGATAGACTCGGAATTGAGTGATGGTGATAAGGATTATCTACCAGGTGACATGGAAGGAGAGAGTAATTCCGGTACTGAAGAAGACATTACGGATGATCAACCTGAAGCGGTAAAAGGTGGGTATTGTATTTTTTGTGTCTTATCTGACTGATCGAAATAAAATATTGTGGGTACTCATCAATGCCAATAGTATGATTTTTGTATGATTATATAATTTTTGCCGTATTTTATTTTACTTGAAGCTAAGAGAGGGCGATATAGAAGATCGACCGCTGGCACATTCCATGAGCATGCAGCTAACCAAATTCGGCCGTCTAGCAGTCGACGAAGTCGGACCTGCGGACAGGTGCACCGTGCACTAATCAATATCGAGTCTGAGGATTCTGATGAAGATGAGACTGCATCAACTGTGGTTGAGGGTGGTGTGTTTACGAGTGGACATCAAAAAGGTGGTGGAAAAAGCACAGGATTGCGTAATTTGACTCTACCTGAGGTTGGTGAGACTATTATATCAAAAAATGGAACGGTAAAGTGGGTGGTGTCTGAAATTGGAGTAGAAGCTCCCGGGCGGAGGGCAGTCCAAAATATAGTGAGTGAAGTTTCAGGTCCAACACCTCATGCAAAACGTTGTGTGGAGAATGGTCGTGCCCTTAGCGCTTGGCGTTTGCTTTTTTCTAATGAAATGCTAAAGCATGTACAGACATGCACGCAAGACGAGGCTCGTAGAATCACTAGCGATGAAAGCTGGTCAGTTTCACTTTCAGAACTAGAAGCGTTCATTGCATTGCTTTACGCCCGAGGGGCATATGGTAGCCGTGCGTTAGATTTAGATTTACTCTGGAATACTACGTGGGGTCCTTCATTTTTTAGAAATACTATGTCTAAGAACAGGTTCAAAGAAATTATGACTTACCTCAGATTTGACCGTAAGTCTGAAAGCAAAACGTACTAGCATAGTGGGAACAATGAATCGTGTTCGTAAAGAAGTTCCTGCAATACTCAAAAATAGGTTGGAGAGGTTAAAAAATGATAAATTCGCTCTGGTATCTGAATTGTGGGGCAAATTCATTGATAATTGTATACTTTGCTACAAGCCTGGAGAATATTTGACCGGCGATGAACAATTATTTCCTTGCAAATGTAGATGTCCATTCATTCAATATATGCCAAAGAAACCTGACAAATTTGGTATAAAATTTTGGGTGCTAGTGGATGCTAATAGTAAATACATGTGTAATGCAATACCTTATCTTGGGAAAGACGACCTTCGTCCTCATGGCGAGTCGTTGGCCGAGAGTGTAATAATGAAGCTTATGGAGCCTTATCTCAATAAAGGCAGGAACATAACGACAGACAATTATTTTACGTCAACCACTCTTGCAAAAAAATTGAAAGCAAAACGTACTAGCATAGTGGGAACAATGAATCGTGTTCGTAAAGAAGTTCCTGCAATACTCAAAAATTCAGATGCTCCAATGTATTCCACCGCCGTTCTTAGGTCTGATGATATGACACTTACTGCATATCAGTGTAGGAAGAAAAAGAATGTACTGGTATTGAGTTCAATGCACTCCTATGTTTCGATTTCCGCCGGCCAAAAAAAAATTCCAGAAACTGTGTTATTTTATAATGCTACAAAAAGTGGCGTTGACTGTGTAGATCAAATGGCGCGTAAGTACTCCGTGCGAGCTTGTACACGCCGCTGGCCAGTATCGGTGTTTTACAATTTGTTGGATCTCTCAGCCATAAACGCAAGTGTGCTCTACAGTGAAATTACAGGGATAGAAATACCTCGGCACAAATTTTTACTGCAATTGGTTTCTGAACTATGCGAGGATTACAAGAATTCAAGGGTATCGCGCAATGTTTCGCGCAATATCGTAGATTCAAATCAAATTCGCGAAAAAAGAAGAAAGTGTCTTATATCTAAATGCAAGGGAAATAAAAACAAGACAATGGATTCGTGCTACAGGTGCAAGAGGCCGGTGTGTGGTAAATGTACTGCATTTTTTTCAAAGATATGCATTGATTGTGATATGAATTATTCTACTGATGTTCAATAAAATGATCAAAAATATTGATTGCATTATAATTATTGTAATTAGCAGTGCTTTAACATCTAGCAATAACATTCTACCATTAAATGGAAAGAAAAACTCCAAGAACGGCAAAAGAGATACTTCGGGTCAAAATGACCCGTGCGGGCTTTCTAGGAGGTAAAAAATTCCGGGCCTCCGCGTGTTAAACTAGGAAAACAGAAACTGGAAGAGGTGAAAGAGTTCTGCTACCTGGGAAGCAGAGTAACCAACGATGGACGAAGCAAGAAAGAAATAGTGAGTAGAATAGCCCAGGCAAAGAGGGCATTCTATCAAAAGAAGAATCTACTTACAGCTGGAAATACAAGCTTGGAAGTAAGGAAGCAATTCATCAAAACGTATATCTGGAGCATGTTCCTTTACGGCAGTGAGGCATGGACGATGACAGCAGCAGAGAAGAAAAGGGTGGAAGCATTCGACATATGGTGCTTTCGAAGAATGGTGAAGATAAAATGGATCGACCGAGTGACAAATGAAGAAGTGCTAAGAAGAGTGGGAGAAAAGAGAGGTCTGCTGAAAACTATACAAAGAAGACGGGACAACCTAATCGGCCATATATTAAAACACGATGGCCTGATGAAGACAATCGTCGAGGGAAAAGTGAACGGGAAGAATGGAAGAGGCAGGCCTCGTACGAGTTACATGGAGCAGGTCGTAAAGGACGTGAAAGAGAAGAACTACGTTAGAATACGAAGAGGTTGTGGCCGATAGAAGAATCGAGTGGAGGGCTGCGTCAAACCAATCCTATGATTGTTGACCCTTGATGATTGTATAAAATGCAATAAATAAATCACGGGCTTAGTTCTACTTATCGCTATCGGCACACAGTACAACGGCAGAGACACACCGGGAACACAGGGACTCCAGCCACGGCAGGCCCAGAACACTCGCACACTAAACTCACTCGTAATACTACTCATTAGGTACTGCTTAAACGAAATCTTAGAAATGAAGAAATAGAGATAGATGAAAAATAAGCCAACCAAGAAACTCCAACCAAGTGACAGGAGGAAAGACATCGGGTTACGACTGTGTTTACATTCCTTGGAATCGGCACGACGAAGTCATTTCCAAGAACAAATGAAGAATGCACAAACGATGAACAATCGACTGTGGCAAGGATGACCACGTCCTATCGATTGTTTACGACTTCCGGTTTCTTTTAACCGATAACCCATTGTCATGCTCTGAATGAGAGTAAGACGGATGTCGTCGCGATGTTTCGTTCGTGATGTTCCCAGTGAACTCGTTAAAAATGTGAAGTGACTGAGAGATTTTAAAGAGTTTAAGACAAAAATTTGACGCGTTAACGAATTCAGGACTTTGTGAAGACTGAAAAAAAAACTTCCAAATCCTCGATCTTATTCCATATCTACATAATGAACTCACTCCAACATTACGGTCAAGATCCATGAAAAAGCTACAGGAATTATTGGAGAAACGTTGGTTTTTGTTTACTGTGGCGTGGAATGTAACCTGAAAATTTACTTATCCCCACGATTTAATATGCTACACCTACTTCTACATGACACCCTGTAAGCGACCATAAAGGTGTGTGGCAGGGGTGAATCCACACCAAACATGCATTATATATCATGCTTGAATTGCTATTTTTATATTTTTTTAATTGTGAAGTTTACTAGAGTATAATAAGTAATCCTTTTCTATGCATTATATGTAATATATGCTTGCTGTGAATTCACCCCCCTGCCACACACCTTTATGGTTGCTTGAAGGGTATTACGTATATTCAGATGTGGAAGATGGAAGGCATCAAGCATATAAGGGAATTTTACTGTCAGAGGATCTGGGAAAATGTTACATCTACATTGACGTAACACCTTGAGATCACCATAAAAGTGTGTGGCAGGGGGTGAATTCACACCAAGGATGCATCGCATATCATTCATAAAAAGGATTAGTATTAATACTCTAGTCTAAACTTTACGATTTAAGAAAAGATAAAAATAGCAAAGCAAGCATGCAAAAAAATGCTGTTAGTTGAGTTACCTTAAAATCCTCGTACCGAAATGCAACTACCTATGCTATCCGTTGATGCACTCGTATTTTTATACTCTTGGAGTATTTAAAGCTACTCATCCCTAATTGTACGAGGAAAAAAGAACATTTTGAATCTGTCAGTTCGGCTATAAAGTTCTGTAATTTTATGCTGGTCTACCATAGTAGCTTGGAGTTAGCAAAATATTTTCAACGTCATCAGTGAAAATGGTAGCTACTGCTGTAATCATGACACTGAGTACGTATTTCATCTCGTTCAAAACGTGTTGCTAAGATTGATTGGTCCTTTGAAAAAGTAATATTCATTCAACTGAATATCATTGATCAGAATGGTAGAATCGAAATAAGCAATCTTGAAAACAGATTTAAACGAGAGAATGAAATCATTACACTCATGTCCACAGTTGTCTTAAAAACTCAAATCAGTATGTGGATTGTATAAAACAATCACAAGATTGACAGTAATTCATTCACAAAACCTAAGGGAGGTCTAGAGAAAGAGTTAATGTTTTTCGGAGTCTACTCAATATTAGAAAACAAAAATATTAATTAAAAACGAACAGTATCGCTGATTTAGGAAGTCTCAGGTGGGTCAGTATCAAAATATCTCTTTGGCTGACTGTTTCGATAGTTTTTACAGATCTAAATAATACATTAGGTTTATAAATTTCTTTCACTACTAAGATGGGTTTGGATGTACGTTTTTACGGGGCTAAAGAAAATATTAAACTAACGAATTCCTTATGCAACAGAGTCGGCTTTGGATGACATGTCTTTGTTGTTCTCGTAGTCAAGAAACCAAGCCTTAATCAGGGTGAAATGGGGAAATTAATAGGAAGAAAGGCTTTTACTCACTTTTTCCGCTGTCTACGGTTGCCTGGATCGTTTTCTTCAGTCACTGCCGACAGACGTACAGGGACTGTCGCGTTGCAAGCCGGGAATGGACAGACGCGAGAGGTATCCTCTGCGGAACCACCGTGGGATATAACTGGCGCTGATCCTGCACCTCCATTGGTTGTTTCACGGTTGAGGAGGAGGGGTTGCGCTCCGACTCCATCTTGGTGAGCTTGTGAGATTGCGCAATTCGTCGTTGGAGAGATAAAGCACCCGGGAAAAGCGAAGAACAATTGAGAACGACGGGCGCGGAGTTCAAGATTCCGTCGGACAGTTGAAGAGCGGAATGCACGCTGCTGATAATGGTCACGTTAAGCGGACTCAACAGTTTTTGGGACCGGCGGCGAGACTTTCTGCGGAACACTTAATGATTAAATCATCGTTGAGTAAGCACGTTTACGGATCTGAAGCAGTTTTTTTTCCACGCTGTAATCGCACCGATGAATCACCGTTTCACATGCAGTTCCAATACAAATCCATGCGTTGAAATGCGTTGACGACCTCAATTGAATCGCAGTGCATTGAGCGTATTGTCCAATTTTCAACACACTTCATTAATGTGCATACGGCAAGATAAATTCTTACATAAAGTCTTATCGTCCATAATTTAAGCCATCTATTTCCTAGCGGACAGTGACCTCTTTGAAGCACGATACCGTCTTGCGCGGGCAACCCTTGATTTCCCGTAATTAATAAGATAAATGGATCCTAGCTCCCTTAGATGCAATCAAAAAATTGCTTTTCGGCATTTGAGTCCTGGTTAGCGGGTTTGTCTGTGTATGGGTCGGCAAGCGAAGGTCTGTGTTTCGATTCCCGATCCAGGAGACTTATTTTTTCGCAACTTTCAATACTATTGCTGTGCATAGCGGCAAAATGAATTTGTGGTAAAAAGGACGGTACTATATCGTCAAAAGAGTGCTGGGTAGATGTGACGATCATGTACGAGAAATCAGCTACTTTTCCCTCGTTAGACCTCATTTGGAATATGCTGCCAGTGTATTATGGGATCCCTACGAAATCGGTCTAAATAACGAACTCGAACGTGTGCAGCGAAGATCGGAAAGATCTGTAAAGGGACGGTACGATAACCTTATTAGCGTAAGCAGTGTATTAAATGAATTGAAATCGGAATCATTGTCAGATCGCAGGTTGAAATTTAGACTTAATCTCTTAAACAAATTCCAAGACCATATTTTCAGGAATGATGTTAAAAATATTTTGCGGACCCCAACTTACTATGGTAAACTGGACCATTATCACAAAATTGGAGAAATTGATTGCCGAACTGACAGATTCAAAATGTCCTTTTTCCTCGTACTATTAGGAATATGAATAACGGTAAATATATCCAGTACGAGTGTAGCAATGGATAACATTGGTAGCTGCATGTTGGTATAAGGACTTCGAGGTAACCCAACTAACGGCATGTTTTTGCATGTATGCTTTGCTATTTTTATCTTTTTTTAAATAGCGTAGTTTTGAACAGTACCTATAAAAATGCTAATCATTTTCTATGCATGATATGTAGTGCATGTTTGGTAGGAGTTCACACCCTGCCAGACACCTTTATGGTGGCTTGCAGGGTATTATGTAGATGTAGATATAACTATATTAGCGTATAAACAGTCTATAAAATGAGTTAAAATGGAATCATTATCACACCACAGGGTTGAATTTAGACTTAATCTCTGAAATAAATTCCGAGATAATATTTTCACTAATGAGGTTAAAAATATTTTGCAAACCCCAACTTACTATGGTAGACTGGATCACAAAAATGGAGAAATTGATTGCCAAACTGACAGATTCAAAATTTCCTTTTTTCCTCGTACAATTAGAGATATGAATAGCTTTGAATGTATCAAATAGCATAAATATGAGTGTATTAATGGACCTTGGGTTGTTGCATATTGCTATTGCACAAGCAAAGTGCATATGAAAATTCTTCATCACCACCTGAAGACGGTGCTTATGCGCTGAAACCCGGGACGTGACAGCGTTATTTTAGTTTGTGGTTTGTAAAAGTTATTAATTTTGTTGATTAAGGGTCATACCCCCAAGTATTGTTTTTATATCCTCTACATGCATTACATGCATCAAACATTCATTACATATCATACATAAAAAAGGATTTTTACTTGTATAGGTACTGTTCAAAACTACTCTATTTAAAGAAGATAAAAGTAGCAAAACATACATGCAAAAACATGCCGTTAGTTGGGTTAGCTTTAAGTCCTTATGCCAACATGCAGCTTCCAATGTTTTCCATCACGTTGCAATAACTCTCGTATTTAGACTGGCAGCAGGAACTAATCCTTTTTTTATGCATGATAATCAGTGCATGTTTGGCGAGAATTAACCCTCTGCCACACACCTTTATGGTGGGTTGCAGGGTATTATGTAGATGCAGTCGTCTTTACCGGGTGGAAATCAATAACCTAAATTCACACGTTTGGTCTAGTGTGAACGGAAGCCTCGTCGAACTCAGGACTCTCGGTTGTGGACCCAACATGCCACCCCATGCGTTATCACGATTACTTATCGGATATCCCACTCGGTTGTGCGAATTTCAAAGCTGACAATTTTTCCATCGACCTTGCCAACGGCTTATCTTATCACCTATGCCTCGTTGGAAACGAATCAGTCGGAAAAGGTCGCAGTTCACTTTCCTCCATCGGCTTGATGACATCGCCCCGTAGCCGTTACCGGTGAGTAACTCATGGCGGTATATTCGCATGTATCGTATTAACCCTTCTAGGCATATCATCATCGTCAGACTTTCAATCTTGTATGTATTTGGTTTACTGCAGCCCTCCAATCTGCCCTGTTCAGTGTTGATTCCCTCAAGCCCTGGTATGTTTTCTCTTTCGAGTCCTTCTTTATTTCCCTTTTAAGACCTCATTTGGAATATGCTGCCAGTGTATGGGATCCCTACGAAATCGGTCTTAATAACGAACTAGAACGTGTGCAGCGAAGATCGGCAAGATTTGTAAAGGGACGGCACGATAACCTTTTTGGCGTAACCAGTCTATTAAATGAAATAAATTGGGAATCATTGTCAGATCGCAGGTTGAAATTTAGACTTAATCTCTTAAAAAAATTCCAAGACCATATTTTTAGTGATGATGTTAAAAATATTTTGCGGACCCCAACTTACTATGGTAGACTGGACCATAAACACAAAATTAGAGAAATTGATTGCCGAACTGACAGACTCATAATGTCCTTTTTTCCTCGTACAATTAGGGATATGAATAACGGTAAATATATCCAGTACGAGTGATTGAATCCATACCATAGGTATATCCATGTTGGTGAAAGGACTTGAAGCTAACCAAACTAACATCACGTTTGTGCTTGCTTAGTTTGCTGTTTTTATCTTTTTAAATAGTGCAGTTTAGACTAATATATTAATACTAATCCTTTTAAATGCATGATCTGTAGTGCATGTTTGGTGAGAATTCACTCCCTGCCATACACCATAGTGGTAGCTTGAAGGGTATTATAGTAAATAGGGTATATATATTCAATACGAGAGACTGAATGCACAGCATCTACATCTACATAATACCCTGCGAGCCACCATAAAGGTGGATAGCAGGGGGTGAAATCTCACCAAACATGCACTACATATCATGCATAAATAAAGGATTAGTACTTGTATAGGTACTGTTCAAAACTACGCTATTTAAAAAAAGATAAAAATAGCAAATCATACATGTAAAAATATGCTGTTAGTTGGGTTAGCTTTAAGTCCTTATACCAACATGCAGCTACCAATGTTATCCATTACTACACTCTTATTAGCATAGGTAGTTGCATGTTGGTAAAAGGACTTGAAGCTAATCCAACTAACAGCACGTTTTTGCATGCATATTTTGTTATTTTTATCATTTTACATGTTGTAGTTTAGACTAGTATAGTAATTGGGTGAGTTAAAAAAAAACTTTACACTTTACCACAATGTATTTAAAACAATAAAATTACACAACACGTGTTTCGTAATCGTATTATTTTAAATACATTGTGGAAAAGTGCTAAAGTTTTTTTACTCATCCATTATATCTATCTTCCACTACGTGACGCCTGATACTGTGAACTAATATTTTAATACTAATAATTTTAAATTCATGATCTGTGGTGCATGTTCGGTTAGAATTCACCCCCTGCCACACGCCTTTGTGGTGTTTTGCAGGGTGTTATGTAGATGTAACTTCTCATCTTTCCGTCCTTTCTTGAAGCTGAGTATAATGGCGCAGAGGAAGTTGGCCTGGGTGGTGCAACTGACCCAGGACAAGTTCAAGAAGCAGTGGTCCAGGGACTCCTCCAGACTGAGGATCGCCTTCAAGAAGCTCTCCTTCCACTTCGAGCAGGATGACGAGATCGTGGAGAATCAAGAAGATCTCTTCCTTCACCTCAAAAGAAGTAAGTGTTTGCTTCTTGTGCGGTCCAGTGTCTTTTGAAGAAGTAGATTCTGTTCCACCCTTCCTTCGACCGAAACTTAGCCGAATTGGGATGGGAATCGCTGTCACAACGCAGGCTGAATTAGACTCAATCTTCTGGGAAAATTTAAGTAGGGACATTTCATTAATGACGTTAATCATATATTGCTGGCTCCGACTTATTATGGTAGGCTCGATAATTCTAATAAAATTAAGGAGATAGATTGCAGGACGGACAGGTTTAAAATGTCATTTTTTCCGCGTACGATTCGTGATCAGAACGTTAAACATCGCGTAAATCGGTAATAATTATAGAGCTAATATTCAGAGTAGGTCGATAGTTTTTTTTTATTACCTGCATGTTCAAATCAACGTGTGACTTGCATGCAATATCTTTTCTTTGCATGCATGAGTATCTATGAAATTGGTGTCGTGTTTCAAGGCATGCATGGTATTCATGGGTGTGTCCTACATGATTGGGATTTGGAAGTTTTTCTTCTTTTTTCCCCAATTACTTTTAAAGGTGTAGTGCTGGCTTTGTGGTGTTCATTTCTGTTCGTTGTGTCATTGTTCCTGGTGTGGATGCATCCCCTGCCACACACCCTCGAGGTGGCTTGCAGGGTATGTCGTAGATATAGATATAGATGTAGATGTAGACCGAGGTGGCTATCTAATTCAGTGACCACTTGGCTCCTTTACTTAATCTACATCTACATAATACCCCGCAAACCACCATGTTAAGGTGTGTGGCAGGGGGTGAAGTCACACCAAACACGCACTACATACCATGCATAAAAAAGGACTACTAATTATATTCTAGTCTAAACTTCACAATTTAAACAAAAGATTTAAAAAAACCAAACCGATCTTGCTGAAGAATACTGTTAGTTGGGTTAGCTTATTAGTCCTCACACCATCGTGCAACTATGTTATCCTTTCCTTTCCTATCCTTTGATACACGCGTATTGATGCTACTGGATATATTTGCAGCTATTCATATCCTACAGCTATAGTTCAAGGAGCAGACGCACTCTGCTAACCATCTCCACCTACCTTTCAACCGAATGCAAAACAAAGACCAGGTCAACAGCTTCCAACAAAGGTAACAATAAACAAAACCATTAAAAATGGTAAAACCTGTTACCCGTTCACTAATAATGGTTCATTCAAAAATGACGTCATATAAACATAAAAAGGACTCATACAATATTCACCAATGATGACATCAAGCACAAAAAAGAAATTGACAAAAAGGAACTTAATTGCAAAGAAATATTTCTTAATATTGGCTCAAAGATTGCGTCGGTCAGTCAATGGAAAATTTGATATGCTATCTCCATCTACGTAACACCCTATGTGAGACACCACGAGGGTGTGTGGCAGGGGGTGAAGATCAAGGCACGACTTAAAAACCTCAATAAACAATATATGTATATGTATTCGCTTCGCAGTTGTTTCTAATATAACAAACGTCTATTTCCGTAGCAATAGGGAACTTATACCGTGCGGTGACGTCAGAAGGCGTTTCGAGGCAGGTGACATTGGTCAATTTCCGGGAACATTTTAACGTAACGTTTGATAATAGTATTTTTGGTTGGAATAGAAAAATTTGGCTCGTATCACATACAAATTTGTTAGAAAATTTCGCATCCATTACATCTTTAATACAAAAGAAATGCATATTCCCCCACCCTTATGCCTTTTTGCTGTTCCCAACGTTGCTATCCCAGCATTCTTTCGTTGTTTCATCTTTTGATTGTTCGCAGCTTTCCTATCGCTAATATTATCATCATCTTAAGTCAGCATTCCTTGAGGTCGGTTTTGAGTCGCAGTCTTCCACTCAATTCTACATCTACATCTACGTTATACCCTGAGGTAAGCCACCGCGAGGGTGTGTGGCAGCGGGCGAAGATCACCAAACATGCACTGTTGACATGCAACTAGGATATTTAACGGAGGCATGCTAGATAATAGGGTCACATGCAGCCAGATGGTTAGTGTCTACATAATAATGAAGGGATTATTGGTTGATAATACATAAATCATGCACTAACAGAATACTATATCAATATATTTCACCTATTACCTATTTCCCTTTGCTGTGCTGCCTAATGTTCTCTCTTATGGTACGCGGGAAAAATGATATTTTAAATCTATCGGTACGACAATCTATCTCTATACTCTTGTTCATCTGATCAAACATAGCAAAATACCCTCGAGTTCTTAATATATATCTAACGTCATCTGTAAACAAATCGGTTTTTTTGATTTTACTTAAAAGGATTTGGTGTTTTCCTGGCGAATGATGTGGATGAAGTTTTCTCGGGTCTTCCCACAGGTCAAGTATTCGGTTGCTGCCGACGTTTCGATGGATAACTCTTCCATCGTCCTCAGGGCGTTGAGTGCCGGGTAGTCTTAAAAGGTTTAACCTAAATTTCAACCTGCGTTCTGATAGTAAGATAGATTGTAATAGAGGTGGAGTTCCTCACAACGGAGGCCCTGAGGCACTTAGACCAACGTTCTGATAGTAATTCCCATCCTAGTTCTTCTATTAGAGTAGCAATTTTATACATTTATCATAACGGCCTTTAAAAGATCTAGCGGATCTCCTTTGCTCACGCTCTAATTCTTTTATCATACCTTCCTCGTACGGATCCCATTAACTAGCGGCATATTTTCTAAATGGGGTCTGACAAGTTTATAATAGTTTCTTTCTCGTACTCTTCCAAATCATTCGCTTATCTATTCTGACACTTGGAGAAAATATACCACATTCTTGACATTACGGAGTCGATGCCTCCTTTCAGGCGAACAACATATTTTTAACATGTGTCGCTCGCATTATACTCGAGAGTCACTACTTTTATTCTTTTCTGGAACGCAGTCGAAGGAGGCTCACTTTCTTCCGCCTCCGTCTTCCTCCTGTACGTCTTCGCCGCAGTCTCTCTGGACGAGGGACACCCGAAGATCATCGACAAGCTGGGGGCGTTCGTAGACATGCGGAAGGTGTGCCAGGTGTTCATGTCGGAGAATATCAAAGACGTGAAGAAGCTGCTGTTCCTTCAGGTAACGTGTGGCATTCCGTTAAATGTTGTCCTTTTAGGCACAAAAATAGTTTTTGTGTTTTTTAGGGGTTTGGGAGATATGGTCCATGTAAAAACAGTGTTCAATTCCCACAGGCGATGGGCCTACACAGACTCCCATTCCAACAATACTATATTTTAACCATCATTAATCCTCGTAGGATTGGGTTTAATAATTAGAAAATTATTGGGTTAGAAAGTATAAATGTTGCTAAATCAGGTAAAAAAGAGATGTTTTGTGCATATGAGGGGTTTGGGAGATATAGTCGATGTAAAAACAGTGTTCAATTCCCACAGGCAATGGGCCTACAGCTACTCGCATTCCAGCAATACTATATTTTAATTATCGTTAATCCTCGTGGGAATGGGTTTAAAAATTGGAAAATCATTGGGTTAGGAAGTTTAAGTGTTGTTCTTTTAGGCACAAAAATAGTTTTTTTGTGTTACTTAGGGGTTTGGGAGATATGGTTGGTATAAAAATAGTGCTCAACTCTTTCACGAATGGGCCTAAGCAGACTCACATCACAAAAATACTATACTTTAACCATCATTAATCCTCGTGGGAATGAGTTTAAAAATTAGAATAGTTTAAATGTTTTTATTGCAGATGCAAAAAAATCTTTTGTGTATATTAGGGACTTGGGAGATATCATTATCATCATCATTATGGGTCAACAATCCTAGGATTGGTTTGACGCAGCCCTCCACTCGATTCTTCTATCGGCCAACCTCCTCATACCAACGTAGTTCCTCTCTTTCACGTCCTTCATAACCTGTTCTATGGAACTCATGATACGAGGCCTGCCTTGCCCATTCTTCCCGTTCACTTTTCCTTCGACGATTGTCTTCATCAGTCCATCGTGTCTTAAGATATGGCCGATTAGGTTGTCCCGTCTTCTTTTTATAGTTTTCAGCAGACTTCTCTTTTCTCCCACTCTTCTTAGGACTTCTTCATTTGTCACTCGGTCGATCCATTTTATCTTCACCATTCTTCGATAGCACCATATGTCGAATGCTTCCACCCTTTTCTTCTCCGCTGCTGTCATCGTCCATGCCTCACTGCCGTAAAGGAACATGCTCCAGATATACGTTTTAATGAATTGCTTCCTTACTTCCAGGCTTGTATTTCCAGCTGTAAGTAGATTCTTATTTTGTTATAAGAAATCCTTCTTTGCCTGGACTATTCTACTAAGAACTATTTCTTTCATGCTTCGTCCATCGTTGATTACTCGGCTTCCTAGATAACAGAACTCTTTCACCTCATCAAGTTTTTGTTTTCCTAGTTTCTCATTGGTTTTGGCCTCTTCTTTCTTGCTGCTCACCAATATCTTAGTCATCATCTTATTTATCTTTGGGAGATATAGTCAGTGTAAAAACAGTGTTCCAATCCGACAGGCAATGGCCCTAAACGGAAATATGCATATCTGCTTCTGACCCTATTATCTAGCATGTCTCCATTAAATACCGTAGTTGCATGTCAATAGTGCATGTTTGGTGATCTCCACCCCCTGCCACAGACCCTCGTGGTGGCTCGAAGGGTATTACATAGATGTGGATAACATATCAAATTGTCCATTGTCGGACCAATGCAAACCCAGACCCCCCTAGTGGCTACTCGCTATTTTTCCAAATTGTTAGAGATTTTCGTGAAGGGAAGAATATTTCAGTTGCTGGTTAGTGCTTGCTTTGTTTATTTGTTGAAATACATTTTCTGGTATGGTTAGATTGATGAATTTGGTTTTGTTGTTCTATTTTGACCTCATCTTGCTCACCCGAGTTTGGAAAGAATGGGGTCGTTTACCATACTTTTTTTAATTGCCGAATTTGATAGAGTTTGTTAAATAAAAAGACCCGTATTTTTCCATTTTTTGATCCGTGAATTATTTATCGAGTTACAAGTGGCGAAATACTGATGTTTTTAACCCTTTCGGAAAAGGGTTTGCGTGGTGCAACCTCTGACGCATAACGACTTCCTCCAATCACAACTGAGCCCACGAAGACACTTCGCCTTATCGCAATGGGGGGATAATACAGCTGACTCTGCCAATGAGAGCAGTTGCGACAGCATCTGTGCGAGCCATTGAGGTACATGGAGATGGCGCTTCCTATGCTGGCCATTGCTTGAATCTGTAACGTGGGCGTGGCCTATCCGCCATCTTGGTCTTCCCCGATTTACCATTGCTCTTATGGGATGACGCATTAATTTTGCATTTTTACGATGTTTTCCATTGATAATCCTCTTAAGGAGATCATACGTTTCCTTCTTCAAAATGCGAACTTCATATATATATATATATATATTTACAGAGTATTGAGTGACATTGTCGGAGTTGCACTCAAATTAATTAAGAAATACGGAACTCACAAATATACCTATAATTAATTTCCGTTTGTTCTTATTTCTTACCAAAGTATTAAATAATGAAGATACGACCTTATTATGAGTCAATTCACGAAAACATTGCAGTGGTGATTCAAAACTCTCGCAATCATTAAAACACCTTGAATCTAGGTGATGGGGTGCGTATCAGACATATATCCTGAAATGGCTCTGCAAAGGACTATACGACCACATTCGCAATGCAAAGTGTCCCATTGATCGTGTGTCATGTTTGTTCCAAATTTTAGACACTTTCTTTTAAGCCACATAGATGCAATTTGGTACCGGGCTAGAAAAAGGTTGTAAATTTTGTTCAGTCAAAGCAAAATTTTAAAAATATGACCTTTTGACCCCAGAAATAGGGGCCAACCTAAAATCCAAATTTTGCCATCTTGTCTACAATTAGAGGTCAAAAATGGCACACGATCAATGGGACACTGTATTTAAAAAAACATCATTGTTTAAGCCTTCGCGAATACACAAACATGACCAAGTAGCTGAATATTAATTATAACGGGCTCTATCAAGATTGGAACAGTAGTAAAAAACAATTTTAGATAAAATTAGAAACTTTGGCAGCTCGCCTATCGTTTTAGGCGATCGCCGTGACTACTGCACCGAAATGCAGCGCAGCACACCATCTGAGAACCAATTAATAATAATTAATATTCCCAAGGAAAACCTTTTGTGACGTTGAGTGGAAACGATAACCTATTACATCTTAAGTACAATTGAAGGCTTATTCACCGTAAATTTCTGAGGGAAGGCAATTATTTTTCCTTGATAGTCGCCAATGCAACCACGACTCCGTTGTAATCAAACGGAAAGCTAGTGGAGAACGGGGATGACCAATATGGCGGACGTTCCGATCTCCTGGCTTCAAGTTCGTGACGTCATGCCCTCTCCATAAAACCCAATGGTGCGAGTAGACCTGCCGAGAACCCCCTTCCACCCTCTTCCCCTCCCCTAAAAGCAGTCAAGGACGGGATGACAATGACGTCAATGTTATCACAGCAGCATTTTCGGTTGGCGTCACCTTTTGCTTATCTTAATTTTGGATTTATGAGTGAATGGTTGTGGTTTTGAAGATTAATTTATTCACTAAAATTCTTTTTTCGTTTCCATCTAACGATTTCGTGTTCAAGATTGCAATTTCGGTTCCCTGCAACCGCCCTCGTTTTTGCCCCTGGACGAGCGTTTCGCACGAAATAAAATCTTTATTTCATCCGGGAAACGCTGCAAAGGGCGTTCGTGTCCAATGATGACTTCTATGCCAGCTATGTTCTCTTTTATTCGAAAGCAGACTGATGTCTCCAGCGTACGTATAGCCCTCTTAGGGAAACCAGGAGCCTCATACCCTCATATATACCCTCAGGCTCTGACGCAAAGGCATTGGCAATTTACGATTCAATAGTTTAGATTGCTTTAGAATAGTTTAGATTGGTAGAACGTTTTCTCCCGTACAATAAGAGAACAGAATAGGCAGCATAGCAAAGAGATGGGTAGGGGAAATATGTTAGAGTAGTAGTGTAGTGCATGATGCATTAGGGTGGCCCAAAAAAAAATTTTTTTTGAAAATTGGAAGGGCGGATGCATTTTCGGGTGCAATTTTATGAATAATACACCTCATAAAAAATTCAGTTCCATCGCACAATATTTGACCCTGCCTAATCGCGTTTAAAAATGTCATGCTCGGATGTAGACAAATGTGCCTACCTTACAGGGGCGATTATACTATTTTTGGAGATTCTACCGCAGAATTAGCGGTTATCCGAAATGAAAACAATCTGTAGTGATAAAAGTTGTTATTTTGAATGAGTTTCTTAATTTTAAATGGGTTGGCTAAGGTTTAAATTAACTTTACCTTTTCTCTTCCGTACTTATCGAAGATTTGCTTATGTTGCTGTACCACAAGCAGCAAGTTCTCTCTCTCACGTTCATATTTAGTGAGTTTTTCTTCAAAATATAATCTTTGATAAGTGACACACCCTTTTCCGCAGTGTCATTAACAAAATTAATGTGTCTGATGATCTTGAAACCTTTCATGTACCTTTCATCCTGTAGCTGTTCTTCAGAGTTCTTTGACAAAAAACCTTGGTCAATGCCCGTAATGTCGAAGAATCGTCGAGAATTACTAGACGCAAAGTCACTCAGTTTCAGGTCCTGAATACAACGATTGGGAGGAAGTTGCGCCCGGGGGCTCCAAACATCCCACCCTTCCTTTCCAAAAGAGCTAACCATCGCCCTCTTATCAGCTAAGGGAACATGGCGGTCAAATAAAAATAAGAACACAGGTTTCTGATAAATACCACATATGGTTGTAGAATTTGTTGAAAGCTGCTTGGTAGTGTTTGCTTTGTGGCTGGCGAGGGTTTTCAGAAGCTCGAGATCACGCGCTGATGCACTAGATGCAACTAGACATGTGTACCAGGACTTAATATACACGGAAGCTATAAAGCAACATATTTGAAACATGTTGTCACTGTCTTTGGTTGAAAGGCCCAATTGCTTTTCAAACATCTTCATTTCCAAGCAAGCTCCAGCAGCTCTTTCCCAAGTTTTTGTTGAATAAGAACACAGGCTCCATTAACTCGTCCACTATTCACGTTTGTGGTGTCAAAGACAGGCCTATGACTCGTTCCTGAAGTTCCCTACTAGTCAAAAGTTCAACCACTACAGTAGCTACCTAAATTCCAGTGCCCTCTTTCAACTCCGGAAGGCCAAGAATCTGCTCAACCCCTTCTCTAGATACTAAAATTGGCATACGATCAGTATTGGCTTCTGCATCTAAAAGATGGAATTAATATCCAATACATGGTCAAAAATGCCCACATACTATGCAGAAGATTGTTAATTAGTAAGAAAAAAAATTGCAATAAATACCTTCACTACTGGGCAGTAGCTTTCCATCCCAATGGACGACCATCGGAATGTCAGGATCAAGCTCTTTCTTTATAAGTAGGGCAATATCTTCTCTACATTCTGGCCGTTTTCTTTGCAGTTATGAACGGGAAGTTATTATTTGTACCTCTTGTTCCTCAAGTCCAAACGATTTCACAATGGCCTGAGGTACAGCTTTTATCAACATCGATCCCCCAGCGGAAGATGTCTGCGTTCTATCTAACACAGCAGATACCATAAAGTCATTCGGAACGTGAATCTTGAGTTTCTTTGGTTTGCTCGCTATAAATTCTGTAATAACACATATTATGTTAAAGAAATCAATAAAATTACTCTCAAATTTTATTTGACGATTTTTACCTACCCTCATCACAATCTTCATCAGTACTTGCTTCAGAAGAAGCCTTGGCAGAAAGCTGGCGGGTAAGAAGTTCATTCTTCTCCTTTTCGCTTCGTGCTTTGGCCCTTTCTGTCGCAAGCTGTTCCTGAATGTTTTTTTGACGATTCACCTCCTGCTTAGAGCACCATTCTCTATCATTCCCAGCCATGTATTATATGCGGTCAATCTGCATAGAAATGTAAAATTGGCGGTCATCTTCAACTTCAATGAGCTCAAGAGCTCTCCTGTGACCAATGTCAAACAAACGGTCCAACTTGGCTTTAAATTGCTGTCTTCTATAGTAATGCTTATCACTTCTCAGATTGTTGTCCTTTTCTTGCCTACTGTATTCCTTATAAACATTCACAAGTTTTTCTGTAGCATCACGGGCATTTTGAGTAGGAATATTTGCTTCAACCCAAATTTCCATCAATTAGCTCATCGTGTGTCTGGCGATGTCTTGGAATCAGTAGTGCCAGGCGTAGAGTGCAGTCTTGTGAAGAAACTCTTAAGAACTTCTCGCAGTGTTGGTAGTTTCCCATTCCTCGTCAGGTTTTCATCAATGCAGCCACCAACGAGCCACACATTCGTTTTTCCCTATGTAATACACACATTACTCTTCTTAGCCATTTCAACGTAAAATCACACTACCTTGTAGAAAAATAATTCACAATCACACAGCTGCCTGACTCAAAAACTCCGTTCACTTATTCACCACCGCTTCGCCGCTCGCCTTCCACTGTAGTCATCCGTACCGGTTCGATCCGCGCAACAATACAGTCGTTATCATGAACTTTTGTTGCCTTCTTGCGTCGTTTCAGGACAATGAAGCAGTCTCGCATTATTTTAGGGAATTTGCGTATAATTTTATTGGTTCCGTCTTGTCCTAGTAATGCAAGGACGGAGTTTACTTAGTCGCCAAATGATAGCAGTACTGCTGTGATCGCTAATTCTCTTTCCATTCTGTTATTTATGGAGATAAGCAAAATGTATAATGCGGTAGAAGTGTTTTCATCACAACATGTGGAACCTACTATCTGCATACGATATATCTACTGTTTGTCTTGGTTTTCTGATGCAATCTTAGGAGGACGCAAACGGAAGCCCCTGTATGGTAAGCAATCTGACCTACATCGAAGCTGGAAATCTTTTAACGCGATTCGGCAGGGTCAAACATTGTGCCATGGAACTGAATGTTTTGTGAGGTGTTTGTTTCATAAAATTGCACCTGAAAATGCATCCGCACTTCCAAATTTCAAAAAAAAATTTTTTTTGGGCCACCCTAATGATGCATGTATCAGTCCCCTTAAATACTATATTCACCAACAATCTAGTTGCATGAGACACTATAGTTGATTGTTTGCATGTTAGTATTGCATGCTTCGTGATCTTCACCTCCTGCCACACACCCTCGCGGTGGCTTGCAGGGTATCGTGTAGATGTACATATAGATGTAGATTTTTAATTTTACGACAAACGTTTGTTTTCCGATGTCAATATGAAAACTTTCTTCACCAGAATGTTTGCACAATTTGTCAACTAATTAATTAAAGCAACAAAAATAAATTCGGCAATAAGAAAAATCTCAACACTGACTACGAAACCTCAACGAAATGAACTTTTGGAAAAAGAATAGCTCTCCTCCTAGCACTTACAAAATAAGTAATAAGGAATTAACAAACGTGGAATCCATTAAATATCTTGGAATAAGACTGACAAATGATCTTTCCTGGGGTAAACACATTCGTGAAATAATGGGTCAAGCGAATCGTAAACTGGGATTCGTCAAAAGAGTACTGGGTAAATGTGACGATCATGTACGAGAAATCAGCTACTTTTCCCTTGTAAGACCTCATTTGGAATATGCTGCCAGGGTATGGGATCCCTACGAAATCGGTCTAAGTAATGAACTTCAACGTGTGCAGCGAAGATCGGCAAGATTTGTAAAGGGACGGTATGATAACCTTATTAGCGTAACCAGTCTATTAAATGAATTAAATTGGGAATCCTTGTCAGATCGCAGGTTGAAATTAAGACTTAATCTCTTAAACAAATTCCAAGACCATATTTTCAGTGATGATGTTAAAAATATTTTACGAACCCCAACTTACTATGGCAGACTGGACCATAATCACAAAATTAGAGATATTGATTGCCGAACTGACAAATTCAAAATGTGCTTTTTTCCTCGTACTATTAGGGATAAATATAACGGTAAATATATCCAATACGAGTGTAGCAATGGATAACATTGGTAGCTGCATGTTGGTATAAGGACTTATAGCTAACCCAACTAACGGCATGTTTTTGCATGTATGTTTTGCCATTTTAATCTTTTTAAATAGTGAAGTTTAGAACAGTATATAAATACAAATCCTTTTTCATTCATGATATTTAGAGTATGTCTGATGAGAATTCACCCCCCTGGCACACACCTTTTTTGTGGCTTGCATGGTACCATGTAGATGTAGATGTTTTGTATCAAATCACCCCCTGCCACACACATTTATATGGTGGCTTGCATGACATTATTTAGATATAGATGCACACGCCCTCTAGTTTGAGTATAACGAACATAAGTAACAACTGAATCGCTGAGGCGTAAGTTAATCCGCCTAAAGGTATTTAAGAGTGGCATTGAAGCCTTCCCGTATTTCCCGGTGTTTTCCCTTTCTGTTTATGACGTGGCTGCTATCTCGTCGCCGAATTGCTATATGCTGGTTCTCTTGCCGTGAATATCCAGTCCCTATGAATATTCCTGAATATCTTTTCTCGATGGAGACATTGAATAGTATGGGACACAGTGTGCAACCTTGTGGCACTCCTTTCTTTATTTTTGCCTTTGATCTGAAGGAACCTGATTTGATCACATCCGCTTGTGTTTTCAAACTGTGGATCATTCCTCGGTCATTGAGTGTTATCTTATGTCCCTTGCACGTAAATTTAAGATGACAATCAGGGTCTGTCTGTATTTTTCTGCAGTTGGCGGTGGAAAAGGGTGGGGATGACGCTCAGACCCTCCTGAACGAGACTGACCCTGGAGAGAGGGCCAAGGGAAGGGGAGTTGAAGACCACTTCCCCATCCCCAGGAACATGATGCTGGTACACTTACCCTACGAAGGTGAACCCTCCCTTTCCATCTGCATTCCACTCTTGCACTAACTAAAAGAATACACTTCTTACATGGATCCGTTTAAGTATCAATTTCATTTTCAATAATTCAATTTAATAATGTGCATGTAAACCCTGCCAAAAAGGTCCCTTGACGTTCCTTAAAAGATTTCCCAGGGCAATTCTGTAGAAAATCCTTTAATTATTGCAAGACTTTTTTAAAGGAGTTCCGAACAGCGTTCTGTATAAGTGGGGTCGTTTACCATATTTTCATTGCCCAATATGATAGAGTTTGTAAAACAAAAAGACACGTATTTTTCCGTTTTTTGATCCGTCAATTATTTCTCGTGTTATAAGCGGCAAAAAACTGATGTTTTTAACCCTTTCGGAAAAGTGGGCGTGGTGCAACCTCTGACGTGTATCGACTTCGTCCAATCACAACTGAGAGCCCGCGAAGCTACTTCGCCTCATCGCAAAGGGGGGGACACAGCTGACTCTCCCAATGGGAGCGAAGGCGACAGGATCTATGTGAGCAGACCTTCCGAGAACCCCCCTCCACTCCCTTCCCTTCCCCTAAAAGCAGTCAAGGACGGGAGGAAAATGACGTTAATGTTATTACAGCAGCTTTTTCGGTGGGCGTCACCTTTTGCTTAAATTTTAATTTTTGATTAATTGAAGTGAATGGTTGCGGTTAGAAGATTAATTTTTCACTAAAATTCTTTTTTCGTTCCCATCTAACGATTTCATGTACAGAATTGCGATTTCGGTTCCGAGTAAAACGCCCACATTCCCTAAACATTTACATATATACCGCAACATTGTTATTCATTCCTGACATTTGTTTGTCAATTGTTTACACTATTCTGCTCAGATTTATAAATTTCTATACTCCTGATATAACTTCGAATGATATTCAGGCTGATATTGTATAAGCTACTTAAGAGGTGGAGGATGTATAAACTAATCTACATCTACATAATACCCTGCAAGCCACCACAAGGGTGTGTGGCAGGGGGTGATTGCTCACCAAAGATGCACTACATATCATGCATAAAAAAGGAATAGTATTAATATAGTAGTCAGAACTACACTATTTAAAAAAGATACAAATTGCTAAGCAAACATGCAAAAACATTCTGTTAGTAGGGTTAGCTTTAAGTACTCATACCAACATGCCGCTACCAATGCTATTCATTGCTACTCTCCGATAGGACATATTTACCGTTATTCGTATCTCTAATTGTGCGAGGGAAAAAGGACATTTTGAATCGGTCAGTTCGGCAATCAATTTCTCTAACTTTATGATTATGGTCCAGTCTGCCATAGTAAGTTGGGGTTCGTAAAATATTTTTAACATCATCACTGAAAATATTGCCTTGGAATTTGTTTAAGTGAGTAAGTCTAAATTTCAACCTGCGATCTGACAATGATTCCCATTTCAATTCATTTAATAGACTGGTTACGCTAATATAATTATCGTATCGTCCCTTAACAAATCTTGCCGATCTTCGCTGCAAACGTTGAAGTTCATTACTTAGACCGATTTCGTAGGGATCCCATACACTGGCAGCATATTCCAAATGAGGTCTTACAAGGGAAAAGTAGCTGATTTCTCGCACATGATCGTCACATTTACCCAATATACTCTTTTAATGAAACCCAGTTTACGATGAGCTTGACCAATTACTTCACGTATATGTTTACCCCAGGAAAGATCATGTGTCAGTCTTATTCCAAGATATTTAATGGATCTAATCTAATCTAATCATCCACATGCAACTGTTTTCGTCAGTATTTATTTCCAAACAGTTGATTTTACATTTCCTTGAGGAATGTGCCCTTCACCCTTGAGTGGAGCTGCTTAAATTTCTTAGAAATGAGTTCGTGTGTAAGTGTACAAATAACAATACCAATAATTAGTGATTTATTTGCACGATGAAGATCAACATGCATGTCTCCTGTTGACAATTATACCTCCTCTTATTACTTATGTGCGTCGCTTCATGTTCTCGTTTCGTTACACTATGATTTTTTATCCATTTTTGAATTATTTGTGGACAAAGCAGTCTAGCGTGAACATGTGTTTTTAGATGGCGGTACATACCGATACCGATAGATTCAAAATGTAATTTTTCCCCCTACTATAAGAGAACACAATAGGTTACTTAGCAAAGGGAAATAGGTAATAGGTTAAATTATGTTAGAGTTGTCTGTAGTGCAAGATACATGTGATAAAAACCAGTAATCCCTTTCTAATTATGTACATACTAACCATCTAGCTGCATCTGCCCCTATTATCTAGCATGTTTTCATTAAATATCCTAGTTGCATGTCAATAAAAGTTCATGTTTGTTGTGAATTCACCCCCTGCCACACATCCTCGTGGTGGCGCGCAGGGTAGGGGAGGGTGGGGCTAAATGGACCGTTTTTCGTTTGCAGCATCCTGGAGGGCGAATTTAGGCAATTTTACTTCTGAAAAACTGTGTACCTTGTAGAAAATGTGATGCTCTATAACTGCTACAAATCTGTCAAGCCGTATCAGCATCGAAAGTATGTTTTTATGGCCGATTTTTGGAAAGTGCGCAGCGTTTTTTAAGCGAAATGAGTGTTTCGAGGTGGCTTTTGAAAGGAGAAACAGAAAAATGGTGAATTAAAAATACAATGAGCGATGGTGCTAACATAAATCATTTATTAATATATATTTAGTTCATCGACAGAAATATGTTCGACTTGATTTTTGCGTGGATTTTCCGCTGGGCGTCAGCGCATCTTTGGAGCTGCGGGTGATCTTTTGGGGGCTGCACGGCATCCTACTAATCAAATAGAACCCTCATGATGTCCTCCGTGAAAGCAAAGAAAAGAAAATGCTGAAATGCATGCAAAACACGCGGTTCATTTAGCCCCACAGCAAACGGACCATTTAGCCCCGCAGAAAGTTTTGGCAGTGGCAAAGGCGCACAACAGAAATCTACGAGTTGATCCCCTCAACTGCAATTTGTTCCGAAAGAGAACTATCCACTTACCTACTGTACCAAAATTCACAATAAAAACTTCACAAAAACTCTCAGCAATCAAAACCTTCGGGGCACAAAATATATTGAATGACCACATGATAACAAACACCAGAACACAAATGAGTTTGCGTTGCCACAAATGGCGCACAACGACTGACGTGCCTTTGCGATGCCAAAATCAGTCTACAGTAAAAATTTGAACTCTCTAGCTCATCAAACATGCGCACAAATTGAAATTGAAGAAATTAATTGCGGTCCATTTAGCCCCACTCTCCCCTACTGTGTGGATTTAGATGTAAATAATCCTGTTCAATGTTGCTATACTCTTCGATATAAGCGTTGTATTAGTATGAAAAAGGGATATTTACATCAGAGATAATGTATAGGATATGTCATATTTTTCTACATTATACATTTATATTACATAATTTATATTTATAAAGCCATGCATATAAAGCCGTTAGTAATGCAGAAATATGTGCATTTAAAAAAAATCACTGCAGACAACTCTTCTACATGAGAAACTACACAATCTACCATAACGTTCCGATGATCCCTTTGTTTGATGATGCAATTGCAGACAAATTTCTATCCCGGCATGCCTTGGATATGAAAGACAAAGAGGGACAAATTAAGAAGAGTAAACTCTAAGATAGATATGAGTAAGAATTACTTTCTCTTATGCGCGACTGCAATTTGAAAAGTACCGTTCCATAAACATCACAAACCACGATTTACCGAGCATGTCTCCATTGAATATCCTAGTTGCTAGTCAATAGAGCATGTTTGGTGATCTTTCACCCCCTGCCTCACACCCTCGCGGTGGCCTACATAGGGTATTGGGTAGATGTGGATGTAATATTTATTTTCCGGCTCTCACACATTTCTCCCATTTCTTTTTGGCAAAAAGTGATCTTCAATTGTCCGGTGACCTCCTGCCACACGCTTGCCATTGACCGCAGAATGGAATGTAAATGTAGATACAGTCAAACTCGGATATAACGAGATCCAAGGGACCAAATGCTTTTGCTCGTAATATCCGTTACTCGTAATATCCGTTACTCGTAATATCCGTCACTCGTTATATCCGTCACTCGTTATATCCGTCACTCGTTATATCCGTCACTCGTTATATCCGTCACTCATTATATCCGTCACTCGTTATATCCGTCACTCGTTATATCCGTCACTCGTTATATCCGTCACTCGTTATATCCGTTGCCCGTTATATCCGTTACTCGTTATATCCGTTACTCGTTATATCCGTTACTCGTTATATCCGTTACTCGTTATATCCGTTACGAGTAGCAACATGTACTGTCACTCACTGTCTTTCCCTTTTTCACGTGCTTACACACATGTCCGGAATAGGCATGTCCGGAAAGTAAGTACCGTTTCGTTCTACCGCCACCACAACGCTAGTGTCACAGTTCCTCGCTTGTGTACTCGTCTTTATGGTTCATTGTCTTTTGACTGACGCCATTGCAGCCAGATTGTGTTGTGTTTACATTTGTTAGTGATCGTTTAAAATGTTTAAAACAATATCTGATCCCGCCAACTGTGAAGTGCGTTCTGTAATACGGTTTTTGAACGTAAAGAATGTTACTTCAGCTGAAATTCATCGTCAACTTGTAGAGATTTATGGTGAAAGTGTAATGACTGATGGAATGGTGAAAAAGTGGGTTATAAAATTCAATGTTTAACAAACCAGTGTTCACGACGAAGCACGGAGTGGGTGGCCTTCTGTTGTCCACGATGGTTTGGTTGAAAAAGTGAATGAGAAAATTCTTGAAAACAGACGGTTTACGATAAAAATGATTTCTGAAGATTCCCACAAATTTCAAAAACTTTTTTGCATGAGATTGTCACAAATTACTTAAATTATCGCAAACTGTATTCCCTTTGGGTTCCGAAGATGCTTACGGATGTCCACAAACGAAGTGCATTGACATTGACATTTCAATGCACATGGAAGTGCATTGACATTTCTTACCCGATGCAGTTTTGAGGGAGGTGACTTCTTAAACAGTATTGTGACTAACACTTATCCTTGAATTTGAAGTGTGATTTTGGAGTAAAGCGCTTTGACAGCGATGACGACGCAAAGAACGGTGTTCAGCAATGGCTGTCTTCCCTGGCGACATCTCTCTATGAAGAGGGCATGGAAAAGTTGGTTTCCCGTTATGACTAATGTCTAAACAATGGTGGCAACTATGTAGAAAAATAGTGAAAGGTATACTCTTTCATGCAAAAATAAATCTTGCCTTGAAAAAATATATTTTAAATAGTTTTTTCCCAAACGGTACTTACTTTCCGGACAAGCCTCGTACTATTATAATGCAGAGGTGATAACATAACTATAGATTAACATAAGACCATTGAAATTACAAAATGAACAATTTATTCAGTAAAATATCCACATGCATGCAAAATTTACGCGAAAAAGTCCTTGGTACGACAGTACAGCCACTGCTAGTTCATTTGGACTAATGACCGTAAGGCTCTGTAATACAGTCTCGTTTTAACCGTTATACATTGCTCATAAAATGCATTATTTCCAAACAACCCTTCTCTTTCTTCCCTCGCAATATCCGAGATCTCGTTTTAACCGTGCTCGTTATAAACGGGTTTCACTGTATCTGCAATTTGTGCGTTTGAATGTAACGAACACAAATTTTAAATCATCCGTTGACAGGTAACGAAGGGACGGAAGTTGTGAAAATGCTCTGCGAGGAACTGGACGATCCTGTCGACGTCGACGCCGTGCTGACATCTGTGATTGCAAGAGCGCACCAGGAGAACCTCGCGAAGAAACCCATGTTCTGCTCGACTCTGCACGACAAGCTGTTCTTGCACGACGGGTGAGTTACGATATCGATACCTATTGGCTTGTGCGATGACCGATTTTGGTCATCGATCATCGAATAGAGTGTACACGATGATCGATGACTATCGATGAATATCGATGAATTACGATGACTCTCGATGATCGGTGCGGATGTCTCGGTTGGCAGTTTGGTGTGGCTATTAAGTGAAGATTGAATTGGGTTTGAGAAGGACAAGGCCTATTTATTAAAGAGCGAAACAAGCAGGAAGTTACAAATTAAACAACAATTCTTTGTTGTGGTGTAATACAATTCTCATTTCCGCATTTACATCCGTGAGTAGATGTCGGTTGTCCAACACAACGTTCCCTGCATCGCTGAAGAACCGCTCTGACGACGTTGAAGTGGCAGGAATACAGCGGTTATTTCCTCGCGTACTTCTGAAGGCGGGGATACACAGTTCCTTCCTGTCCCTATACCAATATAGGACGTCCGAATATTTGGATATAGCAGGGACCTCCTCGTACTTGTGGAGCTCCTTTCTGGAAGGGTTCGTCAGCAGAGGTAGCGTTTCTCGTGTCAGCAGCACATCACGACTCATCGACATCAATGATTCGCATCAACTCATCGACATCGATGATTCTCATCTACTCATCGACATCGATGGTCGATGACATTCATCGTCATCGATTAATCGACTCATCGCACAAGCCTATCGATACCTCTCTACGAGTCGATAACCTCTCCGGACCTATCGACATAGCTATCTACACGCTAAAACACGGAGTTCGTTGGTCTTTGTCTAAAAGCCACCGCTAGGGTTTGTGATAGGATTATAATCTTTTTCTTGGTTTCCTTTGTCGAAGTCACCTGGGATTAGCTCCTGGTCATTTTCGGGAGTCAACGTTGATAGAGAGCGCCAGGGAAACACTTAGGTACACGTTTACATCCCTTAAGTTGCCAAGAGAGGCGGATTGTTCAGGTTGGTTGGTTATTCAGGGGAGGCGACCGAGAGCTGAGGTCATTTGCGCCATTTTAGGGTAACTGGTGGGGTAATTGGGTAATGGTGGGAGTTTTTTCAGGGAATGGAGGAAGGGTGGAGGGAAACCCGGCGTCGGCATTAGCCTACTCTTAACGGCAGGCGCCAAGGGGTCACATGCATTAACGTCCCATCCGACGGACGGAATACTGAACGTGAAATTCCCTCCACTACTGTCGGCGCAGAAATTATGTGCATTCGAGTTTGAATACAAATAACAAATTAACAGCTGAGCCTACAGGAAAACCAATCACACCGTGATTTTTCTTATTTCATTCTGCGTTATTGGATAGCAGACTTAAATTTTTAAAATGCATTTTCATATTTTTCTACAACAAATGTAACTTAAAAAGTGCCGGTTTTAGACGGTGTTCCAGCGAAGCGCGGACTTTGATGACTCGTAAATCAATAATAATGCGTTCAATTGCAACCTAAGTCTGAAGAATGATAGATACATATTAGGGATGGGTCCATTCGGTTCTTCGGTTCCACCGGTTCTTGAGCTTAGAACCGGAACCGAAGCCAAAAATAATCGGTACCGAAATAATTGGCGAGGAAACCAGTTTGAAACCTGCTCACACAATGAAAGTGGAGGCTTCACAATAAAACCTGGTGAAATAGTGTACTTAGATGCTTCAAAGTTGCCGCGACTTATTCGGATTCAGTCATTAAAATGTCTATATGATTTATTTTATTACATCCAATTGTATTAAGTGATGAAATACCGCCGTAATAAGGATATCCTGATTGATAGGTGTATGTTACGGTCCACCTCCGTTGGAGGTGCGAGTCCTCATATCATTTTCGTAAATTAGATCATAATATAGTATATATAACACAAAAATATAATGAAGTAGGTATTCTTTTTCAAGAAATATGTCTCTGAAAATGATTATTGATTATCTTATCTTACCACTAAGCAATGCAAAGTAAGCGGTAAATTAAGAACCGGAACCGAGAACCGAAGTTAAGAACCGAACCGGACCCGAAAAAAAGTGGAACCGACCCATCCATAATATATATGTTTTCCATGCACTCTGTAGGTTTCCATTGCATAACTTTAATAGAAGAAAAGTTGTGATTAATTATATAAAAAGTTAGCATTTCAAAACTGGGGTGTCGCAGAATTTCGTTCTTGGTCGCGTCATAATCCACATGTCCTGAACGTATCCAACATGTGTAATTGTCTAATATTTCAACACATGCGTTTAATTTGAATCGATTTTTATTAATACTGGCGAAAGCGAGCTCCCTCTGCAAGCTACTGGCGTGCAGTATTGCCCTACCGTGGGAGATCGAATTTCGCTCCATAAAAACTATCGAAATCACCTGCTAAATAGATATTTGGATACTGAACAGCCTCAGACATTCTAGATCGGCGATAATGCTCGTATTTGTGGGTTTAATCATCGCGGTTTTCTCAATTTGTGCAAACTACTGGCAGCATGTACTATTTCTCTGTACCACACGTGTGCTTTTTGAGTGAATCACTAAGAATTAGGGATGGGCAACTCGAATACCACGAATAATGGACTTTTCGTGATATTCGATAATCGATGAAGAAATTAAAATGCTACCCCGAATATGCGATTTTGAAATTTTGGCGCTAATTGGCATTAATACCTACTACCTTCACCGAGATCTAGGTTCGGTTATTGATGATATATTTTTTATATTTTCACTAAAATTCAGTCAAATGATTTCACACGTTTGAATTACTGAAACTCATCACACTATACAAGGTTACCGGAAATAAACGTAGTGAATTGTTTCTGTCCATTTCAGTTGAACAGGCAATCGAGGTGTCTTGCCAGTCGAACTCCATCAATGTCTTTAGCATGCTTACTTTGCTATCTTTATCTTTTTAAACAGAGAAGTTTATACTAATATATTAACATTAATCCTATTTTATGCATGATTTGCAGTGCATGTTTGGTGAGAATTCGCCCCCTGCCACACACCTATACGGTGGCTTGCAGGGTATTATGTAGATGTAGATGAATGTCTCTAAATATATGGATGCGCGGAATGAAGTAATTCAATAGATAGAAAAATGGGGAAAATATTTTTATCAAGTGTTTCGAGATATTGTAAGAATGAGGGCGTTTACTCGGAACCGAAACCGTAATTTTGTGCACGAAATTGTTAGATGGAAACGAAAAAAGAAATTTAGTGAAAAAATTAATCTTCTAACCACAACCATTCACTTCAATAAATCATAAATTTAAATAAGAAAAGGTGACGCCCACCGAAAAAGCTGCTGTGATAACATTGACGTCATTTTCCTCCAGTCCTTGACTGCTATTAGGGGAAGGGAAGGGAGTGGAGGGGGGTTCTCGGGAGGTCTGCTCACACGGATGCCATTGCAACTGCTCCTATTGGCAGAGTCAGCTGTGTCCCACACCCATTGCGATGAGGCGAAGTAGCTTCGCGGGTTCAGTTGTGATTGGACGAAGTCGACATACGTCAGAGGTTACACCACGTCCACTTTTCCGAAAGGGTTAAAAAACATCAGTTTTTCGACGCCTATAACTCGAGAAATAATTGACGGATCAAAAAACGGAAAAATACTGGTCTTTTTATTTTACAAACTCTATCCGATTCGGCAATAAAAAATATAGTAAACGACCCCATTGTTATAGACAAAAGTTTTACTTAGTCGTTAGTAATAATGTGGTCAAAACGAGGGAAACTAACAAATGAATAACGATTAGCACCTCGATGTTCTGTACAAGTGGTTTGCGAGGAAGAGCACCTAAAACGTAAAATACCAATCGCCAGGCATGAGTTCCTCATCAATGACTTTCGGCATCCACAACTGGAGATAACTAGGTATGTGAATAGATCAATCATTTACTCTTGAGTTGTTTTTAGAATAATGGTTAATTTGCTGAATAATATTATATGCTTATATTTTATACTTATCTTAAAATTTTAGTCTTAAATTTGATAGGTGAAAACTGAATGCCTACATTATTCGATATTCGATTCTGATGTATATTCGAGGCAAAATTTTGTACTCGAGCTCAATATTTGAATTTGGAAATAAATGTATTCGACCCATCTCAACTAGGAATCATTTCAGTTTCGTACAGGCGTCGTTCTTATTTTAGGCCTTAGAAAAATTTCGGACAGGTGTGCAGTAATTTATTTCTCTCGTTCAAGATCAGTAATTTCGATTTCGCCCGTTTATCAATGGCATTCAGGAGAATGCTCTTCCTGCAAGGGGGATCTTATCTTTCCGAGTGACACGTGGAGCTCCCAAAGTGTTTCAAAACGAGTGAATTCATTGGAGATGCTTCTTACGATCATGTTGAAGGGTGTGCGCAACACAACGTTCTTTTATTTACTCGTAGAGAGCACTTGTTGAGTATTTAACTGGGTTTGTGGAAAGGTTCATCACTATGGACGTAAAAACGTCTAATCTATCTTAGTGAAATCTCTTAGATGGTTTACGGTGTGGATAAGAGTTGAAATGTTCAAGGTATACCTAATAGGGTAGTTTCCTATTATTTTTTTATTGTCTCGATCGAAAGTTTATAACCTCTGGAGTACGTGTTTCAAGCCGTTCGATTTTTAAATGACCTAAAGTACTTTTCCTCATTAATTAAAAAGTGAAAAAAATCAATGGCGCGAAAGCGCGATGGCAAACTATTGCATGCCGGTTAATCCTACGTGTGACGTGAAATTATTTCCTCATCCTGCCACCAGGTAGTGCTGCGGAAGCTTCGAAGTAGACGCTGCACTCCGTTAAAGCTTATTAACTAGTATCGGAGGTGTATTTATTCCCTTAATTTATTATCACTAACTTTTATTTAGTTATTTAATATTATTTATGCAGTTGATTAATTTAAAATCAGTTAGTATTCCTTTCACAAGCATACCGTGTAGTAGATCGCCCATCGCCGCACGACCTTCACGCCATGCTTCGTCGTAGCAGAAGACACGACGAGCAGTAAAACCTATAAGACGACTATTAATACCATGTTTAACTGAGAAGACTTTTCTAGCGTTGATAGTTTTCACAGGCTATTACTAATACATATTCACTAGAGCTGAGGAGCCCTGAAGACAATGATAAGTTCAGGAGACGAATTTTCCTATTTCCCTGACAACGTAAACTCCCAACCTGTTACGTCAGCAAGAAGGCAGCGCACCCCGCCATTTTAGAGCCTTTTCAGATGGCCTTAAAATTAACATTTGACTCTCTAGTAAACTGGGATTTCTCAATGCAAACTTTTTACGCAAACTAAATACACTTATGGCAGGGCACAAAACGCAATTAATGTAGTCTGTTTTCTTTGATGAAGGAATCTACCCTATTTCTATGCCTGCCGAGATGAGATATACTTTCGAAGCAAGTTAATTTTGGTGGGGTTAAATAAATTTCCGGGTCACATGTCGCTTGGCAGTAGTCTAAAACCAACGTTTCTCCGATAATTCCTGTGGCTTCTTCACGTCTCCTAATCATCATTTTGGGGTGGGTACGTTACATAAGTATGAAATGAGATCGTGGAGTTGGGAGATGCAGTCTTCTTAAAGTACTGAATAGGGTAGTTTCCTATTATTTTTTTATTGTCTTGATCAAAAGTTTATAACCTCTGGAGTACGTGTTTTAAGCCGTTCGATTTTTAAATGACGTTAAGTATTTTTTCTCATTAATTAAAAAGTAAAAAAAATCAATGGCGCGAAAACGCGACGGCAAACTATTGCATGCCGGTTAATCCTACGTGTGATGTCAAACTATTTCCTCTACCTGCCACCAGGTGGTGCTGCGGGCGCTTCCAAATAGACGCCGCACTCCGTTAAAGCTTATGAACAAGTATTGGAGGCATATTTATTCCGTTAATTAATTATAATAACTTTTATTTATTTATTTAACATTACTTATGCAGTTGATTCATTTAAAATCAGTTAGTATTCCTTTCACAAGCATATCATGTAGTTCGCCTATCGCCGCACGACCTTCACGCCATGCTTCGTCGTAGCAGAAGACACAGCGAGCAGGACGTCCTTGAGCCTATAAAATGACTAATAATACCATGTTTAACTGAGAATTCTTTTCCAACATTGATAGTTTTTACAGGTTAATACTAATAAATATTCCCTAGAGCTGAGGGGCCCTGAAATACAACGGTAAGTTCAGGAGACGAATTTTCCTATGCTTCGCAACGTAAACTACCTACCTGTTACGTCAGCATGAAGGCAGCGCACCCCGCCATTTCAGAGCCTTTTCAAATGGCCTTAAAATTAACATTTAATTCTCTACTAAACTGGGATTTCTCGATACAAACTTTTGGCGTGATCTAAATACATTTATGGCAGGGCAAAAATCGCAATTAATGAAGTCTGTTTTCTTTGATGAAGGAAACCACCTTATTCCACAACGCGTCAAGTTTTTGTCCTGAAATCTTAAATTCTCTCAATCATTGCAAGTATAATTTGAGATCCTGTGGAAGATAGGTGAACTAATGCCACGTCCTTCGACTATTCTCAGTGAGACCAAGACAATGGGTTATTCTCGCGTCGTAAAAATAGATGCGATGTTGTTATTCTTGCATCCGTCGATTTCCCATTGTCATTGTATTCTTGGAATCGCTCTAGGAAGTGACGGCGTAGTTGATTCCTAGAAACACAGAAACAGACACAGTCGCACCCCATGTGTTTCATTTCAAGTACCTAACCGAGGTTCTTAAAAAGATTCATTTCCGAGTTTTCATTTCAACGTATCCACTGACTACAGCCCTGTTTTCCGATCTTTATATTGAATACACTCTTCAACTTTCAACCTTAAAACATTTTTCGATCAGGTCTCCTCTTATCAAAACAACTCTGTGATTAATGGTATTGGCATGGCAGTGTTATGCATGACCGCCGATCGTATATTTTCTACGAATCCGTTCGGGTGATCCGGAACCGTTCGTATGTTTTCGGTATCCTTCCGGAGTAACAAAATTTAGAAATTCAAAGTTCGCGAACCTTCCATGGAATCCTTAAACGGCTTTACTCGCTGAAGTTGCACAATAGCTGATGTGTTTGTAGGAGTGCTTACCAGACCGGAAATTAACTTCTGCACGGCAACTCCGAAGAGGGAACGAAAAAACCTGGAAGACATCTCTCGGCTTCCCAGAATCCCAGGTGGCGCCGAGGTAGGGAACGGTTGGGGAGGGAAATTTGAACCAAAACAAAAGATGCGCGGCCGTGCGAACATACCGCCCCCAGTTTATTTCCCACGAAATTAAGAGTAAGGCCGAATTCGCTAATTAGCTGTCTTAGATAATGCTCCCTTCGTACGGAGGAAGCCATCTTGTAGTGTGTCCGAATTCGTAGGCATCAGTTTAGTCACCGAATTTAGTCACCTAATGTTGCCTTCAGCAAAGTGAGCATGAAGTGTATCCTTTTGCGTCGCCATCTTTAAAAACCATCCCATAATTCTTAGCGCCTTAGGAGGGTAGAAGAATGGTTGTTGTGGTAACGAAATGTAAACAATTACTTGCGCGATGTTTATTGCTCATAAAGAAGCCGACGAAATACTTCATGTGTGAGTTTGATATTATTTCGTTTTTTTCCCATTTCAGAAAGATTGAAATTCAAATGCTAAAAATGACAAATATTAATTAAATAGGCAATCCTAAGTGTATAACGGAAAATAATTCATGACTATATCTTGCTAAGACATTCAAATCGGAGTGGCAAAGTTTCAAAGAACAGAAATATTTCTATAAATCGGTGAGATGAATTGCGGTGAGAAGGACATTAAAGTGAAAACAACTTAAGAAACAGCTCTTTGTTGTGGCATAATACAATTCTCATTTCCGCATTTTCATCGGTGAGTAGATGTCGGTCGTCCAACTCAACATTTCCTGCATCGCTGAAGAACCGCTCTGATGACGTTGAAGCGGCAGGAATACAGAGCTGTTTCCTCGCGTACTTCTGAAGGCGGGGATACACATCCTTCCTCTCCCTATACCAATGTAGGACGTTCGAAGATTTGGATAAATCTGGGACCTCCTTGTACTTGTGGAGCTCCACCAGGAAGGTGTCGTCAGCAGAGGTAGCGTTTTTCGTGTCAGCAACACATCACGACTCATCGACATCAATGATTCGCATCAACATCGATGATTCGACATCGATGATTCGCATCGACTCATTGACATCGATGATTCTCATCGACTCATCGCAGTCGATGGTCATGAGTGCATTCATCGTCATCGATTTCAGTTATCGCACCGCGATGATTGAAATCATCGTCGATGACTTCGATTAATCGACTCATCGCACAAGCCTACTGCACACTGTATAGTTCTCTGATCAAACCTAATTCATTTTGATCCCATACACTGGCTGCATACTCAAGGTGGGGCCTAACTACTAAAAAATATATCATCACTCTTTTGTCTTCTCATCACATTTCCCTTGTACCCTTATTTATTAAATCCTAGCTTCCTCTTCGCTCGATCTTTTAAGCAGCGTTTACACGTAGCAGTTGACTGCTATGACAGTCGCGAGATGAGCATTATATGTCTATATCGCTACTGTCTGATGAGTCTGCACCAACTGCTATGCAGCTTAAAGCGGCTATTTAGGCGTTGTCATAACAAAGAAAACGATTTTTATCTCAACAGTGATTGATGCTTAAATTTACATGAAATTCTTCAAGTAATAAATTCCATTGGCGATTATCTTTTGTTCCCATTCTTTAAACAGTAGAATCTCGCCTTTGGGGAGGCATATCCTTGTTATTATATAGAAATTCCCGATATCAGACGTCGTGTATTTTCCGAAATAATCGGACATTTTTCACAAAATTCCTAAATAATCGGACAAATCAATCAGGTGTACATTAATAAGGTGTATAGCAGCGTTTACACGTAGCAATTGACTACTATGACAGTCGCGAGATGCGCGATATATCTACATCGCTACTGCTATGATGCGTCTGCACCAACCCCTAAGCAGCTTAAAGCCGCTTTTTATGTGTTGTCATAACAAATAAAAAGCGTTTTATTTCAATAGTGATTGATGCTTAAATTTTCATGAAATTCTTCAAGCAATAAATTCCAAATTCATTTATTTTTTGTTCCCATCCTTTAAAGAGTGGAATATACCCTTTGGGGAGGGATAGCCTTGATATTATATCCAAATTCCCGATATCAGACGTCGTGTATTGCTTTCCGTTGGCGATTGTTGCGATTGCGTTGAATACATTTCCGCTGGAAAGAAGACGGGCTTTAACTTTGCTAATAGCTCGAACTAGGATCGATAGTGTTCGACATGAGTCCAGTATCGACCTGAACTCTCATCACAGTTGCTATTTACACATGCGAGTGGAGCTTAATATTAGTGGCTTGCAGGGTATCACGTAGTTGTAGATGAACCCTCGAGGTGGCGTATTCAAATAGTTATTGAATGTGAACCTTTCTCAGCAGGGTCCATGGTCACCTCCGACGAGATCCCAGCCTCCTGAATCCGATGGGAAAGGTGAGAGTGTTGTCGTGGTTGATCGAGGACTTTCGAGATCTTCAACTGGAGATGGAGTCACTCCCGATGCAATCGGACGAGAAGGCCGTGCGCAGTGCATTCTGGGAGCGGGTGGAGGTCAGGAAGGGCAAGGTCACCGCGAAGCAAATCGAGGAGGACCTGAGGAGAGGTGAGTGAAGGCCATTATAGATGGGCAACTTTGTAAAGTACCGCGGTAATTTTAGTGGATTACCGTGGTGTTTTTGGTAAAATTCCTGCTCCCCTGAAAATTACCGTAATATCTTGTTGTGTTGTATTATCTAACTGAAATGTCTGATATTGTGCATATTAATTTATAATTCTTGTTATTTAATGCTTTATTTCCAAGTCATTTAAATAATTATGTATGCTGCCTTTCTTAAATTTCTTTTGCCTTAAAGCGTTTTCTTTAATTTTATATCGTATTTTTTATTGTAATGGTTATGTAATTATTGGTTCAACCAATCAATGGTTTAACCAATAAACCTTTACCAATTAATGGTGATGTACTCATTATATTCGTATTTTTTATTTATTGTTAATTTATATGTGTAATATTGCTCCATTATCACATTGTACGGCTGTTGCCTTGACTACATTCGCTTTATTTTATTTTTTTCTTTTCTTTTTGGCATGTAATAATTTTTTATTCGATATTCCAGGGGAATTATAGTCCCAGAACAATAAGGAACGTTTTCTATTCTAATAAACGCTAACTTTCGGAAAAGTTCTTTTTCAGAAAATTTCTATTCAAGATATTTATTCAATTCTGAATCAAACATATTCTACTTCACTTTGACTTTACGTTCCCACGCATGATAATATTTACATTCTGCAATAGTTAAGGATTACATTAGGAACGTATTAAAATCTGAGCTAGGCCACCGGTAGGCTAGTTATCAGCTGTAGAAATTTCCAAAGAAAATAATTTTGATTCAGTGTGATTGTTTCATAGTAATCTGTCATAGTAAAACTGTTGAATCGATAGATCTGCCAGTTAGAGAGGGGCAACTCGGTAAATTACCGCAATAACTTTCGTAAATTACCGTGGTAGTTTTCGTAAAATAACAACACCCCTGAGAATTACCGTAATAAACGTTAATTTTCAGGAAAGTTCTTTTTCAGAAAATTTCTGCATCACGAAGAAACCATTGGAATGGGTGATATCATAAATTAAGAAGCTAAAACGATTGTGTTTACATTGTTTCCGTGATTACTCCAATTAATTCAAGAGTAAAACAACAAATGCACATTGCGCAGAGGTATGTCTTTGTAATGAAAATTTCTCATGGTGTGACAAAAGAGAGGCAAATTGCGTGTTGCCGCCAACTTTGTTTCAATTTTTTAATGAGTTACAATAGATAAACGTCGTGATATGTTTGATATAATAGCGTCGGCATTTATATGCCATTTGATGTCGTTTTGAGTCCTCTGGTAAGGATTTGCAGCTCAAAACTTACGGTAATTTTCGAAAATTACCGTAATTTACCTCAATTGAAAATTACGGTAATTTACCCATCTCTAAAGGTCACATGGGAGGGTGTGTTGGAAGCCACCGGGATCATCTCGGATAGGAGTGGTAATCAAGGAGTAGTCACGTGGTACGAACACGAACACGATGCATATGCAATCTATGCATTTTTTCTAGCCGCCATTTTGCGAAAAGAATTGACGAAATTTAAAAAAAATCAATCAATTTCAGGCGATTGAACTTTCACCAAAAAAAAAGTTTCTCCATCATAAAAATGGTGTTATTGGTCAAAAAATTCAAATTCCAAAAGTCGACCGAGTGGTCAAATGATACGGCCACCCTCATTCTATTTTCCACGCATCGTAATTTTTTTCCTGTTTTTAAGTGCATTCCGGCTAAAATTAAACGATTTGTTTGGAAAATAAAATAAAAATGATGCTAAATAATACTTTTTAAATTAAATATTTTATAATTTAAAGAAGATTTCCCATTAAAAATGAGATTGTTTACAAAATTGACATTACTATATGTTTCAAAAGTGTTAAATCATTTAGGACTGGAGTAAAAGTAAAAAATTCGATATGCAACGACCTAAGTTGCATTAGTAGTTCCATGAGAAAAATAAATATCAGGAGCAGGTCAGCTTTCAAAACAATTGGTTACAGGTTACAATGTTACGAACAATTCGTTAAGGCCGTTGTACACGGTACAATTTCTTGCACGAGATCTTGTACAGTAAATTGAACGGCGAGATTGGACCAAGATATTGTACAAGAAGTTGGTTCACGGTCGTACACGATCAAAGATTTTCATGCAATTTGAATCGCCAATAACATGCGCAGATATCGTTTTCTGTCCAACAGCTGAATCGCGATATCCGATAACGATAGTATTTTGAAAATACTGCCATGGGTTACAACGATTTGCTACCATTAATCCTAGCATTAAAAAAATGAAATTATACGATCGGTTGCTTGCACTCTTTCATCGGCTCATGAAACCCATCGTTCGTCGTCCAAATATCATGTTTTTGCTTGTTGCATATATTTATTTTCGGTTCAATAACGTTAGTATCTTAATTTCATTGAGGTTTAATGTTTCCCAGTGTGTCCAACTCATCTTTTGAGAAATAGAACACTTCCGACGCGACAGACGAATATCACAATATGGAAGCAACAAAGAATATCACGATATGTACAACAAAAATGGAAGTTTTTCCACGCTTACAGAAATAAAAGTGATCGCAAACACAGAACACCAACCTTACGAATACTAAACGAACGCATCACTACCGTCACATGTCATGCGCAGACGCTACTGAGTGGATCTTGGACGGTTTCATCCAATAATATAGAGCATGATCTAATTTCTTGTACAAGAAATTGTACGAACCTCTCGTACACGATACAATTTGCGCATTGTACAAGTTCTTGTACAAGAAATTGTACCGTGTACAACGGCCTTTACAGGTACGCCAGGATTGACAACACCAATCGAAAGAGCTTTGAAAACTGAATTTAATATTATTGTTTTCATGAATAAAATCAAATAAAAACAAATATAAAAGTAAGGAGACTTAACAAAGAAGAACAAGACGAGGTCTCACGATAAACTCAAAGCACTCCACTGACGATCTATTGCTCAACCTGGGTTGATGGGTAGTGACCACGTGGCACAATAGGAGGCCGCTTCCCCATACAGCACAAGTGGCCGCAAATTAGTCTATAGGCCGTTTAATATCCAGGAATTATCTCGACTACAAACCGTGCACGTGTTAAACGTTTTTACACGCGTACAAGAGGAATAAATCCAGTCTATATACCGTTGTATGTCCGCCCCAAACCGGATAATACTCGTCTATGGTCAAATCAGGTATTAAGTGAATAGTAATTTTATGTATTGATTATGTAATTTACGCAATTAATACGTAAGATAGGTAAAATGTATCCAAGATAAACATGTTAAAAATATTTATAACCAAGGACGGTAGTACAACAAAACTGCGATGGAAAAAATATGTCGTCAGATAGATTCGAACTATGAATGTTTACGTTGCGATCTGCACACTGTACCCCTGACCCTTGATTCTGATGATTCTTGATGAACGACAAGTTATTTTAAGCATTTTTTAGCGTTATGATTGTAACAAAATGTTTCAAACTTTCCTGTTGAAGTTATTGGATTTATAACCCCATAAGTGGGAAGATTCGTAAATCATTAATCAGGGAATACCTGCCTACCAATTTTCGTCAGCATTCTAACATATCAGACTAGCGTCAACATCGGACACTCCCTTGGTAAATTTTTAGGCTCTTCTGAGAAAACATTTCCGTCGACATGAAATTCAAATATTAATCTTATTAATCAGGCATCTACATAACCCAATCTTGTAATAGATACATGTATAGAAACCCATACGTTTCTACAGAAAAATACAATATACGAATGCATAACTTGTTCATCGCCTTTCGTATTAGGATATTAAAATTTGCGTGTTGGCTAGGAATTAAGTAATCAACATGGACAATCGTAACTCAAGTGTTCGATCCGAAAATATTCATTAAAAGTTTATTCTGGAATTGGTTTAATGTTGGGATAATTTGAGTTGAACCCCGAACAACCACGAATATTGTTTAGGTAAATATGGGGATACACCTTAGTCTAGATTTCGACCCAACATACACGAATAATTACATAACATGTGCCGTATGGGTCACTGGATACTGATTATATCCAGGGGATGTTTTGGCTACCTAAAACAAAATAGGGGAATGGCCATGTCAGGAGCATGGCCGTAACGGGAACACCCACCTCATATGTTTCAGAAAGCCAGAAAGAAGCTGTGATTACACAACCGGGCGGTCAGATCACGTGTCAGTGCGATTGGAACAGTTTACAATCCCCGTAATGAACAGTGTAATACGGGGGTTGGATGCCTCGGCTCAAAATTCCCCTTCAGTCGTTCGGCTTTTCCCTCGCTACATCGAATACAACCGAGATAAAAGTTTCAATTTACACCGTTTTATGCCAGAAAGATGCCGCTATGTCGCAAATGTTTGTAACAAAAGGGCGATGTTACTTTTCACTAGTTAGGTCTCACCTTGAGTATGTAGCCAGTGTGCATGGGATTCAAATGAATTCGGTATGATCAGTGAACTGTAGACAGTGTGCAGCGTAGAGCAGGAATAGCTTCGTTAAAACGTGGTACGATAGGTTTAGTAGTGTATCAGAATTAATACCAGAATCATGTTGGGAATCATTATCAGAGCGTAGGTTGAAATACACATTAAATCCATTACAGAAATTTAAATCGGATAGCTTTACTGAATATATTAGGCATATACTAAAACCACCATCGTATTATGCTATATTCGACCAGATAAATAAGATTATAGAGAAAGATTGTCGTACTGATAGATTCAAAATGTCATTTTTACTCACTTATTATGAGAGAACATAATAGGCAGCAGAGCAAAGGGATAGGCATTAGGTGAAATATTATAGAGTAATCTGTAGTGCATGATGCATGTATTGACAACTTATTCCTTTGCTCCATTACTGCTAGTAATCGAGTAACTTTTCATCTTTGAAAATACGTCTTTTCAAGCATCAGTCTTGCATTGTAATCACAGCTATCAGGTTATGCATAAAACATGCCCGTCTTCTTATCCACCACACTCAACATGTCGGCACCGTACTGTTAAGACCTTCATCTTATTAACAATTGTAAAAATGAGGCATCTTTCTAGCGTTGAGTAGATAAAACTAGAATTTATTACCTTTTTGGCAGCAGACATAGCGACAAAAAAATTCGAAGCCTAGAAAAACAATTGGAACAACCGCCATTGGCTGCGATCGCATAACCAACTGGTTAAATAACCGGGAAGTGTGACTAAAACTGTTTACACTAATCGTAACCTATACAAAATCGGCCTAAACAATGAAATTTAACGTGTGCAGCGAAGAACGACAAGATTTGTAAAGGTATGATAACTATATTAGCGTAGCCAGTCTATTGAATGAATTAAAATGGGAATGATTGTTAGGTCGCACGTTGAAATTTAGTCTTAATCTCTAAAATAAATTCCAAAGTAATATTTTCACCCTTGACGTGAAAAATATTTTGCGAACCCTAAATTACTATGGTAGACTGGACCATAATCATAAATTAGAGAAATTTATTGCCGAACTGACACATTTGAAATGTCCTTTTTTCCTCGTACAATTACGGATATGAATAACGGTAAATATGTCCAATACGAGTGTATCAATTAGATAGGATAGCTGGTTGCATGTTGGTATAAGCACTTGAAGGTAACCTAACTAACAGCATGTTCTTGAATGCTTGTTTGCTATTTATCTTTTTTAAATAAAGTTTAGACTAGTATATTATTACTAATCCTTTTTTATGCTTTGCATGAAGTGCATATTTGGCGAGAATTCACCCCCTGCAACACACCTTTATGGTGGCTTGCAGGGTATTATGTAGATGTAGATGTAATCCACAGCGACGGCTAGTGTGATCTTATGGTTAAGTGTGTTTTCACACATTCGGCTTTTCGCTGCTACTCTACTCGAACTAAGATAAAAAGTTCCAATTTTCACATTTGATGTCATCTAGATGGTGATATATAGCAGGTGTTTCCTCATACGCTTGGAATGTAACGAATGTTTTGTGTGAATTCACCCCCTACCTCATCCATTATACAACTACATGGTACACAAATAAACATCATAAAGGTTATCAAAAATACATAATGGATAAAAATACATTAATTGATAACCTTTAATATATTTATTCTTTTGGATATATCTACAGCTATTCACATCCCTAATTGTACGAGGAAAGAAGGACATTTAAGCCCGTTTCAGACGATACATGATCCAGCACAAGACCTAGTGTTTGCTAGCCGCTACTTGATATTGAGACCGGAACCTAGCATGATTTCACATACGTGAAATAATGGATCAAGCTAATCGTAAACTTGGATTCGTCAAAAGAGTACTGGGCAAATGTGACGATCATGCTCGAGAAATCAGCTACTTTTCCCTTGTAAGACCTCATTTGGAATATACTGCCAGTGTATGGAATCCCTACTAAATCGGTCTAAATAACGAACTTGAACGTGTGCAGTGAAGATCGGCAAGATTTGTAAAGGGACGGTATGATAACCTTATTAGTGTAACCAGTCTATCAAATGAATCAAATTGGGAATCATTGTCAGATGGCAGGTTGAAATTTAGACTTAATCTCTCAAACAAATTCCAAGTCCATATTTTCAGTGATGATGTTAGAAATATATTGCGGACCCCAACTTACTATGGCAGACTGGACCATAATCACAAAATTAGAGAAATCGATTGCCGAACTGACAGATTAAAAATGTTCTTTTTTCCTCGTACTATTAGGGATATGAATAACGGGAAATATATTCAGTACGAGTGTAGCAATGGATAACATTGGTAGCTGCATGTTGGTATAAGGACAGAAAGTTAACCCAACTAACAGCATGTTTTTGCATTTGTATGTATGCTTTGCTATATAAATTTTTAATTACAAATTTTATACATGATATGTACTGCATGTTTGGTGAGAGTTCACCCCCTGCCACCAACCTTTATGGGGGCTTGCGGGGTATTATGTAGATGTAGACGCACTTGATCCAGTACAAGGTCTAGTATACTCGCTAGTATGTTAGCTTTCCAGTACCGTGCGAATGGAACCAGTATGCTTGCATGGTCGCTAGTATACTCGCTGAGCTACTTGATTTCAAACTTGATGCAGTACTAGATTTCTAGTAGCTCAAAGTAGCCATCGACCAATCACGTCACGTGACATACGCTGTGTAATCTTCTCTTTTTGAAATTAGTATGGAACCGTATGGAATGACCACTTCATAGCAATCACAAGGTCAGATTATCGTATGAAACCCCCTAGCAGGGTTCCAATCATATACGTCTACATAATACCCTGCAAGCCACCATAAAGGTGTGTGGCAGGGGGTGAACTCTCACCAAACATGCAGTACATATCATGCATAAAATTTGTAATTAAAAATTAAAATAGCAAAGCATACACGAAAAAACATGCTGTTAGTTGAGTTAGCTTTAAGTCCTTATACCAACATGCAGCTACCAATGTTATCCATTGCTACACTCGTACTGGATATATTTACCGCTATTCATATCCCTAATTGTGCGAGGAAAAAAGGAAATTTTGAATCTGTCAGTTCGGCAATCAATTTCTCTGATTTTGTGATCATGGTCCAGTGTTCCATAGTACGTTGGGGTCCGCAAAATATTTTTAACATCATCACTGAAAATATGGTCTTGGAAATGTTTAAGAGATTAAGTCTCAATTTCAACCTGCGATCTGACAATGATTCCCAATTTAATTCATTTAATAGATTGGTCATACGCTAATATAATTATGTAGTACCGTCCCTTTACAAATCTTGCCGATCTTCGCTGCACAAGTTCAAGTTCGTTATTTTGACCGATTTCGTAGGGATCCCATACACTGGCAGTATATTCCAAATGAGGTCTTACAAGGGAAAAGGAGCTGATTTCTCGTACATGATCAATATAAAAATCATATCATGCATAAATAAAGGATTAGCAACGATATACTAATCCAAACTTCACAACTTTAAAAAAAGATGAAAATAGTATAGCAAGCATGCAATAAAATGATGTCAGTTGGGTTAGCTTTAAGTCCTTATACCAACATGCAGCTACCAATGTTATCCATTGCTACACTCGTACTGGATATATTTACCGCTATTCATATCCCTAATTGTGGGAGGAAAAAAGGAAATTTTGAATCTGTCAGTTCGGCAATCAATTTCTCTAATTTTGTGAATATGGTACCTACCTTAGTAAGTTGGGGTTCGCAAAATATTTTTAACGTCATCACTAAAAAAATTATCTAGTAATTTATTTAAGAGATTCAGTTTAAATTTCAAGCCTCAGTCTAATTAATGATTCCCATTTAAATTCATTTACTAGACTGGTTATACGCTAATATAGTTATCGTACCGTCCCTTTACAAATCTTGCCAATCATCGCTGAACACGTTCAAGTTCATTATTTTGTCCCATTTCGTAGGAATCCCTTGTATGCTGGCAGCATTTTCCAAATGAGGTCTAACAAAGGAAAAAAGGCTCGTGCTAATCTACGATCTTTATTCTTGTATACTGGGTGTTGCGTACATGTTGTCTACAGCTACATAATACCCTGCAAGCCACCATAAAGGTGTGTGGCAGGGTGGTAGTGTCATGAGTAGTTACAGATATTTTTAATATTTTCAGTGAAGGACTGTGACTTCCTGGTGGTAATCATTTCGACGCACGGGATGCAGGAGGACGTGACCCTGACCAGTGACATGGGGTTCACCCTAGGTCAATTGTGGTCCTGGCTCGCACACCTCAAGGGCATTCCGAAGCTCATCATCCGTGACGTGAGTGACCAACGAACGTTCACGAGTTGCGCTTGGAATGCAAAATGGATGTAGTCGTCCACGAAACCACGTAATTTGAAGAGTGCGCAGATGCGAACAAAACACCCGCACAATATCATATTCTACAGACCCTTTACGTAGGGATCAGAATATAGTATGATAATGATAATTTTTATTGCCCGTTTAAACATGATCCAGAATTGCATAATGACTTTCCAAAAATAATACTTCTTTCCCTTGAGAGACCTCATTTGGAATATGCTGCCAGTGTATGGGATCCCTACGAAATCGGTCTAAATAACGAACTTGAACGTGTGCAGCGTAGCGTACCTTATTAGCGTAACCAGTCTATTAAATGAATTCAATTGGGAATCCTTGTCAGATCGCAGGTTGAAATTCAGACTTAATCAGTTAAATAAATTCCAATACCATATTTTCAGTGATGATGTTAAAAATATTTAGCGGACCCCAACTTACTATGGTAGACTGGACCATAATCACAAAATTAGAGAAATTGATTGCCGAACTAAGAGATTCAAAACGTCCTTGTTTTCCTCGTACTATTAGGGATATGAAGAGCGGTAAATATATCCAGTACGATTTTAGCAATGGATAACATTGGTAGCTGCATGTTGGTATAAGGAATTATAGCTAACCCAACAAACAGCATGTTTTTGCATGTATGTTTTGCTATTTTTATCTTTTTATAAATAGCGTAGTTTTGAACAGTACCTATACAAGTACTAATCCTTTTTTTATGCATGATATGTAGTGCATGATTGGTGAAAGTTCACCCCCTGCCACACACTTTTATGGTGGCTTGCAGGGTATTATGTAGATGTAGTGGACAGGAGGTTTAGGTGATCTCAAAGGAATTTGCCTGTTGTTGGGAGCACCTTCAGGGACAGAATAAATGAACAAAACAAAAATGATCACTACAGTTGTGACAGTATCAAAGTTAATCCCGAGAAATATTCAACGAATCAGAGTTTGACCAGCTTAAAAAAGATTTATTGTGATTGGTGGATTTAATGTAATGCACAGTTGTTTACCACATGGTAAAAAATTGGCACAAACTAGAGGTTTACCACAATTTTGGTTCCGAGTAAACGCCTGTATTGGCGGATTCGGACAATAGCCATCACTCACAGCTAACATTCGCCTGTACTGCATGATTAATGTTATTATCTGGAGGTGGAAAAATACTCTTGGTTTCAAATAGGTAGCGTATTAAAGTCAACTGACGTGATTCTCGCCAGATAATATTGGCTTTTCAGCATGTTTGCACGGAATAACTTTCTTTTCACTAGTTAGGCCCCACCTTGAGTATGTAGCCAGTGTGTATGGGATCCGAATCAATTAGGTTTGATCAGAGAATTAGACAGTGTGCAGCGTAGAGCAGGAATAGGTTCGTTAATAAGTGATAGGATAGGTTGAGTAGTGTATCAGAATTAATACAAGAATTAGAGTGGGAATCATTATTAGATCGAAGGTTAAAGTACCGATTAAATCTATTAGAGAATTTCCAATCGGATAGCTTTACTGAAGATGTTAGGCATATATTAAAAACACCAAAGTATTATGCTAGATTCGACCAGATAAATAAGATTACAGAGAAAGAGATTGTCGTACTGATTGATTCAAAATGTCATTTTTCCTCTGTACTATAAGAGAACAGAATAGGCAGCATAGCAAAGGGATAGGTAATAGGAGAAATATTTTAGAGTAGCCTGTAGTGCATGATGCATGTATTAATCCCTTAAATATAATAGATACTAACAATCTAGCTGCCTGATACCCTATAGTAGCATGTTTGCATGTCAATAGTGCATGCCTGGTGATCTTCACCCCCTGCCACACACCCTCGCGTTGGCTTGAAGGGTATCACGTAGATGTAGATAGGGTTCTTTGTAAAGAGAAGCTTGATAACCCGTCACAAATGCACTGAGTAATTGAGGTGATTGGATGGGGTTATGGAGAATATCTGGAACCATTGTTGAGCAATTGCTGTTGTTGTTCGGAGAATGTTTATGTAGATAAATTAAACAACCCTGGGATGGGATTTGAATTGAGAAGTGATGCATTGCCATTTGCCATGTGATCTATGCATTTGATTTTATTTAGAGGGAGGGATTATTTAGTCTCAATTAAAGAGGTCTGTTTGTCTGTTTATCTATGTATCCATGCGCAGCATTGTCGGGAGCCGTGGCCCGGTGACGCATGCGCAGCAGCTCTGCGGAGGAATGTTCTGGAAGGCCTACCCACGAGACTGCTTTCGAATCTGCCCGACAACACGTTGCTGATGATGTCATGCACCGATGGTAAATGAATTTAAAAAAATTCATTCCAAATCATGAGTGTAGTCCATAACTTAAATTGATTTATAGTAATTACATAAGGAGATTCCATCGTGACTCCGCGATTCAAAATCCCGTAAAAGAGCTATGTTGTTATTTAATGAATAGAAACCGATCCAGAAAAACGCCTATATGGAAAATCATCTATTAAAGGGTGATAACGCATAGTACACATCAATTGTAAGAGTATTTGCTATTATATATATCGCGTTGTATTTGCATTCTATTTTAATACAAGCTCTTTTAACTCATTTTGACTTCGGAACATGGCTGACGTATTGTTACCACGTTTAATTTAAAAATTAGGAATACATGCTGAATTACGCTAATACGTATTCTAAAAAAGGTTAAATATTTTCTTGCTTAGTTTTAAACTATTCCCTAGCAAGTACAACTCTTTGTTTTCAATTTTATTAATTATGATAATGTTGAAATTTGTTTGGCAACAATAACGCTGCTACCATTTGGAAGCATTGGTATCAATTACACCATGTCTAATACCATAGAAATATATAATTGCATAAAAAATATAAAAAGAAGCTTGGTGTAAGGTATATTCCTAAATTAAGTGAGAATAATTTAGGTTTGTAAGCACGTTCCATCATAAGTACCAATGTTGCCAATGATAACAACATACTGTAGCGCCACTTTCATGTAATTAAGGCTTTTCTGCTTTTTTCGAGCGAACATTTATTAATATCAATTAAACACAAGTGTGGTAGGGCGAGCACTTTTTCACAATGCTGAATTCTACATAAAATTGCGCATCTTATGTTAGTTTTTTGTCAAAACGACATCCCTTTACATTATTAATCTGAAAAGCTTACTGCAATAGCCATGCTATGCCGTATAACAACGTAATATAAAATTGATAAATTTCAATGTCTTCCTCCTTCGAATATATATATGATTGATGGAAAGGCCTCATTATTTTATTGCCAATCGATAGAAGTGCCAAAAAATGATTTTGGGTCCCGAAATTTTCACAAAAATGACATGCACTTAATAATTCGGAGGAGCCACCTTAAATGAGAGTTTCTTAAGGATTCAAAAGGAGAATATTTTGTGGACTTAGACCCTATTCCGTGAGGAACCGCTTTCAAAATTGTTTACTTTTGTGAAAAAAGGAACGTGATAAGAAACTTAATTGAACTCTAATTAAAAAAATAGGAGTGAGAAGATGATAATATTTGTGATATCGTTATACGTCAAATATACAGCACCTGGCTTAAGTAGGATAAATCTGTACTAGGTATTAAGAATAGAATTTACTCTGACTGGAATGAAATGCATTAATGCGTATCCGTTGGAAGGTAATTGAAGCCACTGTCATGAAGTTGGAGAATATTAGACAAGCGTAACATAATATAAAAGGCCAGAGATATTTTTTTTTGCCGTACAGGAGGGTGCTACCATTCCCAAAAAAACGAATCTGACTTCATTGTCAACAATAGACAAGACATTTGTATACACCTCCGCCTTCGCTTCTTCTGGCCAGAAAGTTTCTAAATAAAATTTTTCTTTTTGTAAAGGCCCAGGTATAAGTCCAAGCAGCAATTAGATAGAGTTCAAAATTTGAGGCTTTACTTTGTGGAACCACTCGATTGGAAATGAAAATTCACTTTGTACGTTCCACACAAAGACTTTATTGGTTTCAACCATGGTTTCGACAAAATATGTCATCATCATTACCTTGATAATGACATATTTTGACGAAACTAATCAAGTCTTTGTGTGGAACGTACAAAGTGAATTTTCATTTCCAGCAATTAGATGTTTATATTGGTTGGAAATAGATTTATGGTTCAGATAGTGACTTGGAGCCATAGCTAGCTCGGAATTCAGGGAGTACACAAGCAGCAACATATGGCAGTTATACGTCGGCCCAATGTCATTTTGACGTCACCAATGTATTTATAACATCGGCAGATAATGCTGACATAAAAATAATTATATCATATCATATCATATCATATCATATCATATCATATCATATCATATCATATCATATCATATCATAGCATATCATATCATATCATATCATATCATATCATATCATATCATATCATATCATATCATAACATATCATATCATATCATATCATATCATATCATATCATATCATATCATATCATATCATATCATATCATATCATATCATATCATATCATATCATATCATATCATATCATATCATATCATATCATATCATATCATATCATATCATATCATATCATATCATATCATATCATATCATATCATATCATATCATATCATATCATATCATATCATATCATATCATATCATATCATATCATATCATATCATATCATATCATATCATATCATATCATATCATATCATATCATATCATATCATATCATATCATATCATATCATATCATATCATATCATATCATATCATATCATATCATATCATATCATATCATATCATATCATATCATATCATATCATATCATATCATATCATATCATATCATATCATATCATATCATATCATATCATATCATATCATATCATATCATATCATATCATATCATATCATATCATATCATATCATGTCATGTCATGTCATGTCATGTCATGTCATGTCATGTCATGTCATGTCATGTCATGTCATGTCATGTCATGTCATGTCATGTCATGTCATGTCATGTCATGTCATGTCATGTCATGTCATGTCATGTCATGTCATGTCATGTCATGTCATGTCATGTCATGTCATGTCATGTCATGTCATGTCATGTCATGTCATGTCATGTCATGTCATGTCATGTCATGTCATGTCATGTCATGTCATGTCATGTCATGTCATGTCATGTCATGTCATGTCATGTCATGTCATGTCATGTCATGTCATGTCATGTCATGTCATGTCATGTCATGTCATGTCATGTCATGTCATGTCATGTCATGTCATGTCATGTCATGTCATGTCATGTCATGTCATGTCATGTCATGTCATGTCATGTCATGTCATGTCATGTCATGTCATGTCATGTCATGTCATGTCATGTCATGTCATGTCATGTCATGTCATGTCATGTCATGTCATGTCATGTCATGTCATGTCATGTCATGTCATGTCATGTCATGTCATGTCATGTCATGTCATGTCATGTCATGTCATGTCATGTCATGTCATGTCATGTCATGTCATGTCATGTCATGTCATGTCATGTCATGTCATGTCATGTCATGTCATGTCATGTCATGTCATGTCATGTCATGTCATGTCATGTCATGTCATGTCATGTCATGTCATGTCATGTCATGTCATGTCATGTCATGTCATGTCATGTCATGTCATGTCATGTCATGTCATGTCATGTCATATCATATCATATCATATCATATCATATCATATCATATCATATCATATCATATCATATCATATCATATCATATCATATCATATCATATCATATCATATCATATCATATCATATCATATCATATCATATCATATCATATCATATCATATCATATCATATCATATCATATCATATCAAGAGAATAAACGAATACGAAACCTACCATTACGACCGTTGAAACACAGAAACAATTGCCTACACAAGAGAATTGCCGAATTTCAGAATGTGCGTTGTTGCCAAGTAAAAAAGAGAGATTAAATTAATGGTTTAAACAAATTTTATAATTGTTTAAGCGTTTAATCACAATTATTTCGTCACTACAAAGTATGCGAATACCCATAGCACAAAATTACATAATTTTTCAATCCATACATTAAAACCAACATCTCCAAGGTCAAAGGATATGCACAGAGTGACAACGTTCAGGGGGCCGATTGTGTAACTCGGATAACGTTCGATCGTTAGTGACCCGTTCAATATCGATCGAGCTAACCGTCTTCGAAAGAGGATGAAAAGTGCGATTGTATAAGCTCGGTCGTCAGCAGGCAATCGAAAGTTACGTTGTTGTCAGATTTACAGCATATTTCGCACTTGTTTCTCTTGTGCGCATGCGCAAAGAGCTTTAATTTGAAGTGGTTGCATTTGTTTTGAATATCAAGAATTAATAATAAACATTACAATGCCTGCAAATTTAAGATAACTTCCTCACGAGTATTATAAAGTGGCCTCAATGCGTTCTCAATTGATAAATTAATTCATAATTACTTGTCATACCAAGACTTTCACAGATAATTATCAAAAACGTCTGCTTAATTTGCAACTCATAATAATTCATTATCACTCAAATCGTGTTCTCTATTGCTGATAGTGAATAAAAAAATGCTACATCATGTTGAAATTCCCTATTATCACTCCGGATATTCTCGTCATCTAATTTAACTAATGTTTAAATTGGTGGGAAGAAGTTGAAAGTTGCGGTTTGCCGAGATCTTAAAGAAAGCGGAGTAACGTACAACGTTACAACGGTGACAACGTTCAGGTTGCTAGAAAACGAATAAGTCAAGTTTTATGTTATGTTTCATGTCAATATTTAAATTCAAAAGGGCAATGTTTCAATATGACTTGAGAATTTAAGGCATCCGGTTATTAAAATGTCGAGTAATCATAGCTGGGCAAAGTTAATCCTAAAATTAACTTCGTTAATGTATTAAAAGCTACTCAAAAAGTTAACTTCGTTAATCGTCAAATCGATATCTTGATAAAAGTTTAACGCGAGTTAAAGTTATCAGTTAAAGTTAAAAAACTATATGAAATTGCAGGCAATTTTGAATTATATGTCGCTTAGCATTTGGGTATTTTTAATGTTAATGAACGTATTAAGAATTTCATAGTCAAAAATACTTATTTAATAAACAGTTTAGCTGGGTAATGTAGAGTTATATACAGAGGTATGGAGTTTCATATTAACATACCGTTTCCGTCAGTAAAGTTGGACCTGACGCTGTTTGCATTTGATTGTGGAAATAGAAACCTTGAGATACGCCGCTACTGGTAGCTTCGTTATCAAAAGATTCACCAATATTTTGCTGTGAAAAAACTATTGCCAGTCCTATTGACATAAGAAGAATCCACAGCTCTTGAAGAAGCCTTAGGCTTGGTTTTCGTTTTCACGCGAGTTGATCCTGCCTTTACCTTTTCTTCAAATTGAACGTATTTAGATGGATGCGTTCTCTTCATGTGTTGTTTAAGATTGTTTAAGGTGGAAACGTGAGCCTTGGCTGCGTAAATTTTGTCTGTAAAAGTTATGTAAAATGTCTGATTGCAGTACAAACGCTGGGTTCTCTAGACTGCAATCTCAACACTACTCCTTCACTAAGTTATTACAAGGCTAATCCAGATGGCTCTGAACAAAAGTAACGGACTTAAATTAACAGAATTAAAAGTTATCGGAAGTTAATAAGACCGTTAATAGTTTTTGGATTTAACTTAAAAGTTAAATCGTTAAGCAATATGTTAACTTCGTTAATTAACGATTAACGGATTAACGCTTTTATGCCCAGTAATTTAATCATCTCCAAGCTATTTTTTAGTGCCATTGAATTTATATGAGTACTGGTTCTCAACGATTCACGATTACCGAACCAGCCACCTTAATTGAGCTCCTTACCCACCTTGAGCTCCTCCGAATAGGAAACCTGTCTTACTTGAGGAAGGTACCCGGACAATCGGGGGACGTCGATGCTGACCGAGCAGGGTCAAGGCTGGTGGTCACTTTCTGTTCCAAGATGGCGGAGGCGCGCACTGACGGACGGCCAGTGGACTTGTTCCGCCTCGTCCACGAAGTCTTGCGAGGCGTCCACCGCATGGTCATCGGCAGCACTGACCAGGAGGCCACCTTCGCCTCCACGCTCAAGGAGAACTTCCGCGTCACCTGGGAATGAATGCGGGAACTAACACAGCGCTGGATGAGAGTTTTTTTTCTACCGATGACGCATACATTGTTGGCTAAAAGAAAAAAATAAAAAATTACGATGGTACTTTATTAGCTTATGTCATCGCTTAATTCGAAAATAGATTGTTTGATACGTTGACTAAAATATTGATGTTGAATTCATTTCCAGTTTCAATATTTTGTAACCAGTATCCGCAGGTACTGGTTGCGATGACAATATCAATATTGCTAAAATTTAGAGATTGGATTAATATCAGATTTATGGAATTCAAATGTTAATCATAACTCGTCCATTCGAATATCTCGAATACTATAATTGATATTAATTAGAGCTGCGACAATTAGCAGATTAATCGAATTCGAATATTAAATAATCATGACTCGAATACTATAATATGTATTTGATGTGCTAAATATCATTCCGAAAATTAACTTGTTGCCTTTTGATGTAAAAAGCTACTAGCTTATTTAATAATGAAAATATTCCTACCCTAGTCTTTTGATTTGTATCTAGCGTTTGAGACGGGGATGTGATCATAAGAGGCACTTTACGTTTGGTGCCGTACCTGGGAGGCACCCGAACTCAAGAGCCCGAGCCTCGGCGTTGAAGGAGACCCAACCGTTCACCACGGGTGGTTTATAGCACCAACTGACCAGTCACACTATAGTTTATAACTTCTTAAAGTTAAACACAAATCACAAAGCTACGTTCGTCTTTGTGTTGCACCAGTCACGCTGATGAAAATGGTTTTTTCATCGCAGTCATACGATAGATATTAACCAATTCACATGCCTTAGTAATTTATTGTACATTAAACTGGCTTGGTTAACTAATGCACGTAAAAAGGTTAATATGTATCGTATAACTGTATTTAAAAAAACATTTTCATCAACTTGAATAGTACAGCACAAAGATGAACATAATTGTGCGATTTATGCTTAACTTTAAGAAGTTGTAAACTATAGTGTTAAAGGTCAGTTGGTGCTATAAACCACCCGTGGTGAAGGGACGAGTCTCCTTCAAAGCCGAGGCTCGGACTCCGAGTTCGGATGCGTCTCAGGTACGGCACGAAACGGAAAAAGGCCTTTTCGGGTCACATCCCTGCTTAATTCGCAACTGTATTGTTTGATACATTGACTAAAGGATCATTTGAGATATAAAATTTATTTCAAGTGTCAATACCTTATAACCAACCCAGTAAACACAAAATGCTGCAGATGCGCGTCTGATGCGCTGCAGCTGCCGCGAAGGCGCTGCAGCAGCGCGTCTAACACTCATAAACTTCCCTTATTTTGAATGTTGGATGCCCTGCAAACGGGTGTCAGAAGCGTTGCACAAGCACGCCAGGAGCGCTGCACAAGCGTGTCAAGGATTTCAGGTACTAGTAAGGCACTTGGAAAACGTGTGACAAGAATTAATATATCCTTGCTAATCCCATGGCTCCTAAAATATCCAATAGAAGTGGTACCCAAATGCATTAACTAATACAAAAACAATGATTCTAATATACCTTGCATGGGTGCACCTATCACCAAAATTGAAACAAATAAAGGTAAGCAATCGAGTTTCTCGCTATGACTACCAGTTGTACCTCGCATACTACAGATAAGCCTACCTAACAATCTGCACTTAACTTCTGTCTATCCTATCACCCTTTGATATACGACCTGAAACATTTTCCGATTGTTGGTAAGTTACTTGGAGGCCATCTATATACGGCTGCTGTTTGGCATTAAGTTATTTGTGGTTATTAAGTTTACTAAAAGATTGACATGGATAATTTGCGCCGTTAAAACATTATCCTAATAACCATTTTGTGGATAAAAATAAGCATGACCATTATAATATATAGATAACTGATATTCTTTCAACTTTAGAAGAGATAAATAAGAGTTTCCTCCATAATGCTGAGAATCTGTTTCCCGGCGAGCGCACCAGTACTTTCTCTAAGTCCGATACTATATGCATGGACAGAAAAATCATCCGTGGAAAAATGTTTTTCAGTGTATATCAATTCTATATTTATTAAATAATGATTGTGTGTAGTTTAAATACCCATTGCACTTATATTTGTTTAAATAATTTTATGTCCACTGTAATGGACATTTGGACTATAAGGTTAATTTTGAAATTTAGTGCCTCAGCACACTACTAAATGGCAACACCCTTGGCCATCAGGAAGCATATAAGTTAGCTAGGTGTCTATGATTCTTATGCCCGGAACACCAGAGAACCAGATATATCAATTTAAAGCTGGGAATCGTACCCATTACCTTAATTGATCAATTGTGTTTTTCACCCAAACAATCTGGAATGGAAATGAATCGCATATTTTCCGTTTCAGTTGCCATCCTTTGTGACATAAAATTTAACATACCTGCTAAATACCAGATTATACAAAGGGTGGATACGGAGAGTGATCCCCCATCCCTTCCATTCCTATCCTTATACCTTTCCTCACGGTCTGAAGCGCCTATTAGTGCGGAAACAGACTTGAAAACACCCATGTAATGTATGCTAATAGTAGATAACTTGTTCATAATTTAACAAATACATACTTTTTCATTAGTAGTTTAGAAACGTTTAGCATAATACATAAAATAAATATGGGTAGTAGCTATTGCAGTTTTTTTAAATCAAAAGCCTACGTTTTCATTGTCCAGCAAAAAATGTTACCTACACCAAAAAACACACAATGTTTAATGCTTTGTCGCAGTACAATCTTTCTCTTGGGATTTTTAAAATGAACCCATGATAATATGTATTTCAATGAGTTTCCAATTTCTGTTTAATCAGTTGGCTTGGAATTTCAATATCCTTTTATTTGTCTTTACTGCCATGTTTTCGTATTGATCTTTACCAATGTAGTGGGGAAAAATAGTTCAAACGAACCAACATCAAATTCATCTTTGTCTCCTTTTTCTATGGTACACTGCAATCAAAGCGCGTGGTTGTATTTCTGCTTTTTCCACCTTAGGCTGACTTAGTCGGTAACTCCATAATTCAGCACTTCCTCGTTTTTCGGTAGTTCACTTTATAAGAGCTGGATTTTCAATCTCACCTTCACATTGATCAGACCTTCACCATCAGTTCCCGAAGTTTTTCCATAATTGATTGTAGCATTTAAAAACATTCACACTATATCAAAGATAAATATGTATTTCTTCGAGATTGGATTATAGAATACCTGGCCTTAGTGGGATGTGGGAACTGGCTCATCTGCATCGCTGACATTACTATCTAAAACTTCGATTTCAGTGTCATTTGGATCCTCAAAGTATCCAATAATTGTTCTGATGTATTCAACATCATTGAAATTAAATGCATCTAAAAAATTACATGAAATGTTATAGCACTAGAATCACTACCTATTATTAAATCACATACAATGTAAATTAATTAAAATAGCGAAATAAAACTAATGGCATTGCTTAACAATATATAACCCCATAGAATATAGCAACAAAATACAAATAAAAATAAATAATTAGTCGGAATAGTGTTAAATTATCGAAGAAAAGTCTTCGAAAACGATCTCTTAAAAAATAAAGATATGAAATGTTTACAGCACTACACTGGTAGCATTTACCTACGTATATATATTATCGATAAGGAAAAGAGATAAACGTAGGTGACCTTTCTTGTGGTCCCAATGTCCATTATAATGGACATTCATTTAACGATTAACATAGCAAAAACTAAAAATCAATGGTTAAACTTAAGACTCGTACTACAATTAATAAACAGTGAGGAATGTTTAAAAAATTCTGCAAGCAATAGAAGCCTATAGTTATAAAAAAATAAAATATATAATATCACATATCTTTAGCAGTTGATGCAGTGGATACCATTTCTGAAAGGAGCTCCCTTCGTAACCAAACCGCTCTATCGACTCATGAATCCACACACATAGTAGTCGACAAAGTATCACTGAATGGCGGAAGCTCACAAAAAAAACGTGAGAATACATCGAGTACAATGTGGAAATAATTTGAAACCTACGTCCATTACAATGGACACCAGGTCTGAAAGGGTTAAAGGTCGTGAATCGCTTTTAAAATCACATTTCAGATGTAAATTCACTCTCGCAGATCCTCCTGGCCTTCGATTTTTTCGACGAGCGTACCGTATTTTCTCTAAGTCCGATACCGTCTACGAGGGACTGAGAAAAAACATCCGTGGACCAATGTTCAATCGCTCTTAAAGATCGTGAATCTCGCCAATACAACCATTTTTGAGATGTATTTTCACTCAGCTGTTCTCAGATCAGATCAGGAACGCCTTATTCAAAAGACTACCTGCAGCGCTGTGGCAGCGCGTCCGCAACTTGCGGCTGTAAGGCTTCAAATCAGAATTGCGAATGAGCATTAATTGCGTTTCTCGTCAATTCGCACTATGAGAGCGCTGCTGAGACGCTGCTGACGCGCTTCAGTTGACATGTGCTGCACTTGCCTATCCGGGTGCACCTATCACCAAAACTGTTTGTGTGTTTACTGGGCAAGAGTTCACCGTAGGTCGTTGCCCCATGCATGTCATTCATTCTGGAATTCGACCAAGAAACAATCGCACTTCACTAAAAACCGCGTTGCTAATCAACAAATGAAGATATCTCCAATCAGGAAACGACGTTGTGATCAGCTGATCTGTACAAATGTAGCGACACCAAGCAAATTACCCTGGTATCAACTGGAGCCGCGCTACTCATGCAGCCCGCGTATTTTTTTGAACAGATCTCATAATCATATTTTCTGTGGGTCTTTAAGGAGGCTCCTCCGAATTATGAAGTAGATGTCATTTTTGTGAAAATTTCAGAGCACGTCATTTTTTGGCCCTTCTATTGATTGGCAATAAAATAATGAGGTCTTTCCATCAATTATATTTGAAGAAAAAAGACGTTGAAAATCAGATATTTTATACGTGGTTATATGGCAGAGCATGGTTGTAGCAGTAAAATTTGCCGATTAATAATGTAAATATAAATGTCGTTTTGACGAAAAACTAATATAAGATGCGCAACTTTATGTAGAACTTAGCAATGTAAAAAAGTGTTGGCCTTACCACACTTGTTTAATTGATATTAATAAATGTTTGCTCGAAAAAAAGCAGAAAAGTCTTAGTTACATGGAAGTGGCGCTACAATATTTTGTTATCACTGGCAACGATACTATCCTATTTACAATCCTATTTACTAACTTAATTTTAGAATATACCTTACCGAGGTCCTTATTATATGCACCCCAACCCTTTAAGTTACTTCGTACACAACACTCTTCAATCGCGGATGCAACATAATGTATTTTGGTTGAGAGTAGTTTTCGAATATTCGCGAACGAATAAAAAATATCTTTCAAAGTATGTCACCGAAGTATGGCCAGTTTTCGATCTAAGACGGAAGATAGGATTTTATTTCCTTCTCCTCAAAATACACTCCTTATCTCTTCGCTCACTGTGGGCAGGGGAATAAAAGGAATCAGGAAGTAGATAAGACAGGAGGTTGCCCGGCATGACTTGAAATGTTTCAAAAACCTTTCCACTGCCTCCACTTTCCTCATAGAGTTCGAGTGTACAGCAAGTTCAGTTCACGATCAACATTCCGACGAATGCAGTCGCTTAGCTGACAGCGGACCAAAAGGTAATTCCTTCATCGAAATTTATCATCATCGCAGTCCAACAAAACCTAAGACTTGACGTTAACTCTTTTCATACCTATACCATCCAGGTACAGAATCGCAACGTGGTACGTTCCACAGCATTGTTTCCATAGCTGGGCAGAAAAGCGTTAATCCGTTAATCGTTAATTAACGAAGTTAGCATATTGCTTAACGATTTAACTTTTAAGTTAAATACAAAAACTATTAACGGTCTTATTAACTACCGTTAACTTTTAATTCCGTTAATTTAAGTGCGTTACTTTTGTTCGGAGCCATTTGGATTGCCATGTAATAACTTGGCGTAGGAGTTGTGTTGAGAATTCAATCTAGAGAACTCAGCGTTTGTTCTGCAATCAGACTTTTACGTAACTTTTACAGAAAACATTTACACAATCAAGGCTCACGTTACCACCCTAAACAATATTAAACAAGACGCATCCATCTAAATACGTTCAATTTGAAGAAAAAGTAAAGGCAGGATCAACTCGCGGGAAAACGAAAACCAAGTCTAAGGCTTCTTCAAGAACTGTGGAATCTTCTCATGTCAATAGGCAATAGTTTTTTCAACATCTAACGGCAAAAAAACTACGCCAGCAAAATATTGGTGAATCTTTTGGTATCGCAGCTACCAGTAGCGGCGTATCTCAAGGTTTCTATTTCCACAATCAAAAACAAACAGCGTCAGGTCCAACTTTGCTGACGGAAACGGTATATTACTATGAAACTCCATACCTCAAGCGTATAAGTCTACATTACCTAAGCTATACTGTTTATTAAGTATTTTTGACCATGAAATTCTTATTACGTTCATTTACATTAAAAATACCTAAATGTTAAGTCACATATTTTTCAAAATCGCCTACAATTTCATTTAGATTTTTAACTTTAAAGGATAACTTTAACTAGCGTTAAATTTTCATCAAGATAACGATTTAACGACTCACGAAGTTAACTTTTTGAGTAGCTTTTAATACATTAACGAAGTTAATTTTTGGATTAACTTTGCCCAGCTAGGATTATTTCCGTCGAGACTGAGGCTTGCAGAATTAAGGTTTGGTGCTTACCAAGTTGTAATCATTTTCCTGTGAGAACAGTTTAACTTTATAAAGAAAAACTTGTAGCTCTAAGTAGTACTTGTATATTTTTCCATAGTTTACGTCATACTCTAGTTAATTCCTCGACAATCTTTATACTGTTCGCATTGACTAAATAATCGAAAGATGTTACATCACTTTGTACTAACTAACAATTTACTGTCCGTGGTAAAAGTGGTAATGTTGGCAACGCCGTAGAAATCTGAGCCCAAGGTGGTTGTTTATGAAACCGTCGGGATTATCCAGAATAGTTGGTAACCAAGGGGTCACGTGATATAAACAACAATTGATCGCAAATTCGGCGTGTTAAAACCGCTGATTGCAACCTCATTCGTTAGTTACACTTGTGTTTCATCTCATCTGGGGTCTTTATATTGGAGACAGATGACAATAACTGGGGTGAGAAAACTTTAATGGCATATTAACGAGCGCTAAATTAGCAAACCATTAATGTTTGTGTCACGTGACTCCTTGGTTACATAATCGGAAAATGATCCCAACGGTTTGAGACACACGCCACCTGAGTTGGTCTTGTTGCGCGCTGGTTTTCAAAAAATATGAAATTAAATTAGTGAAACACTGTAGTGCTTTACATTTTGTGACGAAAATGGAAAAAGAAATCTGGAAAGGAAACGGTTTCTCGCGTGTTTTACTAGTTACTTCCGTACGAAGGAGACTATCTTCGGTTGTTCTTAACTTTCTTCTTCATATTTCTTGCATCTTTCGTAGATTGCACAAAACAAGAAAATAATAGTATGCTTAATCACTTGAAATTCCAAGTGAAAGTGAACACTCTTACTATTCAAGTATTTTGTTATAATAATAGTATTATCAACCAATGCATGCTGGGTAAATTCATATTACTATATTCAGGGGAATAGCTTTCTAACCAGTAATTACTTCATTACCCTGTTGACTCTCGTATACAATATTTATGTAATCTAATATAATATGTACAATTTGTCTTGTATCTAATATATGTGTAATAGTTGTACGTGAATGATAAAGATAACATGTAACCATGTACTAGTGGCATTATAGCATTGTATCACATTTGCGTGCAAGTATTGCGATCTACAGGCCCTGCCACACGCCCTTCTTCGTGAATTACATAGGTCATCACGAAGATGTACATTTTTACCTCAGTGACGATTTAAATTTTGGGGTGAATGCAGATACATATAATATTCTGATTACCATGTTTTAGACACGTCTCTAAATCCAATTTTGTTTCCTGGAAATTATGTAATTATTTAAAAATATTACAAAAGAATTTAATATTCATATAATTAATTATTAAATGATAGAGTTGTTATTCATTGCGATACAATATTATCTACTACATATTTATTATCTAACTTAAATAAAAAAAAATTAAAGAGAATCAATATGAGGTAACTATAAATATTTATATCAATAAAATGAATTATAAAATGTTAGTATGAAAGAATTTAATTGTATATGTAAGTAATTATTACACCATATTTGTTACTTATTTTTATGTTATAATTCTTATATATCTAATAATATAATACTTCAGTTATTAAGAAATGTTTGATAGATAATGAAGGTTTTAAGTTTGGTTTATCACGTGTTTAAAGTGAATTATATGACAAGTCTCCCCTTTATTCAGCTTCTTTTCTTCGCAACGCCTGTTTAGGACGAAGACATCGCCTTTTATTTCCCGTCTTCCGCTTCCGGTACAGCTGGAGTCACACACCTTATCGGAGATGAACCGGGATGTCCAGCAAAGAGGAGAAGAACCAACTTCCAGACGAGTGGACATCCACTTTGGAGGTTTTGATCGCCTGCGCCAGGGTTAAGAAAAGAACTCGAGGGTCGAAGAAGACCAGCAGCTCCTCCTAAGAATGCTCATGTGAGTAGGGATCCACTTGAAACCCATTGATGATAGTTGAATATGGCTATTTATTAACGGTGACCAATTTTAGATACGTATAAATAAAAACTATGTTAACCAATTAATGTGTAGCTGAATACGTTTCAAAATATTTTATAAGAGGCATGTTTTTTAAGTAAATACCGTTTTGATACAAAAAAAACAAGTTAACTTTTTGTAACAATTTTATTTTTACATGAAAGCCCACACTTTTATCTATTTTTCTACATAATTTCCACCAATATTAAGACATTTATCGTATCGAACAACTAGCTTTTGTATTCCCTCGTAATGGAAGATTGCCGCCTGATTAGACAGACACTGCAACACGGCCGTTTGGAAACTGTCGTCGTCATCGTGATGATGACCCCGGGACAATTTGGCTTAAGAAATCGTCACTTTCAGCGTGATAATGCTAAAAGACAATCAAAGCGCTGCTTAAACGTTTGTTTTTGTGCTCCTCGGTCAACATTTTCGGTACCCATCGTATCCATTTCGGTACCCATCAGGGTCACCCACTCCGTTCCTCATCATGAACGTTCGCACGACCACCTTTGAAAGCTTTTACCCATTTCCATACCATGCCATCACTCATAATATTCTGTCCGTAAACTTCACTAATTTGACGGTAAATTTCTGCTGCTTTCACACCTTTGGCACTAAGGAAACGAATAACTGATCGCATTTCACAGTCGGCGGGATTCTCAATCGTCGGTGGCATTTTAAACACGCACAAAGAGACATAAAGACAATCGATTGTTGCCGTAATGGTATTTGTGGCTTGCCGACATATGTAAATACACAGTGCGCATGCGCGGGGTACCGACCGAAACTCTGCCGCGGTGGAATTTGAAAACGGTACTTACTTAAAAAAAACATGCCTCCTATATTTTCTATGACTTGATAACAATTTAAATTTTAATCATCGTGGTTGAAAATAAAAATCAACTTTCTAATTTTCCACATGTTTTTTAATAACCAACCGGTTTCAACACTGACGTGTCATCGTCAGGGACTAAAATTTTTGAGCATTGGGAAGGCCTTAAGTAGTGCACTGGTGAGGGGGTATGTCTCTTTAGGGAGGGGAAGGAAATTTGAGGGAACGCTTAAGGCCATTCTACAATGGGTGTAAGCCGTAAGACGTAAGCCGTAAGAGCTGTCGTAAGGGTTGTCGTAAGACGTAAGGAGCTGTCGTAAGGGACATGGTCATGTCCCATCTGTGCGTCTTACGTCTTACGGCAGGCCAATCAGAGTGCCTCATTACTACTGCCGGTGTCAGTCACGGGTTATTGCTTTTGTGGAAGTGTTTTTGACTTGGGGAAGAATTGCGGGCGTATTTGAAATAATCTTTGTTCGTGAATTTGAAAGATGGCGAGTTTAGACGAGCTTATCATTAACTGAAGCCTCATTGAATAATATTTGGATTGTTTCATCCCGCATTCTAACTAAATCTTTATCGTATGAACCAGATGCTTGGTTTATTTGGATGATTGGTGGTCTTGTAAGTTTTAAATGGCATATATTGATCGACACCCACCAATATCGTCCAAAATGTCAAAAACTCAGTGGCATGGACAGTTGTAATTCTATGATAAGATGAAAGGCTACACTGAAAGAAATAATGTAAATCAAAGATTGTCCTGCTCTTAACCTTCCCGGCCGCTTTATATATAGAAATCAATGGTTAGACAGTGGACTTATTAGTGCATTATAGTCCATAATGATCTTTGCTTTGGGTTTATTTGGTCATTTAATACCGAACAACATTGATTTGTTTCAGTCCTGATCACATCCCAGATAGCTTTGTTACTGTTTCTAGGTGTCTGAATGTAATTGCTATTTGCCATGATTTTACAATCTTTATACAATAGTACAAGGCACTCACTTTAAAGTGGACAGCTACCGCAATTCAAGGGGAAGTTGAGAGAGAATGCTAGTCTTCTTCAGCCTGTCCTTAACTAAGTTCATCAAGATGTTAAACTGAGAGATAGACATTCTGATAGTCTTCTTAAATAATTAAGTTCAAACAGTCAAGTAACAAAGTAAGGGTATAAAGTAATACTCAGAATAAGATATCAAATGTAGATTTCACCACCTTTCTTCAAGTCCATTCATTTATTCATGGAATAGGTTGTTATGGGCACCATGGATTGTTCTCATGTTGTCTGCAAAGTAGGATGGACCCAACACCTTCTCCTATAGTCTTACGTCTTTTCGATTGATGGACATGCAAAGCTGTTACTACACCTGCCCCCATTACGATAACGAACGTTGAACCAGTGGCGGCAATCTCTTGCGTTCATTTTCGAATACTTTATCACAAGAGTATATTTGTTGACAGTTTTCACTATTCTACGCCAGAAACAAATCGGCACTCATTTGTCTACAATATCCATGTGAATACAACCGGAGTGCTTCCGAATGGACCGTGATCGATGTCGATATTTTTACGGCATACGTCAGCATTGGAGATTGCCTGTCGTAAGGAAATCCTTACGTCTTAAGCGGCTTAAGCGTCTTAAGCGGCTTACGTCTTACGGCTTACGTCCATTGTAGAATGGGCTTTAGGTGTAAACTGGTTGGTGGTTAAGATGGAAAGGGAGTGAGGCACGGGGCTACATCACAGGGGTAAGAAGAATATATAAATTGGAGGTTAGGTCAAATGCTCACATTGTGGCGAATAATGGAGTATACCAGAGCAAGTGGTCAACGGGGAACATTTTAAAATCCGTCAAATCATTTGAAAGCAAAATATCGGGGGAGCACCGTCGTTCTACAATTTCGTATTTCTCCAAGAAGTCAAGTTTAAAACCTTTTATCTTGCACGTGTAAAGGCCGTTGTACACGGTACAATTTCTTGTACAAGATCTTGTACAATGCGCAAATTGTATCGTGTACGAGGGGTTCGTACAATTTCTTGTACAAGAAATTAGATCATGCTCTATATTATGGGATGAAACCGTCCAAGATCCACTCAGTAACTTCTGCGCATGACATGTGACGGTAGTGATGCGATCGTTTAATACTCGTAAGGTTGGTGTTCTGTGTTGGAGATCACTTTTATTACTATAAGCGTGGCAAAACTTCCATTTTTGTTGTATGTACATATCGTGATATTCTTTGTTGCTTCCATATTATGATATTCTTCGTTGCTTCCATATTGTGATATTCGTCTGTCGCGTCGGAAGTGTTTTATTTTTCAAAAGATGGGTTGGACACACTGGAAAACATTAAACCTTAATGAAATTAAGATGACGTTATTGAACCAAAAATAAATATATGCAACGAGCGAAAACATGATGCTTGGAAGATGAATGATGGGTTTCATGAGCCGATGAAAGAGTGCAAGTAACCAATCGTGCTAGAATTAATGGTAGCAAATCATTGTAACCCAGTAACTATGGCAGTATTTTCAAAATACTATCGTCATCGGATTCCGTGATTGGACAGTTGGACTGCTGTTGGACAGAAAACGATATCTGCGCATGTTATTGGCGCACAAATTGTATGAACATCTTTGATCGTGTACGACCGTGAACCAACTTCTTGTACAATATCTTGGTCAAATCTCGCCGTTCAATTTATTGTACACTTTATTGTGCAAGAAATTGTACCGTGTACAACGGCCGTAAGAATTGAGGTTTGAAGTTTCCCCGGTGTCCAGTCTCTAGTAGATGCTTAGCGTACATTGAAGTCTCATCACAGTATCCAACACACTTCTCATGTTCATTAACTCCGGTCACGAATTTTATCCCTTTTTGGCCCACATACACTGCGTTACAATCACCACACTCTATCAGGTACACTCCACTTTTATGCTCCACATCAATTTTGTCTTTAGAATTAAAAAGTAATTTGCTTAGTGTAGTCGGATTATAAAAAAGATCTTAAAAATATTTTTGGCTAAATGTCTAGCTATTACTGGGCTAATATTACCTAGGAAGGGCAGTTTAAACCATTTATTTGATTTTCCATGGGGAGATTGGTGCAAATGGGGAATATGCATGAAATTTGTTTCTCGAAGTTTAATGATGTACTTGATGAGAAATTTTCTCACGAATTCAAATATATAAGTCAACATTCTCTATGCGAGACACAAAGATTATTAAATGCAATTAAAGTGTTCCCGAAAATCGACGAAAGTCACGTGACCTGAAACACCTTCTGACGGCACTGCACGCTATAGGTTCCATATTGCTACGGATACAGACATTTATTTTCTAAAAAAAAAAACGAAGTGAATATATTGTTTTTAGGTTTTTAGCCGTTTCCCGAACGAAACGATGACTGAAAAAATACGTAAAAAAGCACATTCCGACATTTCCTTTGGTTGATTCCCTATTGGTGGCGTTCTTCTTAAAAAAACTAACGATTGCATAAACGTAGCTGAAATTCTTGGGCACCAAACAGGCATTATATAATTTATGGACGATTTCCTCGTTACCATCCATACTACTATTATAAAAATCGAAATAAAATCGTTTATTGCATTAAACAAATGAGAAAAATACATAAGTTTTTGCCAAGTATTCATTTAGTAGCGTACCTCCACGCATAAACAAATAAACAACGCCCTTAGTGATACCGTGCCGTGACGTCACGGGTCGAAAAACAATAATATACGTGAAATAATGGGTCAAGCTAATCGTAAACTGGGTTTCATCAAAAGAGTATTGGGTAAATGTGACGATCATGTACGAGAAATCAGCTACTTTTCCCTTGTTATGCCTCATTTGGAACATGCTGCTAGTGTATGGGATCCCTACGAAATCGGTCTAAATAATGAACTTGAACGTGTGCAGCGAAGATCGGCAAGATTTGTAAAGGGACGACAGGACAATTATATTAGCGTAACCAGTCTATTAAATGAATTAAAATGGGAATCATTGTCAGATCGCAGGTTGAAATTCAGACTTAATCAGTTAAATAATTTCCAATACCATATTTTCAGTGATGATGTTAAAAATATTTTGCGAACCCCAACTTACTATGGTAGACTGGACCATATTCATAAAGTTAGAGAAATTGATTGCCGAACTGACAGATTCAAAATGTTCTTTTTCCCTCGTACAATTAGAGATACGAATAACGGTAAATATGTCTTATCGGAGAGTAGCAATGAATAGCATTGGTAGCTTCATGTTGGTATGAGTACTTAAAGCTAACCCTACTAACAGAATGTTTTGAATGTTTATTTTGTAATTTCTATCTTTTTTAAATAGTGTATTTCTGACTACTATATTAATACTCTTCCTTTTTTATGCATGATATGTAGTGCATGTTTGGTGAGACATCACCCCCTGCCACACACCCTTGTGGTGGCTTGCAGGGTATTATGTAGATGTAGATGGCTCTCGCGATGAAGTCGCGTTTTTAAGCTGCAAAAAAGGTACAATTTTCAAAGAGTAATATCTTTGAAACACAACTTAATTGTTCAGCAAAATTTTCGCAAAGCACATTATAGGTAATAAACTTCACATTCAAAGAGTTATAAAAAATAGTGCATGTTCCCATTGCACAGTGACTTAGTCGCTTTTTACTTTTGAATTTTATTTAACATTTATCCACTGTATGTTCACTGTGGCCATTCTGATGAGCTATCATTTTTATGGTGTGCAGTTCTTCTTTAAATAAGCTATCCTGAAGTGGGATGCTCACTAACCGGTGTAACATAGAATTATTGGCAGCCAGTTTATCTACATCTACATGTACATAATACCCTGCCAGCCACCATAAAGGTGTGTGGCACGGGGTGAACTCTCACCAAACATCCACTACATATCATGCATGATATTTGTAATTTAAAATTAAAATAACAAAGCATAATACATGCAAAAACATGCTGTTAGTTGGGTTAGATTTAAGTCCTTATACACCAACATGCAGCTACCAATGTTATCAATTGCTACACTCGTACTAAATACAGTTACCGTTATTCATATCCCTAATAGTACGAGGAAAAAAGGACATTTTGAATCTGTCAGTTCGGTAATCTATTTCTGTAATTTTGTGATAATGGTCCAGTCTACCATAGTAAGTTGGGGTCCGCAAAATATTTTTAACATCATCACTGAAAAAATGGTGTTGGAATTTATTTAAGAGATTAAGTCTAAATTTCAACCTGCGATCTGACAATGATTCCCAATTTAATTCATTTAATAGACGCGTTTATGTGCGTAGTGATGGGATGAACTCTTGGGAATTATAGCATCTGTAAAAGTATCCTTGCGATAAATGGCAAACTGATGTTTACTGCCTGTAATGGAAATGGACAAATCTAAATAATTGAGGTAACCATTACTTAGTCCAATAATGAAAGTGATAGATTTATGCAGTGAGTTTAAAATTGATAAAAATTGGTCCAGTTGCCTCAAAGGACCAGTACACAAACAAATTATATCATCTACGTATCTATAGTGTTAATAAACATTGTTTAAAGGAGAGTGGTTTGAGTTAAATAACTTCTGTTCTAGAGAATCCATAAATATTTCCGCTAAAACTGGGGAAAGTGGGGATCCCATAGACAGTCCATGTCGTTGTTTATGAAAAATGCCATCGGACAGGAAATAATTTTGGTCGGTGCACAAGGTTAAAAGTTGTCCAAAGTCTTTCACAATGTCATCGCTGCAATCCGCTTTTCTTAGCCAGGATATTGCTGAGTCAATCGCCTAGAGTGAGGGGATGGATGTAAAGAGATCGCGAACATCGAAGGAGACTAACTTTCCATTAGGGCGTAGAGTCATACCTTTTAGTTTGGAAGCCAGATCGATTGAGTTTTTTATCCCATAAGTTGACTTAAAGGAGGAAACATTTCTCCAGAGAAGATTTAATTTAAGCGCAAGTAAGTGCGACGGAGCCGATATGTTTGACACTGCTGTTCGAATAATCGGCTTGTGCGTTTTCGGTAGACCATACATCCTTTGTGGTAATGGATTCATTTTTATTAGGCTCCGCTTTTCTCTTGGTGAGAGTCGCAACTGTTTAAGGAGCTTGGCTCGCGACTGCTGTTGTCTAAGGTATCTTATTAATTTAAGTACGAGTATATGTGATCAAAGTGATCCTTACTTCACAAAGAAAACTATATCTAAGCTATTGAAAGTCATAAGTATCACAAGAAATACGATGGAAAGTCGAAGGATTTATTTTTTATGACAATTTTAATCAGCTCTACGATGGAATCAATTCAGCATTTACGTTACAGAAATAAATTCATGTACTCAATGAATTTACTAATGTATAACACCAGAATATTACTATCAAAGGTTAGGTTATAATATTTTCCTGAAATATTTTTTAATATATCATTAGTAATGATATTATTCATGCGCCATACATTTTGGCTACAGCTACCGCAGCGCCACTTGAAGTCAACTAACGCATTTCGTTTGATATATGTGCAGAAATTGGTGGATTTAGCGAAAAATACGGTGGGTTGATACCTTTTTTTCCAGTTATCTTATTCCTTGTGACATTACGCATAAAATATCAGTTTTTTTTTGCAAAAATGACATGTCACTATGGTATTTTTAAACGTTATATTTCCATGTGATGGCCATTCTCGCCGTTAATCGTATGTAATTTCAAATGCAATTTGTGCAAAAAGGAGTATGGGTTGGCATAATTATCTTTACTTTATTAGATAGAGTAACTTTAGTTCTATAAGTGCTGAGAATATAAAAAATGACAAGACTTTCACTTTTCATATAAACGTCCTTAAGGTTGTTTTGAGAGTCTGTTGGAAAATGTTAGTAGGACCATTGTTCAGTTTTTGAAACCCATTTTCGGAGATAAACTGTTCGCACTTTTGAAGGTTATCATGCTTGTTTAGGATAACTATACTATTGCCTTTGTCAGCTATTGTGAAGATTAAATTGTGCTGATTAGAGGCATCTTTAATGTTATTCAGTAGTGTTTTGACTGATCGATCCTGCGGTCGGTTGTCCGAAGAAAAGTAATTATTAATAGTGTCCGCTATTTCTTGTTTTTTACCCAACGACTGTGTGAGCAAACCTACATCACAATCAGCTAAAAGATTACAGCAGCTGTTCGGTTAATCTACATGAACATCTACACGATACCCTGCAAGCTACCGCGAGGGTGTATGTCAGGGGGTGAAGATCACCAAGCATGCACTACTCACATGCAAACAAGCAACTATATTATCTCATGCAACTTGATTGTTAGTATCTATAGTATTTAAGGGGTTAATAAATGCACGATGCATCCTGTGGGTTGTAGTAGGGCGGTATAGACATTTGTTGTTAAAGAAGAAAAAAAAACTATTTAAGGTTTTCCCAATGCTCAAAAATTTAAGTCCCTGATGATGACACGTCAGTGTTGAAACCGGTCGGTTATTGAAAAAACGTATGGAAAATTACAAAGTTGATTTTTATTTTCAGTCATGGAAAAATTCCACAATGTGAGGGCCGAAGTTGTTTCATCCATTAAATCATCATGTTTAGTTGAAGTTCACATCAAGTGCACAAGACAAAACAGTTTGGCCACATTTTAGTTTAGCGGCGAACCATTGAAATGGTCAACGGATGTTTTTTAATTACCATATCACGAAACTCAGGACAATATCGTCGGCGGAGAAAATAATTTTTAGATTGATTTCGGTAGACAACGGAAAAACTTAAATTATGGAGCAAATATAATTCCAAATTTATCCAATGAAAGGAGTGATATCTAGGTGTTCTAGTGATCGTTCATGAAGTCTATAGCCTTTCCGGTCTAGAAAAATACCTGAGGTGCGGGAAAAAATTTTCTTGCCACTTTTGAGCACATGTGGGATCACTAAAAATATATGCTTAAAAAATGTTGTTATATAATAATTGTCATTTATATAACTTTGGTTTTACTTATTTGGAAGGGAATGCTACATATTACATTCTTCAGGTAGATGCAATTTCACTAATACATATTGTCTTTTATACCATTCTCAGGTGCAAGAATGTCCACCTCCAATGCAGAACTACGCTGCACTCACCGGGAACAAGGAAGATAACCACGAAGTAAAATCAGATAATCCAATGCTGGAGGACCTTACAATTGACTGCCTACTACTAGATTCGTTTGTTCTGGATGAACACCATCTCGATGGCCTACAGAACCTCACACGCCTCGAAATATGGTGCCCCAGTTTAAACAATCTCAGTGAGGGACTCCTGTCTGGCGTATCTAGGAATATTCAAATAATCATCATAGATGGCACCTCGTTAGAGACCTTGCCCGACCACTTCTTCTCCAGCCTCAACCGTCTAACAACCATCTCCTTGAGGGAGAACAGACTGAAGAGGTTCCAGGGAAGTCTCGTACTGGACGCTGGAATGGTATTATCGTTGAACCTTGGAAAGAACAGAATCGAATTCGTTGATGAGGACATGTTCATGCACACCCCCTGTCCCCTCTCCCTGGACGTAAGCCGAAACAGGATCAGGGACATTCCGGCCAGCCTCTGTTGCTTACGAGGCTTGAGGGAGCTCTACGCCAGTGACAACCTCATCCGTATCCTCCCTACAAACTGCCTCCAGAACCTGGTCCAACTACAAGATCTGCGATTGCAAGGGAACCGATTTGTCAACTAGACTCCAGCTGGAACGAGATGACCACAATCACTGCCGGCTTGAAGTGGGTCAGCGGAGATATGGACCTTTACTTGCGCAGTACATCTTATAGTGACATCGGACTAAATGGTGACATGACCGGAGGTGACGTCATAAGACATTTTTTCAGCTCAAAGTTGAATTCACATCGCAGAGATGTCCAGTCACAAGGTTTGAACTTCACGACAAGAGGTCAACATCCAATTCCAGAGTAATGTGATCAATACATGTACAAATGAATCACTGTTTTGGTGTCAGATAAAGTATTGCCTGACTCAGATGCGATGACCTATGGGCGAACCTATCCCTCGGACCATAAACTCTCCACTCTAACGTTTTTGGAACGTGGCCTGGAGATAACAAGGTTACTTGATCTGTCTCGCAACAGCATCTCGAGAATTCATCCAGAATCGTTCTCTGAGAACTTCAAGGTACAGCATCTCATTGCGTCCGACAACCTTCTCACGGACGTCTCAGAGATTCTACTGCTGGCTGACGCTGACCTTGCATTTCTGAACTTATCCGGAAAACTTATAAGGATGCTGCGATCGTCCTTGTTCATCATTGTGCCGAATATTCGGGAAATAGACCTCAGCAACAACAGGTTCGTTCTATTTTCTACTTCACTTCTATGAACATAACTTATCCCATATTTTTGATTTCAATGTAATCATGTATTCCATTACTCATGTATGCTATTCTCCTGAACTCCATTTAACCCAACTCTAAACTCTGTCCCAGCTCTGATGGTGCGGTGACAGGAGGAAGCCCTTATTTTATTCGCTACATCTCTATAATTACAGAGCTATTTTATGATTATTTTTTGTACTCCTCTACGTTAACGATGGTACATAATGATTATGTGCTCGGATTTTAGAGCATGAATCGTTCAACGTAGGACTGGCAACTATAAAAACATTTATACTCTCATCCCGTTTAATTGTAGAAGTGGTGATATATATTTTTTATGGTAGATATTTGGATAATAATTTCTGCAGCCTATGAATCGCAAGATACCATTTCGGGTTACCTTAGAAAAAACGTAATAAGTTTGTTTCCCATATTTTTGTTGCAAACTCTAACAGAGTTAGTATAATAAAAATGCATGGATTTTTTCTTTATTCGATCCTCCGAATTGTTCTTGAGTTATAAGACGCGTAAAACTGATGTTTGTAACCCTATCGGAAAAAGTGGGCGTTCAAAGGACTCGTACGTCATCCACTTCGTCCAATCAGAACCCAGAATGAATAGCTCCTTCGCCTTAGGGAGGTAAGTATGTAGGTCCAGTGTGCGTTTTATACATCCGACCCATTGATATTTGGTCTAGGTGATGTTAAACGACAGGACAAAGAGTGCGGAGGACATTAGCAAATTACGAAAAGAGAATTAATTTATATTTGTTGAGTTTCCCAGTCGTTTTGAGAAAATTGTCGGCTAATATCACAGGGAAGATTCAGTGTGACAGACATTAGGATGTGTCCTGAAGTTCAGTTCTTGTTGTAAAAGTCCTGGTCTCGCATTAATATAGATAGTAGGGTATATCTTGAACAGCATGCGGAGAATTAAAAGGAAACTGATCAAAAGAGATATTTAGTGATGGGAAGGAGCCGTATTTAAAGCAACACACGGATAAAGAGTGACTAAAAAAAATGTAAATTGGAGGGGTGGGCGGACGCCTTCTGGAGCCCCCCTGGCACTTAGACCTCTTTTAGATCCATTGTGCCAATCCACATTTAACCTGCCCGCCACTCGCAGGCAGGGGACAAGAGCACCACAGTAGAGGTATGGAAGGGGGATACCCATCCAACCTCCGTCCGAGCCCAACGTTGCTTAACTTCGGTGATCTGACGGGAACAGGTGTATTTTTTTTCATTTGTTTATTTCATGATTAAAGTCACACAGTCAAAAGTTTTTTACACATAATTTTCTGAAATATTTCTACTAACATTCAGACAAAAGTGTTAAAATAAATACAATATATATTACTTTTTTTAGTTTCTGCTATGGTTTAACATTTTAAGAGAAGAGAAAAAAAAATTTAACCTTGCAAATCAGTATATAGAATTTTTTTTTTGAAACGTTTAAATACAAATATCTATTAAAAAACATTTTCTAACCATTTTTTTGACTGTCAGCTGAGGGTACCCATTTATTTATATGAAATATTATTGTTCTAAGTTCTTCTATTATATTTTCCTTTTTATTTTTGTTGTATAAAAAATTCGAAACCAGTTCAGATAGTATTACATTTTTACTGCTTGGGAAGAAGTTAAAGTTCAGTTTAACCAAATCCTTGTCCCCGATGTCCCTCGCTCCAAAGGTGTCAAATTCTTTGAAAATTCTTTTGATTGTTTTCCATTCGCGGGATTCCGGGGAGCAGCCTAGGACGTCGTGGGTCGTGTCGTCAACACGTCCACAAGCGGAACAAAGTGGGGAATCAGTGAGTTTGAACCGTGTTTGATTTGTTGGTCAAAGGTCATTTAACGTAAGGAACATCTCACTTCTTTCTCCTGCGGGGCCCCTCAGCTTTGAGAAATTGGCCCATGATATCTTTCCCGGTGGGGGAAGGTCCCCGATATATTTTCTTGTGGTTTCGTTGTCGTATATTTTTTTGTGTTTTCTGAACCTGAGTATTTTATCATAAAATCTTTGGCATCCTCGATTGTCTCACGAAAATAGCGAATTTTTTTGCTTTAGTTAGGCTTTCGGTTAGTAGCATTATTCTTGCTCTATCGTCATTTCTAGTAATATCTGCTGTTTTATAAGAATATTATTTTGGCCTTTCTGAAGGCGTTTACTAGTTTTAGACCACCTTTCAATGGCGAAGCATACATTCTTTCCCTTGCGACTTTTTTTATGAGGCCACACCAGATTATTTCATTCGTATACTTTATAATTTCTGAATTCGCTTTTGCGGTCAATGGCCAGACATGGGCGGGATACCATATCACCGGGAGTAAGAATTGGTTTACTAAATTTATTCTACCGGTTATCGGTATTGTGTGCTGCGCTGTTCTATTAATGTTATATCTTATTATTTTTGTGACAAGTTGCCAATTTCTTTCGACCGTTTTAAAGTTGTCCCTTTCCCACCATAAACCAAGGATTTTCAACCCATTTGTACGAGGCCAGCCAAAAGTCTCTTTTAAAACGCCACCCCATTAATGTTCAGGAGTTTTGATTTTGTCCCATTAACTTTAAGACCCGAGTATTCGTATACTCGACAGATATCGCTTATTTTCTGTAGGTCGTTTTCACTTTTAATAAAAATCGTCATATCATCTGCATATGTGACCGCCGTGTATAGTTGTCCGTGTTTTCTTATTCCGATGTATTGCTGTTCTAATGCCCTGATCATTGGGTCGATTGCTATCGCAAAAGGCAGCATTGATAATGGGCAGCCTTGGCGCACTGAGTTTTTTATTCTAAAGTTTTCTGATTTTGCCCGTCCGATCCTGATTGTGGATTTAATCCCATCATACATTATTTCTATGACTCTAATTAGTTCTGGCGGGAATGCCATTTATTTCATAATTGTCCTAATCCACTCTATGCGAACTAAATCAAAAGCTTTTTCAAAATCGATGGCTAAAATCTCCATCGTTAGTGTGGTCTTTTCTCCTATTGACGACAAATAGATATCTCTAATGAGCGTGCACGCATCAATTGCGCTCCTTTTTTTAATGCCTGCATATTGATATTTATTTAATACTTTTTCTGCTAGAAGTTCCATTTTGTACCTAATTATATGCGCTAAAATTTTGTAATCACAATTTAGCAACGATATTGGCCGGAAGTTATCCAGGGTTTTTGGGTGTTGGGTTTTTGGAATTAGCCTAATCGTCGCCGATTTCATCTCTACCGTTAAATGGCCTTTTTCTATGATTTCGTTAAATACTGTTAAGAGCGCCGGACTTAGTTCTTCCCAGAAGTACACGTAAAGTCCAAAAGGGAGTCCGTCATTGCCTGGTGCCCTTCCTTTTGTTAGCACATGCTTTACAGTATTGAGTTCGTCCTTGCTAATCGAGATCGAGAAACTCTCGTCTTCGTTAAGCCTAAGGAGGAGTGGGATGGGGGGAGCTTCCTCGTCTCTCCACTCCCCGTATCGGTTGTATCGCTCTTCAAAGTGGTTTTTCGCATTGAGGAGAAGGTCGTGCGGTGTGGTAGGGGTCTCTTGGTTGCTATTTCCCGCCTCATTAATTCTTTCTGCTTCCCTCATCTCCACATTCGCAGTCATGCGTCGTAGTGTTGCTAACGATAGAGCTTCCCATCGGTCCTCATGGATTTCTCTCTGCCACACTCGTGGGGCGTACTTGTTTATTTCCCAGCGAAGGATTCGTCTTTTAAGTTCTTTCATTTTCCCATTAAAATTTTTTGGTTTATCTTTTGACATCATCATTTCTTTAAGCGCTTCCCTATAAAAAGAAATTGTAAAATTTTGTTCTTTGTAAAAGTCTCGCGTAATATTTTGGAGTTTTTTAGTTAGTCGTTTTTTAAAAATATTTTCCCACCAGAAGAGTGGGCTTTTTTCTATCATTGGGTTATTTAATAGAGTTTTGATCTCGTGACGGATTTTCTCTAAAATATCGTTATCCTCTAGGATTTTGGTGTCTAGTCTCCAAGTTCTTTCCGCCCCTTTTTGCATTTGTTCGTTTTTTTCCCCTTCGCTTAGATTTATTTCTATTTTCATTTTTACTATGTTGTGGTCTGAGAGTGTACAGGGGATCGTTTCGAAGGTCCTTATTTTTTTTGAGATTAGATGCGAAGTGAACAGGTAGTCAATTCGGTTTCTCGAGGTGCTTCCACAGCTGGTGTACTCAATCACGTTTGGCCGGAGCGCACAGGCCGCATCGGTTGCCTTTATTGATTCAATTAGAACCCGTAGTGCTTTGGACGTTTGGTAAGTGACCTTCGTTTGGTTTGCGTCGCTGTCTTCCCTTCTATATATTGCATTTAAATCGCCACCTAGGATTGCCTTTCCCGAAAACCCGATTAGATACGGTGGCAGAGTCACAGTGAAGAATACTTCTCTCTCTCGTCTATTACCAGCGGGGGCGTATGCGTTCACGATGTGTGTGTCTTTGATCATTAAGGATATTATTCGCCCAGACTCATGCCTTCGCACGTTTCTCACAGTTAGATTCTTTTTTACTAGGATTGCAGTTCCTAAGTGTGAATCCCCGAAGTTATCAAATGTATTGTAGTTTTGGTCTTTCCAAATTGCTCCCTTTCTGACTTCCTGGAGCAAGATGACATCGGGGAGTAGTTCCTTAAGGCTACTTTTTAACATCTCTATTTTTTGAGGGTTAATAACCCCGGCAACATTCAGAGATACGAAATTGACGTGTGACGGGTTAGCAATATTCAATTTACCCTCAGCTGACTCACATTTGTTTTTTTGTGCCATTTTCTTGTTTTTTGGTGGTGTTTCCGCGGTTCTCCGGACTCTCCCAGGAACTCTCCGTCCTTGAGGGTGTGATTCCTCGTTTCGCGAGCTGGACATTCAGCCTCGTGGCCCTTCTCGGTTCCAACGTCAAGGCTCCTTCCATCTCCGATTGTCCGGGTTCCTGCGTGGTGAGGGACCTGTGAAAAGAAATTTTGTCTGGGAGCTTCCCCCCCCCACCCTTTCTCTGCGCCGCCCCACCTCTTTCTTTCCCAGGAGCCGTTTTATTTTTCTTTTTGGTTCTCTCTATTAACTGGGGTATTCCAGAGCTTTGCGTTTCTATATGGGGGGTCATGTATTCTACTCCCGCAAACAAAGTTTCCCCCGAACCCCATAGACTCCCCAATATTTCCTGTTCCCCTCCCTCTCTCGGGGCCGTTGTTTTTAATTTCTTTCCTTTCTCTTCTTCAAGCAGGGGCCCCTCTCCATACTCTGCTCCCCCCTGGGTCCCGGCACCAGTGTGCTGGCTAATCACTTGGGCTCCTTTCCCTGGCTGCTCCCCTCCCTCCCCCTCCACTGTGACCTCTCGTTCCCTCCCTATTGAGGGTTCCCCAGAAACTAGCCCATCCCCTTCTACTCCTACCGCCTCATCAAGGGACGCTGCAACAGCCCCATGCATTGCTGCTTCCGCCCCATTCTCTGAAGACCTTGGGCTCCGCTCACTGTCCAGGTCTTGGGATTCCGGCATTCTCTGTCCCTCCTTTGCGGTGTGTGTCGGCAGCTCCATTTCATCCTCCCCGGTCTCCATGACCTCTACGTCGTGGTGTTGCGTTGACCGGCCTTCTCCCTCATGCCCTTGTGCCTCCTCCTCCGCTGCCTCCCCCTCACGCCGCCCCATCAGCTCCTCATCTGCATCGGGGGTTGCGGCTTCACCTGTTTTCATGATTTCCATGTCTTCTCTCTCTCCCTCATCCGCCCCCCTCCCGCCGTCACGCTCCGCCCACCTCTCTGCACTGTCGTACATTGCTATGTCTACCTCCAAAGTATTCTGCCTATGGATTAATTCCGCAGCTGGCTTTTTGGCCTTTTGTTTTCTATTCTGGCGTCTTTTTCTCTTTTTTTTTGCCCATCGGGCACCACCTCCTCTCCTCTCTCGTCCAATGATGTCTGCGACTGGTTATCCTCTCCCTCACTTTCGGATGGATCAGTCACACTTATTGGTCCTGCCGTCCCCGATGGTCCCGGTCTATTTTCCATTGTCACCTCCTCTTCTCTTCTGGCAATCGCCTCCGCGGTTTCTTCTTCTTCTGCAGCGTCTCCTACTCCCTGCCTCAAGGCATCTACGTATCGCGTAGACCCCATCAGACGTGGACATTTAATTCGCACGTGGTCGAAGGCACCACAACGTGAGCAAGTTATTTTTTGTCCCTCATAGTGTATTAGGGCCCTTTCCGTGGATATTGGTATGTAGCTAGGAATGTCACTTTCCAAAATCACTTTAACTGTTCTAGTTCCTGTATAACAGTGGTATTTTAAGCTACCTCCCCAGCGGTTTTCTTGGTATCCTACCACTTTTCCGTATTTTCCTAGTTCCTTTTCTACCTCCGACCTCGTTACTTCGAAAGGAAGTAGGCATACTTTCACAAAGGTTGCCCTTTTCGTAGCCTCTTCAACGGACGCCTTACCTAGTCTGTTGGTTCTGGAGGGGAAGTCTAGGTCTCCATTCACCTTCCCCAACACTCGATCCATGATCTTCTCTGTAATCACCTTCACAAAGATTTGTTTTCTGGAGGAGCCGAACTGAATCCCGGACACTTCTTCTGTCGAGAGCCCAAGATAAACATGAATAAAATCATGGACCTCAAAGGCCATCGGTGCACGATCCATTCCTTTCACTGTTATCTTCAGTGTGTTCTTCCGCTCGACCGGCATGTCGGGAGCAGAAGAGAAAAGCACTTATTTCACTAATAAACACAAAATGGATTTGCGTGCCTAGGAAGATCCTAGGCACACACAAAAGCACGTCTAGGCACTCGATTAAGTGGAAAATTATCCACAGGAACGTTATAAAAACGCTCCCGGCGACCGAGAAATTCTCGATCGCCGGTGAACGAAACACTTGACCTTCGCCGCTCAGAACTCGGGAGCTCGCCGAAGGCACGTCCTTCTCCTTCGAGTGTATCAACGTGGCTAGGTCCTTGCCCATCGATAGAGAGTGACTAACTACCAGGGCCGACGGTACTATTGTGGAGGCAACCTCGAAAAGGGATCAACTCCTAAGAAAATGGCCCGGCGCATAAGAAAAAGGCCGGGCATCTAACGAAAGGTCCCGCATTTTTTGTGGATCAGAGAATAGAATTTCGACGAAAGAGAATTTAAAGGTGTGAGAATGTGTTTCAGTAAGCACCTGTTTCGATTATAAGGGCCCGGGGCTAATTCTGGGGTGGGCCTTAGTCCCGTAGTTGTGGGGTCCCCCCAATTCCGATGCCGCTGTTCAATACCTTCTCATGTGTATTCTCTTTGCAGAGTTGTAAAGGTTACCGAGAAATTTCCAACAATATGTCGCTACATTTTGACAATCACTGAAACTTTCCTCGCAGATTGTCCCTCTTGCCAGAGGACATCTTCAAGCCCTTCAACATCACAGGCCAAGATGGCTCTAGGTCTCTGTGGCTACTCAACCTGGAGGGAAATCTATTGGAGTCGTTACCGGAGTTAGCCCTGCCGAGTCTGAGGTGGCTGTATCTATCCAGAAACAGGCTTACACATATCCGGAGTGATGTTCTTCATGGATAGCAACAACTCGAGAAGCTGCACCTGTTGCACAACCTCATCGAGATTTTTGATGGTATCAACGGTTGTTGAATAATAGTCGCGACAATGCTCTGAGAGATTAGACAAAAGATGGATGTTGATTCGTCTTACATTTTTCAATTATATTCTTCTGTGCAGGAAACCATTGGTTCCTTTTAACAGCTTTGAGAAGTTGCTGAATACATGGATAGCCATTTGGTGTCATAAATAGCCTATTTTCCTAAAACGAACTCGCCTTCCTGTGAAAATTAAGATGTAGAGACCTAAAACAGCATTGATTGTGCAAAATAATTCATTCCCAACACCACTACACACATTCTGGTTCCATAAATTTCTTATTGGAGGTTTGGTTCATTCCTAGTATCGGAATTCGATAGTCGCCGGAGAGAAATTGAAGAGATTGAATTGTCAGGAAACCGACTGACGGCTTTTCCTGTCAATGCACGAATCTTCCACGAACTGTGGGATCTGAACCTATGTGGGAACAGTCTCCAGGAGTTTGCCAATCCCCTGATAGTATTCCCATTCTATGTTTATCAAGGTAGAGAAATATACGCAATTGGACCTTTCCAGAACCAGAATGAAGTCGCCCAAATGCGAAATATTTCATGCCTAAGCATTGAAAATAATTTCTTGGAATTTACTTATGGGAATATTTCTAAAAGGGAGAACGACTGACGTTGTGCGGCGAATGGCCCTCTGAAAGGTCAAACATGGTGGATTACCTCATCAACCTTCACTCGGTGAATGTGCCACTGAAGTCCCAGAGTACATACCGTTAATGTTTCAGCAGGACAACATCTACATATATTGTTTAATACAGGACACATGAATGAACATGAATCACCAGCAGAGGAACGAATTATGCTCGATACGATATTGACCATGGTCCCATCTGATACTTATAGTGGTTTTTGTCTTGTTTTTATTTGTTCAATGACAATGTCTTCCTTCTTCTTCTGCAGGCATCCGCAGTCGGTCGCTGGGAAGGCGTTGTCGGAACCTGAGACTTGGATGCATCACTTGCTTCCACTGTTGGGCCTCTGTGCTTCCCTGAACGAGGGTCAAGAGCCCTGGGACTCTTGGCCGGCCAGAGGTCAACGGGGTCCACCTCGGAAGGGAGTCAATCCGAGCGGAGGAAGATTGTGAACATTGCAGTGGGATACAGCGAAGAGATTGAGAATATTTCCGATCGGGAGTGAATGGAATCAGATTCATGTAGCCACACCAACCTTCAGTTCTGAGACCATGGGTCGAATTACATTTCTTAATTCATCCGCATGAATATATGTGTTATTTAATATTAGTTTGTATCATCGAAACATCTGCTATGGTTATCAACATGCTCAATACCTGATAAGGATTTGATGTGTTTTCCTTCCTTGTAATGTGATCAACTCTCCTTCATCTTATCATAGTAACTTTCGTCGATCAATGCACGAATCACAAATGTCCATAGTGCAGTTCTGTATTTCTCCCAATTACGTATTCCACACGGAATGTCTCATCAAATCTAACATTGCATCAACAATGAATACTCAATCTTTTGCAATGAAGAATTCTTTTCTCTCGGCAACATTAACGTACCACGCTACTTCAATAAATTCAAACCTATAGGCATATGACATATAATGCACAAAACCCGTTGCGGTTCTTGTACACCATTGCGGGTGTTGTTTTAAGTGAATTGGAAATGTACTTTTTGTGAGTTCCTCGTTTGAAACGTAATGCATCTTGTAGAGTGGGTTTAAGTTACGTCATTAAGTCTAGAAAAGGTGGCTGAAGTATTAAGTCAGTAATAGTATCATTCAGATCATAATTTTAAGGACGACAACCGGATGATCGCTTGTGGACCCTCCCCAACAGTTCCGAATCCCTGGACGTCACTCTTTATCCGTGCGACGCTTTAAATACGGCTCCTTCCCATCACTAAATATCTCTTTTGATCAGCTTCCTTTTAAATTGCAGCATGCTGTTGAAGATATCCCATACTCTCTAAATTTATGCGAGACCAGGACTTTTCCAGCAAGAACTAAATCTCAGGACACATACAAATGTCTGTCAAACTGACTCCTCCCTATGATATATGCCGACAGTTTTCTCAAAACTGCTGAAACACTCAATAATTATAGATGCATCCTTAATTTGTAATTTTATTAATGTCCTCTCGCGCTCTTTTTCGTCCTTTGACCACCACCAGAAATTCATGTCTCGGATGTGTAAAATGCACACTGCTCCTCCATTGTTACTTACCTACGACGAAGGAGCTATTCAGTCCTTGTTGTGATTGGACGAAGTGGATGACGTACCAGTCCTTTGCCCGCCCACTTTTCCGAAAGGGGTAAAAACATCAGGTTTCGCGGCTTATAACTCGAGAAAGACTCGAAGGATCGATTTAAGAAAAATATTTGTATTTTTATTTAACGAACTCTATCAGAGTCTGCAACAAAAAATATGGTAAACGACCTCATTACAATTATTCTACGTAAGGTACCCCGAGATGTCATCTTGAGATCATTACTACAACACGTACTATCTAAATATCAAAAGTATGGGATAAGTTTTGTTCATATTAGTGAATAGTAAAATTGAACAAACGTTGTTGCTGAGGTCTATTTCCTGAAGATTCGGCACACCGATGAAGAAGGATGTCCCCAGCGTCCTTACAAGGTCTCCGGATAAGTTCAGAATTGCAAGGTCAGCGTCAGCCAGCAGTAGAGTCTCTGAGACGTCCGTGAGAAGGTTGTCGGACGCAATGAGCTTCTGTACCTTGAAGTTCTCGGAAAAAGATTCTGGATGAATTCTCGAGATGCTGTTGCGAGACAGATCAAGTAACCTTGTTATCTCCAGGCCCCATTCCAAAAACACTGGCGTGGAGAGTTTAGGGTCCGAGGGATAGGTTCGCCCATAGGTCATCGCATCTGAGTCAGAAAATACTTTATCTGACATCAAAAAAGACAATTTTCTGATCACAGTACTCTGGAATTGGATGTTGGCCTCTTGTCGTGAAGTTCAAACCTTGTGACTGGACATCTCTGCGATGTGAATTCAACCTCGAGTTGAAAATAAGTGTTGTGTCGTCACCACCGGACATGTTACCATTTACTCCGCTGTCACTATAAGATGTGCTGTCATAGCGAAGGTCCATATCTCCGCTGACCCACTTTAAGCCGGCAGTGTATGTGCTCATCTCATTCCAGCTGGAGTCCAGGTTGACAAAACTTTTCCCTTGCAATATCAGATAGTGTAGTTGGACCAGGTTCTGTAGGCAGTTTGTAGGGAGGACACGGATGAGGTTGTCAACTGCGTAGAACTCCCTCAAGCCTCGTGGGCAACAGAGGCTGGCAGGATGGTCCCTGATCCTGTTTCGGCTTACGTCCAGAGATAGGAGACAGGGGTTGTACACGAATATGTCCTTATCGACCAATTCGATTCTGTTCTTTCATAGCTGCAACGATTTTACCATTCTAGCGTCCCGTAGGAGACTTCCCTGGAACTTCTTGAGTCTGTTCTCCCTCAAGGAGATGGTTATTAGACGGTTGAGGCCGGAGAAGAACTGTTCTGGCAAGGTCTCTAATGAGGTGCCAATTATGTGGACTATTTGAATATTCCTGGATACGCCAGACTAGAGTCCCTCTCTCAGATTGTTTAAACTGGGACACGATATTTTGAGGCGCGTGAGGTTCTGTAGGCCAACGAGATGGTGTTAATCCAGGACAAACTAATCTAGTTGTAAGCAGTCAATTACAAGTGTCTCCAGCATTTGATTATCTGCTTTTTATCGTGGTTATCTTCCTTGTTCCTGATGAGTGCAGCGTAGTTCTGCCTTGGAGGTGGACATCCTTGCACCTGCGAAAATTATAAATGACGTTTAGATATTAGTGACATTACATCTACCTTAAGAATATCTAGATGTAGCATTCCTTCCAAATAAATAAAACCAATGTTGATGCATTTAGGTAATACTGTTAATTGTTATTTTCCTTACTGCTCTTTTCTCTTCAAGTTGACAAAATTTTTGACTGTAAAGAACCACATAAGTTTTAGTGTAGTCAATAGTTTTGTTAGATGGTTTAATAAATTTTTAAAATAATTTTTTAATATTTGAAATAAATAAAAATTTCTGATTGCTTTTATTAGTTGAAATTTCAATTTAACATGAGGACAGCTAATGAAATAGAAATCACGGAATTCTTTGTAGGAATTTTAAGTCACGAAAATATTTTCAATCCCAATACTATTCTATGGCGAAAAAAAGCATTCATTTCCATGAATTAGGGAAAAAATTAAGATTTTATAAAATTTATTTTAACATTTATTCCGTGTTTGTACAGCAGAGGTTCTCAAACTCGTGCTTCTCTGCTTATCCTTAATAGGAACATGTAGTGAATACAAATTAAAAAATAATTTTTGATTTTTGAAATAAATAAAAATTTCTGATTGCATTTATTAGTCGAATTTTCATTTTAACATGAGGACAGCCGAGGAAATAAAAATCGCGCAATCCTTCGTCATGGGATATTAAGTCACGAAAATAATATCAATCCAAATATAAGTCTTTGGAGAAAAAAACATTTAGTTCCATGAATAAAAGTAAAAATTAAGGTTATATAACTTACATTTTAACCTTAGTTGCCATATTTGTAAGACAGAGCTTCTCTAACTCGTGCATCTCTGCTAATCCATGACGATGTCTCCACGGAAAACAGGAACATGGGTCCATAGCGATGGCAGAGTACAGGTATGAGTTCCCAGCAACTCCTTGAAAGAAAAAGAAAACTCTGAGTGTACTTGAAGCTTCCTCGAAATAACTCGGGTTATGCTGATTTCTCTTTTTCTGCCCAGAGTATGAATGCATATGAAGCTCTTTATTAGTCTTCTTGCTTTTATATTAGCTGTTTATTAGTCACCAGTTTCATACCAGAATCGAATTGAACCTCATACTCTAAAGATATTTGCGTTTGCCCTTCGCGGACAAGATGACTGAGCAAGAGGAAGGAGAAAGAAACCGCATCCTTGTCAGTCTTCGGGATGTCCCCTCCGAGGATGAAGGAGATTCTACTGCTTCGGAGGAAGAAGATCTTAGAAGGTCGGAGCACGACACGGAGACAGATGAAAGACCCTCATCTGATGAAGTGTGTAGTGCCAACGAATCTCTCAATAGGTCATCCTCATTAGATCTTTTGGAAAAGACAAGGTAACGCGTAGGAAAAGGCTCCTATCTTCAATCTTCACACAGAGTTAGGTCCCCGCAAGTGAACATTGCCTCTAGTTCGTCGGGACCACTACTACGGGCAAATAATGCGAAAACCCCCAATCAATGATACACTTTTTAGATGATGTTACAGTACGTCTTGTTACCTCAAGCACAAGTACTTATATCTCCCGAATTGCTTCGCTAATCTGTAGAGATTGAGATGCAAAACTGACCGATGAAGAAGAGAAGATGGTCTTTCATAGGTGACCTTATTTTGTCAGCTTCCATTCGTTCTGGACATCAAAATATCCTCGATGATTTATGGTACAGAGATTGGTGTGGAATCTAAATATTTTATACTTACTTACTTACTTGAGTTTTATTTTACCTGGGCGGGATAGGACGTTACCGTCCTTTCCACCCCCCGCCCAGGGCATAAAAGATACATGTCTTATAACATTATTGGTTCAAGTAGGTACAAAGTAAAAAATGTATAGTTATCACATTGTAAAATGTAAAAAAAGGACAAAACATTTTATCTTACACAAATCATAAATATTACAGGCGGGATTCATCGAGTTGCACATGTGAGTAAAAAGAATATTAATAAAAAAAGATACATTTGTGAAAAGCGTATCTAGCGCTAGGTACAAAATTGATTCTATTAAAAAAACACAAGTATAAAGTTCTATAAAGTGAGTATAAAAATAGCAAAAATCCTTATTAAACCTGAATGAAACCAAAACAGCGTATCAGAGATGACAACCAATGGAATAAAAACTATGTGATTATGCCATAAATATAACATGAATTGATCAAAAATATATTAAAATAATAATAAAAATTAGTAATATATATGTATATGAACAATAATTTTAAAAAAGAATGATAAAAATAAGAAGAAAATGATAAAAGATGAAAAATCAAAAGTACATAGATGGATTTTCACGAGACGTAAGTTTTCAGCAATAGTTTATGAAGCCTCTTTCTCGAGTAATTTGTTTTTAACTCCTTTGGCAATACGTTGTACAGATTATACTACAATCATTACGAAGAGGTTTTTGTTCCTCTTGCTTTGGGTCCTCTTCGACGAGGTAACAGACAGATCGCAAATACGTGAGCATGACGAATTCACTGCTTTCCGAAATGTTTTTGAAACTTTTATCTCAAACTGTAAAAAATGTAATGTACGTGAGCATGTCGAATTCACTGCTTTCCGAAATGTTTTTGAAACTTTTATCTCAAACTGTAAAAAATGTAACGAAAGAGAAGGGGATCGGGTTAGTGTGGTGGCTAGAGTCCTGGCCTCCCATCCCGAGGGCCCGGGTTCGATTCCCGGCAGTGGCGGATTTTTCAGTGGAAAACCGGTCCCCACCTGAGTGCCTAGTGGAGGGCATTTCAAGTACAGTACTCCGTCCTTCGGATGGGACGTTAAGCCGTGGTCCCCTTGGCGCCTGTCGTTAAGAGTAGGCTAATGCCGACGCCGGGTTTCTCTCCACCCTTCCTGCGTTCCTTGAAAACTCCTACCATTACCCTATTACCAACCTATCCTATGTGGCGCAAATGTCCTCATCTGTCGGTCGCTTCCCCTAAATAACCAGCCAACGAATGAGAAGAGCTAACTACAATTGATGAGCAACCGTTTTCTTGCCGAGGTAAAAGACCCTTTCGTCAGTTCATCCCAATAATAACATCGAATTTGTGTTCAGAGATCGTGAAACCCTTTGTGCTCTAATTTTGAATGAAACGCGAATTTTGAGTTTGTGTAAATCCAAGTAATAAAAATATTGCAAATACTTTTGTGAAAAAAGTAATTAGCGAAAATATGAAGATCAAATTAGCATTCTGCGACTGAGAAAACGTATATTTGTTCGCATTAATCGTGATGTTTTAGATAAGAGTTAATTTTAATTAAGTAAAAAAATTGCAAAACTTTTTGAGAAAAAATTAGTTTAGAAACATTTTGACTTTAAATTCATATTCAGCAACTCGAAAACCTCTATAGACCAAATTTCATATGAATTGGACATTTTTAAATCCAAAATACCAATAATTAGGGATCCAGCACCGCTGTGCGGCGTGACGCCGTGCATTCCTCAAAAACAACCGTGAATTTCACGGTACAGTCCATTTCGAGTATACGGAATTTTAATTTCTAGAAGGAGTTTAACCATGAATGAAGTAGGTAAGGTGCTGTGCTTGTACATACTTTTAATAATGTGGATATAATAAGATGGCCAATTCCAAGTGAAAAATTATACAGGACTGGGCATTGAACTATTGACCGTCACGATGACACATTAAGAAGTAAGCCTTTTTGTTCTGGAATTTTAAAATTTTTGTCTTGAAAAGTCTTGAAAAAGTCTTGAATTTCTTTTCCATATATTAGTAGACACCATGTAAATATGACGCTGCCGTTGCTAATTGCCTCCTGTTTTCGCTCGCAGTGGCACGATTACATTTTGTTTGTTTATAAAAATATTTTAACAATTTTGATTCCCTCTTACATTCATGGGGTTATGACCACGTTAGTCAAGTTGTTATTCGCTTTTAAAACCCGTGCCATCCGATTTTGATCCAGACGAGGAACTTTGCTTTGGTTTGTATTTTTGTGCAGCTTAGTGATTCCTGTGCCGGTGTCCGCCAGTAAATTGGCCTTTAACTTTTCCTTCGATGCCTTTTCAGTAATTTTCAACTTCCCAGAACTATCAGGACACGCCACGTCTTCCTTGAAAATTAGACATTGTCAATTTGTAATTTTACCGAAGGAAACATACACGGCTGTGGAAATACGATACACGGCTGCTGATACGCATCCTCGAAAAATGTCTTAAAAGTGTGTACAATTCGTGTGAGGGCTTAACTTGTGAGGTTTTGATATATTTTTTCATTAGGGCGGAGGTTCCATATTTTTTTTCTTATAGCTTTTAATGTATTGATTTCAGCTTTTAACTTTTTCTGAGTTTTGACGAAAATTTAATTCAGTAGATATAAAATATTCCGATAATGGGAGAACTTTTGGCGATCGGTCAGGGAAATTGGTAAAGCCATCAGGGAAGAGTCAGGGAATTTGAAAATTGGTTATTAGTAGCCAGCCTGGAAGTGGTTGAGGGAGGGAAGAGCCCCTGAATCGGCAATGATGGGTCAAAAGGAGTTGTAGTATAGTGGCGTAGGATAGTGGCTTGGGGTAGTGGGGGAGAACCCAACCAGAATGTGGTCATTTAAGGTGGCTCGATCGAAAAATACAGGTGTATAGATTTTCTTCATAGTTGCAATATTTGTTCCTTTAATTATACTCTAAAATTCTATGGGAATTTTTTTTAGGGTTTTCAGTGTAGTTTTTTTTTTTATTTACATATTTAAGGTTTTTTTAACATGGGACCTTATGGCACCCCCCGCTTCGTAAGGGTCAATTATGTATTATTTACGCTTCTACCATACAGATTTTCACCAAAAACTGAAATGATGTGGTTATTAGCCAACAATTTTTATTCTGTGAAAATCAACCAGTGTTATCGACTTACTCCGTATATACGAAAGAAATAAAATATTCCTTAAATTTTCAAATATCGCACGCGACGTTTTGAGGTGCATTTTACAACGTGGAATCGGACTAGGGAAAGCGAACGCGCGAGAAACCACAACAAATCACACCACAAAGTCCAAGAATATTACAATGTAGTCCCCTTGACAGAGTTCTTGAGAATAGACGAATACGACACCTACCGTTACGACCGCTGAAACACAGAAACAATGGGGTCGTTTACCATATTTTTTTATTGCCGAATCTGATAGAGTTTGTAAAATAAAAGGACCCGTATTTTTCCGTTTTCTGATCCGACAATTATTTCCCGAGTTATAAGCGGCGAAAAACTGATGTTTTTAACCCTTTCGGAAAAGTGGGCGTGGTGCAACCTCTGACGTGTATCGACTTCGTCCAATCACAACTGAACCCGCGAAGCTACTTTGCCTTATCGCAATGGGGGGGACACAGCTGACTCGGCCAATGGGAGCGATTTCGACAGCATCTGTGCGAGCAGACCTACCGAGAACCCCCCTCCGCTCCCTTCCCCCTCCCCTGAAAGCAGTCAAGGACGGGAGGAAAATGACGTCAATGTTATCACAGCAGCATTTTCGGTGGGCGTCACCTTTTGCTTATTTTCATTTTTGATTTATGAGTGAATGGTTGTGGTTAGAAGATTAATTTTTTCACTAAAATTCGTTTTTCGTTTCCATCTAACGATTTCTTGTACAAAATTGCGATTTCGGTTCCGAGTAAACGCCCCCATTGCCTACAGAACAGCAGTGCCAAATTGCAGAATGTGCGTTGTTGCCAAGTAAAAAAGAGAGATTAAATAAATTGTTAAAACAAATGTTATAAATGTTTAAGCGTTTAATCACAATTATTTCATCACTACAAAGTATGCGAATACCCATAGCACAAAATTACAAACTTTTTCAATGCATACATTAAAACCAATATCTCCAAGGTCAAAGGATATGCACAGAGTGACAACGTTCAGGTTGTCTAGAAACCGAATCAACTCAAGTTTTATGGTATGTTTCATGTCAATATTTAAATTCAAAAGGGCAATGTTTCAATATGACTTGAGAATTTGAGGCATCCGGTTAAAATGTCATGTAATTTAATCATCTCCAAGCAATGTTTTAGTGCCATTGAAATTACATGAGTACTAGTTCTCAACGACTCGCGATTACCGAACCAGCCACCTTAATCATGGCTAATCATTCCGTTAGTACCAAGATGACCCATATATACTTGTTTGAGCATCCCTTAGCTCGAAGAAGATGGAATCAAAAGGCTACAACCCCTGAAAACCATTCCTTTTACAAAATAATTAAGTGAATGCATTAGTTATACCATGCTTTTAAGTACTCTCCTAGGTGTATATACTGCTTTTACAACACTTTACCTTCTTAATCATGACAAATTTTATGCATGTACTTATTCATTGCTGTCTGAACTGACCAGATAGTGAAAATTTCGATTAAATATCATTTTCGATTAAAAACAATTCGATTTCAAAATGAAAGCGCATGTTAATTGGAGTATTTTATTTATGCCTCTCAATATGAGCAGTACAGAAGGAAAAAAATCCACCAAACATTCATCTCCTACACGTACTTTGCTTTTAAAATTATTTATAATTCTGTTGCTATTAATATTTAATATCTAAAATTCATGTGGGTGAGTCAAGTAATGTGAGGTGATAAAAAAGCAAGGGAAGGAAGCACATCAAAACAATATAAGGAATTTGGTCTCGTGATAACCATAGTTAGGGACACCGAAAAATGGTAAATAAAAATCATAAAAAGCGGTGTTTAAAAATGACAAATACTGTAAATAAAATCGTTTTAAAAAGGTGAAAGCTGTGTTTAATGTTGGGAAAGAGGAGTCTTAAAGGAAGGTTTTTTTAAAAATAATATTAATTAAGACTTCATACCAATGTAAACAAACAGTTAGCATTACCCTAGGAATAAAGCACGGCTGTATTCTTAGGAAGTGTTTAGGATCGAACTCGCGACTGGCAGTACACTAGCCCTCATTTTTAACAACTACGCTCTCATAGGTTCACGGGAATATGGTGAATATAGGCGACCCGCAAGACATTCGGCTTAATTTTTTTCTCGCACATCCGGGCCCATGGAGAAAAAGGTCAAGACGAGTATTTTTTATTTTGTTTTCCTCGTTTGTGGCACGGGAAAAATCTTCTTCTCATTTCGTGACCCGAGTTACTTAACCTCTCCTTGTTGGTATCTACCATCCGTGCATTCCATTTGCGGGGCGCATCGATCACGAGGCCACGAGATGTTAAAATCTCCGATCCGGATCTGACCCTGGATATGGTTTCAGTAGCGAATGAAATGAAAGACACGTGGATCTTTGGATCCGACCCGACCATCCTTAATTTATGAGTGGTACATTTGTAAATCTAATTTAAAAAACAAAGTATAATAAAGTGAGTATTCAGATGTAATGGTTTTAAATTGAATATGATAACATTTTCGATGCAGTGACTGAAAGAAAAAATTAAACTGCGATTGGGATCGAACTTCGCACAGTACACTAGCTCTCGTTGTACGCCTGATCTCGGCGAATGTAGGCTACCCGCGTGACTTCATACGTATTTTTTTCCCGAATTACCGGGGTAATGGGGAAAAAAAGTCATATTTCTTTATTTTGCTTCTAGTTGCACGGGAACGTTTTCATCTAATTACGTGACCTTAGTTACACATCCTCTTCTTGTCAATATCTACCGCACCTACATTCCATTCACGGGGAGCTTCGATCGCTAAGCCGCGAAAATTTAAAACATACGATCAGCATCCGATTTTACTCCGTGTCTTTGGATCCGAATCCGGAACCGAGAAAAATGAAAGATCCGATCCAGCCGTCACTAAAGAAAATATTTCATGCTACAAAAATTCGGCATTTGCAAAATATCTCAAACTTCGTTAAAAAATCGCGTTTCAAAGAAGACACGGTTAATTTCGTGATTAAACCCTAAAGACGCTTATTTCGTGAATCCTGTCGCAAAAACGTTTCGCAAAAATGTCATGTCCCTAATCATAGCTGATGTTGGGTTGGCACAAATTAATATATAATATCAAATATTCATGCGGATGAATTAAGTAATGTAATTCGACCCATGGTCTCAGAACTAAAGGTTGGTGTGGCTACATGAATCTGATTCCATTCACTCCCGTTCGGAAACATTCTCAATCTCTTTGCTGTATCCCACTGCAATCTTCACAATCTTCCTCCGCCCGGATTGACTCCCTTCCGAGGTGGACCCCGTTGACCTCTGGCCGGCCAACAGTCCCAGGGCTCTTGACCCTCGTTCAGGGAAGCACAGAGGCCCAACAGTGGAAGCAAGTGATGCATCCAAGTCTCAGGTTCCGACAACGCCTTCCCAGCGACCGACTGCGGCTGCCTGCCGACGAAGAAGGATGACATTGTCATTGTACAAAATAAAACAAGACAAAAACCACTATAGTTATCAGATGGGACCATGGTCAATATCGTATCTAGCATAATCCGTTACTCTGCTGGTGACTCATGTTCATTCATGCGTCCTCTATTAAACAATATATGTAGGTGTTGTCCTGCTGAAACAATATGGGTATGTAATCTGGGACTTCAGTGGCACATTCACCGAGTGAAGGTTGATGATGTACTAATCTACCATGTTCCATGTTCAAGAGGGCCATTTGCAGTATTATGTCACATGTTCTGCTTTTTAGAAATGATCTCGTAAGTAAAAAAAAGAAGAAAAAAAATTAAAATGGCCATATTTTCACTGCAGATGGCGATTGGAGTTGACGAAATTACTAAATTGGTTTCTTGGGTGCTGTGGTGTGTTATAAATAAAATGCATCCCATGAAAGGAAGTCAATGAATTATTCTGGAAATTGAATTGTGGACAAAATAGAGGTCGAAAATTGTTGAATTTTGTCACAAAAAAAGAAGAGAATTATGGAAGAGATTTTATAGATTTTTCTTCTTTTGGGTAAAATCCAAAAATTATTTTCAGTGATGAAACACAAAATATTTCGCTACAAATTATCCTTTGGAAGCTTGGCATAATCTTTGACATGCATAATGGTGACATTGTTGAATTCATTGTAGAAATTGACGTCTTTGACCGGGATAGGTACCGAAGGAACGAACACCTGGTGAAATTCTGCAGTTTAAGGACGCTGCACTGAATTATGAAGTAGATGTCATTTTCGTGAATATCTCAGGAGAGACAATGTTTTGGCTCTTCTATCCATTGGCAATGAAATAATGAGGCCTTTCCATCATATATTGGAAGAGAAAAGACGTCGAAAATCAGATACTTTATACGTGGTTATACGGCAGAGCATGGCTGTTGCAGTGAAATTTGCAGATTAATAATGTAAAGAGAAATGTCGTTTTGACGAAAAACTAATATAACATGCGCAATTTTATGTAGAATTTAGCATTGTGAAAAAGTGCTCGCCTTACCACAATAGTTTAATTGATATTAATATATGTTTGCTCGAAAAAATAGCAGAAATGTCTTACAATTAGTTACATGAAAGTGGTTGTACAGTATTGTGTTATCACTCGCAACGGTAATTGGGACGGAACGTTCTTACAAGCGTATTTACTAACTTAATTTAGGACAATACCTTACCAAAGTCCTAATTATATTTTTAATGTAATTTCAATATTTCATTGGTTATTGATATAGTGTAATTAATACCAAAGATTCCAATTGGTAGCAGTGTCATTGTTGCCAAACAGTTTTCAAAAATATCAATATTAATAAAATTCAGAATAAATAGTTGTATTTTCATAGGAATAGTTTAAAACTAAGTAAGAAAATATTTAACCTATTTTAGAATACGTAGGTGTTAGCGGAATTGAGCATGTATTCTAACTTTATAAATTATACGTGGCAACAACGAGTCTGCCATGTTCCGAAGTCAAAATGAGTCAAAAGAGCGGGCAAAAAATAGAATGCAACTACAACACGCTACATAATAGCATTCTCATACAATTATTGTGCAAGCGTTATCACCCTGCAGATGAATTTCCATATAGGTGTGTTTCTGGACCTGTATTTATTCATTAAATAACAAATAGCTCTTTTACGGGATTTTGAATCGCGGAGTCACGTTGGAACCTCCTTACGTAAAATCCTTCCACTGAAACCATTGACTCTAAGCTGAGAGCAGGGAGGGGAGGTCTGTAGCTGTGGAAGGGACTGGTCCATCACATCGCAAAGGACCACGTCTCAGAAACGCTTAGAGACAGGTGAAAACAAACGAATACTCGTATCTTAAATACATTACTCTAGCGTATTTCATTGAATTAGTACTCTTGCAGCCCAAAAATTACATATTTAGATCCAAAGTACTTGGGGCACAGGCTCCCGTTAATTAAAAGGGAACACATTTTAGCATCTGAATATAAACATTTCGATCATTCTGAGAGGACGAAAACATAACTTTTCCAAATTATGTCAAACATAGGCCACCCTGCTGGACATCGTACGCATTGGACAGCTTTCTTTACTTGTACAGCATTTTAATCCAGAGACATAAAAATCAAAGATTCTCCTTAATTGTTTCCCAAGTGGTTTTCTCTTGAATTCTGTAGATGTATTTTGCCTTCGCATGACATTTTGTAATTGTATAATTATCAATTATCACGTTACACTCATTATTGGGCATACCTTCACTAATTTCTTCCATTTTTCCGTGGTCTACCCCCGTCGTCTCAATTATTTTCGCAGTTATAATAATAATGTAATAATAATGTTTATTACTCCACATTAAATACAAAACAATGAAATACAAAATATAAGGAGCTTTAGGTAACTTATAAGGCGGACCTGAGTTTAGGTTACCATCATTAAATGATACTCTTCCATGCATTTTGCCTCCTTGGTTCAGTGCTTTCTCTTTTAAATTTAATAGGGATACATCTATTCATCCCAGAGTGCCGGACATTAATGAATGACTTCCATAAACCCTCCGTACATATGGTTTTGAAAGATTTTTTAAAATCCGATAAGGAATCGTTGAAATAAAATTTAAATATAGGGGAGTCTGCTCCTTTAAAAATGTAAATCTTTCGTTTTTGTTTAAAATACTTATCTAAAGTCAGAGAGAATTTTGCAGTTAGAACCCTGTGGACACTGATTCCTTTAATTATGTCAATCTTAGTTACTTGTGGGATATAGGTTGCTAGTAAATCAAGAATTCTAATCCCTCGATTAGGTGCTGTAGCTAATTGTTGTAGGGAGTAGTTGGTGAACTAATGTAATAAAGTCTCACTGAGTTCCTTGTCCATTTCTACGGTGACACAGTTCAAAGTTTGAAGATTTACTTTGTGGAACCACTCGATAGGAAATGAAAATCTACTTTGTACCTTTCAAACAAAGATTTTATTGGTTTCGACAAAATTTAAAGCAGTGCTCCAGTCGATTGAGGGAATGAATCTTATATTACGACCGCTGTTACGGGACCTGATAGGGATACTGTTGCTATAGTGTAAACGCCTTAGCAATAGCAATCTAGTGGAAACACTAAAGCAATAGTATGGAATCCCAAAGTAAAGAAGTAAGAAAATGAACCGATGAAAACCAACTCCGATTAATCGCAAACGGAGTCACGTGCCCTTGTCCCGACAATGCGAGTGCGATTGAATCGACTTACGCGCAGTGTAGGCCCTCGATGTCCACCTTGGCCGGCAGGATTAACCTGCTTCCTTTCAATCTCTCCAGTTCAGCCGTGGGCCGGACTTCCTGCTGTGAGTACTGCAGCAACTTCAAGGAGTGGCAGCCACAGACGAACGGGTTGCCTCCCAAGAGGAACGTCGTGCGGGCAAACTGCTCTTCGACGCTGCAGTCTTGGGTCACCACCCGCATCTGCAGAGGAGATAAGAAGTTGAAGTCTATAAGGCGCACGATGACTCCCAGAAAGACCTCTGCAATGAGTATTAAAGGGCTCAAATCCATAGTATCAGATTTAAATGATTGAGCACCATCTTCTGGAACAGTATATTGGTACTTTTCACTGGTTTAAGGTACAAACGTATTGCTGGAGGTATTTCGTGGGGTAGGGCAGGTAGTATTTTCAAACATCGTCTTTGTTTGTTCACTCTAATTGCCATGCGATAACATTCACCTTGACCGGTAGTCGAACCACGGACCTGTGGTATTCCGGGCCTTCAACGATCACTTAAAACAACGCAGCAATTTGACGTCATTTCTGGACGCTACGACATCGGAAGTGACGTCGACTCACTCACCTGATAGTCGGGCAGTACCACGGAGTCGATCTGGTTGTGCTTGAGGTCGATGATCAGTCGGCGTGCGTTGGAATACTCGTAGAACGGATGTCCCCCGCCATCTTCCCTGTAAACGTAGTGGTCACGTTGGAGTTTGGATGATTCCAGTTCCTTGGAAGTCAGTCCATTGGAGACGAGGAGATCGCTGGGCCAGAGTCTCTTGATCTTGTTGTGGCTGAGGTCCACGAGGCGAAGGTTCGGCAAAGAGTGCAGGAACTCTATCGGGACGTATTCGATTTCGTTGCGTGAGACATTCACAACCTAGGGATTGGAAAGTGGAAATTGACTTCAGTCGAACTCTTTGCATCAGAGCCGCTAATTTTGTTATCGACTTTCGATTTTCACAGTTGACTAAAAGCAGAGAAAATTCTATCATTTTCGACTTTATTTCGTCCTCAATTCAATTTCCACAGTAATTAATTTCTTAAATTGCATTCAGTTTATTCCCACACATCGCAATGTGCATTCAATATGCATTGTGAAAGGATAACTTCAATATGTACTGTGGGCATATGGGATACTGTCATGAATCCTACTATGAATACAAGTGGAATACCCATGTATGGAATGTTTAATTCCATTCTGCATCGACTCCGAAACCTTGGTATTGTAACAATTATAATATATTGTGGCGGTTCTCTTATTGATTAACCGCACTGTCTTAAAAGTAATTGTTTTGCGTAAGATGAGTACAATTGTTACACAATAGAGAAGATTTGAAAGGTGTAAAATGCAGTGTCGTGTTGTTTCTTATAGTCTTAAATGATAACCAGACTGAAGAGGTATTTCTTGATGCTCCGTATTCCTATTTCAACATGTAAACGATTGAACTGTAGCCTCGTAGTTACTCCAGTGCACACCTTCTACCGAATCTTGGTACAGTACAAAATTACAAAATTTCTCGGAGTAATTGCCCACGAAGGTGACTGTAATATTCACATCAAAATGCCAAGAGAAAATATCAACATAGTTGACTGTGTGTTTAGGAAGAGAAATTCGTTAAGGTCCTTGTTTGAAGCGTAATGCATCATTAGGAGTGTGCTCAAGAATATTCACCAAGTTGGAAAAGATGGCAGAAGTATTGAGTCGGTAATAGTATCAATCAGTTCATGGCTTTAAGGACGACTACCTGATCACCGCTTGTGCTGCAGTTGGACTTTCATGTGGTACTACAACAGGGAATACATTATAATGGTCTCAGTGAGATGATGATTTTTGCTCTCCATACAACCGAGAGAAGAATAATTGGGGTCAGTACTCCCAGGAAAAATAAGAACATTTACAAAACTTTGAAATAAACAGCTACTATTGATAAATAAATTACATAGATCAAGTAAGTATCATGATAAAAAACGGAAAAAGCCAGAAGCATTGAATACCGAAGACGAGATGTCTATTGCTTTCCATAAATAATAAGCATAATTTATTTATCACTGATTCCAAAGACTTGATTCATTCACAGGTGAGAAATCAGCCAAACGTTTATGAAATTTTACATTAAAATATAAACAATTTGCAGTGTGACATCCTGGTATGTGCTTCACCCACGGACGCTAAATGACATTGAAACGATCATACGCCGATGAGTAAAGAGGTTACGGAGTAAACAAAGTAGGAATCATTTTGTGCGGTCTGGCGGCTTGGCCATATCTTCGGCAGGAGATTAGATTTACATAAGTATCAGTTCTATCCTATTTTTTTGTATCCTCTTTCCTATCAAAGTATGGAAAAACCTATGGAATTGTACTTTGGGGTAACTATAGTCGAATGAGTGAAATTCTAATGTCGCAGAAGAAAATAATCCGAATTATGATGAATGCTGATAGATTATCACATTGTAAGCCTTTGTTTATTGAACTTAAAATTTTGAAAGTTTTTAATTTATATATTTATTCTGTTTTACTGTATACAAAGAGTAATTTACCTTACTTACTTCAGAGACAAGATATTCACTTTTATAACACTAGGAGTGGCAACAAACTGAATTTACAATACTGCAGATTGTCTACATCATTAAATAGTTACAACAGTATTGGGATGAGAATTTACAATGAGTTCCCTTGTAATATGGTTAATATCCCATTAGATATATTTAAGAAAAAAATGTTTGATTGGCTTGTTTCAAGACCTTTTTATTCTTTGCAGGAATTTTTTGAAACCAAAATATAGAAGTGAAATAAATAGGATAAATAAGTTATGTTTTGTGTCCATAAAATAAATCACAATGTATAAGTTGCAATTCCTTGTTATTAATCCGTGTGTAAATAAAATTTTTATTGTTAATGTATTATATATTGCATACCTTTTCTATGAGAAGGTTGTTGTAAGTGTTGTCAAAGTTTTAACAGAAATTGTATTTAAATTTTGTGTAATGGTTTTATTTTAACTTGTATATAGCAATTATTCGTATCATTATTGATTTATTGTAGAATCTTTGACTTTGTCTATTGCTGTTAAGGCCTAACGACAGTAAAATCTTTATTATTATTATCCTCTTTCCTACTAATGGTTACGATGAGGGTCGAGGTACTGTACACCAAAAATAAGTTTCTGGAAAGAATATGTAGGATTGAAGAATGTGTTGTGTCGAACCACTCTGGGCCTCCTCTCAGATTGGAAATGGTTCGCCATCGAAGTCACCCACCTGCAAATTCTTCGCTTCCTGGAAGAATGTCCGACAACCCACCGCTTTCCTCTTCTCATTCACAAATCCCGCGCAATCGGCCAACTTCATTCCGTTTCTGGATAGGTCAAGGTGCCACACGTTCCTTAAAGCGGTGACGACAAAAAAGGGGACAGACATTAGTAACAGGGGATAGCCAAACTTCTGGATCCTGTTCCCACTCAGGTTCAGCGCCCGCAGGTTGTGGAAGAGAAATTCATAGGCAGGAAAAGCCATCAGTTGGTTTCCTGATACATCAATCTCTTCAATTACGCTCAGGTGACTGTCGAATTCCGATACTGAGAAAAAACGAAACCTCCAATTAGAATTTTCTGGAACCAGAATGAGTATAACGGTGTTGGGAATGAATGATTTTGCACAAGCGATGCTGTTTTATGAACCACCTCTTAACTTTCGCATGAAGGCGAGTTCGCTTTCGGAAAATAGCCCATTGATGAAACCGAATGGTTAACCATGTATTCAACACCTCCTCCAAGGTGTTAGAAGGTTCTGAAAAGTATCGATGACATTAAATAGTTAACCACATTTTTAACGATTAACTTTAATCGTTATTTTTTTTAAATCTTAAATCCTAACGGTGGTTATGGATGGACAACCTCACATTGTACATGAGAATATAATTGAAAAATGTAAAAGGAATCACCACCCATCTTGTGTCAACACTCTCAGAGCAATGTTGCGACTATTATTCAGCAACCGTCCGTTCATACCATTAAAAATCTCGATGAGGTTGTGCGACAGGTCCAGCTTCTCCAGTCGTGGCAATCCATGCAGAAAATCTTCCCGGATATGTGAAAGGCTGTTCCTGGACAACTTCAGCCACCTCAAACTTGGTAGGGTTAAGGGCAGCAGGGACTCCAGTAGATTTCCTTCTAGGTTGAGTACCAGCAGAGACTTAACGTCATCTGGGCGTGTGATGTTGAAGGGCTTGAAGATGTCCTCTGGCAAGAAGGACAACCTGCGGGAGAAGTTACAATGATTTTCAAAATGTTGCGACATATTGTTGGAAATTCCTCGATAACATTTACTACTTTGCAAAGAGAATACACATGAGGACGTAGTGAGTCACTTTTTATCCTTGCGTTGCTTTAACTAACGGCTCCTTTCCCACAAATAATATCTCTTTTGATCAGCTTTAGTTTAAATCTCTGCATGCTGTTCTGGATATACCCTACTTTCTAAATTTATTCGAGTCCAGGACTTTTCCATCAGGAACTGAACCTCAGGACTTATCCAAATGTCTGTCACACTGACTCCTCCCTCTGATACATGCCCACAATTTTCTCAAAACGACTAAAACAGGGTGGCAATTGACAGGGAAAACCTGGAATTGTCAGGGAATTTTGCGTTTTAGGACAAGTCAGGGAAAAGTCAGTGAATTATCGTGAAAGCCAGGGAGAAACATCGGAATTCTCATTATTTTTCGGCCACTATGTTTATCGGCCAGTCTTTCCCGCCCATTATTTCACCAACTAGAACTAATATCCGTCGCTGACGTTCAAGGAATAAGTCCCATCAGTTTGTGGAACATTCAGTTGTGAATCTTATTAGTTGAGTCTCTTAGTTATTTTGTTGTGAATTAGACGTGCAATGTATCCCTTGTGTACTTTCTTAAAGCGATATTTTCCTAGTAGTGTTAAAATCATCATCACATGCATTCCGCTCATCACAAGGAATCCGAGGCTATGTTGTTCGGAAAATTCTACCTCTCGCTTCTAACTGCTGAGACTCAGATCTAGAGGCAGGTGGATCACAATAGCTCGTAGTAAATACGTGCTTGTAGTTATAAAAATACGATACGATGATTATTAGAATGGTAATACAAGTATGATCACTCGTGTAGACAAAATCTTACGTAAGATCATCTTCGATTCCCATACCACCGTTCGTGAGACAGTAAGAAGAGTCATCCTCCTCCTCCCCACCTTTAACGCTAGGCATAATTATTGAATGGTTCCATTAGTTTCCTCTCGAAGCAACTTAGTCATGTCCAAACCACCTCAATATGATATTCCTGAATACGATGCTGCCGTTGCTAATTGCCTCGTTCCCAGTGGCGCGATTACGTTTTGTCTGTTTATACAAATATTTGTACATTTTTGGTTCACTCTTACAATCAAGAGGTTATAACCACGTTAATCAATTTGTTATTCGCTTCTGATTGTCACTTTTGCCATCCGAGTTTGATCCAGTCCAACAACTTGGCTTTGGTTTGTATTTTTTCACGCACCATAGTGATACCTGTCCGCCAGTAAATTGGCCAATAACTTTCTCTTCGATGCCTTTTCAGTAATCCTCAACTTCCCAGAAGTGCCACGACACGCTACTTCTTTCTTGAAGGATTAGACATCCTCATTGTAATTTTACCGAAGGAAACATATACGGCCTCGGAAATACAATACACGGAATGTGTATGAAAAGTGCGTATGGTTTGCATGAGATTATTAACTTATGAAGGTTTAATATAATTTTTGATTAGGGTATACTTAGCGCTTTTAATGTTTCGATTTCAGCTTTTAACATTTTCTGAGCTTTGACGGAAATATAATTCAGCAGAAATAAAATGTATTCAGATAATAGGAGCCCTTTTGGCGATCGCTCAGGGAAACTCGTGAGTACGTAAGGGAAAAGTCAGGGATTTAAAAAAATTGGTTCTCAGCAGACACCCAGTAAAAAATTGGCAAAAAATACCAAAATACTAAAAAAAGGACCAATTACAATTTTTCTAATGTACTGCGAGATGTTATCTGGAGATTCATAATTTAGAACACGTATTTTCCAAATATCTACCATAAAAAATTATTTATCGCCATTTCTAGAAGTAAACGGAAACAAGGTATCAGTGTTTGTATAATTGCTCTCTCTGCTTTGCACGTTACATGCTCTACATTCCTAGCACTTTGATCTATACACCCCATCGTCAACGTAGAGGCATACAAAAAATAATCGTAAAATATCGACTCCTTAATTATAGAGATGTAGCGATCCAAATTCCTTCTATCACAGCACCTCCAGAGCTGGCACGGAGTTTATTGTTGGGTTATATGGAAATCAGATGTAAGGGATTACATTGAAACCAAAGGTATGGGATAAGTTTTGTTCATAGAAGTAACGTCGAAAATAGAACCGACCTGTTGTTGCTGAGGTCTATTTCCTGAAGATTCGGCACACTGGTGAAGAAGGATGACCCCAGCGTCCTTATAAGGTTTCTGGACAAGTTCAGAATTGAAAGGTTAGCGTGCGCCAGCAGTAGAGTCTCTGAGGCGTCCGTGAGAAGGTTGTCGGACGCGATTAGCACCTCTACCTTGAAGTTCTGGGCGAACCAGTCTGGATGAATTCTCGAGATATTGTTGCGAGATAGATCAAGTATCCTTACTTTCTCCTGGCCCACTTCGAAATATTTTAGTCTGTCAAGTAAAGGATCCGGGAGATAGGTTCGCCCATAGATCATCGCATCTGAGTCAGGTAATTCTGTATCTGACATCTTAAAGGTGATACCTTTGCTGATGTAGCGATCACAATACTCTGGAATCGGATGTTGGCTTCTTGTGGAGGAGTTCAAACCTGGTGACCGGACATCTCGGCGGTGTGAATTCAAATTTGAGCTGAAAAAATGTCTGTTGTCGTCACCACCGAATACGTCATCATTTGATCCGGTGTACATATCCAAATTACTTCGAATGGAGCCTGGCAAATCTCCACTGATCGCATTCATGCCGGCAGGGATTGTGCTCATCGTGTTCCAGCTGGAGTCCAGGTTGACCAAACGGTTCCGTTGCAATCTCAGATCTTGCAGCTGGACCAGGTTCTGTAGGCAGTTTGGAGGAAGGACACGGATGAGGTTGTCACCGGCGTAGAGCTCCCTCAAGCCTCGCAAGCAACAGAGGCTGGCCGGAATGTCCCTGATCCTGTTTCGGCTTATGTCCAGAGATAGAAGACCTAGAGTGTGTACGAACATGTCCTCATCGAGAAGTTCGATTCTGTTCTCAGCCAGGTTCAACGAGTTCACCATTCTAGCGTCCCTTAGGAGATCTCCCTGGAACCTCTTGATTCTGTTGTCTCTTAAGTACAAGGTTGTTAGATGGTTGAGGCCGGAGAAGAACCGTTCCGGCAAGGTCTCTACCAAGGTGCCATTTATGCGGATTATTTGAATACTCCTGGATACGCCAGACAGGAGTTCCTCGCTCAGTTTGTTTAAACTGGCGCAAGATATTTCGAGGCGCGTGAGGTTCTGTAGGCCATCGAGATGGTGTTCATCCAGGACAAACGAATATAGTAGTAAACAGTCAATTTGAAGTACCTCCAGTATTTGTTTATCTAATTTTACTTCTTGGTTATCTTCCTTGTTCCCGAAGAGTGCAGCGTAGTTCTGCCTTGGAGGTGGACATCCTTTCACCTGCGAAAGTTATAAATGACATTTCCGTATTAGTGAATCGTCTTGAAGAAGGCAATATGTATGCATTGTCTTCCAAAAAAGAAAACCAATGTTAACGCAGTTAGGAAACACTGTTAATTATTATTTGTCTACTGTTCTCTTCTCTTAACCCTTTCGCTACGAACGCCGTTTATAAACGCCGCAGATTTTTCACTCCTTTGAACGAAGGCCGTTTATAAACGCCGCAGATTTTTCTACGCAAGAGAACGAAGGGCGTCTTAAAACGTCGCTGGGGTCAGGTAGGCAGAAAAGGTCCAAGGTGTCATAAAGGACCCTTCCTCGCGGGTCTGAAGACCCTTCCTCGGCTTAGAGGCGGGGATTATCTCGACCCTTCTTCGCAGCGCGAGCCTCACCCTCGGCAGTTGTTCGCGGTCACTTTTTTGTTTATGCATTTGAAAAACCAAAATCATATTTGTTTCTAAATCGCATTATTGAGTTCCAGAAGTTAATTCCTTATGTTTTTTTGAATCTCTAGAAATTTTAAACGGAACTTTAACGTTATTATTAACAGAGTTCACCTGTCAATGAGATTCAAATCGATTTTGGAGAAATTTTCATTGCAATGAGGAACAAAGACGTATGTTTTTTTATGATTTGACGATAAGGTAGTACCGATATTTTTCTCTCCGTTTTACTTGTTTATGAACATATATTGGAAAACAACTGTAATGGTTATACCACACAACATACCGCGAAATCTATTATATCTACATTATAGGTTGAAAATCCCGCTGAAGGGTATGGTTTATACTAATTTATTAGCAGTCAATAAACTTTACTTTCTTGTAACTGAATCTTTTTGGTGTTCAGCATTCAAATTTATTCTGTGTAATGTGGCTAAGAGTGATAATTATGTTGTAATCATTTATGTTAAAACTAGAAGAAAACCGCATGCGTGCGTGATGGAATATTGGGAGATACAATAAATAATTGCTAGGCAGAAAAATCTATCTCGCGCTACCATTGCGAATATATTTACATAAAAATATTTCCTGATGAAGGTATAGCACCAAAAAGTGCATGTGCTTTTATATAAAACACGGGTATGGTTGGATTATGCGCGGACGTCTTCTATTGCGAAACAACAGAAATAATTATTATTGTAACCATTGATATTGTCTATTGTCTAAATATCTTAATATTAACATTAGAATTTCGTTTAAAATCTCTAAATGGTATTTATACCAACAGGAATTTATTTGTGTATTAACCCCCAGTTAAAGTCTTACTATTATTTATTTAACAAAAATCACTGAATTAAAAATAGTTGACCGCGGACAGAAGCCGAGGTAGGTTCTCATTTGGAAAAGGGCGAAGATAATATCTGGTCAGAGGCCGAGGAAAGGGTCGGGAACCCCGCTGGGTCCGGTCCCAAAGCGGGGGAAAGACATACCTGCTCGAAGCCTTGCTTCAAGAGAGCTCCGTACAGGGAGTGGAAAAATATTCTAGAGGAACCCGTGAGAAGGCAAGCATTTTCCTGCGTAGGACTCCGGCGCGAAAGGGTTAAAGGTCCCAAAACTTCTGACTACAATTGTTCCACGTAATTTGCAGTCTGATAATCAGTTTTGTAGTATGCTTTTTCAAATTTTATAATAACTTTTGAATATTTAAAAAACATTGGAACTGGTGATTTATTTTTTTTGTTTAAATTTCAATTTAACATGAGAACAGCTTATGGAATAAAAATCGTCAAATATTCGTCGACGGATTTTGTCACCAAAACCATTTCAATCGAAAATGAATTTGTGAAATATAATCTATGGCTAAAAAAACATTTATTTACACGAATAAGCGTAAAAATTAACTTTTTAAAACATTACTTTTAAAATTGGTTTCATCTTTTCGAAGGTGGAGCCTTTCCAACTCGGGCATCTCCATTTATCCTCGACGATGTCTCCACGGTAAACAGAAACATAGACTAATAGAGATAGAGTAGAGGCATGAGTTTTCATTGACTCTAACGTCAAATATTTTATCTATTTGCGAAAGTAAAATATTGCAGAATATACACTTGGCCTGACTGTTTATAAATTAATGATGAATATGTAACGTGAATAGGAAGGGATCGTGTCGAGCGGTAACCGTAGACTACATTTGGGAACTTTATTTATGAGTTTGAATCGTGATTAACGGTGACTAGATTCAGTGCGTTATTTATGATGAAAAGGCTGCAGTGTTGCCGGAATTCCTTTCCAGGAAATTGCAGCCTTTTGAACCATTAATAGCATTGAATCTCTTTGTTGCCTTCAAGTGGTGCATATTTGGTGATCGAAACCGCCTCGCGGTGACGTACATTGGGATCTAGACGAATGCGACACAGTAGCTAAAATATTTGAATTCTAGTACAGCCAACGGAAAAATGTCAAGAGGAGCACTACATAAATACAAGGAACAAAGGTACAAGACTGTTGGCAATAATGAAAAGGAAACCATTTACCCGAAGTCGTGCAGATAAATAAAATATAGGTATCGGATGTGGTTGGAGGTATAGGAGAGTAGAACATCACCTCTAACCACACTTTGTCGACGGTTTGGTTCAGTGGAGGCATCAGCGACAGTTGTCGGTAAGCGTCTTCTCCCTCTTCACCCAAGCACTCCAGCGTGTTATAAGATGTGTCCATAAGGAAGAACCTCCTCAAGTGTGCGATTCCCTCGCAGTGTCTCCAAGACCAGCTACGGGTCTGAGCGCAGATGCACCTTGGGTCATCGCTGCACTGGTGGCCACTCGAGGGGTCTGTCCACTGTTCCCTTGGTGGCGACGAAAAAGCGGATCCCCACGAGGACATCTCCATCAACGCCATGGTCGCCAACGAAAACACCAAGAAGATGTTTCCAAATCTCCGAAAGCCTCCTCCTACCATTGCAGTGTGAGGAAGCACCTGAAACATGTAGCGAAACGTCGTAAAGTAAATAGGTCTACATCACGTCACAAAATAGAGACTTGGATCATCGTCACGTTCTCATGAAGTAGAGGAACAAATACTACAAAAGTAAAAGCATTTCTTTAACTTAATATTTAAGGAGGAACCATCAATTTAGGCATGCCCGAAAACTTGCTCTGATTTTAACATATATTATAGTCCATCGCCTTCCCTCTCGAATGGTGTAAAAATATTGCTATGTCATAGGCCATTTAACGAAGATATATGGATTTGAAAATGAAGGTTTTTCACGTTGAAATACATTGTCCTTATGGGAGTATGATGGCCTTCCTTCACATAAAATTTTTTATTTCAATTTTGGCCCAAAAAAAATCGTTAAAAAACTAAGGGAACGTGCAAGAGATATTAAAACACATAATATGTTTTTTCCAGCCTAGGTCATCGGATGTTTAACGTTAGTATTTAAGTTCAAAGAACAAACTTGCGAAGATAGCCCTTGCGCAGGAATTGATAGTCATCGCGAACTCAAGGCGTATTGGAAGTAATTTTCTAAGTCCAGTCCGTAAGTCATGAAAAATTTGAACTTTCTTTTTTCATTAACCTGCCCTTATGTTGAGTAAGGCTGCCTATTTTAAGAAATTTGGATTCAATAGGTTTGATTAATACGGTCAATAATATCGTATTAATCAGAGATCAATACGATTCCACCAAAAATGAGATCGCGAGAAAGTGATGCTGAATTTGATGCATGAATGATGCCACGAAAAAATGATTGAAGTAAAAAGCAATGGGTGATGAAAAGGTAAATGATGAATGCAATATTTATTGCGTGAAGAAACCTACTGAATACTTGAAAATACAAAGGTTGCACACTTCTACCGCTGTCAACAAGATACCGTAGGGTACCCCTCAACTGTTTATGCAGTTTCGGTGTTGCCATGTGCTTCTACTACACATTCATAATGCAACTTATCACGAAAATAAACAGTTGAGGCACATTTTCAAACGTTTTACAACAAAAAATAATTATATCTTTTCCTCAGTTCATTAGTAAATATTGTAATCAAATTATGACTACATAGCAACGAATGCTGGAGTCAATACAATATTTAGTTTTCATTACGTACCTAAAACTTTTGTTTAACATATTGTTGCATGATAATGTACCATGTGGATCTTTCTAATACATATTTTAAAATACAAAAGGCATTACAAAGCCTAAATTCACTCATTACCGCAAATGATATAAATGATAAGAATACAGTATTTCGAAGCGCAGGTTCCTCCTTAAAGTCTTATATTTTGCGTGCGTATTTTACCATTCTCCTAAAAGATGAGTATCGTAGCGTGGATGAGGTAATGGAATGTGAAATAACGTAAGGATGGAGTTGGAATACCTTATTTAAATTCATCGGAGAAAGAGAAGGAAAGTCACTGATACAAGCGCCATGCATGGATTAGTGATGGAAAAATCGATTTCGATTAAAATCAAAAATATAGTTTTAATAGTCAAAGATCGAGGAAATCGAAATCGAGCCATGATCTTCGAGTTTCGATCCAAACTCGATTTTTCAACTTCGATCTTGACCATTTCGTTTGATCTCAGCAGCGCGTAGTAGTCAGTGGAGGTCCTCGATGAACTGCCGCTGAGGTCACTTCTTGTTAGAAGTAGATGCCAGTAGAAGTTAGGCAATACCCCAACAGGCAGTAGAAGTTAGGCAATACCTCAACAGGCAGTAGAAGTTAGGCAATACCTCAACAGGCAGTAGAAGTTAGGCAATACCTCAACAGGCAGTAGAAGTTAGGCAATACCTCAACAGGCAGTAGAAGTTAGGCAATACCCCAACAGGCAGTAGAAGTTAGGCAATACCTCAACAGGCGACCGTCGATAGGAAAGTCAACCCCAATCCTCTGAAAGTCTGGGAGGAGGTAAAGGGTGAATACCCCAACACGTACCGTTTCGCGATCAAAATGCTGAGTTTGATAACGTCATCCGTCCCATGTGAAAGAATTTTCTCTAATGCCGGGTCTACACTAGCGCTTTAAGGTCCACTTTAAGTGACTAGTCACTTTAAAGCGTTAATGTAGGTGTCAGCAGCTTACTTAAAGTCCACCTCCACTTAAGTTGACCAATACCCCCTATTTAAAGTGAGCGTAGTCACTTGTTACCCATTAATATGTCGTCAAGCGCACAGAGTGACTATAAGAAATCAAATCGTGGGATACTAAATTAATGAAATAGATGCATGTAGATACAAATTTATTAAATGTACACACTCTCTTAGTCAATTCATGTTTATACAAGCGTATGTTTACGAGTTATGTAGTCAGTGAGCAACTTGTCAATCATCACAACTATGAATATTACAATAATATAATTTCCATAATTTATATAATCCATATGATCACAAGTATCAAAGAAAAACATGAAAAATTAAGTAAAACTAAATAACCTGATTAATAACTACTGAATTTAATCTATTCCAAATAATTTCAACCAAGAAATAAAAGAGCGGACAATTATAGTTTTGAGGAAGTGGTTCTCTTTTCAAAATATGGGAAAGTTATGCCGTAAATGGCAAATTTAAGTACACACCAAGCATTACAATTTGTTTTGCATTAACGTTTCAAAGGTTTGCTTATGTTTTCATGGCGAAACTTTATTTTTTCTGGCTCAAAATGGCAATGAAATAATGTGAACACAAGAAACCTGCGAGGTAAATAAATATATATAAACAAGCAACGAAGTTTGAGCAATAAATTATGTAGCACAAAATTAAAAGCGTTTGGGAGAAGGGCTGCTCGTTCAAAATGTTACTCAGTGAATCACTACATTATCCATTTACAATGTACTCATCAATGCTACGGGTCTGAAGTCCGAAACATTTTCGTAGTTGAAAATATCACACATAGTAGGTACGTGGCGACTTGGCATATAATTAAATATGATTTCTTAAAGGTTCTCCACTACGTCACGACTCTTCTACTAATCAGTTACTCAGAAGAATTAAATTATGAATATACAAGCGAGTCGTTTCCACTTAGCTCGCTTGCATATCTTCGAATGTTTTCCGTCTTTGTTTTTAGTTATTAATCTTGAACAACCGTGACTCTGCAGTCAACTTAAAGTTCATGTGTAGAAGACGTCCATTACTTAAAGTTATCTTTAAGTAGGCTCACTTTAAGTGGAATTGTAATGTAGACCCTGGGGCATAAGGCCGGTAAAATTGGAAAGGCATCATCAAGAAAGCATTTTAATCAGGTAATCTTTCTTAAAAAAATTAGTGAAGCCGAATGGTTTCAAGCGGTTATCCACATTAAAGTAAATTGTAAATTTTTACCACAAATAATTCAAGAATGTTTTCCAAGTACATTTCTAGGGATTTGTAATAAAATTCAAATATGTATTATGAGCGTTTTTTAATGAATGATAAACAAGTTGTTATACCAAATGCATTTTTTTCAAAAATTAACCCTAAATTTTTTTGATTAATCGATCTTTTGGTTGTATTTCGATTTTTGCTGAAAAGTCGAGATTTTCATTTCGATTAAAAATCGATTGCTCGAAAAATCGATTTTGACCGACATTTTTCCATCACTAGTATGGATGCGCCAAAGGATCTCTCTGATGGAACTGATGTTGCTACACCTGACAGGTACTTCCTGGCTTCCTGATTTAAGTGTGGGTGCTCAGGTGTCATTGACTTCCACAATGAAAATGGATTCGAATGGTGGTCAACGAACTAGTTGGTGGAGGAACTGCCGTAACTAAAATATTAATAATATCCCACCACGGTGATTCCTTACGGATGCAGGGTTCTCTGTGATGCTCATTCAGTGTCATGAAAGCTCCAGAGATCATCTGATGGTGCTGCTGAAGCCCTAGCCATCACAGTCCCACAGACACAAATTTGTAAGAGTGAGCCAGAGTGAGTTTTTGTGAATTTAGAAATGCAATTTCGGAAATTCGGGTTATCTATTGTCTACTTGGGACTCTTGAAGAAACACGACAAGGTCATTCGATTGGGAGAAGCATGTCTAGTGAGTAATTGGAAGTTATACGGAGATGTTTAGCGATCGAGAAGCATTCCTGAATGCCGACACTGATTATGATTTGTCTGACGTTGGATTGATGGATGTTCAGATTGTAAGATGTCTGGAAATAGAATTTTTAAATTGTGCAAAAAGTGACACATTAGTTGGTAAAGGTGTTTTGTGTTTAGATTTCTAATTACATTTCATTTAAAATAAGTGATGAATGTATGTTTTTGTGTACGTTAAAAAAATATGTTCTCCATCTCCATAAATCCATTACATGCGTGATGCGACATTAATTAGCACTGCTTTGCACACGTTCTAAATAACTATTTCATTAAATTCTCGACTGCGTAATATACGTCCGGAGGGAAATTGGTTCCTTCCCTCGGAGTCAGTGGGACCGGAAGACGATAATTTATTCATTCTTCCCTTTGGCGAAATAATTTCAAGGAAATCCATCGGCCGCTCCCAAAGATTGCTATTGAAAATTATTCCGTAAAAAATAAAGTAAAATTTATACATCCTATTCAGAGATTGACAAGTTTTCAAATCGATAACCTACCTTTTGAAGCCCCTTTAACTACATTAATAAAAGTTTATTAATGAAGGAAAATGGTTCAAGCTAATATTTGCACATTTAGTTTCAAATGCTTTTAAATACATTATCGTATTGCATAACCCGTTACCTACAAGGTTAATTCATAAGTATCTCCATTACTATCTGTTATATTTTTCATGCTGTCATACCAATCAATGTGTATATCTTTTTCTAAATTTTAATCTAAAAAATTACGATTGCATCAGCTGAAAAAGAAATTCTTATTTTTTTTCCTTTTCCAAGTTCCGGATCCGATGAAGGTAACGGCTTTTGAAACCGGATTACTAAAATATTCTCAGTGTACACGTCACTCGGCGTTCCTTCATACTATACGAACTCTTTTTTTAAATAATGACTTTCGAGGAAAAGAATTGCAGGATAATTTAAGGAAATTTTAAAGGAACATTAAAATTTTAATACTTTGAAACTTGGAGAAGAGTTAATATTAGTGCTGCTCGAAAAATTTACAAATTTCTCTTACGCTTGTGCATTTTATATTGTGAAAAAGCAGCAAATGTATACCACAATCCACTAATGAGGAAAATCTCTAGCATTGTTCATTGTGATTGCGAAGAAACCCTTAAAACAAGGAATTGAAAACTAATTCTGTCACCTTCTTTTGTGGCAGACTGAGTTATTAACTCGCTGATGGATTTGAAAATTTCCACTTCATTCATTTCATTTGCGTAAAAAGCTTCAGTCAGGAATCCGTGCGCGTATTTAATCACGGGCGTTGCAGTTTTCCCATGGATCGACACAAATTCGTCCAGGCCTTGTAGTTACAGCGATTCCCTGTGAACCATAATATGATACTATACACTGTACCACGGACAGATTCAAATATTCGTTATTCATCGTAAGTTCGTGACCAAAAATCAAAACGAATCCTCACACAATGAAGTATTCATGAAATAAATTCACCTTAAGAATTTGCACCTAAAGAATTTGCTCACAGTAGATCAATTGGGATAATTAGAACTAACAAAATTGAAACTAGCAGTGTTTGTATTTTTAATGTTCAACCACGTTTACATAATATACTGAATTGCATAATGCATTTTATAGCAGTTTAAAAATGTGTCTATGTAAGTTGAATTAAAAGCAGAAGCTGTAGTTATCGCAGAACGATATTTTCAGCGAAAATTTTCTTTAGTCAAATAGTATGATATAACTTTGGAGTATATTTGGTGGAGACTCAACCCCTGCCACACACCAACAAGTTGGCTATCTGGGTAGTCATGAGACTTAGATACAGATAATTACATTTCTTAGATATCTCACCTGTTGGAGAGAAATCGGCTACAATACGATCGCCCGGCTGGAGGATCTCGTCTGCACGTGATGTTGTTGATTTACACTCGTCGCCTAGCACCGCAGCTGATGCACAAGCAAGGAGGTCTTGTCACGATGACGGCGGAGATGCGTATGGAGGCCACGCTGCGCGATCGTCCTCTTTTTATTAATTTCTGATTTGGAGGAAATGCCATCCATTGGCAAACTGCGGATGTTGTCTCCGTCTTCCATTACACGCGTGATGCGACAGTAATTAGCACTGCTTTGCACACATTCTAAATAAATATTTCATTAAATTCTCGACTGCGTAATATACGTCCGGAGGGAAATTGGTTCCTTCCCACGGAATCAGTGGCACCGGAAGACGATAATATATTCATTCTTCCCTTTTGGCTAAATAATTACAAGGAAATCCGTCGGCCGCTCCCAAATTCAAAAGTTGTATTTTTCAAAGATTTTAGGTAAAAAGAATTCCATGATACGTGTTAAAAATATCATGAGAATAGGAAAGCAATCATGCGATATGATGCTGTTAGTTGGGTTAGCTTCATGTCCTTATACACAAACATGCAGCTACCTATGCTATCCATTGATAAACTCGTATTGGATATATTTACCGCTTTTCGTATCCCTGATTGGACGAGGAAAAAAAGCACATTTTGAATATATGTCAGTTTGGCAATCAATTTCACTAATTTTGTGATATTGTGGTCCAGTCTACCATTCTAAGTTGGGGTTTATAAAATATTTTAACGTCATCACTTAAATTATCATCTTCGAATTTATTTAAGAGATTAAGTCTAAATTTCAACCTGCTGTCTGACAATGATTCCCACTACATTTCATGTAATTGACTGGTACGCCAATATGGTTATCGTACCATCTCTTTGCAAATCTTGCCGATCTTCGCTGCAAACGTTCAAGTTCGTTATTTATACCAATATGGTAGGGATCCCATATTACCCTGGAAGCATATTACAAATGAGGTCTAACTAGGGAATTAAGTAGTTACTAATTTCTTGAACTACATGGTCGTCACATTTACCCAATGTACCCTTTTGATGAATCCAAGTTTACGATTTACTCGACCCATTATTTCACGTATGTGTTTACCCCAGGAAAGATCATGTGTCATTCTTATACCAAGGTATTCAATGGATTCACGTTAGTTAATTCATCATTACTTATTCTGTAAGTGCTTTGAGGACAACAATTCTTTTCAATCAATTTTCAATTTAAAATAATATTAAAAATCGCGCATGCGCATGCGCATGGGTAAAGAAATGTAATTCGACCCATGGTTTCAGAACTAAATGTTGGTGTGGGTGCATGAATCTGATTCCATTCACTCCCGATCGGATACATTCTCAATCTCTCCGCTGTATCCCACTGCAATCTTCACAATCTTCCTCCGCCCGGATTGACTCTCTTAATGTCATTCATACAGATCTTACTCTTTATATACACATTATGATTTTTAAGTTTTATTCCTGAAGGAAGAACATAATCACTTGATGAGTAATAACTTCACATAGACGCTGTTCTCATACTCTTCATTGCCGCATGTGCCAAAAGCATGGATCGCTTGGATATCCATTTCATTTGATATTCAGAAAAAAAATGTTCAAATAGCACTCTATAAAGAAGAGTTTGATATACACAATACTAAACAGTTTGGGTGAATCTAATTCATATATTGCTAAGTAAGGGTGAACTTGTAAAAATATCTGAAGCCATTGACAAAAAATCATAATGTTGCACTTACTGTGGAATGCCAATAAGTTAGAATTGTTTGACATAGTATATTACGTTAAGTATGCCGAGAGAAATTATTTCGTCATTACAAAAATTGAGTATTCATTGTTGATGTAATTCAAGATTTGATGAGACATTCTCTGAGTGATACCTTATTGCGAGGATGACCGAATTGTACTATGGACATAGATTTTTGTGTCGTGGATTGTAACGAAGTCAATAACTTCAGTAAAATGATGTGAGTTTATCACATTACAAGGGAGGAAAACACAACAAATCCTTATTAGGAATTGAGCATTTCGATAACCATAGCAGATGTTTCGATGTTACAATCGAATATTTAATATCCAATATTCATGCGGATGAATATTGGATGTAATAAAGTAATGTAATTCGACCTATGGTCTCAGAACTAAAGGTTGGTGTGGTTGCATGAAGCGGACTCCATTCACTCCCGATCGGAAATATTCTCAACCTCTTCGCTGTATCCCACTGCAATCTTCACAATCTTCCTCCGCCCGGATTGACTCCCTTCCGAGGTGGATCCCGTTGACCTCTGGCCGTCCAAGCGTCCCAGGGCTCTGGACCCTCGTTCAGGGAAGCACAGAAGCCCAACAGTGGAAGCAAGTGATGCATCTAAGTCTCAGGATCCGACAGCGCCTTCCCAGCGACCGACTGCGGATGCCTGCCGACGAACAAGGAAGACATTGTCATTGTACAAATAAAATCAAGACAGCAACCACTATAGTAATTAGACGGGACCAAGTTCAATTTCGTATATAGCATTACTCATTACTCTGCTGGTGATTCACGTTCAATCTTGGGTCCTGTATTAAACAATATAAGTAGATGTTGTCCAGCTGAAACATTAAGGGTATGTACTCTGGGATTTCAGTGGCACATTCACCGAGTGAAGGTTGATTAGGTAATCCACCATTTTTGATTTTTTAGAGGGCCAGTCGCTGCACAATGTCAGACGTTTTTTTTGTCGAAATAATCCTATAAGTAAATTCCAAGAAATTAATTTCAGTGAAGACGCATGGAATATTTCGCTAACTCCATCTTCCTACGGTTAACTGGGCCGTGGACATATAATAAGTGAAATTGATAGCCGAATCGACAGATTTCAAATATATTTCTTTCTGGAAACTATTAGGGATATGCATTATTGTGAATATATTCAATCGTACAATACATATGTTTCGATGGGATTTGCATGTCGGTTTAGGGATTTTTATCTAACACAAATGATAGCATTTTTTAGAATGCTTGTTTGCCACCTAACATAATTTCAACATTGTTTAATCTCACTTGAATATAGATATTAATCCTTTTTACGTGTGATAGATAAGGGTATTTGCATCACCACAATACTTTTATGGTTTTATACAAATGCCGTGTTTTACGTGTTTCGAATGCAGAGTGGTGAGACATTGCCAATCGCAGAATACATAGACCTCTCCCTTGTAAACACTCGTCTGCATTAAGTAATAAATAGCTTTCAGCGATGAGTGAGATACCAGTGGACAGTGGTGTCTTTCTACACAGAATCAAAATATCTCTCCTTGAAAGGGACATGAACCCACGACCTCCAGGGTTCAGGACTGGCGTTTTACAACATGCAATGCAAAAATGTTTTATTCATTTGCTGGTTTATATCCTACGAGATTCTTTAATTTACAGGTGGAAAACGAAACGAAATACATCAGAGATGAAAAATCGTTTAACTTCACGTAACAACAATATCTCCATGGAGACGTGGTAAATAAACAACATGGAGTGAAGGATGATCGACGGCCGGGACATAAACGCGGTTTGTTAAAATAAATACGGAAAATGTTTCTAGCTGTTTTCTTCAGTTTCAATGTCGTAATTCATCCTGCGTTCCTGTCTTATTGTCGTACGGTCGATGAGGAATACTGCCTAGAAGTTCTGCGCCTATGTCCGTGAAGAAATCCGACGAAAACGCCCAGAATTGCGGCAGAACAACTCGGTGAAAATTGCGATAGTTAGAATTGCGGTAGGGTTTCTGCTCACAATTAACTGCTTATTCGTGAATTATTGATAAAAAACAAACAGTTATTGTTCCTGAACCACTGCGTTTGTCAGTCATGGCCTCTTGTGGCATTTATTAATTTTACGAGGCTGGAGAGAATTATGAAGGGATGACGTTTTTCCACATATTACATAAGATAAAAACAGATTCGCTAAAGGAGCTAAACCCTATACCTAAAAAGGATTTCCGGTAATGCATCTAAGATTAGAAAAAAACCCTAGATCAAGTGCATTACATATCTAAAGGCGATAACTTTCAAAGGGACAACATTGATGCTCATTAATAAACTAATATTAATGAAAAAAATTTCGGATATTATTTGATCAAACCACGCATTATGGTTTTCGTTGAGCGCATCTACAACTACTTAGAAGTACTGTTAATTGATATTTATGTAGGTTTTCATTCAATCCCAATGTTGGAAAATGAAATCCAATTCCCATTAATCGCCAACTGCGTCACGTGCCTTTGTCACAACAATGGGAGTGCGATTGAATTGAATTACGCGCAGTGTAGGCCCTCGATGTCCACCTTGGCCGGCAGGATTAATCTGCTCCCTTTCAATCTCTCCAGTTCAGCCGTGGGCCGGATTTCCTGCTGTGAGTACTGCAGCAATTTGAAGGATTGGCAGCCACAGACGAGCGGGTTGCCTCCCAAGAGAAACGTCGTACGAGCAAACTGCTCTTGGACGCTGCAGTCTTGAGTCACCACCCGCATCTGCAGAGGAATTGAAATTCACGAGGCGCATGATGACACCCAGAACACCTCTTCAATGAGTAATAAAGGGGTGAAATCCATAGTATCAGATGTAAATGATTAAGCATCATCTTCTGGAACAGTATATTGATACTCCTCACTGGATTAAGGTACGAACGTATTGCTGAATGTCTTTCGTAGGGTAGGTAGTATTTTCATGCGTCAAATTTGTTTGTGATTAGGAGAATTTAATTTGCAGATTTCGTCAATAACGAACAGAATTGAGTGTAATGCAATGTCGTACATACCTATAATACCGAACAATATTTCACCTACGTATACCGCTTCGACATGCTGCATAATGTGTTCTCTTATGCTGCGGAAGAAAAATGTAATTTAAAATCTATCAGGCCCACAATCTATCTCTCGAATCTTCTTTGCCAATGAAATGTGGAATAATACGCTTGTTTTGTTTTAAATATTTAACTAACATCTTCAGGAAACCTATCTGTTTTTAACATCCGTTTTAAACGTATGTAATAGATTTAATCTCTACTTGAACCAACGATCTGATAATGATTCACAACCTAAACCTTCTCTCAACTCTGATGCACTGATAGACCTATCGTAACACCTTATAACAAACAACTCTAGCTCTACGCTGTCTAGTTCTCTGACAACACCTTTTCCATTCGGACCGCATGCACTGGCTACGAATTCTAGGGTGGATCTGACTAGTGAATAATAACATCGCTATCTAATTTTCTATTTAACTAGATATAATCTTATTATGTCTGATTGATAACGCCTGTACGGGTATTATGAATTCTTACGCACTAAGGCACCTAGAATATGTGGGTGTTGGTGGTCACCCCTCCCCAAGGGAAGCTAGAAATACGGTCCCAATGCCAGGCAACCGAGTCACCGACGTCTTTTTTTCAGCAGTTTCCGCGAAGAAATGCCCGACTCTGGCTGAAGTTGAATGGATTTCAGTAGTCTCTAACTGATGCACTTAAGTAAGTGAGTCTGGCATTTGACCGGGAGGTCTAGCTTTACCACATGTTACCCAAATTAGGGCCGAAAAACAGATGAACCGAAGGATGGGTAAGTGAGTAATGGTGGAATTGTGAGTCTGCCCTTGAAATTTCCCGCCATGCAAAGCAAAAGTGTTCTGAGGCATCCTTCGACCGTATGGACTCATCATCTTAATTGACGTCACAATCCACACGTTGCTCAGCGACCCATGCGTCAACTAATCCCACCTGAAGTGGGAAATCACTCTAGGAATTTGGAAATCAATTTAAGTACCTACCAACATTAGAAAAGATATCTGTTTCATACTTCTGTGGGGGATTTAGTCAGTATATTAATAACGATTTGATAATGATTCCCAACTTAATTCTTCCATTAATTCTAATACGCTATGAAACCTATCTTAACACATTTTTAAACAAACTTATTTGCTCGACGCAGCACGCTGTTTGATCAAAACTAATTCATTCGGGTCTCATAGCCTGGCTATATATTCAAAAAGGGGCAGAACTGGTAAAAAGTAATATCGCCGCTCTTTTGTCTTTTTTCACACTAACCGAGTACTTTTTTAAATAAATCCTATCTTTATCTCGGCTCGCTCGCGGCTGAGCTTAAAGCCACCGAGTGCGTCCACCGGGTTACGGATGGTGGTTTGACCTCTAGATATAGAGGTTAGCTTCGAGATAAGCGAGTTTACTCGTCGAATAAGCAGTCGTGGACAAAAAGCGACGGCATTCCGGGGGGGTATTGGTCTATCCCTGGGTAAGATAGGCCTCTAAATAATACAGAACCTGTGAAGATGCCGTGACTTGGCGACGGGAGGCCGCCAATAATTACGCTTCTCATCACCCGGAGGAGAGGGCAGCAGCTCTTCTTCACATGAGTGAAGGTGGAGACCACAATGGTCGGTACAGCGACACTCATTTCACTACAGGCGTGGTAACATTTACTTTAACGGCTGTAGTACTGCGATGTGGAAGGCAAGGGGAAACCACCACATTAATATCCCGAGGAGTCGCAGCTACTCCACTCTTTCCTTTATTATCAAGACGTGATGGCACCCTCTCGAGTAAAATATTCCGGAGGTAAAATAGTCCCCCATTCGGATCTCCGGGCGGGGACTACCCGAGAGAGTACATCAGTCAAATGTGATACACTTTTTAGGGTAGGAACATGGAACGTGAGATCGCTTCGGACCTGTGGAAGACTGGAGAACCTGAAGGTAGAAATGCGAAGAATGGACCTCGACGTATTAGGAATCAGCGAAATGAAGTGGCCCGAAGAAGGAGACTTTTGGAGTGGAAGCTACAGGATTATACATACAGGATCATTAAATGGTAATGCTGGAGTAGGGATCATGCTCAGAAAGAGCGCCGGAATGCGTGTGAAGAGCTTCCTGCAGTACAATGAAAGGATAATAATGGTGAAGATCGAGACCAAACCTGTAGATACCGTGGTGGTGCAGGTTTACATGCCTACGACTGACTATGAAGATGAAGAAGTGGAAGACGTCTACGAAGATATCACGGAAGTTATAAAACAGGTAAGAGGAGAAGAAAACCTAATTATCTTAGGGGACTGGAACGCTATCGTCGGCGAAGGTCAAGATGGAAGAATAACTGGAAAATACGGATTGGGAAACCGAAACGAAAGAGGATAAAGGCTGCTAGAGTTCTGCACTCAACATAAGTTAGTGGTTGCTAACACATTGTTTAAAAATCACAACCGCAGAAGATACACATGGAAAATGCCAGGAGACAGAAGAAGATGCCAAATAGACTACATTTTAGTGAAGCAGAGATTTAGAAACCAAGTGAAGGACTGCAAAAGCTACCCTGGGGCAGACATCGACAGTGACCATAATTTAGTGATGATGAAATGCCATCTAAAATTCAAGAAATTGAAGAAAACAAAGAAGAATATATGGCAAGTAGAAAAACTAAAGGAGGCTCAACATCAGCTGGCATTTCAAAAAGCAGTGGGAAACAACATAGGAGAGAACCTGAATGAGAAATCAGTGGAAGAGCGTTGGGAAAACATTAAATGTGGACTACAGGAAGCTGGAAAAAAAGTTCTTGGAAGAAGAAAAGTTTCCAAGAAGAAGCCATGGATCACGGAGGAAGTCTTAGAATTGATTGAAGAAAGAAGAAAGTACAAGAATACGAAAACTGAAGAAGGGCAGCTTTGCTACAAAAGAATAAGGAACGAAATAAGTCGCAAAGCAAGGAAAGCTAGAGAGCTGTGGTTGAAAAATCTTTGCGAAGATGTACAAAGCAACCTTGCACTTGGAAAGGTGGAAGCGGCCTACAGCATAGTGAGGAACTACTTCAAGGAACGGAGCGCAAGATGCAATGCCATAAGGGACAAGAATGGAGGAATTTTGATTGAAAACGAGGACAAAGTGAAAAGGTGGAAAAATATCTGGAAAAGCTATACAATGGAAATAATCTCAGCACAAAAGCTATTGAAGAGGAAAGCGAAGTGGAAATAGATGATATGGGGGCATCAATATTAAGATCGGAATTTGACGCTGCAGTAAGGGATCTTCGGATGAATAAGGCCTCAGGTATTGATGATGTCCCTGCAGAACTAATTAAAAATGCAGGAGAGAAGACATTAATTCATCTCTACAAAACCATCTGCGACATGTATTCAACAGGGGAAATTCCAAGGGACTTCGAGAAAAAACATCATCATTCCTATTCCCAAGAAGAAGAGAGCGGAGAAATGCGAAAATTTTAGGACTATAAGCCTGACGACACATGCATCAAAGATACTGACCAGGATCATCTACAGAAGAATAGAACGAAAAGCAGAGGAGTTCCTGGATGAAGATCAATTCGGATTGAGGAAAAGTAAGGGTACAAGGGAAGCAATATTGGCCCTTAGGCTACTCATAGAGAAGAGAATGGAGAAGAACAAACCGACCTTCATTGCATTTGTGGATTTAGAGAAGGCCTTTGACAACGTGGATTGGGATTCAATGCTTGGAATTCTGAAGGTAATTGGAGTGTCCTACAATGACCGAAGAATTATACACAGTCTGTACAAAAACCAAGTTGCTGTGATTAAATCTGGACCCAGCTGTGAAGAGGCAAGAATAAGGAAAGGAGTGAGACAAGGCTGCGCACTGTCTCCCGTAATTTTTAATGTTTACATCGAGAGAGCCATAAATGAAGTCAAGGAGAAGTGTTCTGGAGTGAAAATCCACGGAGAAACAATAAGTATGCTACGATTCGCTGATGACATAGCTCTCATAGCAGAGACAGAGAAGGAGCTGAATAAGATGCTAACGACCCTGGAAAGGACTATGGCCAGATATCAGCTGAAGATCAATAAGAAGAAGACTAAGATATTGGTGTGCAGCAAAAGAGAAGAGGCGAAAACCAACGTAAACTAGGAAAACAGAAACTGGAAGAGGTGAAAGAGTTCTGTTACCTGGGAAGCAGAGTAACCAACGATGGACGAAGCAAGAAAGAAACAGTGAGTAGAATAGCCCAGGCAAAGAGGGCATTCCTCCAGAAGAAGAATCTACTTACAGCAGGAAATACAAGAATAGAAGTAAGGAAACAGTTCATCAGAACATACATCTGGAGCATTTTTCTTTACGGCAGTGAATCATGGACGAATTCTCAATGATTGTGAAAATGTTGCGGCATATTGTTGCAAATTCCTCGATAACATTAACTTTACTGCAAAAAAGAATACACATGACAACGTATTGAGCAGCGGAGTCGAAATTGGGAGGCAGGAGGGGCCCAAGGCCCCCCCCACAAGATTTGCCCCGGGCCCTTATGGTCGAAACGGGTACTTAGTCATACACATTCTCACGCCTTTTATAGAAATTCTAGTCTTTAACGTACAAAAAATGCGGGTCCTTTTCTTAGATGCCGGGCCGTTTTCTTAGGTGCCGGGTCCTTTTCTTAGGTGCCTTAGGCCCTTATCACTGTTGGCCCACCTCCCGAGTGAAAATTGTTTAGACCACCTGGTAGTGAGTCACTATTTATCCGTGAATTGCTTCAAATAACGGCTCCTTCCCACAACTAAATATCTCTTTTGATCAGCTCACTTTTACATCTCTGCAAGATATCTCGTACGTTGTAAATTTATCCGAGTCCAGGACTTTTCCGTCAGGAACTGAATCTCGGGACATATCCAAATGTCTATCACACTGCATCCTTTCTGTGATACATGCCGACAATTTTCTGAAAACGACTGGGAAACTCAATAATTATAGATTAATCCTCATTTTGTATTTAAATTTAAATTATTAAAATCATAAAAAAAAGTTGCCGCCCACCAATCGAGCTGTGTCAAGGATTCCTACGTCATCCTTCAGTGTGTTAAGGAAGAACGGGAGGGGAACGGGGGAGGGGAGGGGAGGGTGATCCTGAAGTGATCCTGTCCCATCCTGCAAATAACTCAGAACAACTGAACAACGAAATATATAATCCCGTATAGATTTTGGTGTATCCAAATTTGTGCTGAAGCTAATTTGCTTTCTCACAAATTACGATTCAGTCGAAAGTGCAATGTCTTTCTAAACAACCCGAATGCAGTCCAACAACCACTTCCATTAGCTGAGTAAGCTCACTGTCTTCCATTGTGAAATGGCGAAGGGGCTATTCAGTCTGGGTTGTGATTGGGCGAAGCGGATGACACACGAGTCCTTTACTCGCCCACTTTTCGGAACGGGTTAAAAACATCGGTTTTTGCTGCTGGTAACTCGAGAACGACTCGAAGGATCGAATGACGGAAAAATTTACGTCTTCTTATTTTACAAACTCCCTCAGAGTCTCAACAAAAAATATGTAAAACTTCCTCAATATAATTTTCCTAAGACCTACCCCAAGATGTCATCTAGAGATTCATAGGCTACAACTAGTATTATCCAAATATTTACCATAAAAACTTCTCTATTGCCATTTATACAATTAAACGGGATGAGGGTATAAATGTTTGTGTGATTGCTCACTCTATGTTGTACGATACACGCTCTATATTCCTAGCACTTTGATGTTCACATGCCATCGTCAACGTAGAGGAATAAAAATATTAATCTTAAACTAGCGGCTATGTAATTATAGAGATCCCAATAAGGTCATCCTCCAATCACAGCACCTCCAGAGCTGCTACAGAGATCATCGTTGGGTTATATAAAATTCTGCAGTTAAGGAATACTTTGAAGCCAAAATTAAGTGATAAGTTGTGTTCACAGAGTTGAATTTGAATATAGAACCTACCTGTTATTGCTGAGGTCTATTTGCTGAAGATTCGGCGTACTGATAAAGGAAGATGACCCCAGCGTCCTGATACGGTTTCCGGACAAGTTAAGAATTAAAAGGTCAGCGTCAGCCACCAGAAATATCTCAGAGATGTCCGTGAGAAGGTTGTCGGATGCGATGAGGTTCTGTACCTTGAAGTTCGGGGCGAACGAGTCAGGACGAATCCGCGAGATGCTGTTGCGTGAAATATCAAGAATCCTTACTTGCTTAATGCGCATTGAAGCAAGAAAATATTGCCACCGGAGTCCAGGATCCTGGATATAGAATCGTGGAAAGATATTCGCATGTGAGTCAGAATTTTCTGCATTTGACATCATAAAGGTGATGCTTTCGTTAATGTACTGATCACAGGACTCTGGAATGGGATGTTGGCCTCTTGTTGTGGAGTTCAAAACTGCCGACTGGACACCTCTGCGATTTGAATTCAACTTCTAGTTGGAAATAAGTCTTGTGTCGTCACCACCGGACATGTCGCCATTTAGTACAAAGTCACCATAAGATGTGCTGCGAGAGGAAAGGTCCATATCTCCGTTGACCCACGTCAATGCGGCATTGATTGTGGTCATCTCGTTCCAGCTAGTGTCCAGATTGGCCAAATGGTTCCCTTGCAATCTTAGATCTTGCAGTTGGACAAGGTTCTGCAGGCAGTTTGGGGGAAGGACACGGATGCGGTTGTCAACTGCGTAGAGCTCCCTCAAGCCTCGCAGGTAACAGAGGCTAGACGGAATGTTCCTGATCCTGTTTCCGCTTAATTCCAGAAAGTGGAGACAAGGCGTGTTCACGAACGTGTCCTCATCGAGGAGTTCGATTCTGTTCTTTGCCAGGTTCAACGAGTTCACCATTCTTGCGTCGCGTAGCAGACTTCCCTGGAACCTTTCGAGTCTGTTCTCCCTCAAGTAGATGGTTGTTAGACGGTTGAGCCCGGAGAAGAAGTGGTCGGGCAAGTTGTCTACCAAAGTGCGAACTGTGCGGAATATTTGAATATTCTTGGATACGTCAGACAGGTTTCCTTTGCTAAGATTGCTTAAATTTGGGCATGATATTTCGAGGCTCTTGAGCTTTTGTAGGCCAACGAGATGGTGTTCATTCAAAGCAGAGGAATCTAGTAGTAAGCAGTCAATTTCAAGCATCACCAGCTTTTGATTATCTGTGTTTTTTTCGAGGTTATCTTCCTTGTTCCCGAAGAGTGCAGCGTAGTTCTCCCTGGGCGGTGGACATCCTTTCACCTGCGAAAGATATAAATGATATTTCCGTATTAGTGAATCGTCCTGAAGAAGGCAATATGTATGTATTGTCTTCCAAAAAATAAAACATATGTTAACGCAGTTAGGGAACACTGTTAATTATTATTTGTCTACAGTTCTCTGGTCACAGTTGTACCACAACATTCATCCAATTTCCATGAAGCTTTGAATAGTTGTTAAGTTCACTCCGATGAAGGTTTGTACAATATCAAGAATCAATAAGTATCGATACTGGATACGGGATGTGCATCTATTTAACGTGCAATTCATTGAAACTCTCACGTGCAACATATCCAAATCATCCGACATGGGACATTTATTTCAGAAATGCCAACTTATTGCTTGGGATGAATGCACAATGGTGCACAAAGCATCGCTCACGGCTCTGGATCGATCATTGCAAGATTTCCGTGGAATCCTGAGACCTTTTGAGAACGCATTGATATTGCTTGCAGGAGATTTCAGGCAAACATTACCTGTAATTCCTCGATCGACACTAGTGGATGAAATAGATGCTTGCCTGAGATATTCTACTTTGTGACGACATGTAAAGACGTTATGATTAAATACAAATATGCGTGTGCAGCTGCAAAACAATCGATCAACTGAGATATACTCACATAAATAGCTGAAAATTGGGAACGGAAAGGTGCCAGTTGATCTGACCTCAGGAAAAATTTCATTGCCTCATAACTTTTGCAATTTAGTAACATCATAAGAAGAAAAGGTTGAAAAAGTATTTCCCAATATTTAAATCAATTATAAGAATCATGATTGGCTAAGTGAACGAGCTATTCTTGCGGCAAAGAACAAAGACTTCTATGAACTTAACAATATTATTCAGTCTAACACTCAAAGCGACGCAGGCACATATGCACAAGACCGTCGACACTCTTGTGGAAACAGATGAGGCAATTGGTTATCGAACGGAATTTTTGAATTTACTCGATCTGCCAGGGATGCCACCGCACATACTGCAATTGAAAATCGGTGTGCCAATTATCATGTTGCTAAATATCAGCCAGCCAAAGCTTTGCAACGGCACGCGGCATTCAGTAAATAAATTAATTAGCAACGTCGTGGAATCCACAATCTGGTCAGGAACTTTCAAAGGCAAAGATGTACTCATTCCTCGCATTCTTATGATTCCAACAGATTTCAATTTAAGTGATTGTATTCCCAATTCGATTGGTATTTGCATTCACCATCAACAAAGCTCAGGGCCAATCTTTAGAACTATGCGGTTTAGATCTAGACACGGATTGTTTCTCAGATGTACGTGTATTTTGTTGCGTGTGTGTTGCGTGTTCTACGTGTATTTTGTGTGTTCTAGAGTCGGCAAACCAGACAATCTCTATATCTGCACAGACAATGGAACAACAAAAAATATTGTATACCCATAATAATTGTGAAATTAAACATACTATAAGCGTGCGCTTTCCATTTAACCAGATTGAGATACAGCAACACGTGGCCGGGAACAGCTTGTAGATAAATAAAATGGAGTTATCGGATAGGGTTGGAGGTATAGGAGAGGATACATCACCTACAACCACACTTCTTTGACGGTTTGGTTGAATAGAGGCAACAGGGACAGTTGTCGGTAGGGTTTCAACCCCGCTTCTCCCAAGCACTCCAAGGTGCAATAAAGCGTGCTATCATTGAAGATCCAATTTACGTGTGCAAGGCCATCGCAGTGCCTCCAGGAGTGGAATTTTTTTTCAACGCAGATGCACCCTGGGTCATCACTGCACAGGTGGCCACTCGAGGGTTGATCCCTTGGTGGCGACGAAGAAGCGGATCCAAGCAAAGTCATCTCCATGACGATGAACGCCATCGTCGCTATGGAGAACACCAAGAAGGTGATCCCAAATCTCCGAAAGTCGTCTCAAGCCATCTCAGCGTAAATAAGCACCTGAAACACGTAGCGAAACGTCGGAAAGTAAATTGATCTATATTATATCACAGAATTGTGTGTGTGTTGCACTAGCGATACTTCATCTGGAGTACTTGGGTAAAGAAAAGTTTGACGTTTCGGAACAGTCGGAAATTACACAATCCACGAAACACAATTTATTAAATGATCAACTTTTGCAAATAATTCCCCTCTTCTCAATATTCCCGTCTCTAGGATTAAATTGCATCCCGAAACTTAGTGCTGAAAATTCTCGAGTTTTAAAGGGAAATGCCTATGTAACCCTATATGTGCCTCGGATGTAAAATCGAAAAAAATGGTAAACGCAGCTTTGTGTACAGAGTGCTTCAAATTTTGATTTCTTCCCGTGATCAAAATATGAAAAACATGAATTTTAAGTCCCTGCTGACACTCGACAATAGCCCTGGACATCCAGTTATTCTGCAAAATGCTGGAGAAAACATCGAGTACTGTTTCACTCTACAGCTGCGATATCAATTGGCCACCATTAGATCGAGGAGTCCTAAAAATCTTCAACCAAAAATATGAACCAATTCCCCCCCGGACGTATGTTACGCAGTCGAGAATTTAATGAAATATTATTAAGTATGAGTGCAATGAGACAGTCGCATCACGCATTAAATGGAAGACGGAGACAACATCCGCAGTTTGCCAGTCGAGTGACATTTTGACCACAGCCAATAAATTGGCATTTCCTCCACATCAGAAATAAATAAAAAGAGGACGATCGCGCAGCGTGTCCTCACATTCGCACCGCCACACAGTGGGCTGAAATTATATAAACTGGCCCAAATTAAAACAGTTGTATTTTCAAGCCAGGAAGATGAAAACTTGAACAAATATTCTTAAAATACCTGTGCTTGCGATGATGCAAGGCATTTTGCCTAGTATTTAACTATTAACAATTTGCATGACCCTTCCCCATGGACTACGCCTTGTCGTGGTGGGATTGGGGCTTGCGTGTTCCCGTGACCCCTAGAGCTACACTGGCGGGAGTAAATAATATTGCTCCTGGTAGGGTCACCCATGCCAGACAGGTCGAAGGGTAGGAGCCTGACGAAAGGTAGTCCACGTACCGTACTCGCAGCGTCTGTTCCTCAGTGAGGCGGCTGTGAGAAGGCGTCTGATCCCAGTGGGGCGGCCTAACAAGTGATGGTGTCACGTTAAAAACACTATTGAGGCAGGCAACGGGAAACCACCTCAATTAAACTCTCCCAAGATCACAATGGACTTAAACAATAGAGAATTGAATCTTGGCAACTACGGGGCCCGGGACCAAATTATTGGAACGGGTGTCGTGCCCGGCAGCAGGGTAAGCAAGGACTCTGCGGTCGTCATCTCACGAAATCCTTGCACGAAAAGTATGACAGCAGCAGCGGCAACAGCAGCGGCGCCGAAGAATAAACCAGAGAAGAGAGCAGCAATGCTAAGGATCGGGACATGGAACGTTAGAACTATGTTAAGGGCAGGAAAACTAGAGAATATTAAGCGTGAAATGGAGAGGGGAAAGATCGATTTGTTGGGATTAAGCGAAGTAAGATGGAGAGACCAGGGGGACTTCTGGAGTGAAAAGTACAGGGTTATATACAGTGGAGGGGAAGAGAGCCAGCGGGGAGTGGCAGTTGTATTGAATGCAACATTAGGAAAAAGGGTGTTGAATGTGGAACAGGTAAGCGATAGAATACTAGCTATCGAAATCAAAGCGATACCGGCGAATATAGTCGTAGTACAGGTGTACATGCCAACAGGGGGGCATAGAGAAGAGGAAGTGGACGAAGTATATGACCAGTTGGAAGAATTAATCGGGAAAGTAATGGGCAGGAAGAACCTAATAATTATGGGAGATTGGAACGCTGTAGTAGGGGAAGGGAGGGACGGAAGTGAAGTAGGGGAGTATGGTCTGGGTGTAAGGAATGACCGGGGCGAGAAAGTAGTGGAGTTCTGTAGAAGGAATAATTTAGTGATTACAAACACGTGGTTTAAACACCACCCTAGGCGTAGGTACACGTGGAAAATGCCGGGGGATACTGGAAGGTACCAACTAGACTACATCATGATTAGGCAAAGATTCAGGAACAGCGTAAAGAATTCGCATAGTTTCCCAGGTGCAGATGCCGACTCCGACCATAACTTGGTGGTGATGAAATGTGAGATGAGACTAAAAAGGTTAAAAGTAGGAAGGAAAATAAAAAGGTGGGATGTAGGAGCACTGATTGGAGGGAAGAGGAGGGAATACCAGGAGATTGTGGATAGATGCATGAGGGAAGAGGAGGGAAGAGGAACAATAGATGAAGGATGGGAGATGATTAAGACGGGCATAAAAGAGGCAGCTGAGAAAACAATAGGAACAGTAGACGCTAGGAGGATCAAGAAACCATGGGTAACAGCAGAAATGATGGAAAGGCTCGAGGAAAGGAGGAAATGGAAAAATGTACATACAGAGCTAGGCAAAAGGCGTTATAAGGAGATTAACAACAGGCTTAGGAGAGAAACAAAGAGAGCAAGAGAAAAGTGGTGGAGCCGGCAATGCGAGGAGCTGGAGAGACTCCAGAAAGAAGGAGAAATAGGCAGTCTGTACTCAAAGGTTAGAATGCTATCGGGAATCAAGAAAGGGAAAACGGTCCCGTGCATCAAAGACAGAAGGGGAAATTTAGCAATGGAGCCAGAGGAGATCCAGCGTCGTTGGAAGGAATATGTTGAAGAACTGTATGATAGCGAAAATAGGCCTAGAAACTTGGACATAGGAGAGGAGAAGGACGTAGATGAGGATGACGTGGGCCCCGGAATACTGGATAGTGAGATAGAGAAGGCACTGCGAGAAATGAAGGCAGGTAAAGCGGTGGGGGTAGATAACATCCCAGCCGAGCTTCTGAAAAACCTAGGAAGAGGGGGAAGGGACAGATTTTATGAACTTGTTCGTAGAATATACGAGGAGGGGGCTTGGCCGGAGGATTTTGTAAAAGCCGTGCTAATACCTATACCGAAAAAGAGAGTGACAAAGGAATGTGAAGACTATAGAACGATAAGTTTGATTTCTCATGCGGCAAAGGTAGTGCTTAGAATCATCAATAGGAGAATGGAAAAGAGAGCAAACGAATTCCTAGGCGAGGATCAGTTTGGATTTCGGAAGGGGAGGGCCACTCGGGATGCGATTGCAGTGATGAGAATACTAGTGGAAAGGAATCTAGAATACAATCAGGACGTATTCGCGTGCTTTGTTGATTTCGAAAAGGCGTTCGACAGAGTGAGGTGGGACAAGTTAATGGAAATATTGCGGAAGATAGGAGTAGACTGGAGAGACAGGAGACTGATCCGGAATTTATACATGGCGCAGAAGGCGCAAGTGAGAGTAGCCGATGGAGAATCGGATTGGGCTACGATAGGGAGGGGAGTTAGGCAGGGCTGTCCGTTATCGCCGGTACTTTTCAACATCTATTCGGAGGAAATGGTGAGAGAGGCTTGGGATGAGCTGGAGGCTGGAGTAAAGGTCGGGGGGAAATTGATAAAATCAGTGAGGTTTGCGGATGACCAAGCGCTAGTCAGCCAGTCAGCCCGTGGCTTGCAAAAAATTCTGGATGCGTTGCAGGGACAGTGCGAAAGATACGGGATGAAGATAAACCAGAAGAAAACGAAAGTAATGCGGTTTTCAAGAACAAAAAGGCCAGTATAACGATAAAAGTGGGAGGTCAGAAGCTAGAGCAGGTAAAGCAATTTAGCTATCTGGGTAGTGTGTTGGAAGAAAAAGGGTATAGCAGTATTGAAGTGAGAAGGAGAATTGCATTGGCAAAAGAAGCTTTTACTCGTAGGCGTGAACTAATGACTGGGGCGTTGAGTAGGGAAGTGAAGAAAAGACTAGTGAAAAGTTTAATATGGAGCGTTGCACTATATGGGGCGGAAACGTGGGCTTTGCGAAAAGAAGATGAAAATAGACTTAGGGCTTTTGAAATGTGGGTGTGGAGAAGAATGGAGAAAATAAAGTGGGTCGAAAAGAAAACGAACGACGAAGTGTTAGAATTGGTAGGAGAGGAAAGAAATTTGATAGATGAAATTAGGAGAAGGCAGAAGGTGTGGATGGAAAAGGTAATAAAAGGGGATGGTGTTTTGAAGGAAGTGATTGAGGGAAGAGCGTTGGGTAAGCGGGGAAGAGGGAGAAGAAGAACGGGTAGCTTGGATGGAATGATAGGTGGCAGAAGGTATGAGGGGCTGCAGAGGGACATCGTGTGAAATTTAGGGGGTGGGAAGAATTAAATGTCCATTTAAACCTACCTTCACCGGTAGAATACTTATAATAATAAATAATTTGCATGAAGTCAAAGTTGCACTAATTTCGCGAAAATTTCTACACTCAATTTTCTCACCCTCCTTCACACTATATGGGGTTTGGAATGACACTTTAACACTAGAAGGCCGGAGGGGTCAAATACGACCCCCACGCTGGGAAAAATTTTAAACTTTTTCTATTCCTTATATTATTGTTATTAAAACTATAAATGTGTCTTTAAGTATTAATGTATGCCCTAGTGTAAGAGGATCTCTACTCTGTGTGCCTTCCACTTCTCTAACGCCCACTGTTTACTCCTTCGCCACGTCACCATGCTTGTGTTGCATTCCTTCTCCGACTTTTATATGAAATTTCAGTCTCTGTAGTCTCAGAATTAACATTTTCGTTCAGTTTCTTCATACTTTCAATGCGTACATTGTTCGAATTTGAACCTAACTCATTCGCTGGGTCGCGTCGTCCAAGCCTACGAAGATAACTGAAGAAGCGTGGGAGTAAAGGATATGCCAGGAAAATGGCTTCAGATGCTACGGATTCCCAAAAGTGAAGAGGCGTGGGAGTCGATAGTCACCTAATAGGTAACGAATCGGTAGAAAAAATTGGCGCAGGTACCTTGATAAATGCCGTGAGGGTTGCTCACTTTCAAGTGAGGGTTGCAGGCGTTTTTGTCCTTCATTCGAAATCATGGATTCAATTAACATCATATTGTATTCATAGAATGGAGTCTACGCTGAATGCTTACTAGAAAAGCCTTTGCTGAGAAGTGGTGAATATAGTCCTCGCGTATTCCTCATTCTAAGAAGAAATTTTCGAAATGTACCTGGACATAGCTAACGGGGAGCAAGGTTTTAATGTCAAACAGGAGAAAGAGGTAGGAGAATTATAAAAGCGATATCACATGGACCTGATGGAATCTGCAACTATTTTGGTGAGACAAATATTTCTCACAACAGCTGGAACTGGGATTGATTTCGGCCAACGAATATAGAGAGATGTGAAGAGGATTAGTAGATTCAGATGAAAATATGTGTCTTATATTGACCGTGAAATATAACGAGAATATTTTTAACGGACTTCACGAATTTTAAGATAAATTTCTTTGAGTCGTTCCGTGGATAGAAGGAAGATAAACCACCTTATTGGGAGCTATAGAAAACCATGAAGAGCGAGGTGCAATAGCAGCATTGCATAGTTCCTGGAGGTTACGTTTTAAAAGGGATCTTTTCTGCGCTAATTGCTAATCCTAGATTCTAAATATTCTACATTCTTTATCGATAGTTATTTCTAAAACTCGGAAAAATAACGCTCAACTCGGATGGAATTAAAGCAATGCGTGCATCGACTGTCAGAATAAATGGCATTATTTCCTAAAGTACAAAATTTTAAGCAATATTAATTTTGCAATCCTTCTGATTATCATGGTGCGCGTCCACCGATGATGCTGCCTTGAACATATGTGGTGGTGAGCGTTTTCAATTTCTGCACCTTACATCCTTTTGTTGAAAGCCAAATCATCGTGAATATTATTTTTCTTGTACACAAGATGAGTTATGAAGATACAAATGGCCGATTGTTCTATTTTACGTGCTCACATAAAAAAGGCCAGAAATATTTCGTGCTGAAGTTTATTTTAAAATATTGATGAAGCCATTTGACTTAATCTTGCGTTTGTCCAGTATTGTTAATGTGACCTAAATGCTACAATGATTTATGGAATGGCATGCTTTTGATTTAAAAAAGGCAATTTTACTATGCTGGACACCTTTCCCTATAATACGAATAATCTCTTCTAAACGTTGTGCAAATACGAAATTATTTCTGGATATATATAGTCGCTGGTATATGACACTTTCGTCCTAAATCACAAGTCATGTGCTAATTTAAAGTTACGAACTTCGGTAATACCATCCGTTCGGCGTTGAGATTACGGAACGGATCTCGGTATTTCCTGTTTCCTCTTTGTTTCATATAAAGCGATTTTAAAATAAGATTTCAGAAACTATAACCAAAAATTGTTTTTTTCCTTTTCCATTTTTCACTTCCGATGCAGTTAACGACTTTTGCAACCGGACTGTTAAAATATTCTCAGTGTACACGTCACACCCCGTTCCTCCTTACACTACGAACTCCTTTCAAAAATCGTGACTTTTAATAAAAAGCAATTGTAGGATATATTATGGTAAATTTAAAGGAACAGAAAAAATAAATCCTTTGCGACTTTAAGAAGAGTTGACGAAAGTGCTGCTGTTACACTTTAGTATATTTCTCTTACGCTTGTGAATTTTATGTTGTGATAAAAAAAGCAATTGTAGACCTCAATCCACGAATGACAACAATCTATGGAATTGTTCTTTCCAATTGCGAAGAAAACCCTCAACGCAAATAATAAATCTAATCTTGTCACCTCTTTTTATGGCAACAATAAGTTACGTACTGATAAATTATTCCTGCCATATATTTTCATGAATTCCACTTCATTCATTTCATTTACATAAAAAGCTTCCGACATTAGTCCGCGCGCATTTATAGCACGGGCGTTTCAGTTTTCGCTTCGAACGAAACAAATAAGATAAAAATCGTCAAGGCTATCAAGTAAAGCGAATGCCTCTGAAACAATAGATTACTATGCATTGCACCACGGACATATTTAAATATCCGTTCTTTCGTCGTAAAGCTCGTGACCAAACAGCGAAAAGTATCCTCACACTATGTAGCTTTCATGAAATAAATTCACCTTGACACTAGAATGACCGGGGACGCTCAATTGTCCGTTCTTGTATTTTATACCGTTATTTCGATCTCTCGGTCAAATGTGTCAAATACCATAACGTGCACCTTACCAAACACACACACTACTCAAATTTGACTCTAATGTTTTCAAAACAGTTTTTACATATGATTTTACTGTCTATGTGAAGGAGAGACACATTAGCAAAACCACAGTATGTTGCGTCGCAAAGACTCGCTACTAATTATTTTATGGACAGTGTTGATCACTCCTTTGGCTGAAATGCGCTGTTACGTTTGTGCGTAGCCTGGCAGCCGGGGGGCGGGGGCGCCTGTCAGCCAAGCCAGGCGCCGCCGCAACCCGCTTCCCTGCCCGCCGCGTAGCCTTCAGATCTGCCCGAGAGAGCCTGGGGAATACCCTTCCAAACGAGTTACATGCCGGTCGCTGATTCGTCATAGACGCTGCAGTCACCCATTCCTCTTCATTCCCATCTACGCGATACCCAGCAAGCCACCGCAAGGGAGCGTGGCAGGGGGTGAAGATCACCAAGCATGGACCATTACACATGCAAACATGCTACCATAGGGACTCAGGACTCTAGATTGTTAGTATCCACATAGTAATTAAGGGATTGGTTTAAATAAATGCATCATGTACTACAGACTACTCTTAAATATTTCCCCTACCAATCCGTTTGCTATGCTGCTTATTCTGTTCACTTATAGCACGGGGGAAAAATGACATTTTGAATCTATCAGTACAACAATCTATCTCTCTAATCTTATTTATCTCGTCGAAACTAGGATAATACAATTGTGTTTTTAATACATACCCAACTTCTTCTTTGAAGCTATCCGATTTAAATTTCTGTAATAGATTTAATCTGTATCTTCATAAACATCTTTATATAAACATCTAAACATCTTTATATACATCAACACGATACAATGCACTCCATCGCTAGGGTGTGTGGCAGGGGATGTAGATCACCAAGAATGAACTATTGACATACAAACAACCTACTGTAAGGTGTCATGGAACTAGATTGTTAGTATCTACATAGTAATTAACAGACTGGTGGTTAGTACGTCCATCATGTACTACAGAATACTCTAAAATATCTCCCCTACCTATCCCTTTGCTATGCTGCCTATTCTGTTCTCTTATCTCATAGGGAAAAGGACATTTTGAATCTATCAGTACGACAATCTCTCTCTCTAATCTTATTTACCTGGTAGAATCTAGTATAATACGCTGGTGTTTTTAATACATACCCGACTTCTTCATCGAAGCTATCCGATTTAAATTTCTGTAATAGATTTAATCTGTACTTTAACCTACGCTCTGATAATGATGCCCACCCTTATCCTCGCATTAATTCTGTAACACTACTAAACATATCGTAACACCTTTAGAAGCTAGCTTCTCTACGCCGCACACTGCCTAGTTCTCTGATGAAACCAAATTTATTCGGATCCCATACACTGGCTACATATTCAAGGTGGGGCCTAACTAGTGGAAAGTAACATGTAACAGCGCTCTTTTGTCTTCTCATCACATTTCCTAAGAACTCTTTTAATTAATCCTAGCTTTCTCTTCACTCGGCCGCATATTTATCGGATGTGTCTTCCCCACGATAAATCTTTAGTGGTTGTTACCACTGAATACCTTATGGTTTGAATGCATACGATCTTCGTGTTACTAATTTTATAGGATCGCTCTATCCAATTATTCCTTCTCCAAAAATCAATAGCTATACACTTTTTAAAGTTAAGTTCTAACTGCCATTCGCTTAACCCATTTGCTTCCATAACCCAGTTCATTCCACACTGCGGTAGGGAAGAGCACGATGGCTCGTCGACGTAGACAGACCGAGTCGGAGATCATTGGCAAAAGCCGACGCCATTGTATTTCACGATTGGAAAGCAAAAACACAAAATACAGGATGAATTACTGCAACTGTGGAATACTCCATATGTCCCGAATGTTTCATTATCCATTTCTGCACAAATTACTGCTAAAATAATTAATTCCGGATTCATTACAGTAAAAGAGTTAACACTATTATATTTCATCATCGGTGGGCAAAGGATTAGCATAAATATTTGGAATAAAAAACTTTTGAATTCGGTTTTTATTATTAACACTGCCCGAGATTTTCTTCATTCGTGGATTCTGGTGTATAATTGCTGTATTTTCACAATATAAAGTGCACAAACATAAGAGAAATTTTGTTAACTCTTGCCATAATATATCCTGCAATGCATTTAATCAAAAGTCATGGTTTTTTAAAAATGAGTTCGAGGTATTACTAGGAACGCCGTGTGACGTACACCCAAAGAATTTTTGAACAGTCCGGTTGAAAAAGCCGTTAACTGAATCGGAAGCGAAACTCGGAAAAGTAAAAAAATGTTCTGAAATATTTTACTCAAATTTTTTAAAGGAAATTTTTAGAAAACAATTATGAAAAATATAGAAATTTATTGGTACGACAGTATGAAAAATGTAAGAGACGGAAAAGAGGATACTTGAGAATTTATTTTGTAGTTAACGGGTTTTGTAACCAGATAATATATTTGATGGCTTTCGAAACTTAATATGTTTATATACTGAACTACATCCCTTCATCAATAAATTTTCATGACTCCCATGACTAGTTCCCCATGAATCTGTCGGAGGGGAAACTCCATGTTCATCTATCCAAGAATGGCTTTTTGATTTTTATGTCTCTGGATCAAAATACTGTACGAGTAAAGACGGCTTTCAAATAGTGAGGCCCAGCTAGTGTCTCCTCCTCAAAGAATATGTGAGAGGGGACAGTGAGTAGGAGACATTTGGACAACGGCATTTATCTACATCCACATAATATAATGCAAAACACCGTAAAATATTTGTGGTATTGTTGCAAAAATCCTTAACTATTATGCATAGATATTATTAATATCTATATTCAACTAAGTAAAACTTATGTCAGGAGCCAAGCACGCATTCTAAATCATGCCATTATTTGTGTTAGCTAAAAGACTTTAAACTGACTTGCAAATTCCCATTGAAACATATTGTGACGGAACACGCGTTGATCCTTGGATCAGACAGCGTGGCTGAATTCGGACCCTTAAACCCATCCATCGACCCATCCACCTTCCTGGCAAATATGATCCCCTATATTTCAAATTTCAACGCCAAAAGATTACATGGAATAAATTTTACGTATTGTAAAGCATTTTGGCACTGTCCCTTAGATCATGTTACTTATTTCTGTTATGTCATTGGTGGTCCATCCCATTTCTAGCCCTGACGAAGGAAAAATACAATTTCCGAAACGTCAGTTTAATAGTTTATATTTTTAAAAAATACCTAAACTCCCGAAGAATCATCCATATATTTAATATAATAGAGATGTCTGGAATTCAACTTGAAACTCTTGAGGGAGACTCTAGTTAGTATGTGAATGAATTGATGGAACAAATGACATGGAGAACTATATCCAATTCATGCCTACAATTGATGCCGTTGCTTACAAAAAACACCACAGTGGATAGAATGTACAAGCTCCTCGTTCCAGATCTTACTCAGAGTCTCTCAAGCAACGAACGGGAGATGAATGATTCAAATGAATCGAATGGTGAAAATTGACGATTCCATTGAGTCGCAGACGTGGTCGTGAATTAATTTCACTCTTCGATTCACTTGGGAGGGGCTTAGACAGACGAGAGGAAGGGTCTTCGGGAAGGCCAATCTCCGGGAACAGGGAGATGATTTTCGAGTACTTGTGAGTTTTCAGGAAGCGTCTCCGGCCCGCTCAGGGTGGATCATTCAGTTTCTGCCTACAGACGGTGGCCACCAGTTGGGTAGGACGGCCAACCGACTCCGGCGGGAGATTCCGTTAAGCACTCGGCATCGGTGAGCCGGCGAATTCCAGTCTTTGGGTCACGGTGGATCCTACCACCGACAGACTTGAGCTGTTGGTACCGGAGAATTCAGTCGGATAGTCCTCGAGTGGAATATATCTAGATTGATGTATGAGAAGAAATCAAATAACTTCCAGCAAAAATGTCATAGTGATTATGCGGCTCAATTAACAAATAATTCACTATCAATTCCTGGGTTCATTATGACAATGCTAGTAGCTCATTAATTTTGCATCGCATAATGAAATGTAACATCCTATATTGAAAGAAAAAGTGGTGGGAGTGCATTTGAGGGGGCGAGCCCGCCGGGCCCATCATGGCACTGTTTGGTGTTCCCGAGGGCAACGGCGGAGGGCTGGAGGCAGCAGCCCACCACCACCGCCCATGTGGTACCCCTGGTGCACCATGTTGTCCTGGGAGACCACAGAAAGAGCGCCATCAAACACATACACTCTTCAATGTTGCACATTTTAGGGTTCTCGGAACAATGGGGTATTTCCGTTGCTGTTTTACATATTGACACCACCGAAAATTCCAGTGTCGATCACATATTTCCCTGAGGTTTCCCTGAGATTTCCAGTGAAAATAAAATTCCCTGAGAAATCCCGGTTTTCCCGGATTTCCAGAGTGCTAGACACCCTGGTAAAGTAGGTGTATGACCCCACTTTATCGATTTTTGAGGCCCAAAAAGTGGGGTGCATCTTATACAAGCGTACAAAGTGGAAAAATGGTGAAAAATCACGTTATGGATTCGTACTCACCAGCCTGTTCACGAATTAGGTTCATTCAATGTAATGTAAAAAGTGGGATTACGATTAAGTACTTTTAAAACAAGGGAAATGCACCATTCTGGGATAATTTAACCTCATCTCGTAAATTTTTGTCTGGGCGCGACATAATGCATGATTAAACCATTTTTCACGATTTTTTGCCTCAAAATCTTGGAATTTATGTGATTGGTTAATTTTTGTTCTGGGCACATCTTAAATGTGAGATTACACCATTTTTCATGATTTTTCACCTCAAAATCTGGGGTGCATCCTATATGCATGTAAATACGGTATAAATCGGCCCAGTTGCAATAAAACGGTTAAACTATGGTGTTGAAACTATGTATAAATTTGGCATTTAATTTTCTCTGCATATTTCTTAAATAAGTGTTTGGATGCATAACACCCCCGCTTGACGAGTCCGATGCTTCCTGTCTGCAGCCGTAACCACCCGATTCATAGTATAATGTGGAATTGTTGTGTGTGCTGCACGTTGGAGGGTAAAGTGGGTGTGTGGTGGGGAACGAGGTGCCAAGGGGACGGACATTCATACCCGCATGCACTCAGATTCTACCACGATGCTTTGATTTAGGGAGAGCCCACTACAAGGGCACGGGGCCAGGGCCCCAAACGACCGATGCCACCAGAGCCCACAGCAGTCTGGGCTCCAAACATCAAGGCCACTCTCCCACATGTATTCACGTTCAGTACGTTTATGAATCAATCACCGACCAATCTGAAAGTCCGGAAATGAACAGACCTGAGATAGCCAGGTTCACCGACACTGACAAACAAAAGAAGAGTAGAAGGCACCACAGACCGGTCACTTCGAAACATTTTGAAATCTTAGAAGGGCTGGGAAAATTAAACTGACACATCTTTACCAATTCAACGCTCGCGAGCTAGATGCGAAAACTTTGGTGGAGTTACCCGCTGAGATGGACGATAGCAAGATATTCCACAGAGAAAAAATCATTCGCCTTGACCGGGACTCGAACCCGGACAAGGAATTTCGTGAGCCTCGAACCCGGAATTTCCACAGAGAAAAAGGACGTCTTGGTAGATCAACTGGTAGAGCACCTGGCCGGAGTTCAGGGGGTCTGGGTCCGAGACCCGGTCAAGGCGAATGATTTTTTCTCTGTGGAATATCTTGCTACCTGACACATCTTGCTACTCAGATTAATCCAAGATTGATAGGTAAACATACTGTATCAACTTTTATTTCAGCACTATGCCATAATTATCTCGCATTATAAAATAACTTCACGAGGTCAGAACTGAAACAGTCCTTTGCAGAATTGCCACAAGTCTGCACGCCCCCAAAAGAGGATCTCAATGAGTAAAAATAAACCAATCCTTCACCAAGTGTAATAGTTCATTATAATTTCGGAAAACAAAGAGTTGACGAAGGCTTGAACAACACACTTGGAATCAATAATACCAGACACAATCAAAAAGTGAAAAAGAATCAAGAGATTTTGAAATGCTTAATTGATGTTACATGTTTTTTAGTTAATCAAGAACTTCCATTTCGTGGGCACAACAAAAAGAATGCGTCTATGAACAAAGGTAATTATATAGATACTTTAAATCTCTTGAAAACGCGGGATCCAGTGCGAAAAGGGCAAAGAGCAAATATGTGCATAGCTAAATATTTTGATTGAGGATACACTACAGAAAAATAACTAGATTTCACCTCAAATGCATATTACTCGGTGAGCAAAGTTCGGGAGAAAGACATCAGCAGCATGCATTAATAGTAGGGATAGGCCACTCAGTAAATTACCGTGGTATTTTTGGTAAATTAACAACTCCCCGGAAATTACCGTAATAAACGTTAATTTTCAGAATAGTTCTTTTCCAGAAAATTTCTTCCTCACGAAGAAACCATTGGAATGGGTGATATTATAAATTAAGAAGCTAAAACGATTTTGTTTCCAATGTGTCTGTGAATAATTCAGAGGATTCAGAGTAAAATAACAAATCCACATTGCGCAGAGGTATGTATTTGGAACAAAAATTTCTCATAGTGTGACAAAAGAGAGGCAAATTGCGTGTTGCTGCCAACTTCGTTTTAATTTTTTTAAAGAGTTATAATAGATAAACGTCGTGATATGTTTGATGTAAGCGTCGGCATTTATATCTCAATGCTATTCGATTTGGTTATGAGTCCTCTGATAAGGATTTGCAGCTGAAAACTTAAAATTACCGGAAAATTACGGTCTAGACAAAACTCTTATTTTCACCTCAAATTTGAATTCACATGAATCTGCAATCACCAAGTTTGAACCTCACAACAAGATTCAAAATTCTAATTCCAAAGTACTGTGACCACTTAACTTTGAATGTTATCTTATTTATGTATTCAGATATAGTAGTTTCCGAGTCAGTAGCGATGGCCTATGGGAGTATTAATCCACCGGATCCTAAACTCCGCAAGCTAATCTATTTCGAAAGGGGCCTGGAGCAAGTAAGGACTCTTGATCTATCTCGCAACAGTATCTCGAGAATTCAACCAGACTCGTTCTCCGAGAACTTCAACGTACAGAAGCTCATTGCGTCCGACAACCTTCTCACGGACGTCTCTGAGATTCTACTGCTGGCTGACGCCGACCTTTCAATTCTGAACTCATCCGGAAACCCTAAAATGACGATGGGGTCATATTTCTTCATCAGTGTGCTGAATCTTCAGGAAATAGACCTCAGCAACAACAGGTTAGTTCAATTTTACACTTCACTTCTATGAACATCACTTTTTCCATACTTGTCGTGTCAGGGTATTACTTTACAGGAGAATTCCATATATATAACCCAACTCAAAACTCTGTCCCAACTCTGATGGTGGGGTGATAGGAGGAAGACCTTATTTGGATCGCTACATCTCTATAATTACAGAGCCGATATTTTAAGATTATTTTTTGTATGACTGTACATTGACGAGGGCACATAAATATCATAGTGCTCGGAATATAGAGTACGTAGAGTACAACGTAGAACACCAATCTTACAAACATTTATGTACTCATATCGTGTCATTGTAGCAATGGCGATAAATATTCTCTTATGGTTGATATTTCGATCTTTAAACGCTCATGCCACTTGATATATGCCACGCGCAACATCACCGTAAGCCGCGTTGAGCATAGAAAATCCCCTGCCACACACCCTCGCGGTGGCTTGCAGGGTATCGTGTAGATGTAGATGTAGAAATAGTTTCCGTCGCAGATTTTCCCAGTTTAACACAAGAGTTCACCGCAAGTCGTTGTCCCCTACACGCCATTCATTCTGGAATCCGACAATCGCACTTCACTAAAAACCGCGTTGCTAATCAACAAATGAAGATATCTCCAATCAGGAAACGGCGTTGTGATCAGCTGATCTTTACAAATCTAGCGACACCTTGCGAATTACCCTGGTGCCAACTGGAGCCGTGCAATTCACACAGCCCGCGTATTTTTTTTGAACAGATCTCGTATTCTTATTTTCTGTGGGCCTTTAAGTTACTTCGTACACAACATTCGAGAGTATTTTTCGATTATTCGCGAACGAATAAAAAATATCTTTCAAAGTACGTCACCGAAGTATGGCCAGTTTTCGATCTAAGACGGAAGATAGGATTTTATTTCCTTCTCCTCAAAATACACTCCTTATCTCTTCGCTCACTGTGGGCAGGGAAATAAAAGGAAGCAGGAAGTAGATAAGACAGGAGGTTGCCCGGCACGTCTTAAAAGGTTTTAAAAACCTTTCCACTGCCTCCGCTTTCCTCTTAGAGTGTACAGCAACTTCAGTTCACGATCAACATTCCGACGAATGCAGTCGCTTAGCTGAGAGCGGACCAAAAGGTAATTCCTTCATCGAAATTTATCATCATCGCAATCGAACAAAACCTAAGACTTGACCGTAACTCTTTTCATACGTATATCATCCAGGTACAGAATCGCAACGTGGTACGTTCCACACCATTATTAAGGCAGAGTTAAGGTTTGGTGCATACCCAGTTGTAATCATTTTCCTGTGAGAATAGTTTAAATTTATAAAGAAAAACCTGCAGCTCTAAGTTGTTCTTGTATAATTTTTCCAAAGTTTACGTCATCCTCTGGTTAATTACTCAACATCATTTATACTGTTCACATTGACTAAATAATCGAAAGATGTTACATCACTTTGTACTAACTAACAATTTACAGTCCGCGGTAAAAGTGGCAATGTTGGCAACGCCGTAGAAATCTGAGCCCAAGGTGGTTGTTTATGAAACCGTCGGGATTACCTAGAATGGTTGGTAACCAAGGGGTCACGTGATATAAACAACAATGGATCGCAAATTCGGCGTGTTAAAACCGCTGATTGCAACCTCATTCGTTAGTTACACTTGTGTTTCATCTCGTCTGGGGTCTTTATAATGGAGACAGATGACAATAACTGGAGTGAGAAAACTTTAGTGGCATATTAACGAGTGATAAATTAGCAAACGATTAATGTTTGTGTCACGTGACTCCTTGGTTACCTAATCTTAAATTAATCCCAACGGTTTGAGACACACGTCACATGAGTTGGTCTTGTTGCACGCTGGTTTTCAAAAAATATGAAATTCGAAGAGTGAAACGCTATGGTGCTTTACATTGCGTAAGGAAAATGGAAAAATAAATGTGGAAAAGAAATGGTTTCTCGCCTGTTTTACTAGTTGTTTTCGTACGAATCTTTGGTTATTCTTATCTTTCTTTTTCATATTTCCTGCATCTTTCGTAGATTGCACGAAATAAGCAAATAATAATATACTTAATCACTTGAAATTCCAAGTGAAAGTGAACACTCTTACTATCCAAGTATTTTTTTATGATAATAGTATTATCAACCAATGGATGCTGGGTAAATTCATATTACTATATTCAGGGGAATAGCTTTCTAACCAGTTGTTACTTCATTACCCTGTTGACTCTCGTATACAATATTCATGTAATCTAATATAATATGTACAATTTGTCTTGTATCTAATATATGTGTAATAGTTGTACGTGAATGATATAGATAACATGTAACCATGTACTAGTGGCATTGTAGCATTCTACCTGTATCAAAGTTGCGTGCAAGTATCGCGATCTTCACCCCCTGCCACACGCCATTCTTCCTAAATTACATAGGTCATCACGAAGATGTACATTTTTACCTCAGTGACGATTTAAATTTTGGGGTGAATGCAGATAAATATAATATTCTGATTACCATGTTTTAGATACGTCTCTAAATCCAATTTCGTTTCCTGGAAATTATGTAATTATTTAAAAATATTACAAAAGAATTTAATATTCATATAATTAATTATTAAATGATAGAGTTGTTATTCATTGCGATACAATATTATCTACTCCATATTTATTATCCAGCTTAAATTTAAAAAATTAAAGAGAATCAATATAAGGTAAATATTTATATCAATAAAATGAATTATAAAATGTTAGTATAAAAGAATTTAATTGTACATGTAAGTCATTATTACATCATATTTGTTATTTATTTTTATGTTATAATCCTTATATATCCAATAATATAATACTTCAATTATTAAGAAATGTTTGATAATTGTAAAGGTTTTAAGTTTGGTTTATCACGTGCTTAAAGTGAATTATATGACAAGTCTCCCCTTTATTCAGCTTCTTTTCTTCGCAACGCCTGTTTAGGACGAAGACATCGCCTTTTATTTCCCGTCTTCCGCTTCCGGTACAACTGGAGTCACACACCTTATCGGAGATTAAGCGGGATGTCCAGCAAAGAGGAGAAGAACCAACTGTCAGAAGAGTGGACATCCACTTTGGAGGTTTTGATCGCCTGCGCCAGGGTTAAGAAAAGAACTCGAGGGTCGAAGAAGACCAGCAGCTCCTCCTAAGAATGCTCATGTGAATAGGGATCCACTTTAAACCCATTGATTATAGTTGAATATAGCTATTTATTAACTGTGAATAATTTTAGATACGTATTAAATAAAAACTATGTTAACCAATTGATGTGTAGCTGAATACGTTTCAAAATATTTTATATATTTTCTATGACTTGATAACAATTTAAATTTAAATCATCACGATTGCAAATAAAAATCAACTTCGTAATTTTCCACACGTTTTTTAATAACCAACCGGTTTCAACACTGACGTGTCATCATCAGGGACTAAACTTTTTGAGCATTGGGAAGGCCTTAAGTAGTGCACTGGTGAGGGGGTATGTCTCTTTAGGGAGGGGAAGGAAATTTGAGGGAACGCTTAAGGCCATTCTACAATGGGCGTAAGCCGTAAGACGTAAGCCGTAAGAGCTGTCGTAAGACGTAAGGAGCTGTCGTAAGGGAGATGGCCAAGTCCCATCTCTACGTCTTACGGCAGGCCAATCAGAGTGCCTCATTACTATTGCCGGTGTCAGTCACGGGTTATTGCTTTTATGGAAGTTTTTTTGACTTGGGGAAGAATTGCGGACGTATTTGAAATAATCTTTGGTCGTGAACTTGAAAGATGGCGAGTTTAGACGAGCCTATCATTAACTGATGCCTCATTGAATAATATATAACCCTGTAAGCCACCACAAGGGTGTGTGGCAGGGGGTGATTTCTCACCAAACATGCACTACATATCATGCATAAAAAGGAATAGTATTAATATAGTAGTCAGAACTACACTATTTAAAAAAGATAGAAATTGCAAAGCAAACATGCAAAAACATTATGTTAGTAGGGTTAGCTTTAAGTACTCATGTACCAACATGCAGCTACCAATGCTTATCCATTGCTACTCTCCGATTGGACATATTTACTTACTTTACCTACTTTTACCTACTTTACTAGGTAGGTTGATTTTTTACCCAACGACTGTGTGCGCAAACCTACGTCAAAATCAGCTAAAAGATTTAAAGCCCCTTTGCGGTTAATGTGGGTGTTTACTCGGAACCGAAATCGCCATTTTGTGCACGAAATTGTTAGATGGAAACAAAAAAAGAATTTTAGTGAAATAATTAATCTTCTAACCACAACCATTCACTCATAAATCCAAAATTTAAATAAGCAAAAGGTGACGCCCACCGAAGAAGCTGCTGTGATAGCATTGACGTCATTTTCCTCCCATCCTTGACTGCTTTTAGGGGAAGGGAAGGGAGTGGAGGGGGGTTCTCGGAAGGTCTGCTGGTACAGATGCTGTCGCAACTGCTCCTATTGGCAGAGTTAGCTGTGCCCCCCCCAAATTGCGATTAGAGAAAGTAGCTTCGCGGGCTCAGTTGTGATTGGACGAAGTAGATATACGTCAGAGGTTGCACCACGCCCACTTTTCCAAAAGGGTTAAAAACATCAGTTTTTCTGATAAGTAATCGACCGATCGAAAAACGGAAAAATACGGGTCTTTTTATTTCACAAACTCTATCTGATTCGGCAATAAAAAAATCATAGTAAACGACCCCATTGGTAAAGAAGGTATATATTTATGACCATGATTTAAAAGTTGTTCTTCAGCACATGAGAATGTATGTGAAGACAAGTTTACCACACGGGGATGAAAATGTGTAATGTGTAAATGTGCTGACCTTAGTGCTACGTAACTGCTTGACACAAAGGTTACGTAATTTCTTCCGAATCATCACTAATTTCTTGAACGCCACAAGACTCATAAGTGATTTCACCAAATCTTGATAGCAAATCCATTCACACCAACTGTTGGCAGGCTGCAGAAGTAAGTTGTAGAGGTGGTGAAAGACTGCATCCCTTTTCCCGAACGAGCCTTCAGCTCCTGTTGAATCCAGATCTTATCCCCCTTCTGAATAGCAGTAGTTGCCGATATGAAGGACGTTCTCGTAAACAAGTGAATGTAGGGAATTAGGGTTCTACTCCAAGCTGCAGACATTTGTTGTTGAAGAAGAAAAAAACTATTTAGGGCCGGTTTTATAATGTCTGGTTAAATCTCTAGTTAGTTAACGTGGACGTTAAGTTGAGGTGAAGTTTAACCTGAGGATGGGTTTTATAAAGATATACAGACCTCCGGTTAGTTGACTAGAACCCTAGATACGGATGTGTGTACTTAAGACAATTCTCATACCGTGAATACGTCAGAACTGGCCAAAACAAATGAAAAACGATTTTAAAAATCGCCTCGACGAAAGCATTTTCAAATTGTAAACTTACGACACAAAAATTAATTATCACCAATTCACCGTATTTCTACCACATGTATCTCATTAGTCAGTGTCTGTATTCATCATTTCCTTGGACAATTAGTTTAAATTTCCTCACTGAGTGAAAATGGCCAAGAAAGTTCAGACATTATTATTCCCACCCAATTCATTTCTTCTTTTTTCTCGAACTTCTAGCTGTCTTCCTAACAGTGGTAAAATATCAGCAATATACTTGCTGGGAATTACATTAATTTAGAGTAAAAAAGGTCTTCCCAATGCTCAAAAATTTTAGTCCCTAATGATGACACGTCAGTGTTGAAACCGGTTGGATATTAAAATACGTGTGAAAAATTAAAAAGTTGATATTTATTTTCAACCATGGATAAATTCCACAATGTGACGGCCGAAGTTGTTTCTTCATGCTTAGAGTAAGTTCACATCAAGTGCAGTTGAAGCAAGACAAAAAAAATTGGCTGTATTTTAATTTAGCTTCGAACCATTGAAATAGGGAACGGATGTTTTTGAGTTACCACATCACGAAACTCAGGACAATATCGTCGGCAGAGAAAATAATTTTTAGATTGATTTCCGTAAACAGACGAAAAGACTTAAATGATTGTACAAATACAATTCCAAATTTATCCAATGAAAGGAGTGATATCTAGGTGTTCTAGTGATCGTTCATGAAGTTTTGTTGTTGTTCCGGTCTAGAAAAATACCTGAGGCAAGTGAAAAAATTTTCTCGCCTCTTTTGAGCACATGTGGGATCACTAAAAATATATGTTGAAAAAAATTATTTTTGTTGTATAATAATTGTCATTTATATAACTTTGGTTTTACTTATTTAGAAGAGAATGCTACATATTACATTCTTCACGCAGATGCAATTTCACTAATATCGAAATGTTATTTATACCATTCTCAGGTGAAAGGATGTCCACCTCCAAGGAAGAACTACGCTGCATTCATCAGGAACAAGGAAGATAACCACGATAAAAAGCAGATAATCAAATGCTGGAGACAGTTGTAATTGACTGCTTACTACTAGATTCGTTTGTCCTGGATGAACACCATCTCGATGGCCTACAGAACCTCCGGCGCCTCGAAATATCGTGCCCCAGTTTAAACAATCTCAGCGAGGGACTGCGACAGACACCTGTCTGGCGTATCCAGGAATATTTAAATAATCATCATAGATGGCACCTTGGTATAGACCTTGCCCGACCACTTCTCCGGCCTCAACCGTCTAACAACCATCTCCTTGAGGGAGAACAAACTGAAGAGGTTCCAGGGAAGTCTCCCACGGTACGCTAGAATGGTAACATCGTTGATCCGAGGAAAGAACAGAATCTAATTCGTCGATAAAGACATGCTCATGCACCCTGTCTCCTATCTCTGGACGTAAGCCGAAACAGGATCAGGAACATTCCTGCCAACCTCTTTTACCGGCGAGGCTTGAGAGCTCTACGCAGTTGACAACCTCATCCGTATCCTCCCTACAAACATCCTACAGAACCTGGTTCAATTACAAGATCTGCGATTGCAAGGGAACCGATTTGTCAACCTGGATTCCAGCTGGAGCGAAATGAGCACAATCACTGCCGGCTCAAAGTGGTTCAGTGGAGATATGGACGTTACCTTACGCAGTACATCTTACGGTGACATCGTATTAAATGGTGACATGACCAGTGGTGACGTCATAAGACATTTTTTCAGCTAAAAGTTTAATTCACATCGCAGAGGTGTACAGGCACATGGTTTCAATTTCACGACAAGAGGCCAACATCCAATTCCAGAGTACTGTGATCAGAAAATTAACAAATGAATCACCTTTTTGATGTCACATAAAGTATTTTGTGACTCGGATGCGAAGACCTATGGGTTAACCTATGCCTCGGACCCTAAACTCTCCACGCTAACTTTTTTGGAATGGGGCCTGGAGATAACAATGTTACTTGATCTGTCTCGCAACAATATCTCGAGAATTCATCCAGAATCTTTCTCGGAGAACTTCAAGGTACAGCATCTCATTACGTCCGACAACCTTCTTACAGACGTCTCTGAGATTCTACTACTGGCTGACGCTGACCTTTTAATTCTGAACCTATCAGGAAACCCTAAAAGGACGCTGGGGTCATCCTTCTTCACCATTGTGCCGAATCTTCAGGAAATGGACCTCAGCAACAACAGGTTCGTTCTATTTTCGACGTCACTATTATGAACATAACTTATTCCATACTTTTGGTTTCAATGTAATCCTTAAAAGCAGAATTCCATATAAGCCAACACTAAACTCAGCTCTGATGGTGCGGTGATAGGAGTAAGACCTTATTTGGATCGCTACATATCTATAATTACAGAGCCGATATTTTAAGATTATTTTCTGTACTCCTCTACGTTGGCGATGGCACGTGAATATCAAAGTGCTAGGAATATAGAGCATGTTTCGTACAACGTAGTGCGAGCAATCATAGAAACATTTGTGCCACCATCACGTTTAATTGCAGAAATGGCGATTTATATTTTTTATTTTAGATATTTGGATAATACGTGTTGCAGCCTATGATCTCAAAATGACATCTCGGGGTACCTTAGAGATATAATAGTGAGGTCGTTTCCCATATTTTTTGTTGCGACCTCTGATAGAGTTCTCAAAATAAAAATACATACATTTCTCCGTAATTCGAACATTCGACTCGTTCTCGAGTTATAAGCCGGGAAAAACTGATGTTATTAACCCTTTCGGAAAATTTGGGCGCGCAAAGTACTCCTGGTTCATCAATTTCGTCCAATCACAACCCAGAGTGAATAGCTCCTTCGCCTTAGGGAGGTAACTATAGAGGTCCAGTGTGTGTTTCATACATCCGACCCATTGATAATTGGTCGAGAAGATGTCAAAGGACAGGACAAAAAGTGCGGAGGACATTAACAAATTACAAAATGAGGATTTATTTATAATTATTGAGTTTCCCAGTCGTTTTGAGAAAATTGTCGGCATCTATCACAGGGAGGAGTCAGTGTGACAGATATTTGGGTATGTCCTGAGATTCACTACTTGATGGAAAACTCCTGGTATCGCATTAATGTAGAAAGTAGGGAATATCTTGAAAAGCATGCAGAGAAATAAAGGAAGCTGATCAAAAGAGATATTTAGTGATGGGAAGGAGCCGTATTTAAAGCAACGCACGGATAAAGAGTGACTAACTACCAGGGCCGACGGAACTATTGGAAAGGCAACCTCGAAGAGGGCCTGGCTCCTAAGAAAGTGGCCCGGAAACAATGACAAGGGAAAGAAATGCACATAAGAAAAACACTAGACATCTAAGAAACGGTCCCGCATTTTTTGTGGACCAGAGAATAGAATTTCGATGAAAGAGAATTTAAAGGTGTGAGAATGTGTTTCAGTAAGCAACTGCTTCGATTATAAGGGTCCGGGGCAAATTCTGAAGTGGCCTTGGGCCCCCTGCTTTCCGATGCCGCTGCTCAATACGTTCTCATGTGATTTCTCTTTTCAGAGTAGTAAAGGTTATCGAGGAGTTTTGCAACAATATGTGGATACACTTTGACAATCATTGTAACCTTTCCCGCAGGTTGTCCTTCTTGCCAGAGGACATCTTCAAGCCCTTCAAAATCGCATGCCAAGATGACTTCAAGTCTCTGTGGCTACTCAATCTGGAGGGAAATCTATTGGAGTCGTTGCGTCGTTGGCCCTATCAAGTCTGAGGTGGCTGTATCTGTCCAGGAACAGGCTTACACATATCCGGAGTGATTTTCTGCATGGATTGCCACAACTGGAGACGCTGGACCTGTCGCACAACCTCATCGAGATTTTTAATGGTATGAACGGACGGTTATTGAATAATAGTCACGACATTTCTCTTAGAAATTAGACACAAGATGGATGGTGATTCCTCTTACATTTTTCAATTATATTCTGTGTACAATATAAGGAAACCATTTGTTCCTTCTACCATTTTGGAGGAGTTGCTGAATACAGGAATAGACATTGGGTGTCATAAATAGCCTATTTTGCTAAAACGAACTCGCCTTACAGTGAAATTTAAAATGTGGATTCCTAAAACAGCATTGATTGTGCAAAATAATTCATTCCCAACACAACTATACTCATTGTGGTTCCATACATTTCCAATTGGAGGTTCATTTCATTCTCAGTATCGGAATTCGACAGTCGCCGGAGAGAAATTGAAAAGATTGATCTGTCAGGAAACCGACTGACGGCTTTTCCTGCCAATGCACAAATCTTTCAAAAAACTGCGGGATCTGAACCTGAGCGGGAACAGGCTCCAGGAGTTTGCCAATCCCCTGATAGTATTCCCATTCTACGTTTATCAAGGTAGAGAAATATACGCAATTGGACCTTTCCAGAAACAGAATGAAGTCGCCCAAATTCGAAATATTCCAAGCCTCAGCATTGAAAATAATTTCTTGGAATTTACTTATGGGATTATTTCTAAAAGGGAGAACGACTGACGTTGTGCGGCGAATGGCCCTCTGAAAGGTCAATTATGGTGGATTACCTCATCAACCTTCACTCGGTGAATGTGCCACTGAAGTCCTACAGTACATACCCTTAATGTTTCAGCACGACAACATCTGCATCCTTTGTTTAATACAGGACACAAGATTTAAAATGAATCACCAGCAGAGTCACGGATTATGCTTGATTCGATATTGAACAGTCCCACTATAGTAATTAAGAGAATAATCGCTACACAGGAGCGTGAACGGCCTTTATATTGCATTTACTGATATTCACGGCCCTGACGGAAAAAGTATTACCAAATATTTCACTAAAGTCATAGATAATGTTTAGTTGTATGTCTTCCGTCTGCTGTTAAATATTGGTTAACCTAGCTGCGGTAACAACGGAGAAATGTAAGAGAATAAGCGGGTTACAATTGCCTAGACCGGATCGGTAGGACCTTTTGAGGGCATTTTCTTATATCATCGACCCTTACAGAAAATGTAATGGAAGAATTGACAAAAATCCGGCAGATATAGCGTAGTATTATCGCGTGCGTATGTAGATGAAATTTAGTTAACGAGACTGCGGTAACCTCTGAGAAAATTAAGAGAATATCCGCTGCACAGGCGGCGTGAACGACCTACCAGTTCTCTTAATAACTATAGTGGTTGCTTACTTGTTTTATTGTACAATGACAATGTCTTCCTTTATCATTGGCAGGCATCCGCAGTCGGTCGCTGGGAAGGCGTTGTCGGAACCTGAGACTTGGATGCATCACTTGCTTCCACTGTTAGGCCTCTGTGCTTCCCTGAACGAGGGTCAAGAGCCCTGGGACTCTTGGCCGGCCAGGGGTCAACGGGGTCCACCTCGGAAGGGAGTCAATCTGGGCGGAGGAAGATTGTGAAGATTGCAGTGGGATACAGCGAAGAGATTGAGAATGTATCCGATCGGGAGTGGATGGAATCAGCTTCATGAAAACGCACCAACCTTCAGTTCTGAGACCATGGGTTGAAAAACATTACTTTATTCATCCGTATGAATATTGGATATTATATATTAATTTGGGCTAACGCAACATCAGCTATATTTATGACAAGACTGAATTCCTTAGATTGGTATGATATGTTTCCTTCCCTTGTAATTTTATGACCTCACATCATCTTACTGAGATCAACTATCGTCAATGAAATCCACGACACACAAATTTATATCCTTGGTGCTATTCTGTCTTCCTCCCAATTACGTATTACTCAGGGAATGTTATATCATGTCTTGAATTGCCTCAAAAATGAAGATTCAATCTTTTGCAATGACGAAATATTTTCTCTCGGCAAAATTAACGTGACACACTACTTCAATATATTCAAACCTATAGACATGTAAGATGAAATTCACAAAACCCGTTGCGGTTATTGTACTTTATTGCGGGAATTGTATTAAGTGAATAGGAACAGAAATTGTCGTGAGTTCCTCGTTTGAAACGTAATGCATCGTGTACACTGGGTTTTAGATACGTCATTAAGTCTAGAATAGGTGCCTGAAGTATTAATTCAGTAATAGTATTGATCAGCTTCCTTTTAAATCGCATATGCCGTTGAAGATGTCCCCTACTTTCTAAATTTATGCGAGACCAGGACTTTTCCATCAAGAACTGAATCTCAGGACAAATCCAAATGTCTGTCACACTACCTCCTCCCTGTGATACATGCCGACAGTTTTCTCAAATCTAGTGAAACACTCAATAATTATAGATGTATCCTTAATTTGTAATTATATTAATGTCCTCCGAAATCTTTTTTTGTCATTTGACATTTTGTCATTTGTCATTTGAAAGGGTTAAAAACATCAGTTTTTCTCGGCTTATAACTTCATTAGGACTTGAAAGATTTAATCACGGAAAAAATATGTATTTTTATTTTAGGAACTCTATCAGATACTGAAACAAAAAAATATGGGAAACGACCTCATAACTATTTTTCTCAGGTACCCCGAGATGTCATCTTGAGATCATAGGCTACAGCACATATTATCCAAATATCTACCATAAAAAATATTAAACTCTTAAAAATATTAGTAATTTCTACAAATAAAAGGGATGAGTGTATCAATGCTGTACGTTGCTCGATACATGCTCTAAAATCCGAGAACTTTGATCTTCAAATGTGATCGTCAATGTAGAGGACTACAAAAAATAATCTTAAAATATCGGCTCCGTAATTATAGAGATGTAGCGATCCAAATAAGGTCTTACTACTATCACCGCACCATCGGAGTTGGGTTTTGAGTTGGGTTATATGGAATTCTTCTGTAAAGTTAGATGGACTTCAGGAGAATAGATTACAGGAGCAATGGAATATATGAATACATTGAAATCAAAGGTATGGGAAAAGTTATGTTCATAGAAGTGAAGTGTAAAATTGAACTAACCTGTGGTTGCTGGGGTCTCTTTCCTAAAGATTCGGCACACTGATGAAGAAATATGACCCCATCGTCCTTTTAGGGTTTCCGGATGAGTTCAGAATTGCAAGGTCAGCGTCAGCCAGCAATAGAATCTCAGAGATGTCTGTGAGAAGGTTGTCGGACGCAATGAACTTTTGTACCTTGAAGTTCTCGGCGAACGAGTCTGAATGAATTCTCGAGATACTGTTGCGAGATAGATCAAGAATCCTTAATTATAACAGTACCCTTTCTAAAGAGATTATCCTGCGGAGTTTAGGATCCGGTGGATTGGTTCGCCCTCATATCATCGCATCATAGTCGGAAAATGCTTTATCTGAATACATAAATAAGATAACTTCCAATGTTAAGTGGTCGCAGTACTTTGGAATTGGAAGTTGGGATCTTTTCGTGAAGTTTAAACCTGGCGACTGGACATCTCTGCGATGTGAATTCAACCTCGAGTTGAAAATAAGTCCTGTGTCGTCACCACCGGACATGTCACCCTTTAGTACTATGTCACCGTAAGATGTGCTGCGGAAGGGAAGGTCCATATCTCCGCTGACCCACTTAAGGCCGGCAGTGTATGTTCTCATCTCATTCCAGCTGGAGTCCAGGTTGACAAATCGGTTCCCTTGCAATCGCTGATCTTGTAGTTGGACCAGGTTCTGTAGGCAGTTTGTAGGGAGGCAACGGATGAGGTTGTCAACTGCGTAGAGCTCTCTGAAGCCTCGCAGGTAACAGAGGCTGGCAGGAATGTCCCTGATTCTGTTTCCGCTTATGTCCAGGGAAAGGAGACAGGGGGTGTACATGAACATGTCCTTATCGACGAATTCGATTCTGTTATTTTCCAGATTTAACGAGTTCACCATTCTAGCGTCCCGTAGGAGACTTCCCTGGAACCTCTTCAGTCTGTTCTCCCTCAAGGAGATGGTTGTTAGACGGTTGAGGCCGGAGATGAACTGTTCTGGCAAGGTTCCTAACGAGGTGTCAATTATGTGGATTATTTGATTATTCCTGGATACGCCAGACAGGAGTCCCTCGCTCAGATTGTTTAACCTGGGGCACGATATTTCGAGGCGCGTGAGGTTCTGTAGGCCCTCGAGATGGTGTTCATCCAGGACAAACGAATCTAGTAGTAAACAGTCAATTGCAAGTGACTCCAGCATTTGATAAGCTGATTTTACTTCGTGGTTATCTTCCTTGTTCCCGATGAGTGCAGCGTAGTTCTGCCTCGGAGGTTGACATCCTTGCACCTGCGAAAATCATAAATGACATTTCGATATTGGTGAAATTCCATCTACCTGAAGAATATTTAGATGTAGCATTCTCTTCCAAATAAGTAAAACAAATGTTAACGCAGTTAGGGAATACTGTTAATTATTATTTCTCTACTGCTCTTTTCTCTTTAAGATGATGAACTTTGGGACTGCAATGAATCCACAGAAGTTTTAGTGTAGTCATCAATTTTGTAGCAGGGTTTTACAAATTGAATAATAATTTTTGAATGTATGAAATAAATAAAAATTACTGATTGCATTTATTACTTAAAATTTCATTTTAACATGAGGAAAACCAATGAAATAAAAATCGCGCAATTCTTTGTCATGGAAGTTTAAATCCCGAAATTAATCTCAATCCAAATAATAGTCTACGGGGGAAAAACATTTACTCCCATGAATAAAAGCAATCATTAAGATTATCTAACTTTCATTTTAACATTGGTTTCCGCTTTTGTAAAGCAGAGCTTCTCTTAGTTTCTCTGCTTATCCTCGACGATGTCTGCACGGAAAACAACAACAGTGGCCCATAGCGACAGCAGAGTAGAGAGGCATGAGTTCCCTGTAACTCTTACGTCATATACTTTATATATTTGCGAAAGAACAATATGGCAGAATATGCACACTGCCATATTGTTTATAAATTATTTATGAATATGTAACGCTAATAAGTGAAGCTCGTACCGAGCGGTATCCGTTGACGATGTTTAAGAACTTTGTTTCTGATTTTGAATCGTGATTAGCGGAGACTAGTTTCGATGCGTTTTTTATGCTGAAAAGGCTGCAGTGTTGCCGGAATCCCGTTCCTTGAAATTGCAGTCTTTTGAACCATTAGTTCAAAAGACTGCAAATTAGTTAGCATTGAATCACTTTGTTGCTTATAAATGGTGCATATTCGGTGATCTTCACCCCCACGAGGTGTCGTACATAGGGATGTAGATGAATGCGACAGAAGTTCAGTCGTTAAAATATTTGAATTCCAGTACAGCCAACAGAAATGTCCTAAGGAGCACTGCATAAAATCAAGGAACAATGGTACAAGACTTATGGCAATAATGAAAAGAAAAACAATTCCTGGCAGTCAGATGGATAAAAAAATTGAGGTTTCGGATGTGGTTGGAGGTATAGCAGAGGAGAACATCAACTGCATCCGTGGTTTGTATACGGTTTGGTTCAATGGAGGCATCAGCGACAGTTGTCGGTATGGGTACAACCCCGCTTAGTGGCATATTTAAAGGAACGAATACATTAAAGTTAAAACTTCAAGAAGAGTTAAAAAAAAGTGCTGCTCTTAACTTTACAAAGTTCTCTTACGCTTGTTCATTTCACTTTCTAAAAAAACCAGCAAGTATAGACAAAAATCCAGGAATGATTAATATCTCGGGCATTGTTCATTGTGATTGTGAAAAAAAAACCTCGACGCAAGGAACTAAAATCTAATCCTGTCACCTCTTTTTACTGCAGGACTAAATTATCTACTCAATCCTGCCAAGATGATTCCCCCATCCTCAAAGCTTGCACCCCCTCCCCTTCGTCCTCCTGGTCCATCTCTCGCGTTCACCCCCTGTGCTCCTTTCCCTCCCCCCTCTCCCCACCCCCTCACCTCACATTTTCCTGCACATAAGGCTTGTGCTTCCTTCAAAATACACCTGAAGATGAAGTGAAACCACATCGAAACCCGGCTGGAGTTGCAAAATAAATCTGGTGGTATCAGTAAAAGTTGCCTTTTCATCCTCTTTAATGGAATACCACCAAGTTAACCTTTGAGAATGTGATTGCACGTAAAATGATGAAAATATTATTCTGATTTCCGCGGCGATGGTCTCGGGAAATTTACAATACTCCTTGGATGACCACTGCGGTCAGACACATTTACCATATCTTTATCATCAAGCGAATTTGACATTAAAACATTAAATTGCTAATACATTCGTGTATTAAATATATAATATTTTATATTCTACATTTGTCATTGCATTAGGTCACCAAATATCCACGCATAATCAAAATAATTAGGGTTTTCGGAATCATGGTATTTTAGCTTCTCCCCTTATCTAATTCCTTCATTCCAACCCACACAAATATGAATCGATTTAAATAAAGTTGATTAAATTACGTTCCCAACGACGATGCATTATAACATGTGGATATGTAAGGATACAATGTAATTAAGATAGCATATTGTTTGACCACACATAGCCGAGAGAAATCTTCCGATAAAAATGATTGCAATACATTTTTTCGAAATTTACAAAGACGCATAAATCATTATGATGTGTATTGAGTTATAATTGGAAATATATTGGCCATAGGGTGTTTGTACACAGAATTTTTAAAGTTGGTTTCGTTGGAAAGCACGTAAAATAATAGTCACTTTTTGCATTCTCCCTTTAACACTAGGACGCCCGGACTTCTCGACATCATTCAACGCCCAAATGGGGTCATTTTGACCCCCGGTAATTAATAAGTTTATTTTTCACAAGGCATTTATATGTTTACATTTTTATTGTTTTTTAATTAAATAATGCCCTAGTTCTTCACATTTATTGATTTTATCAGTTCATTACAGCAATGTTTTTCTCAATATAACTATTTATTGAAATATCAACTTTGAGAGTTGGAATCATTTTCTCGTTTTTCTGCAATTTCATTTTTTCTTGCCTAAAATGTTGACACTCAGTAAACAACAAATGTCACCTACTTTATTTAAACGTATTTATTTGTTGTTTTTGCAATGTGCACTGTTTTATGATGAATGGTTGTCCTGCCAAAATTAAAAATACCATCTGAAAAAATGTAAAAAAAATTGAGTAGCCTAATGAAAATAGTTTTCATCATCGTCAGTATTTCAATCCTATGATTGGTTTACTGCAGCCCTCCATTACGCCCTATTTAGTGTTAATTGCCTAACGCCCTCGTATGTTTTCTCTTTCACGTCCTGCTTTATTTGCTCTAGACACTTGCCCCTTGGTCTTCCATGTGGGACCTTCCCTTCGATCTTCCCCTCTATTATATTTCTAACTAATTCATTGTGCCTCAAGGTATGTCCATCTTCATCTGCTCTTCTGCACTCCTCTTCATTCCTCACTCTATCAGTCAATTTAATCTTCAACATTCTCCTCGACCACCATGTTTCGAAGGCTTCAATTCTTCGCTGGCCTGCTTTCCCGATTTTCCATGTCTCTGATCCATAGATTACCACGCTCCATACGATAAAGTGCTTCCTTGTTTGCAGCCGTAGGTTCTTTGAGCACAGTAGCTGTCTCTTCTTCATAAACGCCTCCTTATCTTGTGCTATTCTGCGCTTGATCTCCGTTGAGCTTCTTCCATCCCAAGTGATAGTGCTACCGAGGTACGTGAAGTACTCCACTTGTTCCATAGTCACTCCTGCAATTGTGGTATTTGCCCTTGATTCTCTCTTCCGCACACTAGGGTTTTAGTTTCCTATTAGTATTGCTCTTATTATATTATTGAAGTACTTAGTCCATAGTCGTCAGGGATGCTTGAAAGTTCCCTCGACTTTCTGCTGCAACTGCGATGTCATCAGCAAACCAGAGCATGTTTATTTCTTCGCCATTCACCTTGATGCCCTTGATACCAATTTCCTCTGCGTCTCTTATTGCTTCTCCCAAGTATAATTATATTGAATAACACAGGGGAGAGGTTTGAATCATTCTCTGACTCCTTCATTTATTTTGGCTTTTATCTTCCTTCCGTCTTTTATTTGCATTGTGGTGACCTGGTTCTTGTAGAGCCAGTAGATTTTTCTCTATCCTTTTAATCCATTCCAATGGCTTCCAATATCTTGAACATCTTGTTCTATTCCACGTTGTCAAAGGCCTATTCCAAGTCCACGAGTGCCACATACCACAGCTTTTTTACGTGTATCATTTTCTCAGCCAGTATCCTTCAGCTGAGTATTGCCTCCCTAGCTCTTTGGTTTTTCCTGAATCCGAATTGATTTTCCGAAAGATTCCCTTCGATATTCCCTTCCATTCTTCTGCTAATAATCTTAGTAAGTATTTTCGATGTGTGTAACACCAGGCTAAAGGTTCTGTGTTCATCGCATTTCCGGCTAATTTCACTCTTCTGGAAATTCTCTGGTGGCCTTCCACTGTCATAGCTATCTCTGATTATTCCAAGGAGGGTATCTTTTGCTTTGACCCCGAGTGCCTTGAAAATAGTGAATGAATATTATATCAAATAGTGAGCTTACGTTTAGATCCACCCTTCCTAGTGTCTCTACTGAGTTCATCAAATGGGTACTTATCGTCACATTCTGAGGATTCTGTTTATTCTTCATAAGTTTCAAATGTCAGCTTGCCGTCGGATTTGTCAAATGAACACTCTCCACCTTTGACTCATATTATTGAATCTTATGCAGCTCATCAAGAATGTCAGCAGAACATTATGCTGGTCTTGAGAAATTTTTGATCACAGCTATCTTCAAAATACCGATCACACTGCAAATTCGTCCCGCGAAGCCACGAACAATGGACAAGAAATACACAAACTTCACTTGCTGTCACTATGAGAACGAGTTCAAAGTTTGAGGCTTTACTATGTGGAATCACTTGATTGGAAAAGAAAAATCACTTTTTACATTCCACACAAAGGTTTTATTGGTTTCTACAATATATGTCATTATCGATTTTGATAATGACATATATTGTCTAAACTATGGTAGAAATCAATAAAACCTTTGTGTGGAATGTGCAAAGTGGTTTCTCTTTTCCAATGTAAAAACGAGTTTTATTCTCCACTCGTCATCCGAAGAGAAATAATTAGATTTGGAGTCAACTAAGTTGATAAATTCGTGCGAAACGGGTAAACAAAATTGCGGTCTCCTCATACCACAGACATTGATGATGTATGATGATTACAACAAAGTAATTACTAAATATTCCACATGTAAGCAAAACGAAAAGTGAGGACGTGATGGGGAAAGGAAACAAAACTTTTTTGGAAACTGATACGAACTTGGAAGATAAGTAACCGAATGAAAAAATAAGACGAGAGAGTAGTGAAGACATATGCAGCAGAATTATACAAAAATGCAAATAAAAAAGGAACTTTAGCAGAGAAAAAGCGCGCAAATGAACCCTTGGGTCAAAATGACCCCACTTGGGCGTTCAAGGTAAAATATAATTTAACTCCTCAATGGATTATTTTAGGAAGGTGAAAATTTATGCAAGTGAACACCTACTAAAAATATTGAAAGTCACGAGAAGAAATTCTGTTCTCTTAAAAAATGAGATCAAAAAATAAATTTAAAAACACGATGGGGTCAAAATGACCCCTCTGGGCGTTCTAGTGTTAATAAAAATACAATAATATGATAAAAAATCATGTGTAAAAAAATTAACAGATAATAAAGCGAGAAAAAATATCATAAAATTAATTTTTCTGTATGTTTTTCGGCTACTCCATAAACACCCTTCAAACTCGAGTGCACATAATATCTTGATCGACAGTGAACTGATTTCCTCGTCCACACAAGAACAATTTATGCATGATCTGTTGTCGGAGATGCAACATAAATAAATGGTTCACGTGCTTCCTAATGTGTCATTAAATATTATGAAGTCCTTGTCGCATACTCCGATGAATAACGAAGGTCGCCAAGGGTTAATAATTTTATAAAGAGAGAAATGAAGCAGCAATTTTAAATTTTGTAATGAAATAGCACGAAAAACCAACGTTATAAAGTTCCATTTTTAATTTGGGGACACATTTGGATTAGCATGGAGGGAAATACAGTTCCCCTAATTGGGAAAATATTAAAAACACGAGCTATTCCATGTTGCTAAATGACCTCTATGGCACGTTAGATAGGTAAGGACCTACAGCCAGTGACGTCTGTAACCACAACAAGGTGAAGTGATGAAGAAATAACTGCGAGGATATTTTCCCGTTCACAAAACATAACATAGATGGCAGATTGGTCGCAGTTGAAGATTTGTGACCGTGAGAAAGATAAGTGCGTCTTACGGTTTCTTTGCAAGATATTTTGAACAAGGTTTATGGAATTATTATTCCTTGAAATGTTTGGAATATTAAACTTTTGAATTTGGGAGCGGCCGATGGATTTCCTCGAAATTATTTCACCTCAAAGGAAGATGAGTATGTCATGGTCTTCCGGTTCCACTGACTCCGAGGGAAGGAACCAATTCCCCGCAGGACGTATGTTACGCAGTCGAAAATTTAATGAAATAATTATTTAGAATGTGTTCCATGCACTTCTAGCTACTGCCGCATTACTCATGTAATGGATGAGGGCGACAATATCCGCAGTTTGCACGTTGAGTAACATTTTGACCACAGCCAATGGACGGCTTTCTCTTCAATCAATTGGAAATAAAAAGAGGGTGATCGCGCAGCGTTCCCTCCATTCGCACCGCTAAACAGTGGGCTGAAATCGAAAAAAACTTACCAAAATTCAAAAATTTGTTTTTTTTTTCAAGCCAGGAAGATGAAAAATTGCAAATATATCCTCAAAAGATCTGTGAATGCAATGATACAAGGCATTTTGCCTAGTATTTAACTATTAACAATTTGCATGAGGTCAAAATAGCTCAAATTACGCAAACATTTCTACACTCAATTTTCGCACCCTCATTCACACTATGTGGGGTTTGGAATGCCACTTTAATAGATTAACTCTAGTCGACCTTACACAGGAAAACTTCGCTTTCCACGCCCTCATCAACCGTGTTCTTATAATTCCCCTAATTCACTTAGAATGGGAAAAAGAATCCTGTATATCATCAAGCAGATTGCAGCTAATAACGGCTACCCACCCACACTAATAGACAAACTCATATAGGCAACAAAGTGAGAAAGGTAACTGTAGCCAGTTTGTACAAAAAAACAGAACCCCCGGATAAAAAGTGGTGCTCGATTACGTACTTTGGGGAGATTTCCTCTCGAGTGGTGAAAATTATACCAAGTGACGGTTTTAAAGTGGCATTCAAAACCCCATTTAGAGTGAAGAACCTTTTATCGAACTACAAGGACCCCAATGACCCTCAGAAGACAAGTGGTGTTTACTTAATGGAATGCAGTGATTGCGGTGGACGGTATGTTGGACAGACGTGCAGAAATTTCATAACGAGTAACTAGGAACACACAAGGGAATTTTAAAAATATTTAATTTTAACGGAAGAAACTTCGCCCAACATATTTCAACCCACGGATATAAAAGCAATTTTACCATGACACCTCTCCATTTTACTAATGATAAACGAAATCTTAATGGTTAAGAACACATGCAGATTTTTTAAAAACCAATATGACGGTATTAAGTTCCTTTTTAATGAATGAAACCACATCGAAACCCGGCTGGAGTTTTAGAAAAAATCTAGTGGTATCAGTAAAAGATTCCTTTTCTTCCTCTTATCATTGAATGTGTTATGATTTTAACTTGTAAAGGAGGGTTTATAGAAAAATTTGGGAAAAATTACATTGAACACTTGACGTTCAAGTAATTTAAATCCCATTGGGCGTAATGTTAATTTAACTTGGAGAAATTAAAAAAAAAATTAATCAGAAAAGTTTAACGCGGACGGTCAACCATCTATCAGCGTTTCTGGAACTAATCGCGTGTGTTTCATTTATTTGACTTATTCTTCAGAATTCTCATTCTGGGAAAGACTTTGGGATTTCAAATATCCTTATACAAACCAGATGCACTTGGCAAAACGCTGTGGAATAACAGAAGACAAATTTGACCCACTACACCAAGCCAGTGCCTTTAATGTGAGGTTTGGACGCTGTGGAATGTGGTTCTATATCGGAAATACGGGGAGGAATTCCACCACCCGACTTAAGGAACAGAAAAGGCGATGGAAATCAATAGACTCTCTACTGGCAAAACACCTGCCACCAACCACCCGTTCATGTGACGTTACACTAGCTAGTCCTCATCTGGAGTACTAGGGTAAAGAAAAATTGGACGTTTTGGACTATTATTTCTTTTGGAATTTAAAGCCTTAAATTCCAATTTAAATTCAAGACTGCCCCTCAATAACTCTGAAGACGACGTCGGTTGGCTCTTGTCTTCTCTGTGGATAGCTTTCTTGTTCCTCTGTTTCCCAGAATTCCCATTGGGACTCCCCAACGAAATCATCTCCTTCCTTTTTCTATGATAGTTGTGAATTATTTTCGAGTCACGTGTAGCAAGCTTAAAACTTTAACAGCATTCAAGTCTACTTTTTGAGAATATGAGAATTATATTCTTTTCAAATGTCTTTGTTTTAGCTCATGTTGAATTTATGCAGGGGCGTCGGAACTATTTTCGCTGGGAGGGGCCTACCTTGAAAAGGGCCCGGCTCTTAAGAAAAGGACCCGCATTTTTTGCGGATAGGAGGGGTTAGAGACTGGAATTCCGCTAAAAGCGCATATGAAGGTGGTAGAATATGCGGCATAAGGGAAATGGCAAGTTGGAAACAAGTGACATTTAATTTTTATTAATTAAGACTCATGTATGAAGGGCCGGGGGCAAAATCTGGAGGGTTCCCCCTGGCTCCACTTCCGACGCCGCTGAATTTATGTCATGTGTAATGTCTACGTATTTCATCGCAGGGCACAATATCAATGAAATGGCGCAAAGACTTGATGGTGGGTCACCAAGCAGAGAATACATCTCTTCTCTCTCTGGGAAATCAATAATTCACTGCTTAACCATACGTCTTGCTGGAAACAGTTGACATTTATATTTCATGAGACGGTTCTATGAGGTTTGATAGCAAAAAAACCAAAACAATATTATAAATTTAATTTGATAACAATATTTTTCTTAGGAATGCGGTCGCTTGTAAAGATAATTTATGTAGGCGTACTCTCTCATAGAAAACATTATGATGCAAAAAATTGGAATATTTTCTTCTTTATTAAGCTTGAATTTATTCGTGTTGAATGCTATTAGAGTCGCTATTTACTTCAGTTTTCCATTTTAAGTAATTTGTGGTGAATATTGATCACGAAAAAATAATTTAGTCATAGAAGAAGAACTAGGACGTTGTGATATTATTTGTCTTAAATATTAAAAGACAGAGATATTAAAAAAATTTGCATCACAGGTGTGTTACATTCGCATAAAACACAGGTTCGTAAGAAATATTAAACGCTTCTCAGAAATGTCAGATAACCTAATGATTCAGTTACGGAATGACACAACCATGATCATTGTGTGACTGATTAGTATTTCTATAAGTATATAAATGCACTGACAAGTGTAATATGCCAGGGGGTGAGGAAATTAACACTGAATAGAGCAGAATGGAGGGTTACAGTAAACCAATCCTAGGATTGAAATACGAAAAACAGGAATTAACGAACTAAAATAATTAATGTTTCAAATTTCCACAAACATTTATTTAAATACCAAAGTTAATCACGTGATTGGAGAACTGTTTTTATTTGAAATTGGCGTATAGAGCACAATTGTCATTCATGAAGTGAAACATTGTCAGGTACAATCAGAGTATTCAACGTCTTTTGGAATATCAGACTACTTTCATCTAGTGCAATAGTATGAGATTTGTACATACTGCAAACTTCAGCTACAGTTCAAAAAAAGGTGGGAGAGCAAACATTTTATTAAAAAGAACGTTCTCTTAAATAATAGAGAAAACTACAAATTTATTTAAATTTCTTTTATTACGACGCAGGTTTATGTGATCTTCAGAACCTGAGGATGGAATAAAACCTGAAGGTGAAACACGAACATTTTAAAATGAAAATCACAAAGTTTGTTCCATTCTTCCACCACGGATATATTTCATATAGCTACCCCTGACGCCATACATTGCGTTAGAAGTAAAGGTAATGTCATTCATACAGACCTTACGCTTTATATACACAATATGGTTTATAAGCTTTATTCTAAAAGGAGGAACATAGTCACTTGTTGAGTAATTACTTCGTATGCACGCTGTTGTCATAATCTTCATTGCCGTAGCTATAAATGCATGGATCGCTTGGATTTCCGTTTTATTTGATTTTCAGAAAACAATATGATCGAATATCATTCTATAAAGAAGAGTTTGAAATATAAAGTACGAAATAGTTTAGGTGAATCTAAATGACATATTGCTAAGGAAGGGTGAACTTGTAAAAATATATGAGTCATAGCCAAAAAATCCTGATGTTGCATTTCATGTTACATGCAAATAGGTTAGAATTGTTTGGCGTAGTATATTACAATGATTATGCCGAGAGAAAAGAATTCATCATTACAAACGATAGAGTATTCATTGTTGATGCAATGCAAGATTAGATGAGACATACCGTGAGTGACATTTTATTGCGAGGATGACCAAATTGCACTAAGGACATACATTTTTGTGTCGTGGATTTTAACGAGGTCAGTAACTTCAGTAAGATGATGTGAGTTGATCACATTACAAGGAAGGAAAACACATCAAACCCTTTACAGGAATTAAGCATGTTGATAACAATAGCTAATGTTTCGATGATACAAAATAATATTAAATAACACATATATTCATGCGTATGAATTAAGAAATGTAATTCGACCCATGGTCTCAGAACTAAAGGTTCATGTGGATGCATGAATCTGATTCCATTCACTCCCGATCGGAAATATTCTCAACCTCTTCGCTGTATCCCATTGCAATCTTCACAATCTTCCTCCGCCCGGATCGACTCCCTTCCGAGGTGGACCCCGTTGACCTCTGGCCGGCCAAGAGTCCCAGGGCTCTTGACCCTCGTTCAGGGAAGCACAGAGGCCCAACAGTGGAAGCAAGTGATGCATCCAAGTCTCAGGTTCCGACAACGCCTTCCCAGCGACCGACTGCGGCTGCCTGCCGACGAAGAAGGAAGTACATTGCCATTGTTCAAATAAAAACTAGGTAGCAACCACTATAGTTATTAGACGGGACCATGTTCAATATCGTATCTAGCATAATCCGTTACTCTGCTGGTGATTCATGTTCATTCATGTGTCCTGTATAAAACAATATATGTAGATGTTGTCCTGCTGAAACATTAAGGGTATGTGCTCTGGGACTTCAGTGGCACATTCACCGAGTGAAGGTTGATGACGTAATCCACCGTGTTTGACTTTTCAGACGGGCATTCGCCGCAACCCGCAGATGTTCTTTTTTTTTTTAAATAATCCCATAAGTAAATTCCAAGAAATTATTTTCAGTGATGAGGCGTGGAATATTTCGCTAACTCCATCTTCCTACGGTTACTGGATTGTGGACATATAATAAAGGAAATTGATTGCCGAATCGACAGATTTCAAATATACTTCATTCTGGAAACTATTAGGGGTATGCATAGTTGTGAATATATTCAATAGTATGCATTCAATGGATGATGCAAATACATATCTTTCAATGGTAATTTGCATGTCAGTTTAGGGATTTTTATCTAACTCAAATAATATAATGGTTTAGAATTCTTGCTCGGCTCCTAACCGTGTTTTATCTCAATTGAAAATAGATATTATTCCTACTTAAGTATAATAAATAAGGAGTTTTGCTACATCACCACAAACCTTTTTTGGTGGCTTGCAGTGTATTATGCGGATGTAGATAAATGCTGTTTTCGTTATATGTCCTACTACAATGGATACACACTGTCTCCTCTCATATGTTCTTTGTAGAGAAGACATTGCCTGGGCATCGTACGCCTTACTATTGGAAAGCCATCTTTACTCGTACAGCATTTCGATCCAGAGGCATAGAGATTAAGAAGCCATTCTTGGAAAGAAGAACATGGAGACCCTCTCCAAGAGGTGGATATGGAACTAGTCTTGGGAGTCAAGCAAACCTAAAGAACAGTGGATACGCGGTGGGGACTCTACGCCAGGAGATTTGGTCATAAATAAAGAGTAGAAAATGCGATATTGATATTGTGGAACCCTTCAAATGGAACGTACATATGAAGGACAGTTTCTTGATATCGGTATGGTATGAGCTATAACTGCAGTATAATCGATAATACATGAAGGATTGCGCGGATATAGCAGAAATATTAGAGTAAAAAGAGTAGACCTATTGAAAAAAAGATTTTTTTAGCCGAGGGATATGTCAAAGAAGTGACGCCTTTAAATACACTCGATGGAGTGTATTTAAATCAGCCATAACTTTTGGATGATGCGTAATGAAGATGACTGAAGGGGGAAAAGTGCTCGACAAATGGTCAGTTGGTGAACATGGCGAATGATGTTACACAGAAATAATTTGTCATTACAATTGCAGTGGTGCGTGTTTCATATGCAGAGTGGTGAGACATTGCCACTCGCAGAATACATACACCTCTCTCTTGTAAACACTCGTCTGCATTAAGTAATACAAAGCTTACAGTGAGATACCAGTGCGAGTGAGATACCATAGCTTACAGCGAGTGAGATACCAGTGGACAGTGGGCAGTCTTTCTACACAGAAACGAAATTCTCCTTGACCGGGACCTGAACCTACGACCTTCAAACTTCAGGAAACGTGTTTTACAACATTCAATACCAAGATGTTTCATTATTTTCTGGTTTATATCCTTCGAGATTCTTTAATTTACAGGCGGAAAAGATTTGTCTCCACATACGAATATTACGTGAAAACACATTGATCTTGTAATTTAACAGAATGGAAAAATCCTCTCACTTCACGTAACAAGAACATCCCAATGGAGACGTGGTAAGTAAACACCATGGTGTGAAGGATGATTAACCGCCGGGGGACATTGCTGCAGAACAACTAGTGCAAATTGTGATAATACGTCTTCTTCCACCTATCTATGTGTTTGTGAACTATTTGTAAAAAAAACAACAAGTTATTTTGCCTCATTCGCCGGTCATGGCCCCTTGTGACTTCTATCTATTTCCGAGGCTGGAGAGAATTATGAAGGGACGACGTTTTGCCACCGATGACCGAAGAATGGCTGAAGGAGCTGAACCCTCTAAAAAAAAGTGAGTTCCGGAAGTCCTTGCAAGATTGGGAAAAGCCCTGGCACCAGTGTGTTGCATGTGATGGAGAATACTTGGAATGGGACAACATTGATGCTCATTAATAAGTTTATATTCTTTAAAAAAACAATAACACCCGTTCATTTTTATCAAACTAATTATGTTGGTTTTCGTCGAGCACATCTGAAACTACTAAAAAGTGCTCTTCATTGCTATTGCTGTAGTGTTTCATGTAATTCCAATGTTGGAAAATGAAGCGATGAAAACCAATTCCGATTAATCGCCAACTGCGTCACGTGCCCTTGTCACAACAATGGGAGTGCGATTGAATCGACTTACGCGCAGTGTAGGCCCTCGATGTCCACCTTGGCCGGCAGGATTAACCTGCTTCCTTTCAATCTCTCCAGTTCAGCCGTGGGCCGGACTTCCTGCTGTGAGTACTGCAGCAACTTCAAGGAGTGGCAGCCACAGACGAGCGGGTTGCCTCCCAAGAGGAACGTCGTACGAGCAAACTGCTCTTGGACGCTGCAGTCTTGAGTCACCACCCACATCTGCAGAGAAGATAAGAAATTGAAGTTTATAAGGCACACGATGACTCCCTAAACACCTCTTCAATACTAATAAAGGGCTGAAATCCACATTATCAGATTTAAAGGATTGAGCACCATCTCCTGAAGCAGTATATTGATAATGTTCACTGGCTGAAGGTACGAACGTATTGCTGGAGGTATTTCGTGGGATAGGGCAGGTAGTATTTTTCAAACCTCGTATTTGTTTGTTCACATCAATTGCCATGTGATAAAATTCACCTGGACCGGTAATCGAACCACGGACCTTTGGCTTTCGGGGCCACTGCGCAGACCACTACACTACCCATGATCTCTAATTCACATGGCAATTTTACCGAGGTTCAAAGTACTAGATGTTAGTGTAGATTTCTCTATAGTGTAGATAGTTTTACCTATAATTATTTACCTAATTAGGGGTCCAGGGAAGTCGCTTTAACGACATAACGGGACATTACACGAAAATGCGGCCTTAAAACGTTGAAACACGAAATCATTACCTTTAAGGCGAAGTATCTAAAAAAATTCAATTTTTAATCAATACGTAGGGGGCGCTACTTTTACAAAATATACGAACTGAAATCAATGAAGGTGTATTAAACCAAACATAACGTGATGTTTTTCGAAAATAACAAACGATGGAGATACATTACGGTGGAAAACCATCAGTTTTGACAAATGTAATTCCGGCAAAACTCTTGTCCTTTCACGAAACGCAACGAAACTATTCGCCGTTAGTCACGATTCCAAATCGAAGAAAGCTCGTAAACATCGTCGACGGTTGTCGCTCGATACGATCTACGCTTATTCTAGTTACTTAGTCATCGTTAATTTATAAGAGGCCACTCAATGTGCCTCTTCTTCCAAATCGTACTTTAACAAATAGCTAATGAATATTACGTTATAATTGCTGAAAACTAAATCCTCTACACTGCTATCACTAAGAGCCATTGCCGTTATTTTTCGTCGAGATCAATGTCAAGAATACGTCGAGATGATCAAGTTTGAGATGTTTCACCTTCCGAAAGAGGAATCCGATTTTAATGAAGTGAAATATATTTTATAGAACGTTTACTTCTACATTTTTTGTGCAAATAAATGTATTGTCAAGTATAAAAATTTACAACATTTTGTTTGTGTTATTACTGTTTTTGTGACTTAAATTTCGATGACCAAGAATTGCGAGCTTTTTATTCTGTTCGCTGTCCTCATGTTAAATTGAAATTACAGCTAAATAAAGAAAATGACAAATTTTTACTTATTTCGAAATGTTCAAAATTACTATGAAATATGTTAAAACAGTATCAGTACACAATATTTCTATTTAATCTTCTTTGCCCATTAATGTAGCATAATACGCTTTTTTTAAATATTATCCATATAATATCCAGGAAACCTATATTTTTATATCCGTTTTAAATGTATGCAATAGATTTCATTTCCACTTGAACCCACGATCCGATAATGATTCCCAACCCAAACCTTCTCCTAACTCTGATGCATTGCTAGACCTATTGCAACACCTTTTAACAGACATAGCTGCTCTACGCTTCCTAGCTCTCTGAAGAAACCTTATTCATTCGGATCGCATACACTGACTGAGTATTCTAGGGCGGATCTAACTAACATCTCTATCTAATATTCTATTTTACTAGATGTAATCTTATTATCAGATAATGATAATTCCTGTACGGCCATTATAAATTCATACACTTTAAGGCAGTGGGAGTTTGTGGTCACCCCACCTTTAGGGAAGCTAGAAATACGGAGTGAAGACTGAAGGTCCCAGCGCCAGGCAACCGAGACACCGACGTCCTTTTTTACCGCAGTTTCCGCTAAGAAATGACTGGAGTTGAATGGACTTAAGTCGCCAATAACCATAGCACTTTAGTAAGTGAGTCAGGTGGCATTTGACTGTGATGTCTTGCTTTACCACATGTTACACAAATTAGGGCCAAAAAAGATGAAGCGAAGGATGGGTAAGTGAGTAATGGTGTAATTGTGACTCTGCCCTTGAAATTTCCCGCCATGCAAAGCAAATGTGTCCTGAGGCATCCTTCGACCGTATGGACTCCTCATCTTCATTGACGTCACAATCCACACGTTACTCAGCGACCCATGCGTCAACTAATCCCACCTGAAGTGGGAAATCACTCTGTGAAGTGGGAAATCAATCTAAGTATCTAACATCGTCAGTAACGATATCTGTTTTATATTTATTCGGGGGATTTACGCTTTACATTAATCCAGGATCTGATAATGATTCCAAACGTAATTCTTCTATTGATTCTTATACGCTATAAAACCTATCGTAACACCTTTTTACAAACTTATTTGCTCTACGCTGCACACTGCCTGATCAAACCAAATACATTCGGAACTCATAGACTGGCTATATAAATTCAAGGAGGTGAAAAATAACTAGTCTGAAGTAACATCACAGCTCTTTCGTCTTCTCGTCACATAGTCCGAGTACTTTTTCAGGAAATCCTAGCTTTATATTGGTTTGGTCGCATATTTTCCAGATGGGTCTTCCAAAAGATAAATCCTTAGTGAATGTCACACCTTAGGACATAAAGATTCCAATGGTTTCAATTGTCGCGTTATAAATGTTACAGGATAGCTTTATGGAATTATCTATCTTTCAGAATCAATAACTACACATTTTTTAAGATTAAGTTCTAACACACACTCACACCACTCTTGAAATTCATCTGAATCCTTGCTAAGAGATTCTCAGTGTTCTTTTTATACACGCCTGTACACTACCGAATCGTCTGCAAAAAGACAAAGCTTATTTTTAAGTACGTAGCCCAAATCGTCATTGTATAAACGAAAGGGAAGCGGGCCTATTACCATACCCTGGGGAACTCCCGATGTGATTGTGTCGGAGATTTTCAAGCGCATCCATTTTGCATGCCTTAGTCATCGGCATTTGGAATTGGCTGGTTGGCTTACTACTTTGACTTCATTTGTGGATGCTACGACATCGGAAGTGACGTCGACTCACTCACCTGATAGTCGGGCAGTACCACGGAGTCGATCTGGTTGTGCTTGAGGTCGATGGTCAGTCGGCGTGCGTTGGAGTACTCGTAGAACGGGTCTCCCCCGCCATCTTCCCTGTAAACGTAGTCTTCACCTCGTAGTTCATTGTATTCCAGTTCATCGGGAGTCAGTCCATTGGAGACGAGGAGATCGCTGGGCCAGAGTCTCTTGATCTTGTTGTGGCTGAGGTCCACGAGGCGAAGGTTCGGCAAAGAGTGCAGGAACTCCATCGGGACGTATTCGATTTCGTTGTGCGAGAGATTCACAACCTAGGGATTGGAAAGTGGAAATTGACTTCAGTCGAACTCTTTGCATCAGAGCCGCTAATTTTGTTATCGACTTTCGATTTTCACAGTTGACTAAAAGCAGAGAAAATTCACCTTCTTTCTCTGGGGACTAACTTCTGGGGACTAAATCAGGAAGTGGGGCAACATCATGGTCGCTAATGGTCCCACTCCAGACCCTCGCTCGACTTAGACCTCCGTTAGCGACCGGACCCTCACGGCAAGAGTGTAGAACTTACCACTTGCAATTGGATTTTCAAGGTAAATAACTATGAATTGGTAACAATTTACTATTACACTTTAAGTGTTAGTTACGAGTGTCCTTATACTACTGACGATAAAAATTAACCTTTTCATGTTCCCTATAGTAACATTCTACTTGCACATCCCGTTACAGCTCAAATATGAATACGGGCAAAGTTTTAACCAATGGAGAACGGAATACTATAAATCGCAATGTAATTATACCCTGTAATCCACCAGAGGCGTTCGAATATAAGTTGTAATATGTTTTAAACAGTTTTTCTTTTCTTAGCTGAATTAATTTAAGTTCTGGGATTGCATTCAGGATATTCCCACTCATCACAATTTGTATATTTGTATTCAAGGCATGTTTTGAAAGGATTACTCGAAGTATTCAATATGGGCAAATTGGGTACTGCTATATGTCCTGCTTTGAATACTAGTGGAATACCCATATGTGGTATAGAAATGCCATTCAGCACCGAAATCTTGGTGATGCAACAGTTACAACATATTATAGCAATTATTGTACTTAGTAACCGTACATTCAAAAAGTAAATGTTTTGCGTTAGTTGAGTACACTTGTTACACAATGGAGTAGCTTAATTTGAAAGGTGTAAAATGCAGTGGCGTGTTGTTTCTTATAGTCTGAAATGATAACAAGACTGAAGAGGTATAACTTGGTGCTTCGTATTCCTATCTCAACATGTAAGCGAGCATACCGTAGCCTCGCAGTTACTCCAGTGCACACCTTTCACCGAATACTGGCACTGTAGAAAATTTCTCGCAGAAATTGCCCACTAAATTTACAGTAATATTCTCATCAAAATCCCAACAGATAATATCTACATAGGTGACTGTGTGTTTAGGACGAGAATTTTTCGAAGGTTCCTTGTTTGAAACGTAATGCATTCGGAAGAGTGGGTTTAAGAAAATTCATGAAGTTGGAAAAGATGGCTGAAGTAATAATTCAGTGATGGTATCAACCAGTTCATGTCTCCAAAGACCTGATGACCACTTGTGGTGCAGTTGGACTTTACGAAATTATTTATGTTACATATAAAATTTTTAAATAAATATATAACCTTATTAAATTTTAATTTGACGAAGTACCTTTATACTCCATATATCGTATTTCCTCTCTATATATTTGTACTTATAGCCTTGGATTCTCTGTGCATAACAATACCAATGCAATAATTTCTATATTGACGCAATACCACGATTATATTTGAAACTACGCAAACAGATTTTATTTCTTGAACGTGCAACCAAAGTAAATAGAACCAAGCGTGAGCAATACTGCAAATAATGTGATTAGGGAGATCATGAAGGCCAACACAGTGGTGACCTCTACGTTTACAAACTATTGAGTCATCTTGGTATGTCTTTCACCCACAAGGGTTTAATGAAATTGAAAATATCATAAGCCGACGAGAAAAGAGGTGAAGGAATAAAAGAAGTGAGATTCATTTTGAGCTTTCTCGCAGCTTTGCCAAGTCATAGGCAGGTGATTAGAGTTATATCAGCATCAGTCCTATCATTTTTTGCACAAAACCCAAGACATGTTCCTGGGAAACGTATCCCATAAGGAATAGCCATATTCTGGAATTGATACCCTTACAGTAACTTTATTTCCTACTTAAGGTTACTATTTGGGTTGAGGTACTGTAAGTCAATGATAAGTTTCCTTGAAGAATTTGTAGCATTCACGAATCTGTTTTAGTCGGAGCTCACTGGTCATCCTCTCCGATTGGAAAAGGTTCATCATCAATGTCACCCACCTGTAAATTCTCCGTTTTCTCGAAGAAGGTCCGGCAACCCACCGCCTTCGTATCCTGATTAAAAAACACCTCGCATTCGGGCAACTTCAATCCGTTTCTGGATAGGTCAAGGTGCGTCACGATCTCTACCGCTGCCACTTCATGAATTGAAATAGGGAATAATTCCAGGGGATTGGCAAAATTCTGGATCCTGTTCCCACTTAGGTCCAGCGCCCGCAGTTTGTGGAAGATTGGTGCATGGACAGGAAAATCCGTCATTCTGTTTCCTGACAGGTCAATCTCTTCGATTTCGCTCCAGCGACTGTTGAATTCCCATACTGAGAATGAACCAAACCTCCAATTAGAAATTTATGTAACCAGAATGAGTATAATGTTGTTGGGAGTGAATTATTTTGCACAATCAATGCTGTTTTAGGAAACCACCTCTTAACTTTCACAGAAAGGCGAGTACGTTTTAGGAAAAGATTGATTGATTGATGACACCGAATGGCTTTCCATGTATTCAGCTACTACTCCAAATTGTTTGAAGGAACAGATGGTTTCCTTATATTTTACAACAGAATATTATTAATATATGATGTACTTGACGAATCATCATCCATCTTGCGTCTAATCCCTCTGCGCAATGTCGCGACTATTATTCAACAACCGTCTGTTCATACCATTAAAAATCTCGATGAGGTTGTGCGACAGGTCCAGCTTCTCTAGTTGTGGTAATCCATACAGAAAATCACCCCGGATATGTGTAAGCCTGTTACTTGACAGATGCAGCCGCCTCAGACTCGGTATGGTCAACTCCGGCAACGACTTCAATAGATTTCCCTCCAGATTGAGTAGCCACAGAGACCTAGAGTCATCTTGGAGTGTGATGTTGAAGGGCTTGAAGATGTCCTCTGGCAAGACGGACAACCTGCGGGAAAAGTTTCAGTGATTATCAAAATGTAGCGACCAAAAGTATGGGATAAGTTATGTTCATATTAGTGAAGTCGAAAATAGAACGAACCTGTTGTTGCTGAGGTCTATTTCCACAAGATTCGGCACATTGATGAAGAAGGATGACCCCAGGGTACTGATTCGGTTTCCGGACAAGTCCAGAAATGAGAGGTTAGCGTGCGCCAGCAGTAGAATCTCTGAGACGTCCGTGAGAAGGTTGTCGGACGCGATGAGCACCTGTACCTTGAAGTTCTGGGCGACCGAGTCAGGATGAATTCGTGAGATACTGTTGCGAGATAGATCAAGAACCCTTGGTAGCATCTGACCGACAAAATTTTCGTTATAAAAGGCCCAGCGGAGATCAGAATCCAGGAATTGGGTTCGTCCAAGGGGAATTGCATGTGGGTCGGGTTTGTTTTTATCTGACATCGAAATGGTGATACTTTTGTTGAAGTAGCGATCACAGTACTCAAGAACGGGATGTAGTTCTCTTGCCGTGGAGTTCAAACCTTGTGACTGCACACCTAGGCGATGTAAATTCCACAATGAGCTGAAAACATTTCTTCTGCCGTCACCACCGGTCAGGTCACCATTTAGTCCAATGTCATCATCCGATGTACTGCGGAAGGAAAGGTCCATATCTCCGCTGACCCACTTTATGCCGGCAGTGATTGTGGTCATCTCTTTCCAGCCGGAGTCAAGGCTGACCAAACGGTTCCCTTGCAATGTCAGATCTTGCAGTTGGACCAGGTTCTGCAGGCAGTTTGGAGGGAGGACACGGATGAGGTTGTCACTGGCGTAGAGCTCCCTCAAGCCTATCAAGCAACAGAGGCTGCCCGGAATGTCCCTGATTCTGTTTCCGCTTACGTCCAGGGAGACGAGACCTGGAGTGTACACAAACATGTCCTCATCGAGGAGTTCGATTCTGTTCTCTGCCAGGTTCAACAATTTCACCATTCTAGCGTCCCGTAGGAGACTTCCCTGGAACCCCTTGAGTCTGTTCTCTCCTAAGTGCAAGGCTGTTAGATGGTTGAGGCCGGAGAAGAACCGGTCTGGAAAGGTCTCTACCGAGGTGCCACTTATGAGGATTATTTGAATAGTCCTTGATACGCCAGACAGGAATCCCTCGCTCAGATTGGTTAAACTGGGGCACGATATATCGATGCGCGTGAGGTTCTGTAGGCCTTGGAGATGTTGTTCATCCAGGACAAACGAATCTAGTGGTAAGCAGTCAATTTCAAGTGACTCCAACGTTTGATTATCTTCTTTCACTTCGTGGTTATCTTCCTTGCTCCTGATGAGTGCAGCGTAGTTCTGCCTTGGAGGTGGACATCCTTTCACCTGAGAATGGTATAAAGGACATTTATATATCAGTGAACCTCCATCTGCCTAAAGAAGGTAAAATGTAGTGTTAATTATTATTTCTCTACTGCCCCTTTCTCTTCAAGGTGAATAAATTTCTGACCTATTGCTCCCAGTAATTTTCATTCTGTAAACTTGTTTTGCAGTGCGGTTTTACAAATTTTATAATACCTAAGTTTTGAATATTGGAAATAAATGAAAATACTTGTCCAGTTGTCACTTTCGGTGGCAGCTGCGTCACAGGCATTGTCGTTTTCCAAGCTTTCATACCCGTTGCAGGGCACGTCATCAGGGAAATGATTATTGAGAAGCGAAGATTCTGCTATTTATGGGGGATCCGTGTCCCCCCTCCCCCTGTCTCTTGGCCTTGGCTGGTTGCCGTTCTCTTTCACCGCTCCCTCCCCGCTGCTGACGTCAGTGAGTTGTGCGGGTCGTTCACCTAGGAAGAGTTTCTTCCAGACCGCGCTAAGTCGAATGCCGTCATCTCTGTTGAAGTTTTGCGGCCTCTTCTCAATTTCGACGGCCTCTCGAATTAAACGAGGAAAAACGAAAGTGACAACTGGACATCATCCACGCTGCGAAAACCTACGATCAGCCAAATGAAAATACTTATTTGCTTTCATTAGTTGAAATTTCAATTTAACACAAGGACAAAGAATGGAATAAGAATAGCGCAATATCTTTGATGGGATTTTAAGTCACGAAAACAATTTCAATTAATATAAAATTTTGTGAAAGACAGTCTAAGGTGACAAAAATAACAATTTACGTGAATAAGGGTAAGAATTAATATTTGATAACATTGATTTTAAAATTGACTTCCTCTTTTGGAAGATAGAGCTTCTCAAACTAGTGCTTCTCTGCTTGTCCTCGACGATGTCTACAACGAAAACAGAACAGTGGACCATAGCGACAGCAAGGTATCGCCATGAGTCCTTAGTAACTCTTAAGCCATACACATTATCTATTTGCGAAAGTACAAACGGAAAAATATAAATGTCGTTATAAATTAATTAAAAACACTTTACAAATTACGTAGGCCCATAGCGATAGCAGAGTAGACGCATGATTTCTCATTAAATCTTACGTCAAATATTTTATCGATTTGCAAAAGTACAATATGGCAGAATGTACAAATTTCCCTGGTTTTTATAAATTAATGATGAATATGTAACGCGAATAGGCTAAGCTCATGTCAAGCGGTAACCGTTGACGATGTTTATTTATTTCTGATTATGGATCGTGATTAGCGGTGGCTAGTTTCGGTGCGTTTTTTATGGTGAAAAGGCTGCAGCGTTGCCGGAATTCCGTTCCTTGAAAATGCATTCTTTTGAACCATTAGTAGAATTGAATCCCTTTGTTGCTTACAAGTGATGCATATTCGGTGATCTTCACCCCTTCACGGTGTCGTATATAGGGATGTAGGTGAATGCGACAGAAGTTCAGTCGTTAAAATATTTGCATTCTAGTGCAGCGAACAGATATTTTTTGAGGAACACTACTATCCGTTTCAAATATCTTTGCGACTGACAGTGAGAGGCAGGCCTTAAATTTTTGGGGGTGAGCGAAGTGAAAGTCGCTCGTCACGTGACTTTCTCTGAGCGAACTAGGATGCAGTAGGCGTGGCCTAGCCTCTCGAAAATTCAGTCGCTCTCAGACCTCCGTAGTGTGAACTTCGTGAATCTGCTTGCTGTGTTGCCAAACCTCCGCTGCCTTTGATCGGTGCTTCGTGGTGTTATTTCCTAGCTCCCTTTACCATATTTCCCAATTAACCCTATAATCCTTTATCTTACCCACTTTTTCCTTATACCATAACCCATATTCCTTTCCTGTTATTCCCCGTATTCCTATTATTCCCTTTCCCCATAATACCCATAACGGAAACCAATCATCATTGGTTTTATTCCCAATTCGCGGGAGTAATTATTTGGTGTTTTTGACGGCATCATGGATCAGAAGGTGAAACTTCTTCTGATCAATCAGAAAAGCTGAATATGACGAAGTTGCCTTGGCCACTCCATTAGAGTGGTAATGAAGCAATGATATTGCTTGTGTTAAAACTGGTGAATACATTTTTTATGGAAAATAAAAAAATACTAATCGTAAAAACATTTTTGTTACAATTTCTTTGGAAAAAAACTCTATTTTAGGACTTGAATAATATCGAAAAAAGGGTTGTATTCGTTATCCTATTCCAACTTCAAACCTACTCCTGCTGCTATCGTTTTCGTGAGTAATAACATTCCCCTTTTAGCATTCAGGTATGCTTTTCTCAAAATTTCCCCGGTGAATCATCCAGTTGCTTTCATTCCACTACCTGTCTGTTTTGAAGGAATTTGCATTCCATTATTTGTCTCTAGGAATCATTATGTTCTCTGCACTGCACCTGTGAATCGACCAAGTCATTGGGTCCTACTTTTTCCATAATGACCCGCTACCATACCATGTTGCTACCATACCCTGGCCTTTCCCACTGTGCGTCCCGCGGATTTCACGGCTCAAGTAGTTTGGGACAACGACATTGGCAACGTTGAGCTCGTGCCTCCCCTCTCGAAGGCCGTTCCCCACCCCCCGGCAGCGGAGACTTTCGAACGGCTCCGGACCCTCCCGAAACGCTCCCGCCCCCACGAAATTAAGGCCTGCCTCTCAGTCGCAAAGATATTTGAAACGGATAATAGATAAAAGCAAGAAACGAAGCTGCAAGACTGTTGGCTATAATGAAAAGGAACCCATTTCCCCGCAGTCGTGTAGATAAATAACATCGAGGTATGGTGTGTGTTTGGAGTTATAGGAGGGGAGAAAATCACCTTCAACCACACTTTGTCAACGGTTTGGTTCATTCGAGTCATCAGCGACAGTTGTCGGTAGGCGTCGAACCCCGCTTCTCCCAAGCACTCCAAATTGTAATAGAGAATGCTCTCATTGAAGATCCTCTTCACGTGTGCAAGTCCCTCGCAGTACCTCCAGGAGTGGAATTTGTTTTCAGCGCAGATGCACCTTGGGTCATCTCCGCACATGTGGCCACTCGAGGGGCCTGTTCGCTGACCCCTTGGTTGCGACGAAGAAGCGGATCCAAGCAAAGTCATCTCCAGGACGATCAACGCCACCGTCGCTATGGAGAACACCAAGAAGGTGTTCCCAAATCTACGAAAGCTGCATCCGGCCATTGCAGTGTGAGGAAGCACCTGAAACACGTAGCGAAACGTCGGAAAGTAAATGGGTCTACATTACATGACAGAGTTGTGATTGGATCTTCGTTATGTTCTCATGGAGTCGTGGAACATACTGAAAAGGAAAAGTGTTTCTTTAAAATTAATATATAGTCTTATTTTTATCGTGCGTAATCTAAAATTCTCCGAAGATGAGTACCGTAGCGTTGATGAGGTAATGGAAGGTGAGATAGCGTAAGTTGGAAGTTGGAATGCCTTATTTAAATTCATCGGAGAAACAGAAGGAAAGTCACCGAAGCAAGTGCCATCTATGATTGCGCCAAAGGGTAAAAGGATTCAGTGTCGCGAAAGTTCCAGAGGTCATCTGATGGTGATGCTGAAGGCCTAGCCATCCCAGTGAACCAGAAACGAAATTCTGAAATAACAGGTCAAATAATTGGGCATTCGTAATCGATATCGGCTGCTGCATTAATCAATTCAATTTTCAATTAATTGACAAAAGTAATCAATCGGTAATGCAACCGCCCATCCCTAATCCTTATTCTGCACCGTGTTTATGCGGGACATTCAATATTCGTTCTCAAACTACATGACAGGGATATCCGTTGTGTCTCTGGTGAATTGTTTGGAGTTTTATTTATCTCGATGGCATCTCTAATAATTCTCAGCAAGTAGATATCATATAGCAAGTAGACATCATATAGCTACTGTAGCCGTGCGGCCCGTCGCCGACCCGGAAGACGCTGCCCAACCCCAACCGTACGAGCCTCCGCATGTACCGGAGCCCCCGGCAACTCAAGGTACAGTGGACGTCGAATATTTCCCTCCAATCAGTGCCTTTCATTACTGTTCACATAGTGTGAATGAAGGTCCGCGAAGGTGCCAATATCCCCATGCCAAGTGACGCTCCCTATGTGTTCCTGCCCACTCCCTCCTTGGCGGCGTATGTGGACGAGTTGGTACAACGAGGAATCCTTGCCATGGCAAGGCCAGTGTGTGCGTTTCCTCTCATCGCGATTCCCAAGTCAACGGGAGGCGAACACGTTATAGTGGACCTTAGTTTTTGGACCAAATATTATAGAAAGCCACGTTTCACTCTCCGCGACGCGGCCAAGGCGTTGGAAACAATTCCGTACAATACCTTCTTGGTTAAGGTTGATTTGAAGGATGCCTTTTAGCAATTAGAAATTCAACGCCTTCATCAAAAGTTTTATGGTGCGCATTAAGGTCATGAATATTATGTATGGACTAGACTTCCTATGGGCCACGCCCTGGCGCCTGAAATAATGCAGCGCTGGGCGCGCGCCGTATCTGCCAAAGTGTACTCAAATTTTCAGGTGCAAATGATTTGTTATTTGGATGATTGGTTGATTATTATCCCTTGGTATGACATTGCTTTAGTTAATAGGATTGTGGATTATTTTGTGTCAACCTTGGGTGTACGTATAAATTCTGCTAAGAGTCAGTTACAACCGGTGCAAAAGCTTAAATATCTCGGTGTTAAAATCAACACAGTGAATATGACTCTTACGCTTACTGCTGCATCATTGCAAAGAATTCACTGCATAATTTCAGTGTTACCACTGCTCCGGCAAGTGGATATCCGTGGGATTCATCAGTTGGTGTGTCTATGTTAGAAAGCTTCCCTATTTTCTCATCAAAGATTGCGCTCGCCGCAAGGTAAAGTGGTTGAAATACTTCTGGGAAGATCAAATTTGGCATGCCCCACGGAGTTACTCGAAATACACCACTACCGTGACTGATGTGTACTCATGCGCTACACCCTTTCAGATGGCATGGGTGGCCCCTGTATCACTGAGGTGTGGACATTTAATGAAGAACGACCCATCATTGAAGCGGAAGCGCTGGCGGCCCTCATGGCCGTCACCCATATGTTTCGAGTGTTACCTCCATTTGTACATGTTATTTGCTATATGGATAATCAGGCCGCTCTGTATTCCCTCAAAAGGGGCCTTATATTTTATGTTCACGATGTCAAATTCATGTACATACATTTAATAAAGGATGTGTCGCACCTGGCAGTACATTGCCTCCGCCGACAATCCCGCCGACGGTCCCTCACGGACCGTCCTACCTCCCGATGCCCGCTCGGCGTCCTATTCGTCGGACGTCGGGTGGGTATGTAGGTGGGACGACGCCTGGGAGGGTGCTGCCAGTTCTACTAGTAGATCAGATCGGCTAGTAGCAAGTTTTCTGCCATGAATAAAGAAAGGGGTTATTATCTGCCTTAACCAACTTTCAACGCCAATGAGACAGTCTTGTTCTGGAAAAGGATGACAAAGATAACCTATTTTTCAAAGTAGGACCAATGAGCATCAAGATTTAAGGCCACTAAGCATCGCCTTACACTTTTTATTCAAATACATACATCAGGTAGCTTAAATTGTAGGCCGATTCGTGTCAGTGCTGAATATTCTTGAGTTTAAAGAGAAAAGCCTAAGTAATCCTGCTTGTGCGTTGGAAATCAATTCAAAAGAGGTGGGTAAAGGCAGTTTTTTTGTAATAGTGGTTCAATTAGATTGTTTTCGAGATTTAACAAAGAATAACTTGAACTTTAAGGTCCTGCTAACACTTGATTATAGCCCTGGACACCCAGTTATTCTGTAAAATGCTGGAGAAAACATCGAGTACTGTTTCACCCTACAAGTACGATATCAATTGTCCACCATTGTATCAAGGAGTCATGAAAATCTTCAAATCCTACCACACTAGGCGCACTTTCAAGAGACGGCTGCAGGCGTTTGAAGTAAACCTAATTGCTTGAACAGGAATTTTTGGCCTTCATTCAAAATCATGGATGCAATTAACATCACATTGGATTAATAGAATGGATCTACACTGAATTCTTGCTGGAAAAACCTTTTTTTAAGAAGTGCTGAATACAGTCCTCGGGTTTTTTTCATTTGAAGAGAAAATCACCGAAATCGTACCTGGCAACAGCTAACTGGGGAATAGGATTTAATGGCAAACAGGAGAAAGGGGTAGGAGAATTATAAAAACAATATCACAAGGAACTGAAGGAATTTGCAGCTATTTCGGTCAGATATCTCTTTTTGACAACTGCTGGAACTGGAGTTGATTACGGCCAACGGAAATACAGAGGTTTGAGGAGGGTTAATGAATTCAGGTGAAACTAAATGTCTTAAATTGACTGTGATATCTCTTGAGGATGTTTTTAACGCAACTGACTAATTTGAAGAAAAATTTCGTTGGGTCGGTCAATGCATAGAAGGAAGATATACCACCTTACTGTGAGCTTTAAAAAAACCATGAAGAGCGAGGTAGAACAGCTGCATTGCATAGTTCCTCAAGGTTACGTTTTAAATGGCATCTTCTCTCCGCTAATTGCTAATCCTCGGTTCTAACGATTCTGCATCATCTATCGAGGTTAATTTGTAAAACTTGGAAAATTAACGCTCAAATCGGCTGGAATTAAAGCATTGGGTGCATCGACTGACTGAATAAATAGTATTCATTTCTACATAATTGTAAGCAATATGATTCTTACAATAGTATTAACCAAATCCTACCACACACTGAAGAACGCAGGCATTAAAATGTAGGGCATCAAAAATCTCGGGTATTGTTCATTCTAATTGCGGGCATGCGAAATGCTAAAATGGTTAAAGGAATAGCAATTTATTATTTGAAAAAGGCAATTTTACTATGCTGGACCCCTTACCCAAAAATTAAAAATAGTGTCTTCTAAACGTTGCACAAATACGAATTTTTTCCGGATATATATAGCTCCTGGGAAATAAAACTTTCGGCCTGAATCACAAGTCATGTGCTTAGACAAAGTAATGAAACACGGTATTGCCATACGTTAAGCGTTGAGATTAAGGAACGAATGTCGGTATTTTCTGTTTACTCTTTGTAACACATCGAGATTGTACAAGTCGCGATCAGGAGAACGAAAAATTTGATAACATTTTTGCACTTTTCCATATTTCGTTTCCGATGCCGTTAAAGGCTATTGTAACCAGACTGCTCAAATATTCTCAGTGTACACATCACACCGCGTTCCTACTTACACCACGAACACTTTTTTGGGTGAAATAATGAGAGCTTCTAATTTGGCATAATTGAAAATGTCCGTAGTTAGAAAATCCGAATGGTAATTAATTATGGAAAACCATTGACTTTTTTGGAAATCATGACTTTTGTTAAAAAACTTTGCAGGATATTTATGGCAAATATAACAGAACGAATAAATTAAATCCTTTGAAACTTCAATAAGAGTTTACAAAAGTGCTGCTTTTACACGTTACAAATATATCTTGCGCTTGTTCGTTTTATATTGTGATAAAAAACAGCAAATATATGCCACAATCCACGTATGACGAGAATCTCGGGCATTTTTCATTCCAATTGCGAACAAAACCCTTAACGAAAGGAATAAAAACTAACCTTCACACCTCCTTTTATGGCAGGAATAAGTTATCTACTCACTGATATATTTGAATGAATTCCACTTCATTCGTTTCATTTACGTAAATAGCTTCACACACGAGTCTGTGCGCATTTTTAGCACGGGTGTTGGATTTTTCCCTTGAAACTACGCAAATTACATGGAAATCATCAAGGCCATTAATTCTCAGTGAACCATAATAGGTTACTATACGTTGCATCACCGACAGATTCAAATATTCGTTCTTCCATCGTAAAGTTCGTGACCAAAAAGCAAAAAGAATACACAATTCATGATATACGAACCCCAACTTACTATGGCAGACTGGACCATAATCATAAAGGTAGAGAAATTGATTGCCGAACTGACAGATTCAAAATGTCCTTTTTCCCTCGCACAATTAGAGATACGAATAACGGTAAATATGTCCTATTGGAGAGTAGCAATGAATAGCATTGGTAGCTGCATGTTGGTATGAGTACTTAAAGCTAACCCTACTAACAGAATGTTTTTGCATGTTTGCTTTGCAATTTCTATCTTTTTTAAATAGTGTAGTTCTGACTACTATATTAATACTATTCCTTTTTTATGCATAATATGTAGTGCATGTTTGGTGAGCAATCACCCCCTGCCACACACCCTTGTGGTGGCTTGCAGGGTATTATGTAGATGTAGATGAGTAGATATAAATTCACCTTAACATGAAAACACTTTGCACACATAAGGTCAATTTGGATAACTAGACCTAACAAAAATGAAACTAAGAGTGTGTGTATTTTTAATGTTCAACCACGTTGACATAATATACTAATTTTCACAATGCATTTTATAGCAGTTTAAAAATATCTTTGCAATTTTAATTAAAAGTAGAAAAAGCAGTGTGAAAAGAACGAAATTGAAATTTATGTTTAGTCACCTACTATAAATTAATTTTAATGTATGTTTGGTGGAAACTCAACCCCTGCCGCACACCGACTAGGTGACTATCTGGGTAGTCAGTAGACGTAGATATAGGTGATTACATTTATTATATATCTCACCTGTTGGAGGGAAATCGACAATATTATGATCGCCCGGCTGGAGAATCTCCTCAGCAAGTGATGTTGGTAATTTACTCTCGTCGCCTAGCAACGCAGCTGATACACAATCAAGTAGGTCTTGTCACGATGACGACGGAGATGCGAATGTGAGGCCACGCTGCGCGATCGTCCTCTTTTTAGTTCCATCCTATTTGGAGGAAATGCCATCCATTGGCTGTGGCTCATTTGTTACTCGACTGGCAAACTGCGGATGTTGTCTCCTCGTCATCCATTGCATGCGTGATGCGACAGTAATAAGAACTCATTGCACTCATTCTAAATTATATTTTATCAAATTCTTGACTGCGTAGTATACGTCCGGAGGGGAATTGGTTCATTCCTTTTGGAGTCAGTGGGGCAGGAAGACGAAGACATTCTCATCTTCCCTTGTGGCGAAATGGCTACATTATGACACACAACTGGCTGTAATATAAAGCTTTTATCTTACTTATATAATAACGAAATGAGACATTGAATAACAAATTTATTACATTCCTTCAAAAGTTAGTGGAGCAGGAAAACAATGACTCACATTGGATGCGAAATAATCTAGTACTGGTTAACAGACCACGCCGTCTCATATTCCCTTTCCACGCACATTACTTGGCAATATATGAATTCAGGGTTCGATAAACTATTAAAATTAAAAGCCAACGCCAATATGTTTCGCGATTGGTAAGGAATAAACACAAAATATTACTGGGACGAATTACTGTGACTGTGGAATAATCCACATGTCCTGACCACGACGTTTCATTATCTGTTTCTGCACAAATTACTGATAAAATAATTAATTCCGGATTCACTACACGTTTACAAGCGACTACTTACACCATTATATTTCATCATCAGTGGGCAAAGGATTAGCATAAATATTTGGAATATAAAACTTTTGAATATAGGAATTATAACGAACAATGCCCGAGATTATCGTCATTAGTGGATTGTGGTGTATATTTTCTGTATTTTCAAAATATAAAATGCATGAGCATAAGAGAAATTTGCAAACTCTACGAGAAGCATTTTGTTAACTCTTGCCATAATATATCCTGCAATGTTTTTAATCAATCGTCATGATTTTTTAAAAAAGATTTCTAGTTATAACTAGGAACGCCGTGTGACGTACACACTGAGAATATTTGAATAGTCCGGTTGCAAAAGCTGTTAACTGCATCGGAATCAAAACTTGGAAAAGGAATAAAATGATCTTGAATATTTTTTTCAAATTATGATATCGAAATTTTTAGAATAAAATTTAGAAAAAAATATAGTAATTTATTGGTATGACAGTATGAGAAATGTAACAGACGGTAAAGAGTATACTTGAGAATTTATTTTGTAGTTAACGGGTTTTGCAACCGGATAATATATTTGATGGCTTTCGAAACTAATAATGTTAATATACTGAACTATTTTCCTTCATCAATATATTTTCATGACTAGTTCCCTATCAATCTGTTGGAGAGAAAACTCCATGTTCACCTATCCAAGAATGGCTTCTTGATTTTTGTCTCAGGATCAAAATACTGTACGAGTAAACACGGCTTTCAAATAGTAAGGCGTACGCTGCCCAGCCAATGCCTCCTCCTTAAATAACATGTGAGAGGAGACAGTGAGTAGGAGACATTTGGACAACGGCATTTATCTAAATCCACATAATAAAATGCAAGCCACCGTAAAACATTTGTGGTGATGTAGGCTTAACTATTGTGCTTACATATGATTAATATCTATATTCAAGTGAGATAAAACAATGTAAATCGTTTGTCATTTGTGTTAGACAAAAAGACTTTAAACCGACGTGAAAAATCCCATTGAAACATATTGTGACGGTACACGCGTTGATCCTTCGATCAGACGGCGTGGCTGAATTCGGACCCTTAAACCCTCGTCACGTCCACCATCCTGGCAACTATGATCCCCTGTGATTTCCTCCTTGCCGTTCCCTGAGGGAAAAGGGGTCCTGGAAAAGGATTTGTAACCATGAGGGCGTCACCGAGGCCACTTCACATACCGTCCGACTACCTTGGGAGTCTGTAGATCGAGAAAGAGATGTAATCAAGGGGCAGCGGGTGCAACCTGACCGCGTTCGGGTGAGGCATTAGATAGAGCTACCGGTCATACACCAATGAAGCGAACCACCACGTTTTTCCATCGACAAAACAATGAACAATTATTCACCTCTCATTCAATTCACAATTTAGAACACTTTACAATAACGACGATACTTAAAACTAATATATGGATGATTTTTCTGCAGTTTAGGTCTTTTTTTAAAATGAAGACTATTTAACTATTGGCCGACGTTTCGGAAATTGTATTTTTCCTTCTTCAGGACTAAAAATGGGATGAACCGTCAATAATATAACAATAATAAGTAACACGATCTGAAGGATATTTGCAGTGCCAAAATGGTTTACAATATATTTTTTTTACAAATTTTAACGCCTAAAGATTGCATGGAATAAATTTGACATATTTTATATATTTTACATATACATCCACTTACACAAAACTATTACTTATTTGGACAGTGCTGCGATCGATATAAGAACCGCTACAATGTGTTGTAACTTTTGTATCGCCAAGATTTCGGAGCCGTTACTGAATGACATAGCTATAGCACATGTCAAAGATTAAGGTGGCGGACTTGGAGGTGGAATAGAATGGAAATAAATTCATTGTCCTTGCACATCTTCGTCCAAAAAGAACATACAAAAAACACATATACATTTGAGCTCGAAAACACAATGATTTTTAAAGCAGTTACGTAACTAAGTACAGAAATTAAGCAGCTCCTTCACTGAGGTTGTGCATGCATATGAAATTAATACCCTTCTTGGTTGAATGGATACCGAAAAAGTATTTTTTTAAACTAATACTGAACTGTATTTTTTTATGTCGTTGGGAATAATATCCCCAACCTGGCCCCAGCAACACAGAATGATTTTCGGTAAGTAGTAATCGTATGTAGGGGAGGACTCAAACAATCGGGAGTGTTTCGGTTCATTCACATTAGCCATGTTTTCACAAGGAGGAAAAATTGTTTCAAATAACGTTATTTGCAGAATTTGAAGAAAGCTGTATACATACACTCCAAGCAAGTATTTTCTTATGGTTTTGGCCTTCAGCCAAGTAGGCCTGGTAAAATATGGGGAAATATGATCACCTTTCTTGAGGTTAATGATAAACCTTACACACATATACAGTAGAGGTTCTAGCTTAACATTGAGCTCTTCAGTAATATAATGGTACAGAAGGCAGCAATAGTCAAAGAGGGGGAAAAAAAGTGAGGAGATAAGTTTCTTACGTGTATGAAGCGGGTAGGAGATTTTTCCGAATCTTAAGCTGATGGACGATCATATTAACCTTATTGCATATGGCTAGCACAAGATTTTGCCAAGGCAAGTTGCTAACCATAGGGACCCCAAGGTTTTTAACATTGTTTAAATATAATATTTCCGCATCACCAACTGATGTCTTTGGGATTGCATTAGCGTCGACGTTTCTCAGTAATTTTGAATTTCCCCGAAATATTTAGTTGGTTTTGCTAGAGTTCAGTGGTACGCTAAGGAGATAATCAACACGTGTCGAATTGCAGTTCAAATATAAGGAACAAATTCGGACTCTCGTGGAACTTCACAAATGTCCCGATTGAGCTTGAGAGGAATGAATTGAGAGTTAGTCGTTGAGGAGCAAATGAAGGAGGGGAGAAGTGGCTAAGACAATGAGATTCCGTGAGACCCTCCTATCGATAATCCTATCCCACAATGTACTGTCCGCGCCAAAATCTTGTAGGCTCGAGTTTAAACCTAAATAACTCCTAAGCCGTTAATCGGATTTTCAATTTATTTACATATTAATTTAGATAATTTTGTTTTTGACTGACTTCATTGTTGGAATAATAAAAAAAAAAATTGGAACTTTTTCATACTTAAGAGTAAAAAAGGGCCATTTTTTTAGCGCTGAGGCACCGACCGTCCATTTGACTTGTAATAATTGCCAAGCAGAGCGTTTGGCTAAAACATTTTTTTAATACTAGGTGAATTATATCTTTATTATTACGTCTGCGAAGATTCAAGGTTTTAACTTTAATACTTATTCGCATGCTATTCCATTTATAACCTAACTTTTTCTCGTCGACTATGCATCATGGCGTCACGGGACTAAAACTGTCATATTTCTGTTTAATTTTCAAGAGTGAATCAGATATTATCATTGATCTGAATAGTTTTATCTTTTGGTCTTATTAGCACTCCGCTGGCACGTGGAGTGTCCTGCTCTGGGCTCGCGCGATTTTTCAGAAAACATGAAATTCGATATAAAATAAGGTGCTAACTTCAGCCTGGTCCGTCTTGCATCTGCCGAAGAAGAAGACGGAGTGAGATAAGGAGAAGATATGGGCGAGGCGACTACGGGGACACTTTATGCACTTGTTCGGTAAGAAAAGTGAAAGCTTGTTAAGAAAAAAAAAGCTTGTAAAGAGGCTTCACTCCTCCTCCGAGTCACTCGCACAAGATTTGCTCGTATCGCACGTGAGTGGAGATGAAGATTAGGACGGTAAGGTGTTAGGAGAGATGCCATTTTCAACCCATCTGGTCCAAAGCTATTAGAATGCACTGGAGGTAACTCTTGTCATGCTTGTCCAATGCAGGAGGAAATGAAGCCAGAATGTTGCCAGTGTTAGGGAAGGATAATGGGACACCCCCGCAAACATTTATTCAAAACAAACGAGCTGAAAAAGTACTTCTTTCCTCGTAGAATTAGGAACATGACTAGTTGTAAATATGTCCAATAGCATAAATACGAGGGTATCGATGGATATCATACACTGTTGCATGCTAGAATAAGGACTTCAGGGTAACCCAACTAACAGCATGTTTAAGCAAGCTTAATTTGCTAAATTTCTTTTCTGAATTGTGAAGTTTAAGTAAAATATTATTGCTAGCGACCTGATTGCCTAACTAACATATTGATAGGACAATAGTTTCGGCTGCAAACCACCAGGCGTCTTCAGGCCAAAGTATTTTAATGCCGTGTTTTGGCCGTTGTTGTGTAGGCCGTCCAGTGAAGTGACTCATCTCTGATTGGTCGGTTGACGATTTCGATTTCTGCGACCAATAATGTGCCAGTTTGGGTTGTTAGTTAGTTAGTTAATCAGAGTAGGCGACCGAGAGCTGAGGTCATTTGCGTCATATATAAGATAAAGGACAGGTTGGTTCCTGGGCAATGACTCATCAGTATGCATCTTTCTTTTTCATAACTTTTGCACATGTCTCATATGCGATGAATTTCTTTGCTGTTCCTCCCGTTCATTTGTCCTGCGACTATTGTCTTCATCAGGACATTACTGTTACCTACAGTATCAATGCGATTCAATTATATTTTCAGGACGATGAGATAATCAGCGATTTCGGACTCTGGAAGGTCAACGCACGGGCCGTCACAGCAACCTAATGAGATGTTTTCCTCATCTGTTAAGTCACGTGCTATTTCGATAGAGCGCGATAGAGAAAAAGTGCCCAATACATACAACTATTTCCAGCTGGCTACGTTAACACTGGAAGCGTTGGATCCCCAAGATATTTAGGTCGTTGCTAAAGATTTATCGCGGTGAAGGCACATCCGGGAAATAAGCCGCAAAGCCAACGGAAAGAAAAGTGATTTATTAAAAGAAGGGAAATGCGACGATGGGACAAAAGAGTGGCGATGTTACGTTTCTCATCACCTTTAATACGCAGCCAGTTTATGGGATCCGAATGAAATAGGCTTGATCAGAGAACTAGACAGTGTGTAGCGTAGAGCAATTAGGTTTGTTGTAAAGAGTAAACCTTGAAAGCTTGAAACCTGAGTAGAGTTTGTTGTAAACTAATAGCTGATTAAAGTTGGAAATCATTATCAGATTGTAGGTTGAAATTTCGATTATATGTGCTGCATGAATTCAAAACCGAGAGTTTCTTTGAAATGCCAAAGTAGGTAGGTATTTGAAAACACAGTAGCGTGCTACGGCTTAGATCACCCAGATAAAATGAGATAGATAGCTGGCAAGACGTGAAAGTTCAAGATTTAATTTTTTCCGTGTTCAATGTGGGAAGATACTAGATTACTGGAAATGGACATGGGGAAATCGAGTAAGGATATGTTCATTTTGTCGTAAAAAATAGTATATAGCGTTTCGTTTATTTTAGACTTGACATTGCTTTAGCATTACTAACTCAAGGATGCTCTAGGAAACATGGGTTCATAATTTAATTTCCTCTATTCAAAGAAATTACAATGTGAATGCATTGGTATCACATTACGTTTAATATAATAAAAATTTAATGACATTTATGACTAAAAGTCTATGTGTGTCGTAATGCATGCTTTCAATATTCCTTGGCCATTTGCATCATTATAGTAGTGTACAAATGGAGTTAATATTTCTTTTGCATGCCTGCATAAGAAGAGCATGTACTAAGCCTTTTCTGTGGTGCAAATCAGGAGATGGTTCACCCCCTGCCACACACCGTAACGGTGGCTTCCAGAGTATTATGTAGACGTAGATTTGTGAACATAAATCCCTCATCCTCTATACGTTTTCCATAATACCCGCATATTGGTTGTGCGTAATGTAAGTAAATATTTTCAATACAAGTAGCGTAAGTAAAGCGATCCCATGGAGAAGTACTAAATAAGCAACTAAAAGAAACAACCATTGTTGGCGGGAGACGTGCATGTTGTTTTGATCGTGTAAATAAATATCTGATAGTAGGGATTGTATTTAAGTTCACTGTAAGAAATTATCTTTACTATTTTGCGTATTTTGTGTAAACACTTCCCTAAATACTTATTTTCAATTTATCAACGAAAGAATAATAACATTTTAAGGGAGGAAAGGGGAAATAGTAGAGTTTAAATAGAATTTAATGTTCGAAAGTTTCACATAGATCGGCTCTTCAAAGTAGGTATAGTATTACAAGTCCCGGATCTAACATATACATCTTCTTTCCCTTCTTCCCTTAATCTTGAATATTACAAGCGTAGAAGTAAACACTTCATCAGAACATACATCCGGAGTATGTTTTGTTTAATGGCATTGATGCATGTAAGAAGATGACAGCAGCGGAGAAGGAGGGGATTGGAAGTATTCGAAATGTGGTGCTATAACAGAAGAATGATGAAGATTAAATGGACCGAGTGACAAACGAAGAAGTATAAAGAAGGTTGGTAGAAATGAGAAGTATATTGAAAACCTTAAGAAGATGACGGGTCAACTTAATGGGCCACATCTTAAGACACAATGCCCTGATGAAGACAATCGCCGAAGGAGAAGTGGACGAGAAGAATGGCAAAGGAAGTTCTCCTGTTTGAGATGTCTTTAATAAGTTATGGAACGATGTGAAAGAGAAGAAATACGTCGACATGAAAGGAATTGCCGATAGAAGGCTTCTGTGGAGACTTGCGTCAAACCATTATGAGGATTGATGACCAAAGGTGATGCTGACCGTTGTTAAATAAATAGCTTGAGTAATTGATTGATCACAATCCTTTACTAAGATCACTTTTTTAATCTTGTTGAATAGCAGTCGTATACAATGTCATTTCAGAGATATTCATGCTTAACATTGATTCTCCATTTACAGAAAGTAGACTTTGATATGATTAGGTGAACCCACATATTATTGTGTTTCAATTTGAATGGCGGACGATGTCTTGTGCGTCAAACCAATTCTAGGATTTCTGACCCGTGGTGATGATTCTCTAAGTTGTACAACCCTAGATCATTGCATAACATGTCCTGAGGGCTGTGTTAGAGTTTGACACAGGAGTATTGGCTTTTCATGAATGCAATTCCATTGGCGAAGTCAATTCCATAAATGACTGCGGTATTCTCCCACTGCACTGAGGCCAGTTTCTCCTTGGGGAGCAGCGGAGAGATGGAGTTGAAGAAATTCTTGAACAAGTGAAAACTAGTGAATGTAACTTCATTCCCCGTCCTCCATTGTCGGTAGGTGTCGTGGTGGACACCCAAGCCACTCTAGTAGTCCATCAGTCTCTCGATCAGTTCCTCCTCAGCCAAATACCTCAACTCAAATTCCGCTTGCCTGTGGATGAGGACATAGAAGGCCTTCATCTGAAGCACAGTTATCGGTATCCTCTCGAATTTCTCCCTGCGTTCATTCCACTTTTCTTCCTCACTGACATAGCTTCCAAGCACCCGTTCGTCCAGGAGGAACTCGTCGTTCCAGAGATGTTTCTTGGAAGATTTCAACTCCTCGAACGCAGCAATTATGGAATCGCCGGGAAAGGAGACATCCTTATTGTTCCATTGGATGTGGAGGAAACAGCTCAATGCGATGCACTCAAACTGTCCCTTCAATTTCCTCAGGATTTTCTTGATGTTTTCCTTCCCGAGGTCGCAAAGGAGAAGGAAGTCCTGGAACCCTGTGGTGTTCTTTAGGAAAGGGTATGCGTTGAAGCGCACTACGTAGCAGTGTCCGTACTTGTCTTCGCTGAGGAGCAATCGAGTCCCTTCCTCTGCAACAAATTCGCCACTCTCCAATCGTTCTGCCAAGAATGCAAAGAGTGCGTTGTTGGCAATGCGTTGTCCACTGTCCACGCCAACAAAGTTGTCAAACTACAACATCTTCTTATTGACAACACCGAAAATCTCTCCGAAAATTCCCCACGCGAACATGGGTACATCCAGGTCCTTCTTATTGGTGAATGGCGCAAATATCGAATTATATTCGGAATTGAATTTCTTCTGCAGGAGGAATCTCTGCTTCCTCTCCAGCGTTTCCAGTTTTTCCTCCAGGAAATCCCAAAATCGACGCAAAGATCCAATATCACTTCCCTGGAGGGCAACAAACCACGAATTGAGTACGTTCCAGAGAATATCCTCACCACTCGGGAGGAATAGCATCGTTTTCATTTCCTCCGCATTCAACCACGTGGAGATGAATTTTATGAATAGTTCAAAATCATACGTGGCCATGTTGGAGAAAACAAAGCTTATTTCACCCTCGATGCATTTCTTCATAACATCTTGAAATTCATTCTTCCTTTCGATGAAGAAATTATAGATTCCAGAGAATTCCTTCCTGCAGGAATCAAATTCCCACAACTTTTCCATTATTTTTTTTCCTTACATATTTCCCCTCTCCCTCCAGTCCACTCCAGTCCTTCCTCTGATATCGCCTCCTTGTCATAGTCCAAGAGCATATGCATCTCCATCCACGACAGAAAGTCAGCAAGGAAATGAAGCAATTTGTGCCTGACTTCTTCTTCGGTAGGGACGTATTTCTCTTCCTTTCCTAAGAAAGCAAGAAAATCATCATCATCCTTCTTTTTCTTCTTCTCTATTACATTCCGTGCTTCCCCATTGATGCACGATCCGAAGAAAGTGATGGCATTCACTCGTTTCTTCACAAGATCCGAAATTGCTGTTATCTTAACCTTCACCGCATCGATGGGCAACTTCTCGAGGACGATCCTCTGGCCCCACTCCTCCCCGGAGCTCTCGAAGTTGTAATCGAGGATCCCTACGTGGCCTTCGGCCACCTCCTTCATCACACAGTTCCTGGCGTTCTTCGAGAACTCCTCGTCTGTTTCGTAGGACTCCTCCCGATTCATGAGAGGAACGTCCAACTCCCCTTCCTCGTCAGGCCAAGGTGGTCGCCTCTTCAGAACCTGAAACAAACAGTAGGTTTAGATGACGGAAATCGTTATCAATTCACCTTTTGTTAATCAGAGCCCCACATATCGTGTAAACAGTGTTTAAGTTCGTGCAGAGAGATTTGAGTACAGAGTTATTGCAATTGCAGCCCGAGTGCCTGGTTTCTAACTCCTACATGAAGAACAATAGTAAGTAGGTTCGGTTGGAAAATAGGGAAAAGATTTCCTTGCATGCTTTTACGAGGGTAGCCATTTAAGTGTCGGGAATAGAACATTCCTTATCACCTAGCAACTATAAATGGTGTTTATAAAAAACTTTTTGACTTGGTTAGGCCCATGCAAAGTTTCATTAAGATCGGCCTAATAGTTTTGAAAAGGTTGCGTGTCAAAGTTCCCAAGTCGCTGTACGAGATGGAATTAAGGCATGAACAGTACCTCACGATAATTTTCTATAACTTTCGACGAAGCCTCACCCAGCAAGAATGCGTCGCAGAACGTTTTGTTTATTTTGGCGTAAAAGCACCATCAAAGACAACCATTTATGCAGAGTTTCAGCGAGGACGCTCTAGCCTCAGTGACGAACCGCGTGAAGGGCGACCAAAACCGCCGTCACTCAAGAAAACGTGGTTGCTGTACGTAACATGGTTCTGGAAGATCGTCATGTTACATACCGTGAGATTCAGGCATCATTGGAAATCTCAGGGAACTCAGTTCAAAAGATCTTACACGAAGAGTTAGGTGTTAAAAAATTGGTTTCCCGCTGGATACCGCACCTCCTCACAGAAGAACAGAAAGCAGCTCGAGTCAAATGGTTGTCGAAATACTCTGCAACGATTCAACTCAGGAGCATCAAAGCACGTTCACAACATCGTAAGTGGTGATGAATCATGGATCTATAGCTACGAGCTGAAGCAAAACGCCAATCTTCAGTATGGGTCTTCCAAAGTGAACTCAAACCGACACAAAGTTGTTCGCTCTCGCAGCGTTGCCAAGAAAATGGTCGCATCGTTTCTTAGCCAAATCAGGGCATATAGCAACGATTGCTCTTGAAAATCAAAGAACAGTTAATGCTCAATGGTATACGACCATTTGCTTGCCAGAAGTGATCGCCGAGCTTCGGAAAGATAACCCAAATCGACGCATTACGCTCCATCACGACAATGCAAGCTCACACACCGCTCGAGTCACAAAGTCGTTTTTGGAACAGCAAAACGTCGAAGTTCTTGATCATACTCCATACAGCCCGGACTTAAGCCCCAATGATTTTTTCACATTCCCCAGAATCAAGAATATGCGACGAGGAAAGCGCTTCCAGACGTCTGAAGAAGCGGTCGATGCCTACAAAGCAGCCATTTTGACTACCCCTACTTCGGAATGGAATAAATGCTAAAACGACTGATTCCATTGAATGCAAGAGTGCATTGACTATCGCGGAGAGTACTTTGAAAAACAATACAAAAAATTGCGTTATTGTACCTCTTACAGTTTTCTTCATTCCCGACACTTAAAAGGCTACCCTCGTATGTTGTGGAGTTCTGAAAAGCGTCTGTCGGGTGTGAATTTATGATTTGTGACATTGAACCATAGAATAGAATAGTATTTATTTCAAGAACCAAGTCCTTCCGACTCTAGGTTCAACATATGTTACAGTTATGACACAAATGCACTCTCCCAGTTAAAAAATACACAGTTACATTTCCAAACAGTACAGAAGACCATTACAGAATTAAATATATACGAAATAAATAGTTGGCCGGGGTACCAACAAAACAACAATCCTCGTCACCTACCTCCATCTCACTAACTTCCACCCTAATAAGTATTTCTTCTTGGCTGCAACTTTCGAGTTTACACATTTTGGAGATATTTCATCGTACACTTGGTAATATGCCAGACGTAAAAAAATTACTTACACCATTTCTCATCACTTAACCAATGTAAGTACAATTGTTGTTTGAATTTTCCATCAGGCGCGAATCTAATTTCCAATGCTATTGTGTTCCATATGCGGGTTGGCTGTACCAGAAATGAATTACTGTAAGAAGTAGTTCGGTGTTGTGGTAAGCGTAAGGGTGTCCATCCATAGCCACAGTTGGGATTAAAGATTTAAAAAAATTTACGATTAAAATTAATCGTTAAAACTATGGTTAACTATTTAATTTAATCGTTACTTTTTAGAAGAGTTTACTTTTAATCGTTAATATTACACATTCAATGATACAAAACTAACTTCAGTTAATTATTTTCGTTAATTTTTGGCGAATATCGACCGGTCCGAATTTTGGCTTCAAAGGTTGCCCAACAGACAGATGGGAAAATAAAACGGTATCTGCATCTACATAATACCCTGCAAGCCACCATAAAAGTGTGTGGCAGGGGGTGAACTCTCACCAAGAGAGTACATATCATGCATAAAAAAGGATTAGTACTTGTAAAGGTACTGTTCAAAACTACGCTATTTAAAAAAAGATAAAAGTGGCAAAGAATATACGCAAAAACATGTTGTTAATTGGGTTAGCTTCAGGTACTTATACCAACATGCACCTACCAATGTTATCCATTGCTACACTCGTATATTGGATACATTTACCGCTATTCATATCCCTAATAGTACGAGGAAAAAATGACATTTTGAATCTATGTCAGTTCGGCAATTAATTTCTCTAATTTTGTGATTATGGTCCAGTCTACCATAGTATGTTGGGGACCGCAAAATATTTATAACATAATCACTGAAAATATGGTCTTGGAATTTGTTTAAGAGATTAAGGGCCGGTTTTATAATGTCTAGTTAAACTGGACGTTAGAGTTAACCGACGCTTAAGCCAAAAATTCAGTTTTACAATCGGTCGTTAAGTCTAATCTGGAGGTCAAAGTGCTAGTTATCTTAACGACGGATTTCCATGGGTTAACTAGAAGATACTGACGGGACTCTTGCTACGGATGAAGATTTTGAAGACGGAGAATTAAAAAAATACGGCATTGCAATTCTAATTCGAAGTAGTTTTGGTAATTTTGAGTGATGCAGAGTGTTTTGGAAGGTTTCGTCCTTCAAAAGCCAACGGTAAAAACGTAAATACGTTATTGGTGATTACCATCGATGGAATTAGATTTTAAACCAGCAGGTTTCTGAGCTTTCAAGGTGATTTAAGATAGACTGTAGTTACGCTAAGATCCAGTGTTCACGTTATGTACCCTCTAATTTACGTTAAAATGTTTGATCATATTCTAGGCGTCCGGAGTTGAGCGGGATTTACCCCTTGAAAGTGTGAAGTTAGGCAACGTTTGGGATACATCCACTGCTGCCTCATTTTGTGCTCTTGTGTTGATGTTCTTGGGTTGTGATTTTCTTTATGTTGTGGTATACTGGTATTAGGTGATGTAATATAACGGAAGATAATGAGTTTTGAGTGAAGTATTCGGAATACAGGTGATAACGGAAGTATAGAAGATTAAATGGGCGCTTTTGCCGAAGAATACTAGTTCGTGCAAGCAATGAGAGCTATTCTAAACATTATTTGTCCCACACGTCCCACACAAGGAAGTGAGTGGGTTAGGATTTAGTTGAGAATTCCTTTGTTTATACAAATATCAGCGATAGTTAGCGTTACAAAGACTGTACTAATTAATTGCATCGTTCATTTTTCCTGTGCTACTACTCAAGTTATACATAAGCGTTTATATAACGCCATCAACAAGGCACGTAAAAACTTTTTAAACCTAGGAACAATTAATTAATGTTTATGTTGTGTCAAACCTTACAATGAGTCCTGTTAGATAACTATAATCACTTCAACATGAGATACAATATAATTACAACGTTTTGTGATGTAAAGTAATAGCAAGTTTACGACCTATGTGAACGTTATTTGGATTAGAATGACATTTTGGTACTTCGGACGTAGATGTTAGTTTTGCATGTTGTTCTATTTTAACCCAGTGATTCAATTGTACTAGGAGAAGTGAAATGTTATTGTTTTCGAATGAGTACCTAAATTTTAACCCAGAAAGTATGTATGTCAACTAAGTATATCGTTATATGTATTTCCATTGATTTGTTATGCATTGAAACTCATGAATTTGATGCTGGAAGACTACTATATTCACTTCCACAAAAGATAAAATATAGGTTATTACAACGATTTGTGATTCTAAATAATAACAAGGACCGATGTGATGATGTTTTAGATTGCAATGGCATTTACTTTAGATGCCGAGGTTAATTTCGTATGTTGTTCTGTAGAGTCCTGTGTTTCAATTGCTCTAGGTGCTGTGAAATTTTAGTGTGTTTGAATATTTAACTAATTTTTATCACAGAGTGATACCACTATATAGTTACATGTATTTTCAATGAGTTATTATGTATTGAAACTCATGAATTTGATAAATTCGTTGTGATTAAAAATGAGTATATATGGCATGACATTTTGTTTACATTTTTCATGCATTATAGCTAGCCCCCCAGGATTTGTTTCTCAAGTTTATCTCTAGTGTTATTACCATACTTTTCTATTGCCTTGATAAAAGTTTATTTAGCTATGAATAAGCATAGACAGAGAGTATATAATGTGGAATAAATTTGTGATAGATCATTATCTGTACCTTTCATATTTTAACCTGTAATAAGCTCTTTGAGAAATAGATAAGGTGACCATACGTCCCGCTTTTAGCGGGACAGTCCCGATTTTTAACAATTTATCCCGCGTCCCGCGGGGTTTTAAGAAAGTCCCGATTTTTAGAAAGAATACACGACAACCTAGGGAACGGTGGGAAAACGGGAAGGGAATATGCGGTTTTCGGCTTCCATGTAGCTATTTCACCAGGACATGAGTTTTATATTATTTTTGTAAATTTTATAATGTTAAACTTTAATAATAAAATTAATTGTTGAGAACGGATTATCAGGAACTGCTTATCAAAGTTCGCCTTGATCAGTTGCTACAAATCGACCACCATTGTTTGGACTAAATGAACAGTAGCATTTTTGGGTATTAGCAGTGACGAAAACATTTCGTAGCTGCAAAATGAAGAGAGAACAATTCGTACTCTTCTACAGATTTTATTCTTATGGCGTCATGTTTCGCTAGCGATCAGGATGTATTCGCGGGCTTTGTTGATTTCGAAAAGGCGTTCGAAAGAGTGGGGTGGGACGAGTTAATGGAAATATTGAGGTACATAGGAGTAGACTGGAGAGACAGGAGACCGATCCGGAATTTATGCATGGCGCAGAAGACGCAGGTGAGAGTAGCCGATGGAGAATCGGATTGGGCCACAATAGGGAGGGGAGTTAGGCAGGGCTGTTCATTATCGCCGGTACTTTTCAACATACACTCGGAGAAAATGGTGAGAGAGGCTTGGGATGAGCTGGAGGCTGGAGCAAAGGTCGGGGGGAAATTGATAAAATCTGTGAGATTTGTGGATGACCAAGCGCTACTCAGCCAGTCAGCCCGTGGCTTGCAAAAAATGCTGGATGCGTTGCAGGAACAGTGCGAAAGATATGGAATGAAGATAAACCAGAAGAAAACGAAAGTAATGCGATTTTCAAGAACAAAAAGGGATAATATAACGATAAAAGTAGGTCAGAAGCTAGAGCAGGTAGAGCAATTTAGCTATCTAGGTAGTGTGTTGGAAGAAAAAGGCTATAGCAGCATTGAAGTGAGAAAGAGAATTGCATTGGAGAAATAAACTTTTACTCGGAGGCGTGAACTAACGACAGGGGCATTGAGTACGGAAGTGAAGAAAAGACTAGTGAAAAGTTTAATATTTTAACTGGTGATTGTGTGTCACAACAGGGTTTGACAAGTGGGAGGAGGGGTCCGGAATTATTATTATTATTAGTATTCTACCGATGAAGGTAGGTTTCAATGGACATTTAATTCTTCCCACCCCCTAAATTTCACACGATGTCCTTCAGCCCCTCATACCTTCTGCCACCTATCATACCATCCAAGCTACCCGTTATTCTCCTCCCTCTTCCCCGCTTACCCAACGCTCTTCCCTCAATCACCTCCTTCAAAACAACATCTCCTTTTATTACCTTTTCCATCCAAACCGTCTGCCTTCTCCTAATTTCATCCATCAAATTTCTTTCCTCTCCTACCAATTCTAGCACTTAATCGTACGTCGTCCTTTCGACCTACTTTACTTTCTCCATTCTTCTCCACACCCACATCTCAAAAGCCCTAAGTGTATTTTCATCTTATTTTCGCAAATTCCACGTTTCCGCCCCGTATAGTGCAACGCTCCATATTAAACTTTTCGCTAGTCTTCTTCACTTCCCTACTCAACGCCCCTGTCATTAGTTTACGGCTACGAGTAAAAGCTTCTTTTGCCAATGCAATTCTCCTTCTCACTTTAATGCTGCTATACCCTTTTTCCTCCAACACACTACCAGATAGCTAAATTGCTCCACCTGCTCTATTTTCTGACCTCCCACTTTTATAGTTATAATGGCCCTTTTTGTTCTTGAAAATCGCATTACTTTCGTTTTCTTCTGGTTTATCTTCATCCCATATCTTTCGCCCTGTCCCTGCAACGCATTCAGCAGTTTTTGCAAGACACGGACTGACTGGCTAAATAGCGCTTGGTCATCCGCAAACCTCACTGATTTTATCAATTTCCCCCCGAATTTTATTCTAGCCTCAAGCTCATCCCAAGCCTTTCTCACCATTTCCTCCGATATATGTTGAAAATCACCGGCGATAACGGACAGCCCTGCCTAACTCCCCTCCCTATTGTGGCTTAATCCGATTCTCCATCGGCTACTCTTACTTGCGCCATGCATAAATTCCGGATCTGTCTCCTGTCTCTACAGTCTATTCCTATCTTCCGCAATATTTCCATTAACTTTTCCCACCTCACTCTGTCGAACGCCTTTTCGAAATCAACAGAAAAAGCGAATACATCCTGATCATATTCTAGATTCCTTTCCACTAGTACTCTCACCACTGCAATCGCATCCCGAGTGGCCCTCTCCTTCCGAAATCCAAACTGATCCTCGCCTATAAATTCCTTTGCTCTCTTTTCCATTCTTCTGTTGACGATTCTAAGCACTATCGTATGAGAAATCAAACCTATCGTTCTATAGTCTTCACCCTCTTTTTCGACATAGGTATCAGCACGGTTTTTACAAAATCCTCCGGCCAAGTCCCCTCCTCGTATATCCTACGAACGTGTTCATAAAATCTCTCCCTTCCCCGCTTTCCAACGTTTTTCAGATACTCAGCTGGGATGTTATCTATCCCTACCGCTTTACCCGCTTCATTTCTTGCAATGCTTTCTCTATCTCACTATTCAGTTTTCCAGGGCCCACGTCATCCTGATCTACGTCCTTTTCCTCTTCTATATCCTAGTTCCTAGGCCTATTTTCGCTATCATAGAGTTCCTCAACATATTTCCTCCATCGACGCTGTATCTCCTCTCGTTCAGTTGCTAAATTTCCCCTTCTGTCTTTGATGCATGGAACCGTTTTCCCTTTCTTGATGCCCGATAACATTACTCGCAGCTTCTGTTCCTCAGTGAGGCGGCTGTGTGAAGGCGTCTGACACCAGATGGGCGGCCTATCAAGTGATGGTGTCATGTTAAAAACACTAACGTGGAAGGCAACGGGAAACCCCTTTAATTAAACTCTCCCAAGAACACAATAATTCCTTTTTCTTGTTTCTGACCTGACCGGTTTCAATATCATTATAAGAGGTCGTCAATATTTCAAAACATTGGACTTAAGAAAGGGATATCGAAGAGAAGTAGAAAATTACTACGCAAATTTTATCATCGCGATTAGTGTGCATCACAAAGTTACGTTGCCGATAGTTGATTATACGTATCATGGAGTTGGTAATTTCCTTTCGGTCTCATCATTAAGGTGACCATACGTACCGGTTTGGCCGGGACAGTACCGTTTTTGGGGTGTTTGTCCCGGTGTCCCGAAAGACTAAATACAAATACTAATTTGTACCGGTCTTTGGATTTATGCTATCAAAATAATTAGTTTGTTTTTTGAATTTTGGTCTTTTTTTAAACGCTTGTAAAAATAATGGTTCAAACAGATTCTTACATGAAAAATCCGTACATATATTTCGTACAGTAATTCTGCCATCTGAAAAATATCATAAATAGAGTGTGATTTTTGTGAACTTGAATTGTGAATACAAATCTCTTCGAAAAGTTTAATAAAAAATAATTTCATAAACATTAAAATGAATTAAAAATCTTTTTCCTTAATATTTGATTTCTTTTATTGTTCTATTGAATTAAAAATGCTTAATATATATACATTCCTATATTTATAATATACTAAGCTCTTACATATGTAGCATCAGGAAGTTGCACCAATTCGGGTGCTGGAAAAGTGAGGTGTGTAGGACTCAGAGTGACAACTTTTTTAACGCTTCACTTGACCAAAGAAACATGCATACATACATACATACATGTAAAATTGCCTATGCTTCAGGAGAAGCGATATTTTGTCCCGGTTTAGCAGATCAGAAATCTGGTCACCTTAGAAATAGATGCATTTCTCCCTCCAAGGATTATGAATGATTAAGGCTAATGAATGATCTAATGTGTTTTACAAAGACAACCTTGTGTTGATATGGTGAATATTTACTATACAGTGGAATACTACATCTATTCTTTTGCAGTCAGGAATTTAGAAAACTTGTAAACTAGAAAACTTGTGTCATGTATGTAGGGCATGGAATATAATTCCTGATGATGTTTTTAGGCATATTTGAACAAAAACCTTTACCTGCCTTTAATTAAAGGTATGTGGGTAAATTACAGTTAGAAGTTATTGAATGAGCATATATTAGGCATAAACACTACTGCCAAGTTCAACTTTCAACTATTTAATCAGAACATTTTAAGACAATGCAAGGAATTAAGTGAGATTCTCATTAAAAGTGTTTCCTTAAAGAAGAAGATAATTTATCTAAGATTTAAAGAATCGCCAATTATGTCTGATTCACCTCTCAGGAGTCAATGAAAAGAGAGGGTTGAGATACAGAATAGGCTATTTTGCTTGAATCTGCTGCATTTCTTCAATGTGGACGGGTCATGTCAAAGCAAGATGGTCAAGTCCACTGAAGTCTTCATTCATGTTACTGTGTATTAACACCAATCAAGCTGTTACCTATCAATTATACTTATTGTCTAGTGCCATATTTTATTCCAGTCAAACATAAGTGTTGCGCTTCACAATATTTCCATGATGTGTCATAAATGAGGTAATTTGATTAAGAGGCAATCATCTATTTGGTTTGTCAGCGCTGATATTTTACATTTTTTATTTATCGTGATTATAACTTGGTCACATAAGCAAACTTCTTCAAATGAAATGCCTAAACTGTGTGAAAACAATAAACTTAAAAGTAATATAAATAGCTCAGACACTTCATATTTGGAAGTCATAATACCAGCCAACTACTGAAGCTAAGGAATACCTCCTTGTGACAAATTTCAATGATAATATATTAACTTAACTATATTTCGTGGAAACCCTGACAAATGATCACGTCATTTTACTATGTCAGAAAATTCCCTCAATTTACTTTATAATTAGACAGTTGACACCAAATGTATCAACTGAATTTCTTAAATTTTTATTGTGGCATAATGCATTCCATTCTCTCATATTTCTTAATCTTTGGGGGAAATCAGGACTTTCTAGAAAAATATTTTCCTGGTAAAAGTGCAATATTAGGTGTTTCTTTTCATATCCCTGGCAAACTATGATTTGTAGATAGTACTTATATATCTATATATTATAATCTTCGTCATGGCACAAAGGTACTAACAATGTTTACATTTCATGTTTTGTCATCTTTAGTAAAAGAAACTTAAATACTTTCATGGTAAATAATTACCTACAACACAAGAAAGCTGCCAATATGCATTTTTAAACATTTACTTTTTTGTACCTAGAAGGTAAATGGTGTTTCAATTGCAATGATGTGCAATATCAGCTTCATTATACCATTGTAATCGCCTCCACAAATGCGTCAAAGATCAAAATATTATTAAATAAGGCATACTAATATGTGGATGAATTTTTCTCGAATGAGTATAGTAATTAAACCTTGATTATTAACAATTTATTTGTGTTGTGAGTTAATCTGTTTGTAATGAGGAATTATCTGTACAGATTTTTATACTTTACTCCCCTTTTTCTAATTCTCCTATTTACTTGATTCATTGTCACACACAATGACCATACAAAACCAATAAATTGACATGGTACATGGAGAATTAGGCTCTTAAAACTCCCTAGAGTGAACAGATACCTACATTTCTTTAAATAAATCATTCCTATTGGTCAGAGGGTCAGCTATTGTAGGAGATTAAAATCATGATAAAGAATCTGTATTCATGTAGCTTTTCATGGGAGGCAACTGGCAGAAATCGTTGCACCATTGTTAATCGGTAAGAGTTTTTATGTAATGATATAGTTGTACAGGCAAAGGTAAGATATCTGGATGAAATTACTGGGTCAGCGTCATTGGCTAAGATGCTAAGAATTCTGGAGCGCAATGTTACATCTGATGAATTAGAAATTGGTAATATAGTGCTCTTTCACACTTGCCATTGATTACTTCACTGAAAATAACACCTTTACCATAGCCAAAAATTGTAAAATAAACCCTCTACATGAAAAACAATTTTTCCATCTTCTAAATTAATGTAATTCCTAGCAATTCTTTGCTAATATTTTTACCACTGTTAGGAAGACAGCTAGAAGTTCGAGAAAAAAGAGGAAATGAATTGGGTGGGAATGATAATGTCTGAACTTTCTTGGCCATTTTCATTCAGTGAGGAAATTTAAACTAATTTTCCAAGGAAATTATAAATAAAGACACCGACTAATGAGATATATGCGGTAGAAATACGGTGAATTGGTGATAATTAATTTTTGTGTCGTAAGTTTACAACTTTAAAATGCTTTCGTCGCGGCGATTTTTTTAAATCGTTTTTCATTTGTTTTGGCCAGTCATGACGTATTCACGGTATGAGAATTGTCTTAAGTACACACATCCGTCTCTAGGGTTCTAGTCAACTAACCGGAGGTCTGTTTATCTTTATAAAACCCATCCTCAGGTTAAACTTCACCTCAACTTAACGTCCACGTTAACTAACTAGAAGTTTAACCAGACATTATAAAACCGGCCCATAGGGTTGCAACACATTTTCAAGAAACTGAACATACAATTAAGTGCTTAATTTTCCCGATTTTGAGCATGTAACAACTGCATTGTCATATTCAATTTCCAGATTTTTTACTTTGTCATTCACTCGTGGACCAAAATCACCCCCAGGTTCCTGCATACACAAAAACACTTTTGAAAGAAGCTTTCCAGACGCAGTTATTGCATATTGCGCCGTGTACGAATGTGTAACTTTACTCATGCATCCGACTGCAACTTCCACTCTTTTCTCCCCCTTTCGTACAAGTGATCTTTTCATATCCACCCGGTAAGCACAACCCGTCTGATCCGTATTGATCACAAAATCACTGTCATACTGTGAAATTAAATTTTTTGCATGTTTTTGGAATAATTCTGCTGATTTCATTGTTTTCCAATGAAGCATGCTCACTCGAGGAGACATACTTCGTAACTTTACGCTGCACAATGCGGAACCTCTTTTTAAAAGATTTGACCCATGCTGCACTTGCCGAGGATTCAAATTCTGGCGATGTTTGCTGAACCGCCGCTGACGGGGCCCACTCCTACAAGGTCCTGTTTGTCTCTGATTCATTCCTTTTCCTGGATTCAGTGAAGCAATCGTGTACCCATTCATTTATCATTTGCAGCTTATCGCGCCTTGTACAACCCCGTTCTATGTCTTTTTGCCACATATGAAGGATCGCTTTACTTTAAAAAAAACTGAACCTTGATGCTGCAGGGTAGAAACACTCCAATTTGGGTGTTCTCTTGCAAGATTTACCACCTTAATTTTCACGTTGAGGGGTACTTGCTGATACTTTGCAGCTTTTGGGCTGGGCTCATATTCACTTCCCACCAATGGCGATGGATCGAGACTTGTGCTTAATCCAGCTGCCTCCTGCAACTCATTATCCAAAGAATGACGGTTTCCATCACTCTCGTGAGTCTCGCCAGCCATGTACAGCTCCTCTGTCTTCACTAATTGATATTCACCAAGCATTTCCACAAATCTTTCAACAGCTTCTTTTCCGATGAGTCTGGAACGCGGTAAAACGCGTCAATAAAATGAACATGAAAATAATAATTGTCAGCGTTAGAGAAAATAATTGGGAACATATTTTTTTGCATACTTAAAATCGCGGAAAATTTCATTAAATTTACAATGCATTTTTGAATGATAGGTTCATTTGTAAATCTAGGTTACGCGATAATGTTAGAAAACTGAAAGTGTTCACCCGTAAGGGTAGGAAATTGATGATGATAAAGTTTTAGATAGAATGACCGAAAGAAAAACATCACACCACGACGACGAGGATAGAACGCCATCTCCCGTTGTCAGCTACTGAGCCATTGTAGGCTTACTCGAGGCCGGTGAATGTAGGCAACCCTCGGTGCAATTTTGCGAATCTATTATATATTTTTTTTTCTCGCGAACCAGGGCCTATGGGGAAGAAAGCCGAGACACGTATCTCTTTATTTTTCTTCTGGTTTCACTGAAAAAAAATCAGCTCATTTTGTGACTCATATTACACGACCTCTCCTTGTCAGTAGAACTAAGTTTGAATTCTTTTTCTTGAACATTATAAACGTATGGCTCAAAAGAAACTAATAATCACCCTTCCATCATAGGGGGCAGCTAGGGAGTGAAAGAAAAAGAGGTTGGGAAGACTGACTGGGACATTTTTTCACTGCGGAAGGGTCTGAAATGGGGCGATTAATCTTAGAGAAGAGAATACTGATGGGAGGGGAATTATTTACAAAAAGTTGATCATTCCATAAATTGTGTTTCGTGGATTGTGTAATTTCCGACTGTTCCAAAACGTCCAATGTTTTTTAACCTGCTACTCTAGATAAGGATTCGCTAGAGCAAGGTCAAATGAATGGGTGGTTCGTAGTGGCAGGTGTTTTGCCAGTAGAGATGATTCGTCTATTGATCTCCAGCGCCTTTTCTGTTCCTACAGTCGGGTGGTGAAATTACTCTCCGTATCTCCGATATAGAAACACATAACACAGCGTCCAAACCTCACTTTAAAGGCACTGGCTTGGTGAAGTGGGTCCAATTTGTGTTTGTTATTCCCCAGCATTTTGCCAAGGGCAGCCAGTTTGCATAAGGATATTTTAAATCCCAAAATCTTTCCCCGAATGAGAATACTAAAGAATAATTCCGATAATTAAACCGCATGCGATTAGTTCCAGAAACGCTGACAGATGGTGGAACGTCCGCGTTAAACTTTCCTGATTAATTTCTTTTTTAAATTCTCCAAGTGTAATTAACATTACGCCCAACGCGCTTTAAATTACTTAAACGTCAAGTGCTTTAGGTAATTTTTCCCAAATTTTTCCAGAGGAAGAAACGGAAACTTTTACTGATACCACTAGATTTATTTTGAAACTCCAGCCGGGTTTCGGTGTGGTTTCATTCATTAACAAGGAATTTAACACCGTCTAATTACTTTTTTGGTTAAGAGTGATGATCTGGGACCATGTCTCAGGTAGTCACCAGAAGGGTGTGTCCCTCCTCGGGAACGGTCCTAATTCGCGACCCTTTCCCGAGCTCCGAGGCCCTAGCTGGCCTCTCTCCTCGACCCACGCGGCGGGGGGCTACCACGGCGAAAAGTGCCGTACCAAGTATAATTTAAACTTTAACAGCTACGCCATATTGCAATAAATACCAGTTTTCATCGTACTCCTGATAATCGTGCGAGTACGCACGTCTTTTAAACGTCGTTCTACGATGAAAAATATCAGTTTTATAGATTTTCGTAAAAATGCTGTGGGCGACTGCCGGAAAAATGGCAACCTCGCAGTGAAATGGAGGGGGTTCCGCGAAGTTTGAATATGTCTGGATGATATTCTGACGCTTTCCTCATTATGTATTACGTGTCTAGTTTTGATTTTGGTATTATTGACGTCAATCAATGATATGTAACACTGTCGATGAGAGAGTACGAGAAAGAAGGTATTAGAGCGTGTGGAAAGGAGATCCGCTACATTTGTTAAAGGCCGATTTGATAATTGTATAAGTGTCACGAGTTTAATGGAAGAACTAGGAAATTATTGTCAGAACACAGGTTAAAATTTAGGTTGAAACTTTTAAGAAAATTCCAATCCTATTTGTTCACTGATGACATTCGATATATATTGAGAACACCTGCGTATTATGCTAGGTTTGATCACATTAACAAAATTAGAGAGACGTATGTCGTACCGATAGATTAAAATGTCATTTTTCCTGCGAACCTTAAGAGAGAACAATAGGCAGCGTAGCAAAGGGGTAGGTAGGTGAAATATATTCAGAGACATCTGTAGTGCATGATGCATGTAATAACAATCGTATAGATGTAGATGTATAGATGTAACAACCAAAAATCCTATTCTCATTATGCAGATGCTACCATGTAGCTGCTTGATGCAGTATTATCTAGCATGTATCCATTTAATATCCTAGTTGCATGTCAATAGTGCATGTTTGGTGATCTTCAACCACAGCCATACACCCTTGTGGCTCGCAGGGTATTACGTAGACGTAGACTGTCTTTACCTAGGGAATGAATGTTTCCAACATTATCTGTCAGCCATTTCTATAGGAAAAACTACACTTTGTTCTCGATCGCTTAAGAATTCCCTGATTCAAGACATTACCTCGTTGTCCACCCCTAAGATGTTATTTTTATAAGTGACTTTGTGCTTGAGAATTTATGAAATGTATTCTCAGTCACAGAAATAGGCGAGGCATCTCTTGAACTTACTAACTATATACTTGATCTTAAATTTCTTCTGAACCTGCAGTTTTATTTGGACTTACTACATCTACAACTACATAATACCTGCGAGACACCTCCAAGGTACATTCTCACAGACATTCCATATATTATATTCCTAAAAAGGTAATGAAAAACCAAATTAATAAAATAACAGTTATGTATCCGCAGAAACATGAAAATACATTTCAGGATGTGAGTATTTCTAATAGTGATTTACGCTACCAATGCATTTGCCTCAAATAGCATAGAGACTCTTAATATCTGAGCATTTGGTAACTACAAAATATATCTACATAATACCCATTGAGTCACCCTAAGGGTGTGTGGCAGGGAATGAGTTCAAAAAGAATAAGCTCGAAAATCTACATAGCGGAGTGAATGCGGCTACAATCCATTCCACACACTTGCCGCCCCGTTGCAGACAGGTTGTACCACACTCGACTGCGCGATTGAAAAAATAATGTGAAATTCGGAGTCGCAAATGGTCGCAGCATAACTCTCATCTGGTTTGTAGTGTGGAAGCTTTGTACATAGAGTTTCCCCAAATAAGTTACTTCGTGATGCTCGGTGATGCAATCTACTTTTTCTCTACGTATTAAAAAAACCATAAATGAGCGTCCGCCATTTTGTTTATATATCTTTGCTGAATAATTACAAAATGTAAGAAGTCTACATTAAAACGAAGAAGAAGTCTCATCTCATTGCATCACTTTTTATTACAATTCTTTACCCATAAACTTTCAGCATGGGGTTGTTCCCATAACATGTACTGCACTACATGTATAACAACAAACCTATTGAAGCAGCAAGTCAATCGAATGCCAGCCGCCCCTACGTGTACGCGTCACGTGTACATTGAAATTAATTCAAAATAATTGCCAATCAATGAAATTTAATACCGCTGGATGATAACTTACCCTACCCTTACTGGCATTTATTTTGCGTGCATCTGAATGAGCTCTTCCAGTGGTGAACTTTATGTTAATACATAATTGGGTGCATAAGTGCACAGATATGGATATTAAAATACATGAATAGTTAGTTATAGAGTCTACACTGGAATGGAAAACTCGGTGTTTTCACCTTCTAGTCCTATGAGTTGCTTGATATTTGATCATTTGTTTTAAAGAGCTAATAGTTTGTTGTTTGTTTGATTTAATTTCTTGTACAATCTGTACATTTGTTGTACAAAAAGATTCCCCCATCCCTCCGTTAAAAGTCAACGGGCACTTTCCACTAGTGCTTTATGAATGTTCGCAGGAGAAATAAGATTTAAATATATCCAAAATTTTATTCTCAAGATGTAATCAAAATGGTCGCCCCTACACTTTTGCTGCTCGATCGTGGCGAGGTTGCATGGAAAAAATATAAATAATACATGAGACCATAGTATAGGCAGTTGCATTTTGGTATAAGGACTTTACGCTAACCCAACTATCAGCACTATATTGTATCCTTGCTTTGCTATTTTTATCCTCTTTAAAGATTGAAGTTTAGACTAGTTTATTATTATTAATTATTTTTATGCGCGATATGTCGTGCATGTTTGGTGAGAATTCACCCTCACCTCACTGTGGCTTCCTGGGTATTGGGTACATGTAGATGCCTTGAATTGTGTAATTGTACTTAATTACAATTCGAAGCAAAAGTGTTTGGAATAAATATAAACCATAAATTGAGATTTCTAAAAAGATTATTAGGCAAGTTGGACGAAAAAGTTAAAGAAATAAGCTACTTCTCCCTACTTTTGAAGGAGGCTGAAAAACGAAGTTAGAACGCGTGCAGCGAAGATCGGCAAGAGATGTTAAAAGTTGTTATGATAGTTCTAAAACCCCATTTCTGTCCAACGTTGCGAGTACGCAACGCTATTTTCGCGATTTTTTCCAGTACATCTGAATTTCCTGTGTACTTTGCATTTGATAGACATACTGCACTCCGAAGAAAATGGAAGGAGATTGCCCTCCCTCAACTCCGATATTTCCAGTAGCTGACCGATCAGTGAGCCTTTATCAGGATCCAAGAAATAGTTATGCCAAGTGCATTTCCTCTTACTCTGACGAACTCACAAAAAAATTTCCTCCAAACGACATGCACCCTCATCAAGAGCCTTGACTTGCTGAACATCAGTGACCATTGTGAATAGAAGTTCTGAGAAAATGCATTGTGAGCATTTGTTCCTTGCCAATCCTTCCCTTCTCCTCTCTTGCTACACCCGCTGTTGCTCGGAGGCCCATTAACGCCGGAAAATCCCTACCCAGGGTAAAGCTGCCCTTTTCCCCCAACCCCTTACTCTTCTGCCTCCTTACCTACAACAACCCTACTCAAATGCCCGCCTTTCCCCCCCCCTCCTTACTCCCATCCCATTCCCCCCCTCCTTTCCCCTCTTGCCGCTACGCTCCCAGATTTTGTATGCATTGGAAATTAAAAATTATCATTCTTACCTGAAGATGTCACCGTGTGATGAAACTCGGGTCGTAAAAGAGAAATCAATTTAGTGGACCATTACGAAGTGTAATTTTTATATCCGATATGGAGAGGTTCCACATACTGAAGTTATTACTAATATGTATTTTGTAAGAACTGGGTTCAGATTCGCCCATCGCTCACCATAATTCACTTATTGAAAAGTATAAATGATCTAAAGTCGTAAAAAAGGAAGCTTCTCGGAATATGTTCTCGGATTTTAAAAGGAAACTCTGGTTGAACAATTGCTGGATAACCTGAAAGCCTTTTTGTTATATGTGAGGTCTGTTCAGGAAAAAAAACTGACAGAAACGAAAAAGGCGGAGTTTAATCAAGGCGTATGGGGAAGGCTGACCTGGTGCTTTATTACTTTCAAAGCGTTTTCACTGATTCATTTGAGAATACATCCATCACGGTGAATGAAAATTTCTAGCGAACGATATATATTCTGCCGGTGGCGATATCTTTTGCTGGAAATTGTCATTCACCGTGATTTATGTATTCTCAAATGAATCAGTGAAAACCCTTTTAAAGTAATAGTTTCACAAGTTAGCTTTGTCCAAATTGCTTGATACTGTTTCACTTTTTTAGTTTCTTACAATTAGTGTTGCTTGTTGATCTATTGCCTAGAACTTCCCTCACGTATGACCAAAAGGCTTTAGGGTTATTGTGTAACTGTCCTGGAGTGAGTTCTCACAATCATGTACTACACTATATAAAACAAAGCTAATTAAACAGCAAGACAATCGAATGACAGCCATGCCTACGTAGAAACATGCACTCACTACCTTCAGATATGCTACAAGTGATAGAAATAGTAAGTGCGAAAGTAATTGACAACTGTGAAAATGCATACCGATCCAAAACTATCATGGAGAACAAACGAGACGTGCTGATAATATTCGATAGCATGATAGTAAGCAGGCATTACTAAGATAATAAACTAAACAGCTACACTACCTGACGACAAACCAAACTGTACAGTGTCATTTACAGTTGTTATGGTCTCTTATCGTTAGCGGAAAAATGACATTTTAAAACAGTACGTTCTGCAGTCTATTTCTCTCATTTTTTTCTCATGATCTAGCCTGCCGTAGTATGTCGGGTTTCATAAAATGCCCTTAGTGTCGTCAGAAAAGAGATCGTCTTGGCATTTGTACAAAAAATTAAGTCTACACTTTAGCCGACGTGTTGGTGGAACAGCGTTTCTTTTCTAATAGTTGCAGAAGGCTTGTAAATTGTTACCCTTACAATACTGTCGTGAATGTCGACTATTTACATATCGTGCAAATCTTAACTGTAAGCGTTCGAGCTCGGTTTCTAGTCATACATCTTAAGGATCTAAAATACTGGCAGCGTATTGTAACTGAAGTCTAACTAGGGAAAATAACATTATTACTTTAAGTTTTTAGTCGCACTTAACAAGAACCCTTCTTACAAATTCCAATTCACGATTAGCTTAACCAGTTATTTCGCGAAAATGTTTACCCCTTGAAAGAGCATGTGTCAGTTAAACTCCGAGGTATTTCGAAGATTCTACCGTATCCAAACTACATTGTTCTATGCGTCAAGTGTAATCAGGAGAGTTGTTTTCTACCAGAATTTCATTACTACACTTTTTTCAAATTTAATTCTAGCTGACACGTATCGCACCACTTTTGAATTGCCTCTAGGTCTTTTGTGAGAGCTATCATTATACCCGCGAATTTCCCTGTACACTACTGTATCGTCTGCAAATAATCTAAGATTACTATCAACTATTTCTTCAATGTCATTTATGCATAAAAGGAACAATAGTGGAATTATCACACCTCCCTGAGGAACGCCCGAAGTGACTTTCACTTCATTAGAGGTTACGTCGTCTGAACAAACTTTTGCACACAATCACTTAAGAATTCTCGAATCCAAAGTATTACATGATTATCTAATCTGTTCAAGTTACGACGCTACTTCTCCCTTATTGGACATCACTTGGAATACGCTGCCAAATTCGCGTTTGAAAGATGACAAGTTTGCTCTGATATCAGAGGTTTGGATCAGACTTATAGCAAACTATCAAAGCATGTGGATTCCCGGTCCATATATTTCCGTAGATGAGCAGCTTTTGCCGTCAATGTGCAGGTGTCGATTGATAAAATTCATGCCTTCCTAGCCTGACAAATATAGGCAGAAATACTATATGGCCGTAGATAAGGATTCAAAATGTATGTTGAATGCCATCCCTTATCATGGGTCCTCTTGGTGAACGTCTTCGAGAATTTGAAGTCAGAAAGCTTGCCGGCCCATTCCTAAGCAAATTCCTACTTTTTTACTTCACTTTCACTAGCAAATTATTTGAAAACAAACGAACATTTTTGCTACGCACAATGAACAAAGCTAAAGGGGGAATACCGGACTAGCTCAAGAGTAACTTTATAATACTGAGGCTCTCACATATCGCATGGATCCATCGAAGGTTGGTGGTCCCCATCGCCGCTGTCAGGTGCGAAAATATTGTATATAAGGAAAAAATTCTTATAATTGTGCATCATGTTATTAGCTAGTGTCCAAGAAATGTGTCGCTGCTGTTTCTTACGTTTGTATTTCGAGTAATACACAGTCTAGAGACGAAGAACACATATAGATACCTGCAAGTAATTTAGTGGCCTACTCAAAATGTAATATCAAACTCTCCGTAAAATTGGTGCCAAAGATAAGATATGTCGTTACGTTGGTACTCAATACGAATATTTGTTTGCATCATTATTTATTTATTTTTATATTATATTTACTTAACTGTAGTTTGTTTTAAATTGCGATAAAAGCTTCTACACTTGACTACTTCCAAGAAGTCATAAAAATGTTTCCCTTCTCAAAATATCAACAAAACTATGCACCAAATATAAAGATAATAGACAGTGTAAAATACAAAAAATATTGGTTTTATTGCTCGTAATATGAAATCCCATAATATTGTAGTATTTAGACTACAACAAATTGTAGTTAAAATGAATAATGCTCTTAATCTAAAGTCTCTTCTTAGTAAAACAATTGATTCCTGAATCAAAATTCGAGTTAAGTCACCAGACACCTAAGATTTCCGATGGGATATTTTTGTCCCCTCAGCGGTATTAGGAATGTTGTACAATCCAGCGGTTCTAGTGTTCTCATAATGATTCCAACCCTAATTCTTGTATTAATTCTGATGCACTACTCAACATATCGTAACACCTTTTAACGCTCTTTTAGCTGCTCTACGCTGCACACTGTCTAGTGTGCAGCGTAAAGCAGCTAGGTTCGTTAAAACCTAGTTCATTCGGATACCATACACTGGTTACATACTCAAGGTGGGGTCTAACTAGTGAAAAGTAACATCGCTCTATTATCTTCTCATCACATTTCCCATGTACTATTTTTATAAACCCTAGCTTTCTCTTCGCTCTTTGTGGTGTCTCGAAGATATTATGTAGTTGTAGATGAAGTCCAAATAAATCTCCAGGTCCAAAAGAAATTCAAGACCAAGTGTACAGCTAGTATGTTCAAGAGAAACCTCGCCTATTTCTTTGACTGTGAGAATATATTTGGTAAATTGTCAAACAGAAAATAACTTATAAAAAAACATTCAGAGGTTGGGGGATGACGTAAAATCTTGTATCAGGGAACACTCAATCGATCGCGGACTATGTGTTACTTTACGTATAGACATGGGCGATAGATAATGATGGAAATATTCCCTAGGTAACAATTCGGTAAAGACAGTGATACATATCATTCATTGACGTCAATAACACCAAAATAAAAACTACACTCAGTAGACGTACGCACACATAATGAGGAAAGCGTCAGAATATCATCCAGAAATATTCAAACTTTGCGGAACACCCTGCGAGGTTGCCATTTTTCCGGCAGTCGCCCACAGCATTTTTACGAAAATCTATAAAACTGTTATTTTTCATCGTAGAACGACGTTTAAAAGACGTGCGTACTCGCACGATTATCAGGAGTACGATGAAAACTGGTATTTATTGCAATATGGCGTAGCTGTTAAAGTTTAAATTATACTTGGTACGGCACTTTTCGCCGTGGTAGCCCCCCGCCGCGGGGGTCGAGGAGAGAGGCCAGCTAGGGCCTCGGAGCTCGGGAAAGGGTCGCGGATTAGGACCGTTCCCGAGGAGGGACACACCCTTCTGGTGACTACCTGAGACATGGTCCCAGATCATCACTTTTAACCATAACTGTTGCTAACATGCCCTTCTTTGTAAAACAGGTGAACCCATATGGTCAAATCCTCGCCCGTCATCCACCAGATTTTGTAGGTCTATAAGGATTCAGTGGATCCAGGAAACAAAAGAGATTTCATTAGCTGAAGAGAGGAACATAAAAGAACAAATAAAGAATCTTCAATGCATAAATATTGGCAACATTTTAATCAAATTCGAATTAGTACTCACTATGATTGAAGGAAAGGGTAGTGCTTTCTACTCAGATAAATGTTTTGCACCGGAATCATGGAAAATTTACACTTTACGGTTGTGTTTTACAAACATGCAGTGCTTTGAATGAATCCAGCTACATGAAATGCTAACATCTGTGGCGCGAAAATATCAGAGATGAATAATATAAAGAGGATGAGAAAAATGAACGTCGATGAATCAAAATATTCGTTTGAATTATCTATACTTCACTGCTACATAAGGTTTTTTGAGTGTGTTTTTCATATATCCTACCGCTTAGACATAAAAAAGTGGAAGGTAAGTGCTACATAATATATTTGTATAATTTTTTGTGTGATGAAATGAAAAGCCAAAACTCCTCACTAAATTTAAGCTTGTTTACTGACAGGTCAAGTCAGTAGATGGAAGCAAACTAGCAATGGAAAAGAGGAAGAAGGCCGTGCAATATGCCTTCCGTTCTAGAATGGGCCTAGTTGTGGACTTGCCTAAGGCAGGATGTGGAACTACAAATGACGGAAACACAGCAAGACGCTATTTCGCTAACCCAGAGCTCTCCGCGGAAATTTCTAGCAATTAATCAGTATAATAGTTGATAGAAATATTATGTCAGAGATTTGCCATGCGTCCACTTTTTCCTTTAAAAATCCATAAAAAGCTTGAGATCAAAAAGTATTTTCCTTAAAAAAAAGAGCCTTAGCTTTGGTATTATTTGCATGAGCTGGGGATATATTTTTGTAATTATTCAGTGATTCCATTAGTTTTATCGTATAAAACCGTGAGTCGTCCATTAATATCACGTGTAAATTAAAGCATTCAATTAATACTCATTTTAACCGAATGCCATAACTGGAGGTATTATTTTTTATATAGTGATTTCATGTTTCACCATGTGAAACTGTGAGTCATCTATCGCAATTACATCTGTTACAGGTATTGCTGAGGAACTCATTACCCGCTTCGCAATTATTTTGAGAGCTATTTCAAGTGAACTCAAAATAAACGATGAGGTATTCTCAAAGTATTGCCGTGATACCACTAAATTGTATGTGAAATTATATCCGTGGTATTACATGCCACCAACTGTCCATAAAGTGCTGATTCATGGAACAGACATCGTGAAGCACGCAATTCTCCCGATTGGTCAGCTCTCTGAGGATGCCTTGGAGGCACGAAATAAGGATATCAGAAGATATCGGGAACACCATACGAGGAAAATGTCTAGGCTGACCACGAATCATGACCTTTTTCATAGACTGCTCCTAACGTCAGATCCCCTTATTTCCTGTTCTGCGGGAGTCCCTCGTAAGGTGACCAGGAACATACCAGAGGATGTAAAACATCTTCTCTTGCTTGAGAATAGGAGTGAAGGAGATGAAGAAATGTCTTACTCAGAAGATTTTGATTCCAATGAAGAAGGGGACTGAGAAGGCATTGGAGAGATCAATAGTACAAGCCTTTTAAGCTATTAAGTTTTCTCCTTTATTAGACCTCTTCGATTAATTTTCTTATGTGTCAGAATTTCAGGTTTTAAGACCTTGAAACACTTTCAAAAACGTAATAAAATTATTTTTACCAGATTTTGAAAGTAAATGTTTCTATAAATCTAAAATATTACTTCTTTCCACCATTATCACGAACTTGAAATTTTAGCGAGCCCCTGGATATATGTAACCCGCGTATATATTTTAACATTTTTGCCTCTTATTGCCTTTGTTTTTGACATTATGCTCCAAATCTACCAAAATACGTCTCATGACGTGTTAAACATAAATAATCCATAAAATATTGCCAACATTTGCAAATGGATAAGGTTGCAGAGGGTTTTGGCCAAAATTTTTCGATTTCAGCCCACTGTGCGACGTTTCGATGGATAACTCTTCCATCGTCCTCAGGGCGTTGAGTGCCGGGAAGGAAATGGCCGGGTATTTATGCATCTGCCGTGTGCCGGCAGCGAAGGTGAAATCGTCAGGTCACACCTGATTGGCTAGAAACAGCAGTCTCCTTCCTACGTCTGTTGGTGCGTATTTTGCCAGGACGGGTTTCCACGATTGGCTTAGCGAAAATCCTGAGTCGCGGTTGAATGTTTTGCCCGCCAAACGTATCTCAAGTTATAGTTAATAACAATAGGAAATTAGACAATTGAAAATATATAATTGACGATTGAGGAAGTGTAATATTTTATAAGGAAGAGATCGTATACAGCACTTCAATCTGATCAACCATTACCGAGAAATTACGCTAAATGGAGACATTATTAAGGGTGACAGAAAAAAACACCGGGATCAGGATATCGTCATATCGGGATATTGGCATATCGGGATATCGAGATACCGGGAAATCGGATATCGACAAATAGACATATCGGGACATCGACATATTGTGATATCGCGTTTCTAAATATCGACTCCCGACATCAAGTGCATATCGAGTATCGTCTACGATATGTCGTGGTATCGCACTGCCCTACACGGGGGCGTCACCGAGGCCACTTCACATACCGTCCCACTACCTTGGGAGTCTGTAGATCGAGAAAGAGATGTAATCAAGGGGCAGCGGGTACAACCTGACCGCGTTTAGGTGAGACATTAAATAGAGCGACCGGACATACACCAATGAAGCGAGCGACCACGATTTTCCATCGACAAAACAATGAACAATTATTCAACTCTCATTCAATTCACAATTTAGAACACTTTACGATAACGACGATACTTAGAACTAATGAGGGATGAAGGGATAAGTTGGTGGTGAATGAATTGATGGAACAAACTATACCCAATTCATGTCTACAATTAATGCCGTTGCTTACTAAAAAACACCAGAATGATTACCTTGTACTAGCTCCACGTTCCAGATATTACTCGGAGTCTCTAAAGCAACGAACGGGAGATCACTGATGCAAATAAATCGAATGATGAGAAGTAATTCTGAAGATTCAGGTGATATGGAGTGGAAGCGAAACATGATAACACAGAAAGAAAAAACTCGAACTAAATCCACAAAAATAAACTTTACTACGACCCGGGTTTCGCTGTATTTCAGCATCGTCAGGTAGCGTGCATCTAAGGTGCACCAACATATATATATATGAAAGAACCAAAATGGGGGGGTGGGGGAAGAGGAGGGAGGAAAGCGTGGGAGTGGACGGTTATTGGCGGTCCTCAGAGAAGGGTGTGCGGAGCAGAAGTGTGGGAGACGTTGGAAGGAGTAGGGGTGAGGTGGTTACAAATGAGTGGCAAATATAAAGACAAAAGTCTCGAAAGGTTCCTTGGAAGATGAGACACTCCCTGGAAGTTGGATGCAGCGAAGGAGGACCTCTTTATGCACTTGTTAGGTAAGAGAAAAGGAGGCTTCACTCCTCCTCCGAGTCACTTGCTCAAGATTTGCGCGTGTCATACGTGAGTGGAGATGAAGATTAGGATGGTAAGGTGTTGGGAGAGATTCCATTTTCAACCCATCTGGTCCAAAGCGATTAGAATGCACTGGAGGAAACTGTTGTCATGCTTGTCCAATGCAGGAGGAAATGAAGCCACAATGTTGTCAGTGGGAAGGATAATGGGACACGCACGCAAGCATTTATTCATAACAAACGGATGCAAAAAGTCCTTATTTCCTTGTACAATTAGGGACGTGAATATTTGTAAAAAATATCCAATAGCATAAATACGAATGTATCAATGGATAGCATAGGTAGTTCTGCATATTGGTTTAAGGACTTGAAGCTAACCAAACTAACAGCATGTTTTTCATTCTTTCTTTGCAATTTTAACTTATTAAAATATTGAAGTTTGGACTAGTATATTATTACTAATTATTTTTTACGCAATTTGCATGTTTGGTGTGAATTCACCCCATGCCACACACCTTTACGGTAGCTTTCAGGGCATTACGTAGGTGTAGAGGTAATCCGAAGCAGTTTCCGCGTGGGTCAAATATAACAATTTAATTTTGAACTACGCAAAAACTAAAGACGTATCATTGATGGCTTCGCCTTCAGGGTTTCACCACGTGGTCGTTGACTAGAATACAGTTTCGGCTGTATTCCACCAGGCGTCTTCAGGCCAAAGTATTTTAATGCCGTGTTTTGGCCGTTGTTGTGTATGCCGTCCACTGAAGTGACTCCTCTCTGATTGGTCGGTTGACGATTCCCATTTCTCCTACCAATAAGGTGCCAGTTTGGGTTGTTAGTTAGTTAGTTAATCAGAGTAGGTGACCGAGAGCTAAGGTCATTTGCGGCATATATAAGATAAAGAATAAGTGGGTGAGTGGGCAATGGTAGGGACAATTCAGGGAACAGGTAAGGGTGGAGAGAAACCCATTAGCCTGCTATTAACGACTGGCGACAAGGGGACCACGGCTTAACGTCCTATCCGACGGACGGATTCCTGAACTTGAAATGACCTCCACTTTGCAATAAGGGAGGAACCGGTTTGTCACTGAAAAATATCCGCCGCTGCCTGGAATCGAACCCGGGCTTTCTGGATGGGAGGCCAACACCTAACTTTTCCTAAAAGTCTCTTCCAGGCCTTGTGGAGATCATAGCCGTCTTCTCGTTTGAAGTTTTGAGGATATTTGCTGATAACTAAAGCCTCTCGAATAATCCTGGGGGAAATGGTCATCACATTGGTGCATTTAAATGTGATGCTGTGGTCTGGTTTCGACCGGTGTGCCTTCGAGTGCAAAGGTGGATATGTTCCAATGTCAACGTGTGTTAAAGGTCTTAAGGTTAATGTCTTCATCAGAACATTACTGTTACCTAAAGTATCAATGCGATTCAATTATATCTTCAGGGCGATGAGATAATAAGCGATTTCGGACTCTTGAAGATCAAAGCACGGGCCGTCACAGCCACCTGCTGAGATGTTTTCCTCATCTGTTAAGTCACGTGCTCTTCCGATAGAGCGTGATAGAGAAAAAGTGTCCCATGCATACAACTATTTCCAGATTGCTACATTAACACTGGAAGCGTTGGATCCCCAAGATATTAAAGGTCATTGCTAAAGATTTATCGCGGTGAAGACACATCCGGGAAATAAGCCCCTAAGCAAACGGAAAGAAAAGTGTTTTATTAAAATAAGGGAAATGCGACGATAGAACGAAAGATTGGCGATGTTACTTTTCTCTTCACGTTAAATACGCAGCCAGTGTATGGGATGCGAATGAATTAGGTTTGATCAGCGAACTAGACAGTGAGCAGCGTATAGCAATTAGGTTTGTTGTAAATAGTTGCTACTAAGATAGATTTAACAGTGTTACCAAACTAATAGCTAATTAAAGTTGGGAATCATTATCAGATTGTAGGTTGAAATTTCGACCATATTTACAGTTACGAATTGAAAACCGACCGGTTCTTTTAAATGCCACAAGTATATTGAAAATACAGTAGCGTGCTACGTAAGGTGGTCCATTAAATTAAAGGTTAAAAATGTTCATCTCCACACTGCTGCCCTTCTCCACTAGGTAAACTGAAATACCATGCAAAAATTTGGATGAATAAGATGATGTTTAGGGGTCCCTATGATTTGAACGTTTTGAAGATATAAGCATTTTTTTATTAATTGCTTCTAAAGTTGGCCATTTACAGGTTCCTGTTAGAAAATACTGGACTATTCCAATGTACTTTAAATAGACAAGAAGGGTTACTTAGTTATATCATTTCTCAAGAGATGATAGCACGTTCCAGTGTTCACTGAGAAAATATTTCCATATAACAACACTACTGTAGAAAGCAGTAGCAGTAGAGAACCTATAGTATTACCTAGGTATTCTCATCAAACTGACAGGCGGCCATTCTGTGCCAGCTATCAGTGTCATTGTCATACTTTGTAAATCAATATTCTAATACAAAACAAGGTATATATAATTAATAATACCTAGATTTTAGAATGAATCACACAATATAAAGGTAGAGTAATAAATATTTAACCCGGCAGTACCCGCAATAGGATGTGTAACGGGAGTGCCCGCAATATATCTGTCAGATATGGACGCAGTTTTAGTTCATTAAACTGCATTATTTACAGGTTCTTTTGAATTTGTGGCCTTTTATATATTCTATATTATTAAGCTTAAATTGTTATTAAATTTCTTATTCTCCATATTCTTAAGAAAGTAATAATTATGCACACAAACACGTGTCGTCAATGTTTTTTTTTAAATCAGCACTTATCCTCCACTTCTAAAAATATTTTTGTACACCTTTTTTATTGTTTGTTAATGGTTTATAATTTTGTTACTTAACAAGATCAAATTTGCATTTTTTTCAAATCAAACAATTTTGACAGACAATTTTCGCGTGTTGCAGACAAACATGAATTTTGCACTTCTTGCAGTGGTATTTTGAGAGGCGCAATTTCTTCTGCTTCCCATTTTTGCAAGGTTGGCAGTGCTTTCGCTTTGTTCCGCTGGGTTGTTGTTCTTTTTCAGAATCGTTCTGATGACGGAAATCACTCAAACTCTCCTACAATAAGAGAAAAAAATTTCCCTCGCAAAATTCATAAGTGAATTCGACATGAAGGAATCAACGGATTACTTAGTTGAAGCGAGGCTGGAATACCTCTTGACTTTACTGCTCGCCTCTGCAGTTCATCTAGCGAGAGACAATGTATTAGCTCCTTCAAAAAGTCTCTCCTATTTCTAACTTTGAGGCCATTTCCCAAATACACAACTTGCGTGTTTATTGCTACTATGTTGAGCATACTATAAAAGATGACCATAGGCCACCTCCTTGTGTTTCTCGCCACGCTGTAAGTTTCAATCATTTCGTCTAACGTGTCGACGCCCCCTTTGTGTGCATTGTAATGCGTAATAATTTCTGGTTTCTTAGCCTGTCCTTGTCTCGTCTATCGAGCTGTCGTAATGCATGCTGGAAACTAAAACTATGCATTTGCTTTTTTTAGGGATATAGGATAGAAACGTTCCGCAATCGTTGAATCCAAAAATGGAGCTAGATACTTGTCGATCTTTTCCAGACATGAACTCAGGAGGAATCTCTCTTTTATTCTTTCTCACAGTTCCTACGTATGACAACTTTCTTTTTTTTAGATTTTGAAATAATGGAATACTTGTGAACCAATTGTCGGCTACTATATTTCTTCCAGTTCCGTAAATTACTTCCGATAGTCGTAAAACTGCATCAGCAGGAGAGTTACTTTTACAGTGAGGCCCAACTGGCTGCGTTCCTACGTATATTTCAATGTTACATAGGTAATGCGTTCTGGAATCTACCATAGCAAACATTTTTGTGCCATACCGGGATGGCTTGGACGGTATATATTGCCGGAAACTACATCTTCCGCGAAATTTGGGTAGCATCTCGTCAATTGTAACATTCTGACCAACAGAGTAAGGGCCTTTGCACTGCTGCACAAAGCAATCGAAAAATGCCCTTATGGCGGCAAGTTTGTCAGTTCTCTTCCTTTCTGCGCGAGTGGATTTATTATCAAATCTAATGTATCGCAGAAGAAAACTAAAACGATTTTTTGACATCACCAGCCTAAAAAATTCAACCCCCATTCCATCAGTAGACCACAAATCTTGCACATTTAATCTGTTGGACTTGAGCAATCCGGCCATGTACAGCAAGCCTAAGAATGCTTTGATTTCCAAAATGTCTGTGTTATTAGCATCCCTTTCTCGAGTGAATGATTCACGCACCGTCTCTATATGCCTATGTGTTTCTTCAACAATAAGTTCCAGCATATTGTCCGTAAAAAATAACTTCCAGCATTCTATTCCTGTTTTACAATCTTTTGCAGCTCCCTTAACACCAGGCAGACGAGTAACAATATTATGAGGTTTCCTTTTAGAAAACTTAGTCGGAGCATTTTTGGACCACTTTGTCGTTCCGTCTTTACCTGCGAAGATCAGATGGAAAATATGGCTATACGCTCGAATACGATGAAATAAATATAAATTATAAATATTTGAAAAATATCTCACCTAAGTAAAAATCAGCTGTTGAAGGGATCTCCTCACTCTCTTCTGTACTCTCGTCAGTATCAGAGTCGAGAATTCTAACTTCCACATGATCCTCCGAATCTGTATCCGATGAATCACACGATTCGTCACTTTCACAATCATTGCTCAAAATAATATTTCTAATGATTTCGACGTCATCAGGATCAGCCACATTGAACTCACACTTTGAAGTTGAAGCCATTGCGTCTCACGCGCTTGCACAAAGAGCACTGACGTGGAAGCCCGCAATGTATCTCTCAGATACTAGGCGCGGACTCGACAGCTCTCACCCTCCTCAAAAGGTTACAGTTTGCAGGCATCTCAGTGACTGTCACAAAATAATACTCAAAAAGAAACGCTCTTAGGATACAAAGAAGCTCAGCCCGGAATATGGAGTCAACATTGTAATAATTCGCATTTCAGGCTAGAATTATCTGACAGATACATTGCGAGCACTGCCGGGTTAAATTGACGTATCGAGTACCTAGCAGACATACCTAACTTTTGGAGCGCATGTTTGCTAAGGTTAATATGGTAGATCTTATATCTACCATATTAAATCTCTTGGTTGCAGGCAGATGTGGCTCGATGGAAAGCCTACTGAGTCACTGTCCAAATCTAGACTTTCAAAACGAAACATGTTACAACGACTTGTTTTCCACCACATTAACCAAAATTTGGGCTTAAAAAAAGGAATAAGAGCCATTGTTGAGGATGCACTAAAACTTTGGGGTATAGCAAGAATTACTACTCATAGAATAAATGCGATTGAAAGAAAACTTAATGAATTTTACTCAGACAAAATGTGCGGGCTCTAGTATTTGACACAACAGCTGCCAACACAGGCCTGAAGAGTGGAGCATGTACTATTCTCGAGGAGAGTTAAGGAACTAGTCTTGTGTGGATTTCATGCAGGCACCATGTATTTTAAATCATATTATCTTCTTTTTTACCAGAGCATTTGGAGTTAGTGGGGGTCCAGATGTCGCAATATTAAAGCATTTCCAGAAACAATGGCTTCGTATCGACAAGCTAATATATTCTCAAGGCAGTGATGACCTGTATGATTCCAATGAAATAAAAATGTTAAGAGGAGAAATGATAGGATATTATGCTGTTATTTTAGAAGACCCAATTAAGTCAAAGTAGCCTATAGATGATTACCTCGAATTTTTAAAGTTGTGTTATACCTTTCTTGGCGGTAAAAGTCCTAATTGATCCAAAGAGAAATTCCAAGCCCCAGGTGGTTTGCACAACGCACGTTGGATGGCAAAGGCTATTTATTCCCTTAAAAGTTACTTATTTACAGATCAGTTCACCCTTACAGCTGGAGAAAAAAAAAGGAATCACTGAAGTACGCTTGTTTGTGGCTCTCATCTACGGTCGACATTGGAATGAGGCGCCCAAAGCTGAGAAAGCTGTCGTGAATGACGCGATACTTTTAAAACAAATTGAAGCTTATCCCAACTGCAATGTTAAGAAAGCTGCTTTGGTAGCTTTTCACCGCCATCTGTGGTTCTTTTCAGAGCATTTGGTTGGACTTCCCCTCTTTGATTCCCCTGTCTGTGACTCTACCAAAGTTAAAATGGTTACCAACCTACAGCGCCCACCAAAAGCCAAGGCTCTTAAGAGAGTTGAGAGTAAAACATTTAAACATGACACTTCTCTGGAAACACATGTGACACAGCGAACTGCAGAACTCTTTGATAATCTCCATAAAGATGGGAATGAAAAGGCTGCTTCATTTATTTGCAAAGAACCTAAGTTGTGGGATTCGGATTCCGATTACATACAACTCAAACAGGCTGTTCACAAGATGAAAGTAGTAAATTACTGTGCTGAAAGGGGCATTGCCCTGATATAAACATTCAATATGTGTGTAACCAAGAATGAAGGCCAGTTTCAGTATCTTCTTCGGATTGTTAAATCACACCGAACCAAGTAATCAACTTGTAAGATGGCATTACTCATGGCTGCCGATGATGATGGTAAAGGCGCTTAGCGAAAAAAACATATTATAATCTTGTATTTAACATACCTTTAACCTTTTCAGAGACTTATTTATGGTCACAGTAAATGCATCATGATCATTTAGGATTATTTATGTGTTCAGTTATATCAACATTTAATTTTTTTCATTAAAATACTATTTTATTAGTTAAAAATCCGCATTCACCCAAAAAGTGCTCAATCATAGGGAGCTCTAAATATTAACCAATTTGCCAGAATTTTTTTTCTTAGCTTTCTAACACCGATTGGAACAGGGGCAGACATGTGGAGCGGGTGTTTAAAAAAAAACTTTTTTTGGACCACCCTAGTGTACATGAGCATGTTTTTATCGACGAATTCGATTCTGTTCATTCCAATGTTCAACGATGTCACCATTCTAGCGTCCCATAGAAGACTTCCCTGGAACCTCATGATTCTGTTCTCCCTCAAGGAGATGGTTGTCAGACGGTTAAGGCCGGAGAAGAACTGTTCCGTCAAGGTCTCTAACGAGGTGCCAATTATGCGGATTATTGGAGTATTCCTCGATACGCCAGAGAGGAGTCCCTCGCTCAGATTGTTTAACACTAGGAGGACGGAAATTTCGCTCAACCTTGGAGGCCGGAGGGGTCAAATTTGACCCCTCCGCTCTTTGCCGACTGAGTTATTCATTTCATGCGACTTATAGTACAGTATTATTAGGAGATTACCTAATACTTGTAAAGAAGGACTTTATAATCCTATCGGAGGTATAATTATAATCTATCCTATTTTTCTTTTTAGACTATTCTTGTGGGAAACTAAGACTATTCTATCAATGAAGCCTCGTTCTGATGTTCGTACCAGTTCCTTATCAAGGATATTGTCTTTTTTTAGCCACTAAATGTCTATAAAAACATACTTTCCAACGGTTTACTTAGTGTTATTTCAAATTGCATTAAAAACAACTGATGGATTTTACATTTTTTATTGTTATAAGCCATGTTTATATGCAATGAAAACAAATCGTCATTGAACCAAATTCGGCTGCTATGCATCTTTAGAAGAACTTTGACAATTCACAGGGTAACCCCTTTCATTCAAAAAAATACATTTATTGCCTACATGTTTCCTACAACTTTTACAAATCACGATTCAATTAGCACCGTTTTTACATTTGACGTGGGCTTGACGCTTCTTACGTCTGTCGCTTACTTCACAGTGATTTTCATCTTCCTTGTCTGCGATATGCGATAGAACCTGTCGTACTGCAGCTGCAAGCTCTCTACAATAGTAAGAAGAAACTTAGAGCAAGATACCTTACAATTAATTATCTAAAGAGAACCCAAGCATTTATTCCTGCGAAATCAAGAATGTTTCTAAAAGTGTGAGGAGGCCGACGTCGAGCTGAATTTCTGACTTCATTACGTCAATACGTCAATACTGAATTTCTCCTCGTCGAACTGGCGAGGCTTCACTGAATAAAGCCCTGCCATTTGGTCTACAATATCTATGCCGTATTTGTTTTCATTATAAAATGATACAGCCGCTGGTTTACGTTTAGTGTCTAAATTGACGGTCACATTTGGGTGGAAAATACTTAGTTTAAAACTAGTTTTAGTTCTCTTGCCTTGAAATACAGTGAGTGTGATGTTATTCTTTTTCAGAACTCTTGTTTCGTGTAGCTGCAAGCGACAGGTTGTGATTTCAGTAGGGACCTCCCTTCTTGATACATTGATAGTACCAACTAAACTAGTTCGCTTAGTCCTCAGTCTCTGTGAGGTAAATAGAAGTAAAGAAACTATCACAGGTTACATTCCTTCTCTTTCCTATAGAGGGAGAAATAAACTGTAGCACCACATGATCACCGAGATGCATATCATGCATCTCGGTGATCATGTGAACGGGATTTCGTGGGTTGCTCGTCTATTGTTACGTAGGGCCCTGGAATATAGCCTACCTGACTATTTTCAATGAAATTGCTCCATGCCTAGAATATAAGCGCAAGTTTCTCTGTAGACAGTCTACTTGTCCTAGCTGATTTTATGTCAGTTCTAAGAAAAAGCAAAATTTCTTGAAAATGATCTCTATACATTGCGTCTTTACACAGAGGCAAACTCCACATCAGTGGTCACAATGATTTTAGAGGAAGAGATTGGGCCCCGAGCTCTCCTCTCAAGTAAAACATTCCTAAAAAAGCATCTAGTTCTGATGTCATAGACCAATTTTTATCTCCAAGTTTCACTTGAGCTTCTGTTTCAGTACAATTCTTTACTATCCTTGGAATTTATTCGGCTATAATGAGCCTCCAGGGGCTCGAGCAGGTTTCATCTACATCTACGCGATACCCTGCAAGCCACCGTGAGTGTGTGTGGCAGGGGGTGAAGATCACCCACCATGCACTATTGGCAGTCAAACAAGCTAATAAATGGAAACATTCTACATAATAGGGTCTCATGCGACTATGTTGGGTTATGTAGGGACTCATACAGCTATGACACATATATATCGCTTGGCATGTGTTGTGAATCGTGCACTATCCACGAACACGTTTTGACTGGCAAGCCTCCCGGGAAGATCTTCATTTGGGAGCATTAATCTTCACTCAATACTTTTTGCGGCATTTAGCAAGGTACCTCCACCAATTTTTTCTACCTTTTTTACCTATTAGGAGACGCTTTTGAGATTCCGTAGCATCTGAAGCCATTGTCTTGGCATATCCTCCTCGACTCCCACGCCTCTTCAGATGTCCTCGTAGGCCTAGACGACGCGATCTAGCGAATGAGTTAGCTTCAAATTCGAACAATTCACGCATTGAAAATATGTAGAAAATCAACGAAAATAAAGTTTCAATTCTGAGACTACAGAGACTGAAATTTCATATAAAAGTCGGAGGAGGAATGCAACACAAGCATGTTGACGTGGCGAAGGAGTAAACAGTGGGCATTTGAGAAATGGATGGCATAGGGAGTAGAGATATTGTTACATTATGGCATTCTTTAACACTTAGTAAACATATTTATAGTTTTAATAGCAACATTATAAGGAATGGAAAAAGTTTTAAATTGTTTCACAGCGTGGGGGTCAAATTTGACCCCTCCGGCCTTGAAGGTAAAAATGAAAATTTCAACTTAACCGTTCAACCGTTTTTTATGAAACTCACCACGTTTACGTCTTGTCATAAAATACGAAAAGTCACGAAATGTCATTTCCATCAGTAAAAAATTAAGAAATCGTCAGCCTTTTAAAAACGCCGAGGGGTCAAATTTGACCCCTCCGGCCTTCTAGTGTTAACCCTTTCGCGACGGAGCCACATGTTAGAAAATGCTACTTGCCTCACGAATGCCATAAAGAATTCTTTGCATTGCCAGTACGGAGCTTTCGCTACGCTAGGATCCTCTCCGGTACCTGTTTCCCTAAGTTGGGTTGGGGCCCAGAGGGGTGTCGAACCTTTTTCTCGGGCACCGAGCCGAGATAATCTTCACCCTTTCCCGCTTGGGAACCCCTAAACAGCATGCCGTCGCGGTCAACTATTTGTTTATGCAATGGTTTTGCTAAAAAAATTGTTGCTGCAGCGTCGATATTAATTTTATCGGAAACGAATTATTTTAGTTTTACAATGCCTTTACAGCTTTTAAACGAAATTCTAACATTAATATTAAGCCCTCTAGCAAAAAAATCGTATCAATGGTTAAGCAAATAATTTTGCCGTTTGTCACACTCGTAAATTATTTTGACCACTTTTCTGCGAGAAAATTATTATGAATTTAAAAAAGCCTTATTCAGGCCTTTGACATCATCAGAGCGCGAATCAAAGAAATGATACTTCGAAATCTTCAGCATGTTAATTCATGAGATGTACGGTCTACGGAAAACTTAATTTCGATTCGAAGGACTGCCAGAAATCACTGTATTCTTTAGGCAGAAACCATCGACCAACGAAAGAAAGTGAAATAGTCAGCTGTCATGATTATATTAGAATGAGTAATTGCAGGGAAAAATAAACATTGAAACTCACGAAAAATATCGCCATCAACACATATGAAAAAATAGCATTCAGTTGTTGAATCTAAAAACATTATAACTTCCTAACTAAATAATAACATGAAAAAATCACTCATAACCAACTAAATAATTAACAAAAATTTGTTCGGAGATTCTTTTACTCACGAACTACGTTAAAAATAATGGTATAGCTCCGTTTAAAATTTGCAGTTGTAGAACTAAACATAAGAAATATACTTATAATGCTCAATTTTTAAATTAAACAATAACTTCTTAGTTTGTTATTCCACTGCACCAACAAGCAAATGACCGCGGACCCCTGCTGGGATTGGGGCGCGCACTGCAACGAAGGGTCAAAGTAATCCTCTCCGGCGGACCGAGAAAGGGTACCAAGACGTCCTGAGAAGAGGGCCTTTATAACACACACCTTTCTGGCCTGCTTGAGGCTAGCTTAGCGACTACGACTTGTTAACACGTCGTTCGTTCGCTTGCGTAGAAAAATCGACACCGTTTTAACACGTCCTTCGTTGGCTTGCGTAGAAAAATTGACGCCGTTTTAACACGTCCTTCGTAGCGAAAGGGTTAATCTCCAGGATGTCCGAAGAAATATTATCAACCACAAAGAACTCTTCCTATAGGGTGATTCCATGTCAAATCAATCAAAATAAATAAATTTTTCACCTCACCAATTCTGATTTTGATGAAACTTGGTGTGATGGACACATATTACAAGGTAAGTAAATCTGCCAATTTTCTAATTTTTATTTTGAAAATTGTTCGAAATACAGATGTCATAAAAATTTAAATTTTCATAAAAAATGGCTAACTCACGTACAAACAAAGTGCTCTAACTTTTTTTCTAATTGCAGTAAAAATAAGTGTTAAACATTACTAAAAAGCTAAGCTTTCTACTGATACCCAACATGAGCTTCTTATGACATATTTCAGGTTCGAGGTCATTCACTGTGACCTTTGACCTTTCATATCTCAAAACACGCCATCTCAGAAAATTACAAAAAAAATATATTTTATTGTCACAACATATTTCTACATATATACCAAATATTAGGCTGGTACCGCAATGGCAACGCAGTGCAGGATTAAAGGGATTGTCATGCTGCACAACCTTATGAAAAGCTTCAGATCTGGTCTGATATGAAATCTAGATCAGGAAATCAGCCAATTTAAAATCTGAGGATCAGGTCTTATCTTTCGGTTCCTAAAATAAAAACAAAGTTCAATATCCATTCAACACAGTGTACGAAATGGAAAAGGATCCTTAAAAATGCCACAGATGCGCATATTGTAACAATCTGAGTTATCAAATGACGATGAAGCAGATGTAGAAGAGCAGTGTGAAATATGGACTGAAAGAGTCACAAGCTTGAAAAGTCTTAATGATACATTGTTTTCTTTAGGCGAATCTCCTGTGAGCATGGCGAATGTCCATCATGTATAACTGAAACAGGTGCAGAACAATCTGAGTTATCAAGTGACGATGAAGTAGATGTAGAAGAGCAGTGTGAAATATGGACTGAAAGAGACACAAGCTTGAAAAGTCTTAATGATACACTGCTTACTTTAGGCGACTCCCCTTTGAGAAAAAAAAGGTTAGGTGTTGGACGGTACAGACGGAAGAAATTTCACAAAATTGGTGAAGTTATAAAAGACTATAATGGTGTCACAGAACGAGAGAATCCTGTGACATTGCCTGAAGAATCCGTCATGATTTCTCAGTTGAAAGAAAAATTTCGAGAAACAGAGTCACCCAGTGAAAAAGTCTAAATTTTAACAGTATTACCTAAAACCTGGACCGCTTGTAAAATTCAGGAAGAATTTGGTGCAACATATTATATGGCACGCAGGTCTTAACTTCTTGTGGAAGAGCAGGGTGTTTTATCGACTCCAAATGTTAGGCCTGGGAAGACTCTCAGTGACAGTACAATAAAAAACGTAATTGAATACTATAATAGTGATGAAGTGAGCCGTTGTTTACCAGGAAAAAAAGATTTTGTTGCAGTGATTGAATCAGGGTCAAAGGTACAAAAACAGAAACGTCTAGTTCTAGGAAATCTGAAAGAAATATTTCTAGGATTTAAGGATAAGAATCCCAATGTCAGAGTAGGGTTTTCAAAGTTCTGTGATATGCGCCCAAAGAACTGTGTTCTAGGTGGTGCAAGTGGAACACACTGTGTCTGTGTGTGCTGTGCTCATGAAAACATAAAACTGATGCTAGCAGGGTGCAACTTACAATTCTTAAGTCGTAGTGATGAATTACCAGTTAGAATGTATAAAGATTGCCTTGCAAGAATAACCTGAAACACTCCTCTTCCAGAATGCTTCTTTTCCAATTGTGACCACTGCCCTGGTATAACACACTTACTAGAACAAATGAGATGCATCTTAAACATGAATATGATTGATGAAATTGTACATAAAATATGGACTACAACAGATCGCACAACACTTATGAGTCTGTACAAACGTGGAAGATTTCCTTGAGACCTTCGAAGCTAAAGTGAAATTACTTTTGCCTCATTCTTTCATTGCTACTCAGCAGTCATGCTTTATGTCAAATCTGAAAGAAAATCTTGAAGAGAATCAGTGTGTGGTGATATGTGATTTTGCCGAGAACTATTCCTTTGTACTACAGGATGCAGTCCAAGGATACCACTGGAACAATTCCCAAGCTACTATTCAACTTTTCATCATTTACTACTAGAGTCCACTCACACATCAGTAGAATCATTTTTCTTTTGTTATCATCTCAGAATGTCTCAAATATGACACTGTCAGCGTTCACCTTTTCCAGAGCCATCTGTTGCAGTTTCTATCATCCCATTTTGAAAAGAAAGTACAACACATCTATTACTTCTCAGATGGAGCAGCTTCACAATATAAGCAAAGGAAGAATTTTGTCAATTTAAGCCATCATGATGTGAATTTTGGTATTACAGCTGAGTGGCATTTCTTCGCTATCTCATATGAAAAGGGACCATGTAATGACGTGGCAGGAACCATTAAGATATTAGCCGCACGTGTCAGCCTTCAATTTTCTTACAATGACCAAATTATGTCGCCGCGTCAACTGTATGAATGGGCTTCAAGAAATATACCTTCTTGACATTTCAAATACAGCACGGACAGGGAATATGAGAATCACAGTGAGTTCCTCGAGAAACGTTATAGTAGTACTCGACCAATTCCAGGTACACAAAAACTTCATTGTGTAATACCATTAAGTCAAACTACAGTTAAAACTAAGTTGTATTCAAACGTAGTTGAACACAAAGTTGAATCAGTTTTGCTTAATCCATTATAACTTAGCTTAAAAACTGCGTACACTGTGTTGAATGGATATTGAACTTTGTTTTTATTTTAGGAACCGTAAGATAAGACCTGATCCTCAGATTTTAAATTGGCTGAATTTCTGATCTAGATTTCACATCAGACCAGATCTGAAGCTTTTCATAAGGTTGTGCAGCATGACAATCCCTTTAATCCTGGACTGCGTTGCCATTGCGGTACCAGCCTAATATTTGGTATATATGTAGAAATATGTTGTGACAATAAAATATATTTTTTTTGTAATTTTCTGAGATGGCGTGTTTTGAGATATGAAAGGTCAAAGGTCACAGTGAATGACCTCGAACCTGAAATATGTCATAAGAAGCTCATGTTGGGTATCAGTAGAAAGCTCTATTCCTTAGCTTTTTAGTAATGTTTAAAACTTATTTTTACTGCAATTAGAAAAAAAGTTAGAGCCCTTTGTTTGTACGTGAGTTAGCCATTTTTTATGAAAATTTAAATTTTTATGACATCTGTATCTCGAACAATTTTCAAAATAAAAATTAGAAAATTGGCAGATTTACCTACCTTGTAATATGTGTCCATCACACCAAGTTTCATCAAAATCAGAATTGGTGAGGGCAAAACTGTGATTGATCTGACATGGAATCACTCTATAGCAGCTCCATATCAATGGCTTCGGTTAGAGCTGCTGGCATTCAACTGCATCTCCAAGAGATGAAAAGTTAATTTTCTTCTTCAAGTTAAACGTCTGTAGCTTCGCTGCAAACTTGTCCTCTGAGAAATCATAGGACTTCTGAAGATATCTAAGGGCTTCATCATAGAACCGCAGGAAACTTCTTTCCAACTTCAATTTTTCTCATGGAGGCATAGTTTTAATAGCGTTTTTCGCAGCAATTCCAAAGAAATGGTCCTCTTTTCTTTGCTCTATCTTCTTCTTTAGATAGCACATAGCAACATCTGCTTCAATTTGAGAAACGGAGTCTCTTTCAAAATCTTTGATACAGTCTACAAAAACTCTTGCTATATTGCTGAAGAACAAGAGATGGATCTCTGGCATGATATCTTTCATTTCATCCTCTGCATCACAAGATACAAAAATTTAGGCCCGTCTTAAAGGCATTTGAAGTAACTTGTGACGGAAGGCCAACTGTGGATCAGTCTTTCTACAGCAGGTGCCACAGAAAGCCAACGACTTTTCACGTGACGCAATATTTCTTTCCATTCTATGTCTACACACTCAAAATATTCTTTTAAATCTTCTCTGCGCTTAGCAGACAGTGAAAAATGTCCATGCACCTTCATTACTACAGTTTCAACATCTACGTCAAGGTTGTCATTCGCACGTTTCATGGTATTGAGAAGAATGAGAGCAGAACAATTTGACGTAATTATCCTTCCGTTTGAATCCTGAAGATGATCCTGAACAATTAATGGCTACCACTACAGGCTTCCCTAACTTACACTTTCGTGTTCCTCTGTCTTTGATTCACTGCCAATTGTGTTCTCTAATTGTGTGCGGGAAAAATGAAATTTAAAATCTATGGATACGACGACCTATCTCACTCCTATATTATTTATCCTCACACATCTTGCATTTGTTATGGGCCATTGAACCAGAAGTACACATTGATGAATATTTTGCTTAAATACAGTGATATCCTATCTTAATTAATTCCTTTTAGACATGCATAGACTTTTGCAATGCGATTCAGAGCTGATGTCACTCCATTTCTCAAACTTACAGGAAAGAGATTTTAAAATATTCATACACCCTAGTGATGTTCTTACAGTCTTTGATTTTTGTTACGGACTAACAAAATGAAATATTCTCACTCACATTTAACGATAAAGATGATACGCAAATGGATTTTTCACAGAGCGGCTGAATTTATATTTATTTCTACCTTCTGAGATCAATAATGCTGCTATTAATTATGACATGGGAAAATTGTGGGAAAAAAGCCATTATGTAAGGATATTTGAGTCAACCATAAATGAAAGAGGCATTTTTTCATAGTAATGTTAGGATTTGCAAGATATGTAAAGAATTATGACAACTTTTACTCGTATTTAACGCCGATTTTATGTATTCCATATCAATTTATAATCATCATCATCATTGGCTAACAATCCTAGGATGGGTTTCACGCATCCCTCCACTCTATTCTTCTATCGGCCAACCTCTTCACACCAAATTAAATCCTCTATTTCATATCCTTCACGACCTGATCCATATACCTCTCATACGAAGCCTGCCTTTTCCATTTTTCCCGTTCACCTTTCCCTCCACGATTGTCTTCATCAGGGCAGCGTGTCTTCAGATGTGGCCCATAATGTTGTCCCGTCTTCTTTTTAGAGCTTTCAGCAGACCTTTCTTTTCTTCCACTCTTCTTAAGACTTCTTGGTTAGTGACTCGGTCGTTCCATTTTATTTTCCTCATTCTTCGATAGAGCACCACATTTCAAATGCTTCCATCCTTTTTTCTCTGCTCCAGGTATCGTCCATGCTTTGCTGTGAAATGCTCCAGATATTTTTTCTAATTTGTTATCCTTATTGTTAAAAGTTCTATTGTAACAGAACTTTTCCACCTCCTCGAATTTTTGTTTTCCTAGTGTAACATTTTCTGGCTTCTTTTCTCCTACTACATTTAATACCTTACTCTTCTTTTTACTGATCTTTAGGTGATATATGGCCAATATTCTATCCATATTTCCGTGTGTCTTTTTTGTCCTTTAGTCCTTCCGTTTTTGTCATGACTGCCTTGTCGTCGGAGAATCGCAGCGTGCTTATTTTCATCCTGTGGATATTCAGTCCCGGAGACTTTTCTTTGACTTCTTGGATGGTTATATCGATGTAGACATTGTTAATACGAAAGACAGTGCACGGACTTGTCTCACTCCTTTCTTTATGTTTGCTGCTCTGACTACTGGGCCCTGATTTGATGACAGACACCTGTTTTTCTATAAACTGTGAATAACTCTTCGGTCATTGAATGATACTCCATTTTCTTTGAAATTGCTTAGCATCAATTTCCAATCCACGCTTTCAAATGCCTTCTTCAAATCTACAAATGCGATAACGTCGGTAGATTCCCACACATTCTCTTCTTAATAAGTAGCTTCAGGGCCGGAACTGCTTCTCCTGTGCCCTTGCTTTTTCTGAACCCGAATCGGTCCTCGTCCAGGAACTCCTCAGATTTTTGCTCAATTCTTCTACTGATGATATTTGTCAATAATTTTAGGCATTTGCCTTAGGGCTTATCGTCCAATAATGTTCACAGTTCTCAGCCCTCTTTTTTTTGGCAATTGGGATGATGACGATCTTCTCAAGGTGCAAGTTTAAACCGTACATTACTACCGCAATATCCAGTCGAGTAAATATTTGCAATTATTAGTTGTTGTTGATAAATTTGGGAAATAGATTTGTGCGGTATTTTTATTGGCATTGTAATTTCAGTAAAGGGAAGCGTAAAAAGTGTAGACTTAACTTAAACTATATTTGTCGAATTAAACGCACTAGGGGCTAAAGCGAGTCATTTAGGACACTTTTTCTTACTTCCAGATTACTTCGCGAACTTGATAACGACGGCGAGAACCCCAGAGAAGAATACGTGGCCACCCTCCCGTACATGACGATGGGAAACTCCTTTTCTTAAGATATCTAGGCGAATGTAAGTCACTACGTTAGGAACCTCTGCCACTTCTTGAATTGATCCGCTCAGAGGAAGGCGTCAATTGTCTCCTGTGTTTGGTGAGAAGAGAACGAGTATGGCATCCACATCTTTAAGTTTCACAGAGAATTTATTTAGTATTTATTTATATAGAATTTAAATATGGCATTAAATTCATCCACGAAGTCGTTGTTTGCTTTTCAGGAGAGTTTATTTATGTTTTGCACATTTTTGTTACTGTTATAACACTACTCAACAAAAAAGAACATTTTGTCTGTTTCCTGGTTCAACTTAGCCAATTCTTACTAATTTTGGTTTAAGGAAAACGAATATGTTAAAGATTTTTTATTATTAGCTCTTGTTTTCAAGATACAAAACAGTCCACTGGAGAATGAAATGCAAAAGCCCACCTTTTGACTTAATGGTAATTTGAAGAAGATATACTTTGTTGTCCCATGAGTACAATACAATAGGAAATGTTTCATTAAACAATGTTTATTTTTTATGAAGCAGCGGTTTTATTTGAGCCTATTCATGTGCACGTTTCCTTTTGGGATGCCTTTTGTGTGTCAAATCTGGAACATCTCTTGTCAGAGTCCCGCAGTAGTCGGCAAGCATTGATTCATCCCAACGACCCTGATATCCACGTTCCATTGCAGAGATATCTTGGTGAAACATTTCACCATGCTCATCGCTTACAGCTCTACAGTTTTCAGGGAAATTATCAAGGTGGGAGTGGAGAAAATGAAGTTTTAATGACATATTGCAACCTGCATCATGGAGCATTTTTAGGAGTTCTTTCACTAACTGTTGATAGTTTTCCTCTTTTCTGTTGCCTAGAAACCTTTGTACCACGCCCTTAAAAGCATCCTAGGCTGTTTTTTTTACCCCTCCAAAATTTTATCAAACTCAGGGTCCTTCATAATCGTGCGTTTTTGAGGGCCCACAAAGATTCCCTCCTTAACCTATGCATCGCTCAATCTTGGGGATTTTGCTCTAAGGTATTGGAAAGCCTCCATCCTTTTTCATGGCTTTCACAAAGTTCTTCACTATTCCCAGCTTAATGTGCAGGGGTGGAAGCATAATATCATTTGGATCTACCAGCGGGTCATTTTGAATGTTCCTCTCCCCAGAATTCAGATTTCTTGAAGGCCACTTGTCTCGTATGAAGTGAGATTTTCTATCTCGACTGTCCCAAAAACACAGAAAAGAGCAGTACTTAGTATAGCCTAACTGCACTCCCAGGAGTAAAGCAATAACTTTCAAGTCACAACAGATCTGCCACTTATGATCCTCGTATTTGATTGAACTTTACATTCCCGTAAGTTTCCTTCATGTGAACGGAATATCCAATGGGAATAGAAGGATGAAGGTTGCCATTGTAAGTATAGTAAGACTGCTTTCAAACTCAGCTTGGATGAATCTATAAACAATCTCCACTGACTTGGATCATGAGTAATGTTCAGGGAATTCATCAAGCCATTGATATCCACACAAGCAACCACATGCTCTTTCTTCTCAAAAAAATAGGAAAATTCTTCTGACGAGTCCTGTAGGTACTCTGTGATCTTGACTTCTGGTTGGAGTAGATGCCATTGCTTCATTCTTGACACCAAAAGCTCTGCTTTTTCCTTAGGCAAGTCGAGATCTCTAATGAGACCATTTAATTCTGTCTGATTCAGTCTGTGGGGCTCATTTAACTCTTCTACCTTTAAATCTTGATCATAGGAAGTCCCAGATATAAAGACTTCTTCTTCAGTATCACCTTTTTCAATCTTATAATTTTAAGGTGATTCAGGAATCAGCAGATTAGCCGAGTGAGGAACGGGCCGAATGGCTGATGGATTGCTGGGATAATGTACTGATTCTTTCTTCTTTGTTGACCAACCTCGTTTCATGGGGGGCGTCATGCAGAAATAGCAGTTGTCGACGTGGTTTGTTGGCTCACGCCAAATCATGGGTACAGCAAACTTCTTTCCTTGTTTCTTCCCACTCAGCCACTCTCGCAGTCTCACATAGCAAGATTTACAACAAACATGTGGGGCCCATGGTTTATCCTGGTCACCTATTTTTACACCGACATAATGGAAGTAAGCTGTTTTAACGATTGGGCTGATGGTGCGCTTCTGGGCTGCAAAAGTCATTTCACCACAGATGTAGCAAAAGTTGTCAACGTCATTAACACACTTCCATGGCATTCTGATCTGAAAGTAAAAAATTGAAACAATTAATTATCTTTTTAAGTCATCAATTCTGATTATATTTAACCAATAAGTATTTTTTAAATACCCCCAAATCCAAGAGAGGAATAAAATTCAAATCGCCCAGACCCAAAAATATCAAATCGTCATTTTTTATTTCTTTATTTGAAATCTAGTACTTTTCTGAATAATCGAAAACATTCGTAACATCTGAATGAAATTGCAACCACAAATGATCATAATTTCAGAAACCAGAACTACAATACAGCCTCAGACATCAATTTTCATATTTTGAAAACTCCGAAGTGGGATTAAACATTTGAAACTTGACACAAAATGTCAAAAATGGATACCATAGACTGGACTGATACAGATAATATCATTGCATTGCTTACCTTCAGTTGTAAGGCAAATTGCAGAGAATGTCACAGGAATTGTGCAATGTCTTCGTTCTGCTGTCACTCTCACTCCAAACCCGTGGCCGAAGATCGAAAGACGGTCGGTCTCAGGACAACAGCTTTCATTAGCCGGGGAATATGATGGTCAAAAAGATTCTACCTGAAGAGTAAAACTGAGGGAACTACAGCTACTATAAGAACCACTGAGTGGGGATTTTCATCTCTCCTCTCCAAATACATAACCACATACAGTGTCTCGGCTTGGTCGGCCTCGTCCTACAGTGTCCGGGCCTGGAACAACTGTGGCTCAAGTGTTTCCTTCAACAAGTAAATACAACAGTATATGTGTAACAACTTCAGAATTCACTTCGGAGAAGTAGCCAACATTCATTTTAGAATACATTTTCGTCTTCTACAATTTTAGCATTGTATCATATTACAAAATATATTCTAAAATGTACGACAATATGTACATATTTGGTTTTGCTAAGTTCGCTCCATCAGACTCTCTCGGTCTCCCCCCCTCCTCCATCAGTGAAGACCACCAACAGTGTCCAAGTTCAAACGAAAGGCATCCTTCTCCACTTGTTTAAGCCCTGCCAGCTCATCCGCAAAGATAATTGGAACCAATTATTACAGGAGTTCCAGCTTTTGAACAGTCGGTTTCCCACACACCAGCCATAGTGATATTTTATTACTCAAGTAGGCTCGGTATCTTGAAAACAAGAGCTAATATAAACTTTTTATGGTGATTTTCGTGTTTAACGAGACAAAATACTTCGGAAAGAACTAATTTTGAGCCCGAAACTTTTTTGGTGTTGGGTAGTGTAATTGGAACCTCACCGCCTCCTATTCAACAATCCCGTCCAGTGGTTGCCAGGACCATATATCATGATATCGGAAATACCATTAGATTATTCTCAGTTCCCAATAACCACAGAGTATAAAAAAATATGTTCACTCTTTCTCGACGGCAATAATTTTGCAAGCTATTATATTCTCATCGTATTCACGTGATATTCCTTCCCTGTTCTTGTCCATCCGACTACATGTAATACTTTCGTGAATGTATTAACGTACCAATCCGGAACTTTCTTGCTCTATCATCTTCACACTGTTAATCCTCTTAAGTTAAGTTTCATTTCATCTATTTTGTGATTTATTTCTGGGGCATCTCAACTTCTTTCACGAAATTCGAGGCCTGAATCTTATATTCTTCTTCGGCGTTTTCCCCATCGTTTTAAAAGAGTTTTTCAGATATCTCTATGAGTGTTTCTCGACGGAAGTGTTCATGATTTGCTTTAAACACTTAGTTAATTTGAAATGCTAAACGCAATACTAAGAATAAGGGTCGAATATTCGATTTTCCTGGGGTCAATTTTTATAATAAGGTTTAAAAGAACAGAACCATTGTATGCGTTCCCGCCCGAAGACGTATATACATTGGCATTGCTACAATAGAGGATATAAGTTCATTCTTAGGTACAAAATAAGTCAGGCTAGTTTTTAACTTGCTCAGCGTGATTATTGTCGGGAACAAATGGTCGTTTTCATTTGTAGTATTCGCATAATATAGTGTAAATGATGAATTTAGGTCGTATGAATTCTTTCGTAGTTCAATTATAGGGCGAGTTCACTCCCTTTCAAAAACACTAGCGAGGAAATGAAAACGTGTGAATTGTGTCACCATATCAAAACAATTGATTACTCTCAGACGCATCGCAAGGTGAGCAGTATATGAATTGGAGTGTTTGCACATACTTATCAAAGTTACACATTAAACATGAAGTATGTAATTGAGATCTTTGTTACATTTACTTGTCGTGGGTACTGTCCTTGGGGAGAAGAAGGGCTAATCTCCATCGTAAGGTGACGTCGGAGATAAGAAGGCATTCCCAAAAGACGTTCCTCTTCTCGCGAAGGTGGAGATAAAGAGTTGCCACGGAGAAATTTCTGTCGCTACGAGGCTTTATTCAATTCAGTTTGAGACACCAGCTTTCTTCTAAATTAGGTGAGAAGGACACTGTTGTGGATGTTATTCCTTTAAGCATCTATGTTAGTTGAGACCTCCACTAAAGTCATACGTCCGCTTTTCTCCGGTGGCCATTTTGACTAACACTAGCAGTTATTACTCGTAGGGCCTTTCGATAGCCAAGGCCTCCCGTTCACTCATTTCCTCCATTGGTCTGCAATAATTCCTGCTAAGCTTTCATATATAACACATGATTTTAAATATTTTTCGCCACCCGTAACTAATTAAGGGAAACCTATTTCTCTTTGTGCCAGTATTTGCTTTGATACAAACAACTCCATTCCTTCTTGTGATATTCGTTCCCTGTATTTTCAAATCCACTTCCTTTGCCAACTAAACATCTCCAAAATCTTGAAAAAGTTATGTTTTCTCTCCGTCTCCGCTTCTTATTTTTAAATATATTCGAAAAGTTCATATTGTTTAGTCAACTTCGTGGCAATTTCATTTCTTTTTTGCAATTGGGGAGAATGTCCGAGACTTAGCTGGCGTTATGACGCAGCTATCAAAAACGTGAATAATCTCGGTGCACATCGCACGTAGTCTAATGAGGCGTCGTAATGTTCTACGCCTGAGGATATTCCATTGTACGAGAAACTAGTTTACTAATATATTTTAACTTTGAAGTATCGTATCCAGCGTAACGAAAAAATAAATAAAGCATAATGATTGGAATTTTAAATGTATTTAGAGATATACTATCAATATGTTTCTATCAAAAATTAAGCCAGAAGTGCATTTTGATCGAAATTTATCGTGACATTCTTGATGACCAATTCATATATATTATTATTTTAACAATATTCCAGTATTAATGTGTGCGTAAGTAAATATATGGCTGGCTATTGATTACGGAATAAATTGCAGAATTAAGAATGATAGCCCCAGCAGTGGCTTACGTCGAAGGTGTGTATCAGATTAATGGCGAATCTTGCACTGGAAAGCTAATTTATAAATTTTATCTCGGAGTAGACATTCATGATCTCATTACGTGCATATCGAAGTCGTGGCATCTCATACGGGACTCAGAACGGCTCATCGTTATTTTTCACGGCTCATTTTCAATGTGCTACACATTATTTCCAACTTTTTGCGAAAGGTGCACATAAGGATTGGTCACGAGTGAATTTCTGCCACTTAGTGACTGTATACACTGTATCGACTGGCCTTATCTTTGTTCAACATTAGGTGACATTGACACTGGCCGTGGACATCCCTCTACGTACGTATCGAGGACTTTCTAGTTCAACATTTAATAAGAGTACGTATTAACTTTCCCGATGAGTTTAATTATCTTATGCATTTACTATATGCAATATTGCTTGGGACAAAATGGTTTTCATGCAATTTATAGCATCCTATGATAAAAAGGCCTATGTATTCACCTACCAGAAATACATCTAGCTACGAATTGGTTAAAATATCACCATTGTATTTATAATTTATTATTGTATTCTATTTATTGTATATAATAGTGTTGTATTTTTTTCTATATTAATTTTAACCACGACGCAATTTTTCCAATTCCCAGAGAATATACGTGGGCAGTGTATTGGAGGCGCTTTTGTTGTTATCGCTATCCTCAACTAACACGCGAGCCAATAAATGTGTTGCGCGTTGCTCGAAATAAGTGTCGTATTGGAGTGCTTAATCAACTAAAATTTGTTTTTGAACTGAAAAATATAATAAATATTGTAGGCGTCACTTCACGGGAAACACCTTTTAAAATAACCGTTTTGAAACGAACATATTTCTATGCTTACATGTTTTTAGAACGTGATAACCGGAGTTTGGGAGAGGATATGACAGTAAAAAAAAGAGTCATAACCTGATTTCACATTCTTATTACTGGCATGTTCAAGGAATTATTTTGATAGGAGGAACATTTACAGAAAAAGAGTGTTTAAGCGCTGAAGTTTTAATGGCACACAGAAGAACTGAGAATTTTCAAAAAGAACTTTATCATCAAGGTAGCTTGCATGTTTAATTCACTCAATTCAATGAATACGTAGGGTGATGTAATGAACGTTAGAAATACCATAGCCTGTCTTTTGCGCACTGCTGATAAGAAATGTCCTTTTGATGTTCCTCACCAACTGAAATTCCTGTTAAGTTCAATTGCGTAAAGCATTGTTAATAATTGACATTAAATCATAATTGGCTAAAGACTAAACAACGAATATTGAGTTTGAAGAATATAAGACCGCAATGAAATAGTTCAAATATGACGAGCTGATATATAAGGCATGGTATAACAATATGAATAAATAGGAAGGAATACGGTCTATAACTAAATGTAAAACATTCGCATTTTAGCATAGAGTCGTTGAAAAAAGGCATGTGAATCTGAAATACCTGCATAAGATTCTTGATATTCCATTTCTTTAGCATTCACTTGATGGTTTAATTCATGTACTACAATTAAATGAATTTGCAAAGAATTGGGATTATCGTTGCTAAAAATAATATTAAAAAAAAAAAGGAATTTATGGATACACTGTCATTTCTGGGCATATTCTTTCACTATTCCAAAAGCTTTAGACATGTATATAATTCATTTTTATGCATGATATGTGATGCATGTTTGTTGAAAATTCGCCCCCTGACACACACTTTTATGGTCGCTTGCAGGGTATTATGTAGATGAAAATTTTAACGAAATATGTTAAATATCTTTACAGCATTTATTCGCTTCTAGCGCTGATTGTTAGAGTTCAATAAAACTTCAAAGACGTCGAATTTTGAACCATTTATTAAATTGAAAAATCCAAGTCGTATTGTCAAACTTTGCTTTGAATGTTTCTTTTTTTAATTAATGGAGGAAGAATCTTGGTGTGTCTTTAAAGATATCATTAAATCAGTCTGGGGAAAGGAATTGCTACATGCACATCTACGTAATACCCTGCGAGCAGCCACGAGGGTATGTGGCAGGAGTTTAAGATCACCAAATATGCAGTATTGACAGTCAAAAAAGTGAAACGATATATTAAACTTGGAGAAAATAATCGAGATATTTCTAACATCCGCAAATCGTCGAAACACTCTTTTGGATGAAGAACGGCTTATATTCGTCGTCAAAAGAAGTAGGAGATTAGAAGGTATTCCCATGAGGCTTTCCTCACGCTCTATCAAAACTGGCAATTAGGGGAATCCATGTATTAAGTAACTGCCACATAGATTAATTACTGGAAATCAACATTGCAATGTGAGGCACCATCAGGGCATAATAAGATAAAAGGAGAGGTTGATTTGGCTTGAGTACTGGCCTCCCATCGCTAGGACCCGTGTTCGAATCCGGCATTTGAGGAGAGTTCATTGGTATATCGCTCCCTGCTTGAGTGCTTTGTCGAGATCACTCGAGGTCAGTGCTCCGACCGTCGGATGGGACGTAAACCTTTGGGCCCATTGGCGCCTTTCGTTATTAGAAGGCCAATGCCGACTTCTGGTTTTTTCTCCAACTTTCCTCCGATCCCTGCGAACTCCTCCTGTAAGAAAAGACTCCCTTATCACCCTCTCTGGAGCAAGTGACATCAGTTATCTCGTCGCCTCCCTCAAATAACCTATCAATATGATAAATATACATGTGGACGCAAAATTTTATATTTTATCAACTTTGCTGTCGACGGAGAAGAATTCTGTCCCTATGACAAGATTTCTACATTAACATCTACGTAATAACTCTATGTTAGCCACGGTGAGAGTGTGTGTGGCAGGGAGTGAAGGTCACCAAACATATACTACTGCCATTCAACTAACTAAGAGTTATCATGCTAAGTTAACTATGCTACCAACAGCTAACAAATAATAGCTACCACTACAGACTTTCACTTTCATGTTCCGATCTCTGTGCTTTACTACCTATTGTGTTCTCTAATGGCACGCGGAAAAATGAGATTTCAAATCTATGGATTGGACAACCTATTTCTCTGATATAGTATGTATTTACACACATCTTGACATTGTTATGGGCAATTGAACAAGAAGTACATATTATTCCATATTTTGCTTTATTTCAGTGCTAGCCCTTTCTTTATATGATACTTTTTAGACATGAATCACTCCATTTGTTAAACTAACAGCAAGGTGTTTTTAAAATATTTATATACCCTTACGAATTTATTGCAGTCTTTGATGTTGTTAATAACATTGAATATATTATCCTCACTCAGATTGAAAGATGAAGATGTGATTCATATGAATATTTCACAGAACGGAGGATTTTATATATTAAATTTGGAGGAAATTATCCAGATCTCTCTAACATCCACACAATGTCAACACGCTCTTTGGGAAGGTAAACGGCTTATCTCTGTCTCCCAAAGTAGTCAGAGATAAGAAAGGTTCATTCGCAAAAGGCGTTCCTCTCCTTCTCGCGAAAGCGGCGATTAGAAGTCATGGAGGAGGTGTCTTCCACCAGGTTAAATCATCGGTAATAAGCCTTGCGATGTGAGACGTCGTTAAGGCATAATGTGATATAATGTGGGTGATTTGTGGATAATATATTTATATATTTATAAAATTTGTGGTCGACGAAGCGTTGTGAAAACAATTCTAACAATATGGAATTATATATTAGTACTTCCGCGCACAAGTATTTAAATCTATTAACGCAATGTTGATCGGTGTGGGATGTTTTTCTTATGATTATTATATATGAGAAATAAGTACTTTGCGTTTTACTTAAGCTCATGTCATGTAGGGATAACGATAACCAATGAGTTTCAATGTACGACGCAAATGAAATGATATGAATTATGACAACTTTTACTCATATTTAGCGCTGATTTTAAGTATTCCATTACAAAATACGATCATCTTCATCATTGGTCAACAATCCATATGTGAAACTAACAAAGTATTCATCCATGTCGTCATTCGTCAACAATCCTAGGATTGGTTTGACGCAGCCCTACACTCTATTTTTGTATCGGCCAAACTCTTCACATCAACGTAACTCCTCTCTTTCATATCCCTCACGACCTCTTCCATATACCTCTCATACGAAGCTTGCATTTTCCATTCTTACCGTTCACCTTTCCCTCGATGATTGTCTTCATCAGGGCAGCGTGTCTTCAGATGTGGCCCATTAAGTTGTCCCTTCTTCTTATTACAGTTTTCAGCAGATATTTCTTTTCTCCCACTCTTCTAAAGACGTCATGGTTTGTCACTCATCCCGTCCATTTTATCTTCATTATTCTTCGATAGAGTAAAACATTTAAAATGCTTCCAGCCTTGACTTCTCTGCTCCAGGTATCGTCCTTGCTTCGCTGCCATATTGTGAAATGCTCCAGATATTTGTTCTAATGAAAAGCTTCCTCACTTCCATGCTTGTATTTCCATATGTAAGTAGCATCTTCTTTTTGTAAAAGGCCCTTTTGCCTGGGCTATTTCTCTGACAATTTCTTTTTTGCTTCTATCTATCTCTGTTCTATGTAGTCTATCGCTGGTTACTCGGAATCCCAGGTAACAGAACTTCTCCACCTCCGCGAATTTTTTTTTCTAGTTTATCATTTACCCTGCCTTCTTTCCTCCTACTGCATCCAATACTTTTGCCTTCTTTTTATTGATCTTCATTTGATATATGTCCAATATCCTATCCATATTTACTAATGTCTTCTTGAAATCTCCTTCCGTTTTTGCCATTACTGCTTTCTCGTCGGCGAATCGCAGCAATATTTTGTTACAGAACAGTGTAAACTCATTTTTTCCATGTATACTTGGAATTTGATTTTTCTCCCTTCAAAACTTCTGCATCTGATTGACCATGGAATGAAATTCTTTGTATGACATATTCTTATTTGTTAAAATGAAGAGTTCCCTATTGAACAGAGATACTGAACACCTGTTCCTCGTATCAGTCCATTTATTAGACATTAGTGAGAATAAGCGCTCAATGAACGCATTTGAACCAGGAACACTAATAACAAACGCCAAAAGTTTTTTTAATTCCACTAGTTCAGCTTGTTAATGCTCATCAAACACTGCCATTCACTTTCGTGATTCATCTACTTTAATCTCCAGGATGTCCGAAGAAATATTATCAACCACAAAGAACTCTTCCTATAGCAGCTCCATATCAGTGGCTTCGGTTAGAGCTGCTGGCATTCAACTGCATCTCCAAGAGATGAAAAGTTAATTTCCTTCTTCAAGTTAAACGTCTGTAGCTTCGCTGCAACCTTGTCCTCTGAGAAATCATAGGACTTCTGAAGATATCTAAGGGCTTCATCATAGAACCGCAGGAAACTTCTTTCCAACTTCAATTTTTCTCAAGGAGGCATAGTTTTAATAGCGTTTTTCGCAGCAATTCCAAAGAAATGGTCCTCTTTTCTTTGCTCTATCTTCTTCTTTAGATAGCACATAGCAACATCTGCTTCAATTTGAGAAACGGAGTCTCTTTCAAAATCTTTGATACAGTCTACAAAAACTCTTGCTATATTGCTGAAGAACAAGAGATGGATCTCTGGCATGACATCTTTCATTTCATCCTCTGCATCACAATATGCAAATATTAAGGAGAAAGCCAACGACTTTTCACGTGACGCAATATTTCTTTCCATTCTATGTCTACAAATTCAAAATATTCTTTCAAATCTTCTCTGCGCTTAGCAGACAGTGAAAAATGTCCATGCACCTTCATTACTACAGTTTCAACATCTACGTCAAGGTTGTCATTCGCACGTTTCATGGTATTGTGAAGAATGTGAGCAGAACAATTTGACGTAATTATCCTTCCGTTTGAATCCTGAAGATGATCTTGAACAATTAATGTCTACCACTACAGTCTTCCCTAACTTTCACTTTCGTGTTCCTCTGTCTTTGATTCACTGCCAATTGTGTTCTTCAATTGTGTGCGGGAAATATGAAATTAAAAATCTATGGATACGACGACCTATCTCTCTCCTATATTATTTATCCTCACACATCTTGCATTTGTTATGGGCCATTGAACCAGAAGTACACATTGATGAATATTTCGCTTAAATGCAGTTGATATGCAGATGATATGTATCGGGATTTTTCACAGAGCGGCGGAATTTATATATTAAATTTGGAGGAAATTATCGTGATCTCTCTAACATCCACACATCGTCGACACGCTCTTTGGGAAGGAAAACGGCTTATCTCTGTCTCCCAAAGAAGTCGGAGATAAGAGTGGTGCATTCGCAAAAGGCGTTCCTCTCCTTTTCGCGAAAGCGGCGAATAGAAGCCATGGAGGAGGTATCTGCCACCAGGTTAAATCACTGGAAATAATCATTGCGATGTGAGATGCCATTAAGGCATAATGTGATAAAACGTAGGTGATTTGTGGATGCAATATTTTTATATTTATAAAATTTGCTGTTTACGAAGCGGCGTGAAAACAATTCTAAATATATGGAATTATGTATTAGTTCCTCCGTGCACATTTATTCAAATCTATGAACGCAATGTGAATCGGTGAGGGTTGATATCCTTTCTATATATTAGACATAAGTTCTTTGCATTTTCTTAAGCTCATTTGATGTAGGGAAAGTGATAACCCATGCGTTCCAATTTACGTCGCCGTAAAAATCCTTAGTTCTACCTTCTGAGATCAATAATGCTGCCATTAATTATTTCATAGGAAAATTGTGGAAAAAAAGCCATTATGTAAGGATATTTGAGTCAACCATAAATGAAAGAGGCATTTTTTCATAAGAATGTTAGGAGTTTCAAGATATGTAAAGAATTATGACAACTTTTACTCGTATTTAGCGCCGAATTTATGTTTTCCATATCAGTATATGATCATCATCATCATTGGCCAACAATCCTAGGATGGGTTTCACGCAGCTCTCCACTCTATTCTTCTATCGGCCAACCTCTTCACATCAACGTAACTCCTCTCTTTCATATCCTTCACACCCCTGTTCCACATACCTCTCATACGAAGCCTGCCTTTTCCATTATTACCGTTCACCTTTCCCTCGACGATTTCTTCATCAGGGCGGCGTCTCTTCAGATGTGGCCCATAAAGTTGTCTCGTCTTCTTTTTAGAGTTTTCAGCAGAACTTTCTTTTCTTCCACTCTTCTTAAGACTTCTTGGTTTGTTACTCGGGCGTTCCATTTTATCTTCAACATTCTTCGATAGAGCACCACATTTCAGATGCTTCCATCCTTCATTTCTCTGCTCCAGGTATCGTCCATTCTTCGCTGTGAAATTCTCCAGATATTTGTTCTAATGAAATGCTTCCTTACTTCCACGCTTGTATTTCCAGATGTAAGTAGGATCTTCTTTTTGTAAAATGGCCCTTTCGCCTGGGCAATTCTACTGACAATTTCCCTATTATTTATATTTATCTCTGACCTATGTATTCTATCGCTGGTTACTCGTAATCCCAGGTAACAGAACTCTTCCACCTCCTCGAATTTTGGTTTTCCTAGTTTAACATTTTTCCTGGCTTCTTTTCTCCTTCTACATCCAATACTTTACTCTTCTTTTTACTGATCTTTAGGTGATATATGGCCAATATGCTATCCATATTTCCTAGTGTTTTCTCCTTTAGTCCTTCCGCTTTTGGCATGACTGCTTTGTCGTCGGAGAATCGCAGCATGCTGATTTTCATCCTGTGGATATTCAGTCCCGGGGACTTTTCTTTGACTTCTTGGATGGTTTTATCGATGTAGACATTGAATAATACGAAAGACAGTGCACGGACTTGTCTCACTCCTTACTTTATGTTTGCTGCTCTACCTACTGGGCACTGATTTGATTACAGACACCTGGTTTTTCTATGCACTGTGTATAAGTCTTCGGTCATTGAATGATACTCCAATTTCTTTTAAATTCAAATCTTTAAGGGTCACAGAGAATTTATTTGGTATTTATTTATATAGAATTTAAATATCGCATTGAATTCATCCCCGAAGTCTTGTGTTCGCTTTTTAGGTGAGTATATTTATGTATTGCACATTTTGTTACTGTTGTAATTGGAACCTGACCGCCTCCTATTCAAAAATCCCGTCCAGTGGTTGCCATGACCATATATTATGATATCGGAAATACCATCAAATTATTCTCAGTTTCCAATAACCACAGAGTATTAAAAAAATGTTCACTCTTTCTCGAGGGCAATAATTTTGCAAGCTATTATATTCTCATCGTATTCACGTGATATTCCTTCCTTGTTCTTGTCCATCCGACTATAGATAATACCTTCGTGAATGTAGTAACGCACTGATCCAGAACTTTCTTGCTCTTTCATCTTCACAATATTATTCCTCTTTAATTAAATGTCTTTTCATCCATATTGTGATTCATTTCAGGGGCATCATTTCACCTTCCCTCACGAAATGCGAGGCCTGAATTTTGAATTCTTCTGCGACGTTATCCCCATCGTTTTAAAAGAGTTTTTCAGATAACTCTTTGAGCAATTCTCAACGGAAGTGTTCATGATTTTCTTTACACACTTAGTTAATTTGAAGTGCTAAACGCAATACTAAGTATAAGGGTCGAATATTCGTTTTCCTGGGGTCAATTGTTAAATTAAGGTTTAAATAAAAGAATTATTGTATGCGTTCACGCCCGAAGACGTATATACATTGGCATTACTACAAGAGAGGATATAAGTTCATTCTTAGGTACAACATATGTCAGGCTAGTTCATAACTTGCTCAGCGTGATTATTGTCGGGAACATATGGTCGTTTTCTTTTGTAGTATTCGCATAATATAGTGTAAATGATGAATTTAGGTCGTATGAATTCTTTCGTAGTTCAATTATAAGACGAGTTCACTCCCTTTCATAAACTCTAGCGAGGAAATGAAAACGTGTGAATTGTGTCACCATATCAAAACAATTGATTACTCTCAGCCGCATCGCAAGGTGAGCAGTATATGAATTAGAGTGCTAGCACATACTTAACATAGTTATAAATTATACATGAAGTATGTATTTGAGATCTTTGTTACATTCACTTGTCCTGGGCACTGTCCTTGGGGAGAAGAAGAGCTAATCTCCATAGTACGGTGACGTAGGTGATATGAAGGCATTCCCAGAAGACGTTCCTCTTCTCGCTAAGGTGGAGATAAAGAGTTGCCACGGAGAAATTTCTATCGCTACGTGGCTTTATTCATCTCAGTTTGAGACGCCATCTTTCTTCTAAATTAGGTGAGAAGGACACTGGTGTGGATGTTCTTCCTACAAGCATCTACGTTAGTTAAGACTTCCACTGAAGTCATACGTCCGCTTTTCTCCGGTGGCCATTTCCTCTATCACCAGCAGTTATTACTCGTAGGGCCTTTCGATAGACAAGGCCTCCCGTTCACTCATTTCCTCCATTGGTCTGCAATAATTCCTGCTATGCTTTCATAGAGAACACATGTTTTAAATATTTTTCGCCACCCGTAACTAATTAAGGGAAACCTATTTCTCTTTGTGCCAGTATTTACTTTGATACAGACAACTTCATTCCTTCTTGTGATATTCGTTCCCGGTTTTTTCAAATACACTTCCTTTGCCAACTAAACATCTCCTAAATCTTGAGAAAGTTATGTTTTCTCTCCATTTCCGCGTCTTATTGAAAATTATATTCGAAAAGTTTATATTTTTCAGTCAACTTCGTGGCAATTTCATTACTTTTTTTCATTTGGGGAGAATGTCCGAGACTCTTTTGGAGTTATGACTCAGCTATCAAAAACGTGAATAATCTGGCTGCACATCGCACGTAGTCTAATGAGGCGTCGTAACTTGAGGATATTCCATTGTACGACAAACTAGTTTACTAATATATTTTATCTTTGTAGTAACGTATACAGCGTAACGAAAAAATAAATAAAGCATAATGATTGGAATTTTATATGTATTTAGAGATATACTATCAATATGTTTTTATCAAAAATTAAGCAAGAAGGGCATTTAGATCGAAATTTAAAGTGACATTCTTGATGACTAATTCATATACATTATTATTTTAACAATATTCCAGTAATATTGTCTACGTAAGTTAATTTATGGCTGGTTATTAATTCCGGAAAGAAATTACGGAATTACAAATGATAGCCCCAGCAGGGGCTTACATCGAAGGTGTGTATCAGATTAATTGCGACTTGCACTGGAAAGCTAATTTATAAATTTTAACTCGGAGTAGACATTCATTCTCTCATTCCGAGCATATCGAAGTCGTGGCATTTCGTACGGGACTCAGAACGGCTCACTATTAACGTTCTCGGCTCATTTTCAATGTGCCACACCTTATTTCCAACTCTTTGCAACCTTTTAAAATCCTTATCCTGTCTTTTGCGCACTGCTGATAAGAAATGTCCTTTTGATATTCCTCACCAACTGAAATTCCTGTTAAGTTCAATTGCGTAAAGTATTGTTAATAATTGACAATAAATCATAATTGCCTAAAGACTAAACAACGAATGATTGAAATTGAAGAATATAATACCGCAATGAAATAGTTCAAATAGGACGAACTGATATATAAGGCATGTTTTAACAATATGAAGAAATAGGAAGGAAAATGTTCAATAACTAATTGTAAAACTTTCGTATTTTAGAATAGAATGGTTGAAAAAAGGCATTTGAATCTTAAATACCTGCATAAAAATCTTGATATTCCATTTCTTTTGCATTCACTTGATGGTTTAATTTATGTACTACAATTAAATGAATTTGCAAAGAATTGGGATTATCGTTCCTGAAAATATTATGTTTTAAATAAAATGGAGTTTATGGGTACGCTGTCATTTCTGGGCATATTCTTTCACATATCCAAAAGCTTTAGACATGTATATAATTCATATTTATGCATGATATGTAGTGCATGTTTTTAGGGAATTCACCCCCTGCCACACACATTTATGGTCGCTTGCAGGGTATTATGCAGATGTAGATGAAGCTTAGAATATATTAGGTATCTTTACAGCATTTACTCGCATTTAGCGCTGATTTATAGTGTTCAATATAACTTTCGAGACGCAATTTTGAACCATTTATTAAATTGAAAAATCCACGTGGTCCTTTGCTTTTAATGTTTCTTTTTTTAAATAATGGAGGAAGAAACTTGGTTTTTCGTCAATAGATATCATTAAATCAGTCTGAGGAACGGAATTGGTACATGTAAATCTACGTGTTACCCTGCGAGCCATCACGAGGGTGTGTGGCAGTGGGTGAAGATCACCAAACATGAAGCATTGACATGCAACTAGGCCAGGATATGGAGAGACATCTTAGACAATAGGGTCGCATGCCCCTAGATGGTTAGCACAGTGTATCAGAGGGATGGTACTTAGTTTCTTCAACCATTGTGATGGCGCCTAACGACCAAGGTTAAGGAGTCTGAAGCGAGTCATTTGGGACAAGTTTCGTCACCTACAGATTATATCGCGCACTTGATAACGATAATGAGATCACCAGAGGAGAATACGTGACCACGCTCCCGTACATTTCGAAGGAAAACTCCTTATCTTAGGATATCTTGGCGAATATAAGTCACCACGTACGAACCTCTGCCACTTCTTGACTTGATCCGCTCAGAGGAAGGCGAAAATTGTCTCCTGTGTTTGGTGAGAAGAGAAAGACTGTGGCATCCCCATCTTTAAGTTTCGCAGACCATTGAATTCATTCCTGAAGTCGTGTGTTCGCTTATCAGGTGAGTAAATTCATATTTAACATCATTTTTAACTTTTGTAGGCATTCGCATTCTAAAGTACCCTCTTCATAAATTTCGCCCAGTTGTGTATAGGGCTACATATTATGCTCTCGGAAATAACTTATGCTTAATCTAAGTTTCCAATTGCCGAAATGTATTCAAGAAAGCTTCACGCTACCAGTTATTCTGTAAATCTCCTGCCAATCGTGTTCTTCACTCGAAATGTTTTCCAGTATTCCACTTTAAGGATCTATTTCTTATGTGAGCGTCTCAACATAGTGTTTCCGAACCTTCTTGTTACATCATTTTCTATTTTCAATCAGTATCGAGGTCGTAATCGTTCCTGTCGGGCAACGCAAAATTGAATCTAATATCGGGAATTTTTATTTATAGAGTGAGACATAACTTTCACCTTCAAAACTTGATAAAACGATGCAACTACGGGAAAATTTGTTGAGGGAAATTGACCCCGACACGTACTATCATTTAAATTTGGATATTTACAAGCATTAGATGCACACAAATTGCGATTCTAGCACAGAAATGCCAACGTTAAATATATTAAACTTTTGTAAAATAAATGACATCTTTCTAACATCCACTTATCGATGCGGCTCGCTCTATGGGGAGAAAAACGGCTTATCTCCATCGTCACCCGTCTTCGGAGATAAGAACGCATTCCCAAAAGGTTTTCCTCTCCTTGTAGCGAAGGTGTGGCCACGGACTTACTTTTACCACTTGGTGACTGTATTCACTTACAGTAAGGCATAACCTCTCTTCTCCATTAGGTGAGAAGTACACTGGTGTGGACATCCATCTCTAAGTAACCTTCGCAGCATACTTCGAGATCAACCCTGAGACGAGTTTTAACTCTTCAGGTGAGTTTTTCTCTAATTGTCTATTTTTACAATAATGACATTGACTTCGTAGTCTCATATCTACATTTTTGTTTTATCACATACAGGAATACATAACATTCAATACATTACACTGCATGCTTTATTTGCTAAACTTTATTGACAATGTAGCGACATTGAAATAACACTTAAAAATATGGAATTCTATGTAGCTTCTAATGTGAAAACAACGCAAAGGACAAATCAGTAAGGTAGAGGAAGAGATCATTTTCCTATAAACCTTTGGTCAGGAGCCTTTTCCATGCTTATATTGCTCATGATGGATATTTTACAGTGATGTTGGGCTAATCCGAAAAATAATGCCGATGTTAAAGGCTCGATCTCCAGAGATCAAATTTTTTATTGCTTTTTAAAATAATATCAACGTAGACGAGGATAAACTACTTTTTTAAATAATATTTGAGTCAAATTTGAAAAAGCTGTGGCTTATTTTTTCACAGTTTTGGTGTTTTATGAAAGCCAACGCAATTTAAAAAATGAACTCGTACCTAACGTCCACTTACAGTGTTCGATCGAGCAATCGATATGTGATTTTAAACCGATTATTGTCAATACAAAATCACGTCACCAATACAGTATTGCATTGAATATACTTTAATTTTAATAAATGCATGAAAAAATTTGATTCTGGTACAATTGTCTTTACTTCAGTTAGGTAAGCAGAAATGGTAGAGGTTTACCTTACTCTATGAGAGGTGGATAAAAATCACGGTAAATTGTGGTTGAAGAGTGTCCTTATAACACTTTTTGGCACTTACATATTGAATCGTGTACTTCATAACGATAGCGACAAGGCGAGAGATGAACTCGTCACCATGTTCCAGCATTTCGTGAAATTGTTGTCTTAGAATATCTTGGCAAATAGAATTCACGTAGGAACCTCTGTCCCTTCTTCACTTTATCCGTCGAGAGTAAGACGTTGCTTCCTTCACTATTTAGTGAGAGTAGCAAGGCTGTGGACTAGCCTTTCTTTGAGTATCGAAGAATGCTGAGATCATCCTTGAAGTCGAGCGTTCGGGTTTCGTGCCAATGAACTTTGCAGATACTTCATTTTCTGTCACAATAATTATACGTGGACAGTCTCCTATTCACAGCTTACGATCAGTGGTAGCCAGGATTAATATTATGCCGTAATACATAACGCTTTCTCTTAGTTTTCAATTCTTGCAATACACTGACAATGCATTCATTCTTACAGTAATTCATTAAGTTGCATTATTCTCGTCTTCAAAATGTGATATATCTTCCCTCTATTCCCCCTCTTTTGGTTCTATATCCTTTGGTGGATTATAACACAGTATCCCAGAAAATAATCTTTATCACTTTCTCACGTTATCATTCCTCATTAGTAAATATATCAATATGCCTTTATCATTTATTGGTTTTCTCTGTCGTTATATCTCCTATTCCCTAGCGAAATATAACCTTAATCTTTGAAATATTTCAAATTGACTTAAGACGCCTGGGAAGATGTGATAAAAGCAATTGAGTCAGATGTGCATTTTGCATCCTAATTTTGCGTGCTTTTAGTGATCACAGATAAAATAAATTTCAGAATCATGAATTCCTCCGTAGTGCGTTCATGTGCTCAGGTCAATCTCATTCATAAACCCTAGCGATTAAACTTTAAAAATGGTCCTTTTCGTCCCTGTCATAAATAAAATTATACCATCGAATGGAGCAGATGTGATGTACATGTATAAAATTGTGATACTTGCATGGTCTGGGCAAAGTTATAAACTAAATTTGGATGAAAAAATCGAGACATTAGCAAATTGCACATACTGAAGACACGCTCCTTGGGGGAGATGAACGGCTTCTTATCTCCATCGTCACTAAACATCGGAGATAGGAAGGCATGCTTGGTGATATTCACCCCATGCCACTCACCCTCGTGGTGGCTGGCCGGCTACTGCGTTGATGTAGATGATAAGTTGAATTAAGACCAGTTTTGGTAAATGAAATGTTTCAAAAATGGGATGCTGGAGCATCAGGTAGCACGCTGTAAGTAGATTCCTTGGGAGGAAAAAGTGTCAGAGGCGCAACTTACATCATTTCTTTTTCTGTCACTTTTCCTGATGACGCACGAATTCGCAGAAAAACATTAAAGAGGTTCCGCTATTGACTCGCTTCGTAAAAATCCCTTAAAAGTGGTATGTGTTATTTAATGTATAAATGCCGATTCAGAGAAACACCTATATGGAAATTCATATATAGTGTGATAACGCATACACACTAACTGTATGAGTATGCTTATGCTAATTATATAGGGCGTTATAGTTGCATTCTATTTCTATTATATCTTATCTTGGATTTCTATTATATATATTATTATATATATATTATATATTCTATTCTATTATATTTATTATCTCTTTTAACTCAATACGACCTCGGAACATGGCTGACGTGTTGTTGCCACGTTTAATTTCCAAAGTGAAAACACATGCTCATTCTTGCTATTACGCATTCTAATTTAGGTTAAATATTTTATCTTAGATTTGAGATATTCCCTTGCCAATACAGATATTAGTTTTTAAATTGATTCATAATGATATTTTTGAAAAATTATGGGCATGAATGACTCTGCTATTACTGCTAATTATTGGAAGCACTGGTGTTAAGTACGCCCAGTCAAATACCAATGAAATATTTAAATTACATAAAAAATATAAGAATGACCTTGGTAAGGTATATTCCCAAATTAAGAGTAATAAAATTGGGCTCGGAAGCACGTTACTTCAAAAGTACCGTTGCCAATTATAACAACATACTGTAGCGCCACTTTCATGTAACTGAGGCTTTTCTGTTTTTTTTCGAGCAAACATTTGTTCATATCAATTAAACAATTGTAATAAGAGCAGTACTTTTTTAAAAAGGCTAAATTCTACATAAAATTGTTTCTCTTATATTAGTTTTTCGTCATAACGTCATTTCTCTTTGCATTAATAATTTTCAAATTCTATTGCACCACCCATGTTCTGCCGTATAACCATGTATAAAATTCCTGATTTTCGAAGTCTTTGTTCTTCAAATATGTGATGGAAATGCCTCATTATTTTTTTGCCAATCGATAGAAGGGCCAAAAAATGATATGTCCTGAAATTCTCACAAAAATGACTTCCACTTCATAATTCGGTGGATAGCCTCCTGAACAATATGAGTACTTCCGTAATAAATTCCTGCATTGCAGTCAGCCACTGCCACTAACCCTAGCGATGCTTGCCAGGATTCAATGCAGATGTTGATGACTGGCGATTATTTCACCGAACGACAAAAGTCGAACTGCAAATGCAGACGAGAGAGTCTTATACACATTTCAAAGACTCCGAAGACATGGGATCACTTCTTGGGAAGGAGGTCGCCTTATCTCCACCGTAAAAAGAATTCGGAGATAAGACTTACACATGAAGTTCACAAGCATCCATTCTCGTGTGAAGGTGGGGATTCTTTAAGAAATCCAATTCGGAGAAAGAGGAGATTCGGACACTTCCTTACACTATACACTCCTAGTAATACTTTATTTTTCTTTGTTTTAGGTAAGAAGAACAAAAGTGTAGACTTCTGCCTTGCAGTCATCGCTGATTCCTGAGACCATACCTGTAATTCCTGCATTCCTTTTACCTGTGAGTGACCTTATATTTACTAACTGTTTGAAATAATAATTCGGGTATAAAAGTATTTTACTGTCATGATTGTGCCCTATGACAATTAAGAATAAATAATATTCGATCAGAAATAACTTGTTCGTAGGTTTCGTCACCACGCCCACAATATATTCAGTTGCGAATTCATCTGTGTATAGGTCATGTTGTTTTCTGCGAGATCCTCATTTTCTCCCCGTGATATTGCTTCCCGTTTCCATTTTTCAAAGCCTATAGTGCCACCTACGTATGTGATGGATTTTATTTCTGTGGCGAAAGGTGACACGGGACGATACACAGTCTCTTCCCATGACATAAAATAATACATGTATATATAATTTGCGAAGTGTCCGTCTGTCTGTCCGTCCGTCCGTCACCCTCTCTATCTTGCAAACGGTTCGTCTTAGAGGGATGCCGTAAACTGCATTGTGTTTCTAGCCCTCTGAAAGGCCCGGGATTTCCGTTTTTGTCGGGTATCGGGTTCGATTCCTGGCGCCAATAATGTGTTTACTCAGGTTTATTTTGATTTTTTTCAATTTATGAAAGTACAAGGGTTTTTTCTTTCGCTCAGTATAATACTTAAATGTTAATCAATTTCTTTCATTCTTTTTGTATTTAACAAAAAAAATGTTTATACGTTCTTATTAACTTTCTCTTAATTTTGTAATTTACGGTCAAAGTTACTGTTTTTTTTTCGGTTATTTTCCGAGAGTTGCTAAGGCCTTTGCCATTGTCGTCTCCGAAATCCTGTAGGGTAATCACGTAACTCATAACGTCCCCATTTCGACGTTACAGAACGCCAGTTGAGAACCTCTGCGCCCGTCGCGATTACGTATCGGATGTTTTCACTTCGCCGTCGCTGCATAACGTCCGTCGTGAAGTGCAACGCCCGGAGCGATCACGGAACCGCAAGAGACGCTGTAGAACGTCAAAACCGGGGCGCTCCATAACATCCGTTCTAAAGTCGGTCTTTCATTGCGCTCTCATAACACGAATTAATATTTGTATACGAATTTAATCATGTTGAGGAGAAGGAGATTATTGCAACTGGCGGAAATGGAATACAGAATAAGGAGGCGGATGATTTTGGAAAGGAGAAGGCTGAGGGATGTTGAAAATCCCTTTGAATTACCCGATAGGGAATTCGTTAAATTGTTTCGGCTGTCCAAAGAAGTCACGGCTTTCATTTGTGCAGCCTTAAGGCCAGTGTTGGAGAAGAGAAGATCTTCGGGATTAACCGTTCGCCATCAGGTTAGTAATTTTTTTCTTTAAGTTCGTACCATTGTGTATTTGTCAGAAGAACGTTCTGTCAATGGGTATAATCCCCAAGTTCTTCAATGCTTGTCACTAACTGCAGTTTAAAATTATATTGAATGATGTATTGAATTCATACGGATTATAAAATTGTTGGTTGGGAGATTCTGAAAAGAAAATATCCCCAATGAGTGTGTTTCATACCTCCGTCGTTTGTAGTATTTTAACTTCAAATGTGCTTATATTTTTCGTTTTAACGTACCTATTTAAAGAATCATAAAGAATATCAATTTACATGAGGCCCTGTTACCAAAAGCTTATTAAATGCAAGATTTTTTCTACAGTATTTCACATAAAACATATTGAAACTTCTTGTTGAGGTAGCCAATCAATTAACAGTAATACTATTTTAGTTGGATTGTATAATTCTCGTGGGCATTTCTGTTGGGTGTAAGGGAACTCAATATGTTAGAAAGAGTTGGGCACTGAAAAACATGTTATGGATGAATAATGTAGAATCATATTTACCACCTAAAATATCAGTATGATTAGTTTTCCATAATTCGCATATGTGATTCATATCAATGTGATTTCATTACTTTGCAAATGAAAACTTCCAACGAATTCATTGAGTGTTTCTCATTTTTTCTGTCACTCACTACCATGAATATTAATGCAGGTGTTGGTGGCCCTACGCTTCTATGCAAGTGGTGGGTACCAGCGTGGCGTGGGCCAAGATATCTTTACCTCCATGAGCCAGGCATCTGTGAGTAACTGTGTGCAGCGTGTTACAGATGCCATTTGCAGGAATCTACAGGATCAGTGGATCAGATTTCCCAGCAGTAATCGGGAAAGGACCCAAATAGAACAAAGGTTGTGCATTAATGCAATAAAATTTCTTCCAAAGGCTTGACCTTGAAGCATTTAACTTATGAGCATGTCATTTTTCAGTTTTCGCAATGTGGTCCGATTCCCAGGAGTGATTGGGGCTATAGACTGCACCCATATCGCCATAGTTACTCCCTTTGAGAATGAGGAAGGTTATAAAAACCACAAGGGTTTTTATTCCCTCAATGTGCAGATGGTAATACTCTGTCATTTGCCCTTAATGTTATGTATAGGTAAATATAACCTTCATCTCATCAGCACTTATTTGATTTATTTCTAGGTATGTGATAATGCCATGAAAATTATGAATGTGCGAGCATACCCAGGGGCAGTGCATGATCAATTCATTTGGAATTACTGTCCAGTGAAGAGGATAATGAAGACAGCCCATGATGAAAGGCAGGGGAGATTTTATTTGCTAGGCAAGTTGTGTGTATGCCTTACATTTATCATAAGAATGGTGTTAATATCGCTTGAATGCCACCCATGACAAAATATGCAATTACTTTGTTTTATAGGAGATTCAGGGTATGCTTTGGAACCTTGGCTTCTCACTCCCTTGCCCCATGCTGAAGCTGGCACGCCTGAGTACAGATACTCACAGGCCCATTGCCGTACGAGGAGTGTGGTGGAGAGGCTCTTTGGAGTGTTAAAGGGACGATAGAGATGCCTCTTAAGGGACAGGGTATTACATTACCAACCACAAAGGGCTGCAAAAATTGTTATTGCATGTGCAGTGTTGCACAACATCACATTACACCACCAGTGAGATAATATTCTTAATGGTTATGCATTAATTAATGAAGGCACTTGTGAATGTTTCACTAAAGTGATGAATAACAATAACCTTTGTTCATCTTCAGATTGCCCCTCCCTGAGATTGAGTTCCACGCTGAGGATAACCCCATCAATCACATTGGACATGGTGAAAGGCTAGCTGTTGCTCGCCGTTACCAGGGAGAAATAATTGAAAATTATTTCACTTAATTGAGATTTGCTGCCATTTCTTAAATCATATTTTTACAACTCGATTCAATGAGAAAACATTCCTTATGAAATAAACAGATATGCATGGAAAATCAATCCCCTCCTTTGAAACAGCTGAACGGTCATATTTGTCATTCATGAGAACTGCAGTGAATAGCACCTCATATTTGAACAACATTATTTACAAAGCTAAGCATAAGTGTCACATTAGATTAGAAGAAATTATTTATTTTTTGGTATGAAATTCCTAATTTTTTTGCATTTTCCACTTCAGGTGCATTTCAATTAAATATTATACATAGTTCATAACTTTAATTCATGTAACTTTATTTTTTCAATATAAATGTCATTAAATAAATATGAAAGTAATAAATTAAAAAAATAACTTTTGAAAAAGAAAACGTTGCATCTCCAAAGCATAAACAGTTATTATAAAATAATTAATAAATATAACTGATATATATATAAATTTAAAAAAAATCACATCCACTGCTACCCTCAGCAGCGCCGCTAACTCTTGCTGGACCTTTGCTTCAGATAAGTGGTAGCAACAACAGTCTTCAATGTAACATAAAAAATTAACGTAACTGATAAAAAAAATCACATCTTCTGTTCTACTGCCACCCTCAGCAGTGCCACTATCTGTTGCTGACATGCAGCGATTTCCTTCACGGAACTCGCAATGCTCTGCGGATATGAAAAAGAAAAGTATGATAAGAATTTTCTTCCAAATTCATTATATTTTATGTACCTTCAATTGCATTGACATGCATGCTATATTTGTAATGCGTTAAAGAATATTTTAATAAACCAGTCATTGGTCTTATTTTGTTAGCTTGCTAATTTTTTTGTGGATGAAATTGCTCACACAGACCTCCAAGGCCAACACCGTCCTCTGGTCCACTGAGTCAATTTTCTCCCTTAAGTCCTCGAGGTCTCCCATTACACCTTTTGGCCTTTTACTTTTCAGCGACGAATGAGCTGGAACGAATTTAAAAAATCTCAATATGCCCTTTTCTGAACTGAATTGTAATTAAAGACAGTAGAAACAACTTACCCTGGGGATTATTTGCAGGCGAGGTGGTCCCTGAAAGAGAATAGTGCAATATTTATCAATAGTTTCTGAGCTCTTATTAATCCATTGTTATCAAACAGTTATTACCTTCTAGGTTTAAGGAGGGCTCATCACAAATCTCCACTGAACCTTCAGTACATTCCACAACCACCTGCCAGATATGATAATTGGATGGGGTTATTGAGGGAACTTGAGCTTATAACACATTATCATTTGAAATGAATAATAATAAACTTCAACCTACCTCCATATTGTCTAAAAAAATGGAGCATTCAGATTCATCCTCGCACACATTCTCTACTGCCACTGGTTGCAACCCATGGGTGTCAATCAGAGGCACAGAGGTCTTAACTCCTATTAGGGAAATCACCTTCTCCTCCAAGTCGTTAAGGGGTGGTGTTGGGCCCTAGGAATGAAAATGCATGTCTCATTGAAGTGGTGACAAAACGCAGACCTTTCTTTGGAATTAAAGTAATGTTTGTCAGAGTGTAAACTAATTGAATATACATACTGTAACGTTTCCCGTTGTTGCCCTCTCTGAGTGGATCCGAGCCATTTTTGCTCTCACTCTTCCCCTTATATCTTTCCAAGCCTGATTAAAATATTCTTAAGTTACTTGGGATAACAGTTCCAGAGATAATAATTTTTACACGTGAAATGTTAACCTACCTTCTTCCATTGTTCTACAGTTTTAGGTGGGCCATGGTCATTGAGGAGGTCGCGTAAGGTGTTCCATTTTTTCTCCAATGCCACCTTTCCACTGGGGCCGTCAAACTTACTCAGGGCAAAATTTTTGTGCCCACACATATAGTTTATTAGCACTGTCGTTTGCCCCAGATTAATTTTCTGGCTCCGTTTTCGATGCTGTAACCTAAGTAAATAATGTCATGTCTCCAGCCAATGTGATGGTAACGAAACGACTCGGAATTATAAACCTTAGCATTAACAGTATGAGTATATATTAATAAATATATATATATTACATGGGATATTAGCATGTGCTAAATTCCAGGCAAGCAAATATGCGTTAATTTCCTTTGAAGTAAGCCAGCATAAAAATATCGGCAACTATGTCAAATAAATATAAATGCAATATAACACTGAAATCAGCATAATCTCGTCACTTAATTCATCGCAGTCAGGTACGAGAGCTGTGATCACTGGCAGCTCCCGTAGATACTGGCATGGATCCGGCGAGTATAGCCTTTATCTAAATAATATTCAGCTAAACATACATATGACAATCACACAGCAATAAAAACTGCAAATAACACTAATTAGCAACACATACTCAATCGCACTACCGTCAATCCCTTCCATTTCTGCCTACGCCGAGGGAAATATCCGCATGCAACTTACAGAACTTTCCCGCCTCTGAAGTAGCGCAACAATCCCCAAGAAATAAGTGAAAATGCAATAATCCTCATTATTGTCTCGCTACAGCGGGATTTATGTGTTTCAAGGTTTAACATGATTTGGTTGCAAAGGCTGAAAATATTATTTTTACAGACTTTTCAACGGTGAATAAACTAATTCACTGGAAAATGTTTAGCAGGCATTAGATGCACGTCATTTTCCTCCTCTTGGAAAATATCATGTTGCATCACCATTTTACCATAACATACGCCATCAAAATCACTAAGTCAAAATTCAGAAGTCCACCATTTATTTATTATCATGCATTCATCAATCATCAAAACATTCTCCAACGTCGAAATTCCTTCTGCTTCGTCTGCTAGCGAGAGTCGATCACGTGATTGCTTCCTAGCATTCACATTGGACGGAAATATTCGTGCAGGGAACGGGCGGGACGGAACACAATGCAATTGAAACGCGAGCATATATTTCTCATACTATCGGTAGCGCCTCGATTTCGCCGACGTTGAGAACTTCGCCTAGAGATACGTAATCGCCAGGGGCGAAGTTTTTGGACGTTCCAGAGCGCGGCGTTATGAAGCACGGGATTTTACGTGATTACCCTCCTGAATTCTTATACAGTGCGTCGTATGCCGTGAATTGCATTGTGCATTTCGCAAGGATAATGGAAGGTGTTAATGGAGGTTTCTGCCACCTATTCATGAGGCATGGTCGGCCATTTCTTACTGTACAGGCACACATGCTGACTACTAGCGCTACTCGGGGATATAGTGGGCTTGAATTGGGTAAGTTGAGGTGTATTTAAACATGTGTTTCTGATTTATCTACTGGTTTGTGCATTTCCGCCGACCTGAGACATGAAGGACAAATATGATTCTCTTTCGAAAACGTCGTTTGAGATTTGACATATTTTAATGATGACATGAGCAGTTAGATTTTTAAAAAATTGCATTATAAGTACGCGTAAATAGGGAATTTAAATGCATGTAAAGGTACGACAAGTATGTACTTTAAATAGGTTAATTTTGTACCATCTTTTGGGAAAAATTCCAATCCCAATGGAAACAAACGCATCATTGCGAATCTATGGGATGTTCATGGACGCTAACTCAATGATTCATAAATAGTTCATTTTAATGAGACGCCGTAAACTGCATTGTACCTTTCGTGAGGATAAAGGAAGATATTGGAGGCATGCTAAGCAATTTGTGGAACAAGGTAAATAATTTTCTGCACAAGCATACTGGATCACTGCTAACGTTACTTACGGATTATGTAGGTTTGCAATCGTTAAAAGAAAGAGTATTTAAAGGAATAATTCAATGGAGTTGAAGTTATAAATGTTTTTTACATTACTTTCCTAGTTTACCTATTTGAACCTACCTGTGACAAGCGGAAAACAGACGTCATGCTTTTGAAAGGGTCGTAGTTTGAAATTAATAAACGCGGTGAGAAACTCGAAAGAATAATCAAATATAAGAATAGTAGGTTGAAAGACAGAATGTTATAAGAATGTGGGTGGAAAAGGGAAATTCAGATAATCGTAGAGAAATGACAGGTATGCAGTGAAATAGGTAAAGTGTGTACCAGCTTTTACGATTATACCTCCAATGCAAATTGAACAAATGGCATTGCCACGTGTCCGTAGGAAGTTCATTGACGCCATTGCAATGAAGTCAGGTGGTTAATACTCGAGTAATTTACGTGAAAGTTCAGAGAAAAAATATTATTTTTTGCCAAGAAGATGGCTCCCCCTCTTCGGGAATACCCCGTTCCAGCCTGAAAGGTTCGGAAAATTATAACCACTAGCGGAAGGATCCCGTTGAAATTCAACGGGTGTGAGAAAAGTAAAATGTATGCATAATAATAAGATTGTAACATTTATTGAAAAGGACGAATCCCAACTTTGAATATGGAGCTATATTTCACTCCAGAACGAAATATATCACCAAGAAAATTAAATACTATCAAAATTCAAACCATAACCTTTACATAAAACGGGAATACTGTTCCAATTTTCCTAGCTGAAGGTGCCCATTGATATTCAGCTTGAGGGATAAATATTATAATTACTTATCGTATTTGGGCATTTTCACATTTTTCATGAAGGGACGGAAGAAAATTTGTTTTACGAAGTTGGGTATGGCTCCAAGTCAGTACCGGAACCATAATTATTATTTAAACCATTGTAAGTTTATCATAACTGCCAGGATTCAAATTGGGCCTTATTATAAAAATACATAGGTGTCGTACCTTTACGTATAGTTAAGTTCCCTAATTACGCGTACCTATAATACAAATAATGTTTTACGTCGATTCTCAAGTTTTTGTTAAACTATCTCAAATCTCAAAATACTTCAATCCGCGACATTTTTGAAGAAGTTATATAGCAGCCTTTTATGAATCAAGTCGTTGAAAATGCACAAACTCCTAAAAAAATTAAAAAAAAACTTGTAAATACTTCTAAATATAGCGAATTCAAACCTACTAAATCTATGAATAGCGCTATCAATCAGCACGGATGTATGTGCAGAAACAAATGGCCGACCACGCCTCATGAATAAGCGGAAAAAACCTCCTTTATCATCTTCCATTATCCTCTTGTACAACGCAATGCAAATCACGGCATAAGACGCACTGTATAAGTATCCACGTTTTCGGAAACGACAATGGAAAAGGCCTTAGCAACGCTCGGAAAATGCCCGAAAAAAATAGTAACTTTCAACGTAAATTACATTATTTAAAGAAATTTCGAGTATAAATCAGTTGAGAGAATTAGAGGGTTAACATCTTTCCCCATTAAATACAAGAAGAATGAAAGAAATCGATTAACATTTAGTAATTTTACTGAGCGAAAGAAAAAACCCTTGCACTTTCATAAATGGAAAAAGTCCATTTAAACCAATGTAAACACATTATTGGCGCCAGGAATCTAACCGTTTTATTCTTTCGCTTGGTAAAATTATTGCATGTCAATTTTTCTTCCATTTTTCTGTGTTTATTGAGAAAATGTTTGAACTTTCTTATTCTTTCAACCTATTTACACTTTGTTTTCGAGGTTTCTGTAAATTTATTAATTTACGTTCAAAGTTACTGTTTTTTTCGGTCCTTTTCCGAGCGTTGCTAAGGCCTTTTCCATTGTCGTTCCCGAAATAGCGGATGCTTATAAACAGTGTGTCCTATGCCGTGATTTGCATTGTGATTTTCACGAGGATGAATGGAAGATGTTAAAGGAATTGTACGCAGTTATTTCGTGAGGCGTGGTCGGCCATTTCTTCCTGCACATGAATTCGTGCTGACTGCTAGCGCTACTCTTAGATTTATTAAGGTTCCATTCCATAAAATGAGAATTGTTTAAATATTTATTTTAACGGGTTAGTGCAATTACACCGACCTGAGACAAGAAGGGCAAATATGGAACTCATTTCTTCATTTGCTAACTAAGTAATAGTTTTTTTTTGTTATTAAGGTCAAGTGTAATTTTTTTTAGTTGTCGTTTGCATTTTCGTGTTGTACTCACATCTGCGCTTCACCGCGTTGCTACCTTCATTTTTTTTTAATTTGTCGCATATTTGTTATATTGTCAATTCATGATTAATTATATTTATACTCACGTGTTGGTTGTAAACATGAAAAATTGTTGTTATTTATGTCAAAAGAAATTAATTTAATAAATATAACTCTCGCAATTGTGATGAGTTGACACACATTCTTATTAAGCTGAAGTACCAACATTTGATTTTCAGCTCCGACAGCATTAGATCTCTGTCTCCGATCGTAGCTGTCTTCTAGATCTGAAACGAGGCCATCCCGTCGTGTCACCGTCAGCAATCGTCAGCAAGGAAACAACATTGAAGGTGACCTCATCCTGTAGCCATGGCAACCAGTGTTGTGAACGACGTTTTCGGCAAGGAAGAGCTTCTCTTCGCCGCCGTAGTCAATGGGACCCTCGAGCAATATCAGGACCTTCTAAACTCCTTGGGAGACGTTGATGTGAGGGGAGTGAGGCAAAGAACACTTCTTTACGTCGCGGTGGGGTTGGGGAAGGTCGACTGGGTTGAGGGATTGCTGGAAAAGGGTGCGAACCCTGGACTGAGGGACGTAGAAGGGGTTAGCGTGAGTGAGCTGGCCAAGGGTATGGGGGAGAAGTACCGTGAGAACAAAGACCGCCTGTTAATTAGCAAATTGGTTCGTCTGGTGATGAAAGCAAGGGACAGTGTGGCACAAGGAGGCTGTAATACTACATCTACAAGTCAGGATGCAGGAATGGAGGCCATGGGACAGGAAACGATATCTGATTTGTCACGGAAGATGGAATCAATTTGCGAGTCGATGAGTGACATCCAGCGTAGAATAGCGACAATTGATACACGTTTGAGTCAAGAAATTATGACCAATCGCAATTTAATTAATGCAGAAATTACGACCAATCGCGATTTAATTAATGACGTTAAAACAGAAATGGCGACTATTAATACAAATGCGATGCAAGAAATGTTGACCATTCGCAATTTAGTTAATGCAGAAGTTACGACCAATCGCGGTTTAATTAATGACGTCAAAAATGAAATGGCGACAGTTAGTACCCAAAGGGAAGAAATCGCAGCCATCCGCATTTCAGTCGATGACGTCAAAACAGGAATTACGACTATTAATACCGATATGGTGCAAGAAATGTCGACGATTCGCAATTCTATTGATGACGTCAGAGCTGGATTGGCGGCCCGTGATGTGCTTTTGTCCGCACTCGAGACCTCCGTGACGTCACTGGCGAATAGGGAGAGGCCTGTAGGAATGACACGTGAGAGTTCGACTGTCGATGAGGAAGTATTGCCGTTGACTCCTCGAACGGAAGAAGACATAAGGAGAGAATGCGTGGAGGCGATGATGCGAAAGACTAACATCTTGAGGAGTGATGAAGGGAAAGTAACAAAGGCGAGGGGATTGTACGAGAAACTGTATTCTAGAGGAGATGAGACGGCTTGCCTGATTAAATTCCTCAAAGGCCATGACGACGTGTCCATTGAGATCGATTTCTACTCAGATGATATCGGAAGAATGAAATCGAGAGTAAGAGACCACGACGGAGTGGAGAGGGATGGCAGTGGTTATCGCTATTTCGCCGACTTCGAAGAGAAGAAAGTGTACCTGGGAGGAGGATGTGGAGATGATAACTGGACCATTGGTTGGTTAGCAGGTGCACTGGCGCAGATGTCAGTGTGTCTGGCTTTCAACAACGGAGGGAGGCCGTACGCGGCGGGAGATGACGTCACGGAGCGACAGATGAAGAACGCGTTAAAGGAGGCGGAGGAGAAGAGGAGGAGGAATAGAGATGGATTAGAGTGGTTTATTCAAGATGCATTGGTTAAGGAGACTCAGCGCGAGAAGGAAGTGTATTTAACATCAGCTGTTCCTCACATTATCGCTGAAGATGGCTCGACGGGTGGAACGTCTTATCTGCAGCGACGATTTCCTCTTCTGCTGGAGTTGTTCCGTGACAGCGTGATGCCGGCACTGCTCTCCAAGGCACAGGTATGTGTTTCCATGACGACGCCACTCGAATACGCACCCGTCGCCTATTATTTTTAAACATAGCTTCAATTGTTTAATTTAAATTATGGTTTAATTATTAAATTTTCACTTTGTGGCAAGTAGAGTAAAATAGGGGCTTCTAGTTCAGTAAAAATAGGGGCTTCTAGTAGAGTAAAATAGAGGCTTTTGGAACAGTTTATCTATAAGTACGCTTCATTATGGGAGCCAACACAAAGGGAGTGTGGCAGGGGGTCAATATCACGAAACATGCGCAAATCACATGACACTAATTGCTTTAATGCTATTACTAAAAGAACATTGTTAGATCGCGTTCGTACTCCGGTGTTTTCAATAATTAATTTGTTTATGTTTCTTGTATTTATATTTTCCAAATAAGCACATTATTCTGAATATAATATTTTATGTATTTACATTATTTGTTCCGAGGCAGTTAATATTAAACATTTTACGCTTACTCCCTTGATGTAATATAATAGCCGTAGTGATAGGTAAATGGTTGCCTACCGTAATTTAAACTGGACCGGTTTCTGATAAATTTAATGGATGTCATGTACCTACCCAAGAATACTTTCATTTACTACATATTATTGGTGAAAGATTAGTGTCATGGCCTCATAGGCCATGTTAACTGGAGTGCAGTCAATTTGAAACCCTTAGCAACCTTCGATGCAGCAACAATACCCTAACAATAGAGCCGGGTTATAAAGCCGGTTATACATGGTTCTGTAAGTTTAAAACTACTTAGATCATAGATACATCAACAGGTAGAAACCGAAAGTAGAAACTGAAATTGTAAAAATAAATTTTGAAAACATCGCTCGTTACCTATATCCTCCATTCTATAATGTCGCGGATAAGGGTAGAAGTGTATATATTTTAAAATCCCCTTTCTCTTTAGACTTTGCGGAAATATGGGGAATAAATATTTGGTCATAGTTCCACTTTTCTGAAAAAAAAACATTCATCTGAACTATTACAAATTGAGCTTAATATCGGTCGTCATGTGGCTTCTTCGTCTCTAAAGCAGACGACAGTGCTATGGCGTATCTTGACCTTCATACGGAATTTAGTCCACTTTGTTTCACTGTCACATTTACTCTAAATATACTAATTGTTCTTTATTAAATACCATGTTTAAATACCAAAATGTTAAACCACGCCTAGTATATAGTGATAGGCGTATATATTGACCTTTTGCCGAGTTCGTACACGACGAAAGATAAAAATCTCGAAAAATACTTTGATGCTAGACTTTAGGATCCAAAATTTCCCACCATGTTTGTGACCCTTAACAAAATTGATTTATTCATTAGTTGGGAATTAATCTTGTTTTATCTCAAAAATGCAGGCAAATATGTTTGAATCTTTCATCATGTATATCAGTGATAAGCAGTCAACTTTCTTTCACGAATAATACCATCGCTATTAATAATTAATAATTCGCTATTCTAACAGATTTTTCCACTTTCGCAGCTACTTACAATTTTTGCTTAACAGTGTTGTCAAGTATTCATTTCTATGCATGAAACGTGGATCGTACAGAGCTGATTTCAAACAGTGATATTATAATATCACTGTCTGAATTCAGCTCTTATATGCTGTTGAACGGATAGTAGGTATAATTATATGCTTTCATTCTAATGTTCAGGATCAGTAATAAGTTTCTATGTATAGATGAAGACAAATTTCCGCCTTCTCTTCATTGGGTTCCACATAAGGTGACCATAGTCATTGAAATGATGATGTAATTGTCATCTTTCCTCTTTTTCAGCCCCACTAATTACAGAAATGACTTGTTAAGGGTACAAATAACTTTTCACTTATAATAGGCATCTTAATATTACACTTGATAGAGATTAATAAGATAAACTTCTATAGAGGGCAATCCATCGTCTGAATGGCAGATCTTCGATATGGCAGATGTGACAGAAAAAAACCAAAAGTGTGTCTTATGCGATGTTCCGAATAAAATATGAACTATATGCTCAAAAAAACTCAATACGCAGAAGAATAATATTAATGATCCCCTTCGATCAAATTGAAAGCTTCGCCATATTGGCTGAATTTGTTGTTGTTGACTTATGCTTACTGTTGTTATATCTTATTTCGTTTATAACATTGCGTAATTCCTATAATTATGTCGAAGGAATAGGCATGGAAGTTCTTCCTAATGCCAAACTGTGCCAACAACCTTGCTTTAATTCGTCATTTTCATTATAAGTCACGGACTCTCTCGCCAATAGAGGAAGATTCAAATTCCCACCTTAGCGTTCACCATCCAGGGGGAGTTCAGCAGCTGAGATGTAGTGGAAAGTTCGCTATCGCTCAGTGAGCGCTACTCCCCCTGGATGCACCCAATGGCAACCCTCATGCACAGTCATTTGTTTAATGTGTCCTCAATATATACAAATAAGATTTATGTTCAGTTCCATTGTACAATTAATAATCATTTTCATTCGTTAATTGCAGGTATGACCTCTATCATCCTCACTGAAGCAGCGTATGATGGCATCGGCAGGTTTTCTCCAATGAATGCAGGAGACTTTGTGATGATCGGAGTTGTAGAGTGTAGCTATCCTGCTTCTGCGTGGATGAATGGTTTTTTTCATCCATCTGTGACCGCCGTGATTTTTTTATGGTTCTTGTTAAACGATATTAGTGCATTCTTCTGTAATAGAAAGAAGATATTTTCCCTTAGACTTAATTTTTATTTTTTTATTCTTTTCATTAGCATTGAAAAAGTTTTCCACAATATTTGTCTTTGTTTTGAATCCATGCCTGATGGCATGGAACTTTTTTTGGGGGTGTATCTAAAATTGACTACTTCCTTGGCAATTTTCAAGTCACTGTCTGGTGTCCTTATTATTAGAGTAAAAAGTAAATTGTTCAGTACTTATCGAATGAATTTTCAAAGGAAGTATTTGTCAGTTTTAATATTTTGTAGAATGTCAGACATAAAGTTGCATAAATTGAAATGTTTGAGAATTATTTTGAGTATTGCTTATCGGATATGTTTTGAGAAGTCTGATATTTGGTAAGTTTATAGATATGTATTTCATGTTGGTTTTGGTGTGCAGTGTATTTTTTTATTTCAAACCCGATGAATGTTAGTGTCCTTAAAACCTGACTGGTTTCCAATTTTTCATACTATTTTGCGCATGTATTGGCCCATGTCTATGAATATATGTCTACTTCATTTTGTTTCCTTCTCTGAGACCTTGTGAATGTCAGAGTAAATGTAAAAAATTTGAATATATACCTAATTATGGAACATGGAATGAAATGTACCTCTCTCATTAAATGATTCCATATCATGGGTAAATTATTATATTACTAATAGTGACATCTCTTGCAATTATTAAATCATTCGACATTCATTACATTATGTAAGTCAATTCAGGATCTAGACCATGAAAAGGTCCATCATGTATAGTTTAGGTTTTGTACATTTTTCTTTATAACTTTCTTGGTTGTCAGGATTGCGATTGTCCAATTTTGCTGAGACACTTTTAAAATCGTAACTTGTGTAAAGTTCAGGGTTTTACTTTTATATGTCGTTCATTTTCGTAGTGTATGGAGGTGCCTACATTATAAGACCTATTATTTTGATATGTGTATAAATGATTGAAAAAGGCAATCTCTTGTAGTGTGTAGTTTTGTAAATTAGTGAATAACAAAACGGGCCCCCTTTGGATTCAGATTGCAATGGACTAATGCCATTTCCCAAGGTCCAAATTATTCCTGCAGTGTGGATGTTATCTGACCCAGTTTTTCTATATTCCTGCATATTTATGTGTGTCCACTGAGAATGATTCATTTACCATGTAGTACACTCTTGACCATATCCTGTATTATTGGTACACTTTTTGTTGAGAATTTAGTTAATTCATACCTGGAGTAGTGTGCGAAGCAAGCTACATGTCACAAATTAACACCTCGTGGACTAATCTTTCAATTCATTTTTAAGTGCCCTTGACTTACACCCCTTTTATGATACCAAGTATGAGCCGATGCCAGAAATCCTCTTAATTTCTTAATATGAAAATTTATACGCTACCATTCTTTTTTGCTACTCGTTCCTTTAATACCGCAATTTGATATCGACGCATTAATTATCGCATTGACGAAATATGTTATTTTAATTTCCAAGCTAATGGACTATAAAATGATTGTTTTTTTACGCTCTGGAAATGTATCACAGCCATTCTTATATCTATGCATAAAAATAGTGACACCTCCATTCTGGGCTTTGATAGGCCATCCGTGCCAAATTCCAAATAAAATAAAATTGCAATTTTTACATGGGGGTCATTAAAAATAATTTTTTAACCGATGGGGCCCTAATAAGTGTAAAATAAAGGACAATTTGATGATTAAAATGGTATTCTAAAATTTATTTTCTTTCTCCTACTACATGCATGCTAGTTTAAGGATCGAAAATATCGTCTAATGAAGCCGATACTCGATACATTGGATACCACCCATAATCGAGTGGTATCCAATCTCTATTTGATACTAAATCGAGTTCACGTGTCAGCGCTTAGAGATTCCTGGTTTCTTTACCTAAACATTGAATGTACATCCAGAATGTCTCTCCCAGAACGAGTCTACTTATCTGAATTAAGTGAAGACGGGTTTTCCTGTATTTTTTTTGTTAGAAGTGTTAAATGTTTATTTTTTTAATCATACATCCCTGAAAATATTTGTCATTAACCAGGGCTGTTTTGTTCTTCAATGAGCTTTTATTATATTTAGCATGGAGATTTAATATTCTCATAAAAATATACGAGAGATCATATTCGCTGGTGAGTTGCCAAATCTTCAACGACAGAGTGCCCTGCAGGCCACTGGAGGAGTATGTGTGGCACGGGGTGAACCATCGCCAGTAATTCATTAGCGATCAGGAAATACACTTGTCACCAATCAAACATGCTCAAGTTACTTTTCCGTTTACACTCTACTTATCTGAAATCTGTAGTAACAATGCTGCCCTCCTGAGAATACTCAATGCATGCATTAGTAGACACGTGAAATGTTGGTTATATAAGACACCAAGTTGTTAGTTAATACATGGTAGTGTACTTCGTTTTGGATAGAGATTAATTTTTAATGCCTCGTCAATGGCGGAAAATTCACTAAGAACCTTTAAGTTTTTCATTCCAGTAAAATCCCTAGTTCAATACTCCGGCCGTCACATAAGATACGAACGTGGGATCCATTCGTTGGAAGCAGACTAACACTCATACTGATTTATTACCTCTATAACTGGAAATTTGTTTGACAAAAATGGCAGATCGTTGGTTGCAATTTAGACTTCAAATCCAATTCAAAGTCAATATTTTAATGATGACAATAAAAATATTTACTATGTTTGACTGGATCATGATCTTAAAATTAGAGAAATTGATTGTGGAACTGATGGGTTAAAATGTCCTTCTTTCTTCGTACAATTAGGGATATGATTAGCTCTAAATATATCAAATGCATTATTACGAGTGTATGAATATCGATATCATACGTGTTTCATGTTGCTATGAGGACTAAAACCTAAACCAACAAACAGCCAGAGATGGGCAAAATACATTTCAAATGTATTTTAGATACAAAATACAAATTACTCTCAAAACTGTATTTGAAATACCAAATACAAATAGCTTAGGAAAAATGTATTTTACAAACTACAAAAATAATTTCAAAATACATTTTGAAAATGCAAAATGCATTTTCAAAATTCAAAATACATCCTTTCCCTACTATTTTGATTGAGTAACTAGATACACACTATTAGCAAATAAGGGTGCCCAGCAGTTTTAGTTTCTTATTTTCCTTGGCCAAAATTAACGACTTTCCGTGAATTTTTAACCATTGCAAATGCAGTTTCTGGAATAACAGGAGCAGATTTTTACGGTAAAAAAATCATAGTAATATTGAAATAAAAAAAATGTTTAGCCTCAGATCAAAACTTGCAAACAAGAACTGGAAATCAATCATGGAGATCTGTAGGTTGGATTAAAATTATGGACATACTTTAATTACTTTTTGGATCATTTAATAATTTCTTTGTTCAATTTATCAAGTGTTTTTGGTGTCTTCTTCTTTTTATCTTTAACCGTTTTAATCCCTCCACCTCTTTCTTTCCTCCCCCTGGATCTGTAACTCATTCTTGCTATCCCTTTCTACCTGAGCCTTAGCTTCGAAGGCAGCTTTGTAACGCAAGTGCGCTGATCGCGTGTACCTCACCATGGCCTTAGTAATTATGATCGTTTTGACATAATCATCATGGCGGGAGCTGTAGTCCCAAACATGACGAACCCCTATTAATGCGTCTTCTAACATGATCTCTACCATTATGTCTTCATCTGTTCATGGAGAAGCCTCTCTCCACAAAGGTGTTCCCATTAGACGATATAAGTATAATCTTGACAAAATGCCAAATGTCTTTGTGGTCTCCTTTTTCCCAATGCCTGGTTACAAAACTTGATTTAAACAGTCGTTTTCTCTGTCAAACCCTCTTAGAATGTTTCTATGCACTCAAGAAGATATGGATGGTCTTCAATATGCCTGACTTCACTTCCAAGTTTTCAGAAACCTCCAATTTACTGTGGTGCCATTCATCAAACTTTGGAAACACTTCTCTATGAAGCGGACTTTCAAATCCTCAGCCATTGTGAGACCAGGAAATACTGATGACCCGTACCTAGTGCTAAATTCACACTGGTTAATAGCCCAGAACTTCACTCGGGGTTCTGGAAGCACAATAAGAGCTGTAGTCAGCATGCAGCACACAGGCGTGGATTGGCGGCAATACAGCTCGAGCCACGGTGAGCCACGACCATAGCCAAACAGTGCAGCAGGCTGCCGTCTCAATGAGATATTTCCCCGAAGCTCGAAACGGGAGCAACGTGGAATGGGGGAAGCTGGTTGGCGACTCACTCCCTAGCCGCTGTATCAGAGCCATAAACATTTACCTCCATGGAACACTACAATATCGTGGAGCCAGATGCTCACTCGAATCTATAATGGTCCATTTCTCAATTTAGGGCGCCGAATGCTTTGTACTGCCGGAAGCATTCGTATCTCTCCCCCACCCACTGCCACAAACATGCTTAATATTCAAATCTGCCTCTACCCAATATCTCAAGACTGATATTAACGATCTGATGCCGCGGTTCAGTGGAGAATCACCCCCTCTGGGTTTTGAGTTGGGGAATACTCCCAGTCTCACAAATTTAAGATAACCCCGGTAAAAAACATCCAAAAACATACCCTACCTGTTGAAAACAAATTCCTACCTGAGCCAGAGTTCAGTCAGGCCAGAATTTTAAGTAATATAATGATTAATAGTTATTTCTTAAATACGTTTTATTATCTCTTGACTCGGCCTTACTCATTTATAACCAATTGTGGTTGATACCCCATTATGTCTCCACCCCTGCGGCATATTGGTGTCAGATGTGGGGTAGAGTGGTTGGCTGCGAACATCGTGAACTTTAGCAAGGGAATTTAATATTCTAGAAGAAATAATAATCCGCAGAAGTTTTGAAGATTGATTATCCATGCTAAGCTGCTTTTAGTACATTTTAATGCCTACTATAGTCCACGATGAGTATTGATACAAAGTAGTGAATATTTTCCCGAGTTTCTCGTCCTTTGCATATCTTTGTTTAATCTCTGTTGATAAGATGGACTGGTTGAGTAGCTCACATTACGGACCCATTTTCCCTGAGTTTTTCTATTCCAAATTTCCTGACTTTTACCTGATTCACAGGATTTCCCTGATCGCTAATCACCCTGAAATTGATATACAAATCTTAAAAATTGAGAGGCTGAAGTACTTTTACCACACATTTGTATTAAAATGGTTTTTGGTCCATTTTCCATGACAAAATAAAAAGCAATGTGAAGAACATAAGCTTAACAATTTATATTTTCACAATATTACAAAAAACATTCATTTTCTTTTAAAAGTAACAATGTTTCAAACATTGAGTCAGTTAAATATATTTCTTTTCGAATTGTGGATGAATCAAGCAAAAGAAAATAATCGCTCCACAGGAGCATTGGACGTGAGTCCAGTGTTATAACATACCAACGACTTTTTAACTACAGGATAATCATTTAATATTGAAGTACATTTTGATTTCTCACCAATAAATTGCAATATTTCAATTTCATTTCCATTAACAATGCAAAATGAATCTCGCTTATCATCAGGGAAGGCAAAGAGGTCCCCATCTGAGGAATTTCCATCACTGTTGGAGCAGAGAACTTCATCATTTCATTCTTTCGCAGCATTTGTAAGCATCTGCTGCAGATGCCCTCTAAGGTCCTCTTTCCAATTTGGGAGCCACCTCATCTTAAAGAGAGGATGCGTACAGGACGCCAAAATGGCATCATTGACTTCAGAGGAGAGATTAAAATATTTCTGGAATCTATTCTCTAAGCAGACCTTGAGACCTGTGACAAGAGGGGCACAATAGCGGAACACATTGGACTCCAACTCCTCCAGTTTTTCTTTTATGGCAAATATTGTAGGCATCAATAATCCATAGAAACAACCATCTCCTTGAAGCCGATCATTGGACTAGGCAATTGGCCTAATTACCTCGCAATAGTCTTTTAAATATTCTAATTCCATCTCCTTAATTTGGATGTCGGACTCCAGGACACTAAATACAGTAGGTAACTTTTCTTTGTTTCAGTATCTGACCCAGAGTATCGTATAAGGAATTCCACCTGGTGACACCATGATAACTCAGTTTCAGTCCCAGAAGAGAGAATATCCTGTCAGCAGAATGAGGGCGCCCAAAAGCATTCCACAAAAATGTACATTTACCCAGAGCCATATTATGCACCCGTGAGAGTAACCGACGATGGGCGAAGCAAGAAGGAAATAGTGAGTAGAATAGCTCATGCAAAAAAGGCATTCTATCAGAAGGAGAGTCTACTTGCAGCTGGATATACAAGCTTAGAAGTAGACAATTCATCAGAACATATATCTGGATCACGTTTCTTTACAGCAGTGAGGCATGGAGAATGACGGCAGCGGAGAAGAAAAGGGTGGAAGCATTCGAAATATGGTGCTATCGACGAATGATGAAGATAAAATTGATCGACTGAGTGACAAACGAAGAAGTCTTAAGAAGAGTGGGAGAAAATTGTACATTCTTTGAAATTACGACGTATTTGCGTTCTCACCAACCACTTTTACTTAAAATGAGGGATGCATGATAATGCTACAATTTACAGCTGGTTTGAAAATAGCTACTTAGCTAACTAGCGCACTGCTGAATTTTAACTTATTCACGTAAGGAACTAAGATATATTATAATAATAACGTAATGAAATATTGAATAACAACTTCATTACATTCCTTCAATAGTTAGCAGCCCTGTTAAAAATTCCCCATAGAAAATCTTAATAGGGACATGGAATTCCTTATAGGGAATTGGCATTACCTATAGGGAATGTCCCATGTCCCCATGTCCCTATGGGGAAATTGAATTCCCCATAGGGACATGAAATTCCCTATAGGGAATTTATGTTCCCTATGGGGAACTCCATTAAAACCCCTATAAGGACATGAGATTCCCTATAGGGAAATGAAATTCACCATAGGGAATTTATGTTTCTCCATCCCCAATTCCTTATTACGACATGCAACGATTCTGGAACTCAGGGTTCCATAAACGATTATAATTAAACGCTAACGCCGTTACATTTCACCATTGGTAAGTAAAATAAACAAAATACGGGATAAATTTATGTGAAATACTCAACATTTCTTGACCACGCCGTTTCATTATCCCTTTCTGCACAAAAAATAATTGGCAAAATAATTCCAGATTCACTACACGTGCACAAGCGAACGCTAAAACCATTATATTTCATCGTCAGCAAGCCAAGTAAGCAAACTTTAGGACATCCGAAGTGGCTGGATAAAGTCCAGACCATTTTGACCAATTTTGGCATACTTACCTTATTAATGTCGCTGAAAGACAAAATTGCCACAACCTCCTATGCTCTGCAATGCTATCTTCTCCACTCAGCAATGACTAATGGCGTCCACTCAGAGTGGCATCTGGGAAAAAAGCGATCAGCCAATAGAAAATGAGCGCACCATTTGGCCAACCTCTCGCAATAGAGTGCCTCTAGAAGAGCTCACCACACATCCCCAAGTAATACCAGTGCTCCCAATGAAGGTGCCAAAAGAACCAATTTTATTTATGTTATTCATTTTGTAGGAAGCAATAATCCAAATCATAATATCATTAGATCTTCTTTAGAATATTCTTCCTTCCTTAACTGCCCTCATGAGACCATTATATCTCAATATGTGCATCTGAATACATTGTTTATTATCCATTATTAAATACTTTGTTTTTTACAAAATGCACATTTTTCACTACCAGTTTTAAATTGTTGGTCTTCAAGTGTAATCAGGGATATTTAGAAAAATATTGTGGCAACAGAAAATGTTATTTTCTTGATAATGATTCAGGTGTACCAAGTAAGTTGTGATACAATTGAGTATGGACTATTCAGTCCCTTTACAGATACCACTGCAGGTTGCACCTGTATCTCTTCTGAGGCAAGGAATAATTGAAATAGAATCCAAGCTGCCTGTGAAGTAGATGGATGTCATTTTTGTAAGGATAATCAAGCTAGTCAATTGCCCATCATATTAGGTATTAAGATCCCATCATATAATCTATTGGAAGATATGGAAAAACTATTCCTTTTTCCCAGAGTAAATTATAAGAATATAAGTTCAAGTATAAAGAAATGATAGGCATAGTAAAAATCAGAGTTTGAGTTAAGTTAATGGTTCTTTCATTAATTTTAATCAAAGTTAATTCCTCCCTTCCATTTTCCCTAGGTTTAATCCTATTCTACCGCAGTGGTTTGAAAAGCAAGTGGCAACATATGGAAAGTGAAGGGATTTTGGAATTAAAGAAAATCAACCAAGTGTCAATTGTAGTCATAGATAACCAAAACTACCATTTAAAATACAAATCAATTCCCTTGTCAATAGGATGCCTAAATATATGTATTCCTTCCAGATTCCAATAAAGTTGGAAGAGGATAATTCTGTTTAGGATCCTCTGGACCATGATACAAACAAGAATATTGATAATGACCACAGCAATCAGACAATTACAGGGGACATCAGCGTCCCCTGTAATTGTTTAATTACAGGGGACGCTGATCAAAAGTTTAATTGATAGAATTTACTCTTCCATTATTCACATTTAGTCATCAGAAAGTGTCAAGGCAGCCCTGTATATACAATTTGATAATTGTTTAAATTTTGTTATTGAGATGCCATCCTTTCATTTTCTTGTATGCTTTTGTTCACATTATTTATCTTGCTCGTTCCCTTATTATTAGGTCACCCATAATCTTCATGTGATCTAAATAAGGTCCAAATGTCCAACATTTATGGTCTACTGGCAACCATTTATGTAGCTTATAAACCTTAATTATGTCACTGTTGGTGGGTTCTGCATAGATCCAGTCATTGTGAACTAACATTATCTTGATCTTTTCATTATCCTTAATCGGAATTTTCCGATCACTGGAAGAGATAATTATCCCCAGCTCTCTGCTCTCCTACAATATACAGTAATATGACATCGTGAATTGAGTGTTGTAATAACATCTAGATGTGTAAATGTTTTTAATTTCCATTAGAGCACTAAGTATGCATCAGACCTAATGCAAGCCTAATTTAAAAGTCAACATCTGGTATTCAGTAAACCATAAGGTTAGTTGAATTCCAGATGTAGATGTCTTATTTTGGTTTATATTACATGTACATGTGGTCAATATAAGGTGCAAATATCCATGGTCTACTTGTAACTATGCAAAGTTTGCAGCATACCTAATGTAAACCTAATTTTAACGCTACGTCTGGTATGCAACAAGCCATAAGGTTTGCTTCTTACCTGATGTAAACATCTTATTTACATTACGTCTTCCTGTGATCTAAATAAGTTCCAAATGTCCGACATTTATGGTCTACTGGTACCCATTTATGTTGGTTTGCAGCATACCAGATTTAAAAGTAAAATATTTTTCATGATAGTGGGATAATCCATGCAAAAATATAACAAGGCATTAAACTTTGGTTTTCCATACAGAATATTTAATATACAAACAATGTTTCTATTGCACATCATCATCAGGTAAACTGATGATTACACTGCATAGTTGAAACTTGGGAAGTACACTAACTATTCTGTGCATGAAAACAATTTATACATTTCATTTGAGAAAACGGCAAAAAATGCCTGAAAAACACCAAATCCAAATACTTCAGGAGATTTTACACCAAAAACCATCAACGTATAGCAAAAATATAAAAATTATTACCTTTGTTTGCCAAAAGCCCAATACAAATGAATTATACAAAATTTACACTAAAGCAGCTCAACACAATCAATGGCACATCTTCAGCATTTTTAAAGACTGTCCATGGGTCACCAACATTTTAAATGAAAAGAGAAAGTTAACTGATATCACATTATTTTGTTGCCAAAAATGATTATTCACTTGGAAATGTATTGCAAAACAAACAAATTAGAGCCCACTTAGCATAAATTAAATGCAAAAGGTCCAAATACCCCACTAAAATACCATATCTGCTTGCAGTTAAGTAACACATGTTGAACCCTCGAGTATCCTTCGTTCACCATGCATTTTCTAACAACTTCATAACCTTAAAGGTAACTTTAGAATACAAGTATTCTGCATTTGAGGAAATCTGTAAAGACGATAAAACATAGATATACAGAAAGAAAAACAGATTTCTTAGCAGGCACATTTCCATAGTCTTGATTTTCAAAGACTGCACATACCAGTATGGCACAACCTCAGTACAAAAGTACCTAGTGGATGAACCGGAACTAAATTATTCTTTAGAAAACAAAAATGCCTAAGAAAAATGTATATTATGTAATTATTGTGGTTGAAAAAAATACTGAGAAGATAAACTTCAACCACACTCCAATAAGTTTCCATACATGCTTACGTTTCTTTCATGCAATTCCATGCAAAGGCAAAATTTCTAACAAATGAAAACTTAAGATGCATGCGCAACCGACTCAACCACACGAGAGGAATTTCTACTGGATGATATTATTTAAGCGCAGTAATGGACTGATAATGACGAAATAATGTTTCCCGGTGTACCGGCAATTGTTTTTTTAATATTTAAACAGGTCTCGTGGTTAACTATTCAAGAACCAAGACAGGGGTGAGACAAGGTAAAGGACACTGTCTCCCATTAATTGTTTCTAGTTTCAACGACAAAGTTATCAATGAAGACAAAGGGAAAGTGTGAACATCTGAGGGAGAAAAATTAGCATGCTGCATTTCACTGATGAAATAGCAGCCATGGCAGAGGTGGAAACAGATTTGTGGATGATTCTAGTTACTAAGGAAAAGACATGAAACAACTGACTGCAGATCAACAAGAAGAAAACAAATGCATTACGGAATGCAGTACAATTAACCTCCTTCCGATCACATCTCGATTTATTACAGGAACACCTTGTGGAGGTAAGTTGTGTTACCATGGAGATCAAGATCCCATCAAGGTATTGCAGGTATGGGAAGATTATCATCGCAGTATGTGACGTCACATTCACGAGCTCGTACACATGATAAATTCTCCATTCCACTCAACAATTGAAAAAAGCAATTGACATTTGGGGAAGCGAAATTCTGCCGTTTCGGACGCTAGAGAGACAGTCATCATTACTCTGAACTGGGAAAAACATTTTCTCAGGAACTCGGTGAACTGAGTGTGCTGCTGTGCATAATTCTTGGAATTCAAAAGGGACATTTGAACGACAATTGTTTGAAAATAATACTTTTTTTAGTGTCAACAATTTATCTATTGTGAGAATTCTTCTTGGTTAACTCTTTTGAAAGAAAATTTAAGTCAGAACTGTTCACAAAATTAATCACGCTTATTCTCACTCCATCAACTCTGGTTGAAAACTTTCATCATGCAAGAACAGTCGTGGATGCAAACTAAACCACGAACGACATTAAATCATTGATGGGAAGAACATCCTAACGTTCTTGTGGTGTGAACCTCTTATAGATAATTTTTCAGTCGCTGTCTTACACTAAAATATTTTGAAGTAGCCGTAAATGTAGCAGTTAAAGAAATTCCAATACCTTGTAGCTATTATAATTGCTACTTTTCCATTTCAGTATCGGGCATAGCAGCGAGGAATGGCCTAGCTTCCTCAGTACCATATGCCCATGTTGATCAATAATAATGGGGTCTGAGGTACGCTCCCATAGTTGGGGAAGTTACCAAAAAATTAACTGATTCATGTTAAAGTTAATCTCTGTAAAAAGTAACTAGTTAAAGTTAAAAGTTACTTTTCTGGAAAAGTAATCAATTAAAGTTACAAAAAAGTAACATTTAGCGTAAAAGTTACTTTTTCAGTTTCTTTGGCAAATTGAATGTGGTGGTAATAGAGGCCTTGATGTTTTCTTTTGTTTTAAGAAACAAAGCAATCACTGAAAACTGTCGTTTCATTCATATCCATTTGTTTAGAAATATTTGCATTGGGGATTTTATGTTGTGATTCTATTTAGTGTACAGAGTGTTGCTGATAAGGTTTCCTTGTTTCTGATAAAGGATTTTGCCATTTTTCTGAATTGGGGATCCGATTACGGGTTTTTAAACTTGCCGTGAATGAGAGACTTTCTCTCGAACCATGGTGCGTCTGTAATTTGCCGCCAAAGATTGTTCTGAGCGGAAAAAAGTGCTTTAAGATCAGTTTTTGATATAACTCCCCACATTGCGATGTGAAATATCCATTCACCATGGTAAAATTGCAGTGGATACGGCTTAGTTTTATAGAGTTACAGCAGATGCTCTGAGGGTGTGATAGCGCAACTTTTCTCGCGATTCAATTAGGGGCTGATGTATTAACGACGCAATGTCAACGAGTAAGGCACACCTAGACCGGCAGCAGATACATTAGTTTGTTTGGATGAACCATTCCCCCTCCTTATCAGTCATAGGTGTTTGGTGACCCTTCTCCCTCGGTTCCAACTATTTTTTATTGGCAACTATATTTATGATGACTCCGAGTGAACCATACCAGCCCTCTACGACACTGTCTTCGAGTGGTTCTCGTCTGATTAGGGTGCGTTTCTAAACTTTGGCGGTCACTCCCTTCAGCCCCGCTTTGGTTTCCTCTGATTTGTCTTAGTCTTTACTTTGGGACTCCATACTATTGCTTTAGTGTTACCACTAGATTGCTATTGCTAAGGTGTTTACACTACAGCAACAGTATCCCTATCAGGTCTCGTAACAGAGGTCGTATCATAAGATTCAGTCCCTCAATAGACTGGAGCACTGTTTTAAATTTTGTCGAAACCAATAAAATCTTTGTCTGAAACGTATAAAGTAGATTTTCTTTTCCTATCGAGTGGTTCCACAAAGTAAATCTTCAAACTTTGAACTGTGTCACTGCTTTAAACCGTAGAAATGGAGAAGGAACTCAGTGACACTTTATTACATTAGTTCACCAACTACTCCCTACAACAATTAGCTACAGCACCTAATAGAGGGATTAGAATTCTCGATTTACTAGCAACCTATATCCCAAAATGAAACTGAGATTGACATAATTAAAGGAATCAGTGACCACAGGGTTCTAACTGCAAAGTTCTCTCTGACTTTAGATAAGTATTTTAAACAAAAACGAAAGATTTACATTTTTAAAGGAGCAGACTCCCCTATATTTAAATTTTATTTCAACGATTCCTTATCGGATTTTAAAAAGTCTTTCAAAACCATATGAACGGAGGGTTTATGGAAGTCATTCATTAATGTCCGGGGCTCTGGGATGAATAGATGTATCCCTATTAAATTCAAAAGAGAAAGCACTGAACCAAGGAGGCACAATGCATGGAAGAGTATCATTTAATGATGGTAACCTAAACTCAGGTCCGCCTTATAAGTTACCTAAAGCTCCTTATATTTTGTATTTCTTTGTTTTGTATATAATGTGGAGTAATAAACATTATTATTATATTATTATTATAACCGCGAAAATAATTGAGACGATGGGGGTAGACCACGGAAAAATGGAAGAAATTAGTGAAGGTATGCCCAATAATGAGCGTAACGTGATAATTGAAAATTACACAATTACAAAATGCCATGCAAAGGCAAAATACATCTACAGAATTGAAGAGAAAAACACTTGGGAAACAATTAAGGAGAATCTTTGATTTTTATGTCTCTGGATTAAAATGCTGTACAAGTAAAGAAAGCTGTCCACTAGGGAGGCGTACGTTGTCCAGCAGGGTGGCCTATGTTTGACATAATTGGGAAAAGTTATGTTTTCGTCCTCTCAGAATGATCGAAATGTTTATATTCAGATGCTAAAATGTGTTCCCTTTTAATTAACGGGAGCCTGTGCCCTAAGTAATTTGGATCTAAAAATGCATTTTTTGGGCTGCAAGAGTACTAATTCAATGAAATACGCTAGAGTAAAGTATTTTAGATACGAGTATTCGTTTGTTTTCACCTGTCTCTAAGCGTTTCTGAGACGTGGTCCTTTGCGATGTGATGGACCAGTCCCTTCCACAGCTACAGACCTCCCCTCCCTGCTCTCAGCTTAGAGTCAATGGTTTCAGTGGAAGGATTTTACTTAAGGAGGTTCCACCGTGACTCCGCAATTCAAAATCCCGTAAAAGAGCTATTTGTTATTTAATGAATAAATACAGATCCAGAAACACACCTATATGGAAAATCATCTTTAGGGTGATAACGCTTGCACAATAATTGTATGAGAATGCTATTATATAGCGTGTTGTAGTTGCATTCTTTTTTTTACAAGCTCTTTTTTAACTCATTTTATCTTCGGAACATGGCAGACGTGTTGTTGCCACGTTTAATTTACAAAGTTAGAATACATTTATCAATCCCGCTAATAGGTACGTATTCTAAAATAGGTTAAATATTTTCTTATTTAGTTTTAAACTATTCTCTTTCAAATAAAACTCTTTATTCTGAATTTTATTAAAATTGATATTTTTGAAAACTGTTCGGCAACAATGACGCTGCTACCAATTGGAAGAATTGGTATTAATTACACTATATCAATAACCAATGAAATTACATAAAAAATATAATTAGGACCTTGGTAAGGTATTGTCCTAAATTAAGTTAGTAAATACACTTGTAAGAACGTTCCGTCCCAATTACCGTTGCGAGTGATAACACAATACTGTACAATCACTTTCATGTAACTAAGACATTTCTGCTATTTTTTCGAGCAAACATTTATTAATATCAATTAAACTAGTGTGGTAAGGCGAGCACTTTTTCACAATGCTAAATTCTACATAAAATTGCGCATCTTATATTAATTTTTCGTCAAAACGACATTTCTCTTTACATTATCAATCTGCAAATTTCACTGCAACAGCCATGCTCTGCCGTATAACCACGTAATATAAAGTATCTGATTTTCGACGTCTTTTTTCTTCAAATATATGATGGAAAGGCCTCATTATTTCATTGCCAATCGATATAGAAGAGCGAAAACATTGTGTGTCCTGAGATATTCACGAAAGTGACATCTACCTCATAATTCGGTGCAGCCTCCTTAAACTGCTGAATTTCACCATGTGTTCCTTCGGTACCTATCCCGGTTAAAAACGTCAATTTCTACAATAAATTCAACAGTGTCACCATTATGCATGTCAAAGATTATGCCGAGCTTCCAAAGGATAATTTGTAGCGAAATATTTTGTGTTTCATCACTGAAAATAATTTTTGGATTTTACCCAAAAGAAGAAAAATCTATAAAATCTCTTCCATAATTCTATTCTTTTTTTGTGAGAAAATTCTACAATTTTCGACCTCTATTCTGTCTACCATTAAATTTCCAGAATAATTCATTGACTTCTTTCCATGGGATGCATTTTATTTATAACACACCACAGCACCCAATATCCCAATTCAGTAATTTCTTCAACTCCAATCGCCATCTGCAGTGAAAATAGGGCCATTTTAATTTTTTTTATTATTTTTTTTTTACTTACGAGATCATTTCTAAAAAGGAGAACATGTGACATAATACTGCAAATGGCCCTCTTGAACATGGAACATGGTAGATTAGTACATCATCAACCTTCACTCGGTGAATGTGCCACTGAAGTCCCAGAGTACGCACCCTTATGTTTCAGCAGGACAACACCTACATATATTGTTTAATAGAGGACACATGAATGAACATGTGTCACCAGCAGAGTAACGGATTATGCTAGATACGATATTGACCATGGTCCCATCTGATAACTATAGTGGTTTTTGTCTTGTTTTATTTTGTACAATGACAATGTCATCCTTCTTCGTCGGCAGGCAGCCGCAGTCGGTCAGTGGGAAGGCGTTGTCGGAACCTGAGACTTGGATGCATCACTTGCTTCCACTGTTGGGCCTCTGTGCTTCCCTGAACGAGGGTCAAGAGCCCTGGGACTCTTGGCCGGCCAGAGGTCAACAGGGTCCACCTCGGAAGGGAGTCAATCCGGGCGGAGGAAGATTGTGATTCCAGGTTTTGTGATTGCAGTGGGATACAGCGAAGAGATTGAGAATATTTCCGATCGGGAGTGAATGAGTGATTGAAATCAGCTCCAGCCTCATGCAGCCACAACAACCTTAATTTATAAGACCGTGGATCGAACGACATTACTTGACTCATCCACGTCAATATTAGATATAATATATTAAAAATTAATATAGTAACAGAATTATAAACAATTTTAAAAGCAAAGTAGGTGTAGAAGATGAATTTTTGTTGGATTATTTTCCTTCTGGGCTGCTCAAATTGAGAGGAATAAATACAATACTCCAGATATCATGTGCTTTCATTTTGAAATCGAATTGTTTTTCTTTGAAAATGAGATTTAATCGGAATATCCACTACCAGCTCAGTTCAGACAGCAAAGAATCAGTATATGCATAACATTTGTCATGATTTAGAATGTAAAGTGTTCTAAAAGGAGTATATACACCTAGGAGAGTATTTAAAATTATGTTATTACTAATAATTTCACTTAATTCCTTTGTAAAAGGAATGGTTTTCAGCGGTCATAGCAATTTAATTGCATCTTCTTTGAACTAAGGAATCCTCAAACAAGTATATATGGGTCATCTTGGTACTAATAGTATGATGGGCCTTGATTATATGACCACATTCTTGTTGGGGACATAACGTTAGTCATGATCTTTTCAACATGCCTAAAGGAGGCTCCACCGTGACTCAATATCCCGTAAAAGAGTTATAATGTTATTCAATGTATAAAGACAATCCGGAAAATCATCTACATGGAAAATCATCTACATGGAAAATCATCTATAGGATGATAACGCATAGTGTACGATAATTGTATGAGTATGATGCTATTATATATAGCACGTTGCAGTTGCATTCTATATTTATTGAGCTCTTTTAACTGATTTTGACTACGGAACAGACGTGTTGTTGCCACGTTTAATTTAAAATGTGAGAATACATGCTCATGGCCACAAATACATATTCTAAAATAGGTTAAATATTTTCTTACTTAGTTTAAACTATTCCCTTTCAGATACAACTCTTCGTTTTGAATTTTATTACTATTCGTATTTTTCAAAAAATGCTTGGCAACAATGACGCTGGAGTTTGCACACTTCATTTGGAAACATTGGTATTAATTACTCCATGTAAATAAACAATGAAACACTAAAACTACATCAAAAATATAAGGAGGACCTTGGAACGGTACTAAATTACGTTAACAAATAAACGTGGTATGTTCTCCTTTTATCTCCGTGTTCCTCTTCACGTTGACCATCGGTGATTAGCAATACCCGCCCCACCTATTCTCCCACCCCCGGTCCCCGTTCACCCCCACTACCCTACGTCAACTCTTTTCGGGAAAATGCAGTTTTACATTTATGTACCAATTACCAATTAATTACCAAGAGCATACAATATCTTAATGTTCGTATGTTCATTATACATTCATTCATTGCACATGTATAAGCATCTTAAAGTGAAACCTTAAGGAAACCGTCGAACTATTGAAAACTAATGCTGGTGATAGTCATCACTGATGTATGGATAATCATTTGCATGAATCGTCATGAATAAACCTTAAATTGGGTAAAAAATCTTGTGCGGAAAATTTTTTTGCGACCTAGCATGCGGAAAATGCGGAGGTGGCGTGTCGTGATAGTTCTGGGAAATTGAAGATTACTGAAAAGGCATCGAAGGGAAAGTTAATGGCCAATTTTCTGGTGGACTCCGGCACAGGTATCACTAAGCTATGCGAAAAATAAAAACCAAAGCCAAGTTCTTGGACTGGATCAAAATTGGATGGCACGAGTGACATTTAGAAGTGAATAACAATTTGATTAACGTGGTCATAACCCCTTGATTGTAAGAGGGAAACAAAAAAGTCAAAATATTTGCATATACAAACAAAACGTAATCGCGCCACTGTGAACGGGGCAATTAGCAACGGCAGCATTGTATTCAGGAATATCATATTTGAGGTTGTTTGTGACATGACAATATTGCTTCGAGAGGGAGCTAAGGGGGCCATTCAATAATTACGTCGAGCGTGAAAGGTGGGGAGGGGAGGAGAACTCTTCTTATGGTCACGCAAAGGGGGGTATGGAAATCGAAGATGATCTCACGTAAGATTTTGATTTCACGTGTGGTCATACTTGTGTAGCCATTTTTATAATCATCGTCTTGTATTTTTAGAACTGCAAGCACGTATTTACTACGAGCTAGTGTGCTCCAACTACCTCTTGACCTGAGTCTCGGAAGTTAAAAAAAAACACGAAGTTAAATGTTCCGAAAAACATAGCCACGGATTCCTTGTGATGAGCAGAATACACTGTGATCATGAATTTTAACACTACTAGGCAAATATTGTATTAAGGATATACAAAAGGAATACATTGTACGACTGATTCACAACTAAATAACCAATATTCACAACTGAATGTTCAACGAATTGACGTTATTCTATGCACTTCTTTACGGCGACAAACATTATTTTTAGTTGGTGAAATGTTTTGGCCAAATAAATGGCGGAAAAGACTGCCCCGTATACGTAATGGTAGAAAAATAACCAGAATTTCCTATCCCAATTTCTTCCCGACTGTTACGAGAATTCCCCGACTTTTCCAGATTTCCAAAATTCCCCGACAATTCCAGGTTTTCCCTGACGATCTCCACCCTGACTTCTCACCTAACCCCCACCCCCAGGATTTTCGCATACATGTGACTTGCACTCCCAGAAACTTCGGAGATTGTACCCCCTATGATGGCGTGCTAACGTCAAAACTGGTATGGTTAAAACAAATTCGTGGAACAAGTACAAAGTGAATCATTTCTCCCATCTGGACCATTATTTATACCAGGACTTATTATACCGAGGATATGATTCGATACCACGATATTTGGTATATTGAGTATCGATGTAATTCCACAATTTCATCAACCCAATACCTATGTAAGCATCTAATGAGATAACAGAAATCCATAGCCCTTCCCCAATTATATATTTTCCTTAATTTCAAACTTTTTTCAGTCCCAGCCCAATTAAAAATATAATTTTCAACTTCCTCCATATTAAAAACTTTCAAATTTGTATTTAATTCATGTAGAAATGGTCACAGAAGTCTCTTCAAAGATCAAAATAAAATTTCCTGAATATTAATAAATAGTCAAGTCATTTTTTTCAGACCGTGGTAAAAACACATTTACAATATAAGAGCTAGCAACAAAATAAAAATACAAATTCTGTTTAACACACCACCGCTAAATTGTGGAGTAAAATGATCAAGTAATGAAAAATCATGGTACCGAGAATAGATTCAGCTTTTTGGTACCGGTCCATTCAGAATACATACTCACCATTCAACGAATTATTCACTTCATCACTGACCTGCGATTAGGCTGACAGTTGCTTGAAGCTCCTACATCTAACGGCAACATCAGTGGTACATATCTTTACATATCTCCGCATCATTCATCTAGTCTCTCCAACTCCGGAAACAAGCCTTGCTCTATCGTGGAATAAGTCAAAGTCAGCACAGAGCACCGTGCCTAACAGAGGGACGTCTTTCCTTCACATTGCATTCAAGGTGACTGGGATTCATTTATCGTCGTACCGGAAGGTTTGTCCAAGAAATTTACATCTTGCAATGCAGTCCTAAGACACCTATTACACAGAGAAAGTGAAATTACTACTAAAACATAAAAATTGGACACACTACTGTGCGCAAAATGCAAATAATCACCTCAAATGACAGAATTAACAGACATTACAGAAAAAACAATACTGCTTCAGACTTATAGTTCAATAGGATGACTACCCTATAAATTATTTCTAAAATCTGACTAGGTTAGGACACTCTTTTCCGCAACAGAGAAATTTATCTGAAGAGGCTAGCTGCAAGAAAAAGAACAACTCTTTTATTTTTTTAAACACTTTTATTCAAGTTTTCAGAGTTCAAAGGATTACATTTTACATTATATGCAACTCCAAGAAAAACACTTGTGTCTTGTCTTTCAGTTATTTCATGTATATATTTATTTATTGTAATATAAGGATACTCTTCTGTTTCTTTGGAAAGGGAGGGGGCGGGGGGGGCAGGATTGGGGGTAACCCAACGGGAGGAGCACTAATCAGGCAGAAGGGAAACAAGGCAGCGGATTAAGAGAAAGAGACGCAAGGAACACACATGCGCGCACACATTAAAAGGACGCACAAGGCTGGCCTACGTCCGACGTTCCAAACCGACAACAAGGTGAACACAAGTGCCGGAACAACACCGTGGCGAAATCCCTTCCCACGAACGCAATCTTTGCGTGTCCTCAAAAGCACGATTGTCACATCACCTACTGCCCGATCCTTGCACTGACACAAATTACATCCGCAAGGAAAAGCTATGCATCCGGGACATTGCCAAGGGCTGGTTGTAATCGCAACAGGAGCTCCACGGTCGGAACGCGTTTGAAAACGAACAAGGGCCACGCAAATCCCAGGTGAAATGACGGCCAGGTCTGCATCCGCAACAATGCATGCAGACAACAATGACCTCATCACCGGGGGAAAAAATTCAAGAGTACCTCAATCATCCGTTGCGGAGTAAATGAATCCATTCAGAAAAAAAGCATAGTTTTTTTAATGGGTCCCCTTTGCGTGATTTTTTTTATAAATCCTAAAGTTCTACATCAATAATAATTATGATAATAATAATTAATTATAATAATCATACATGACAGAACAATTTCAAATTTTTCCTTTCAGTTTTCATTTTAAATATATATATATATGTTTCCATTCACATTATTTTCAATTTTCTAAGCATCCGATCATTAGGTGAACGCACGCTTCAACAACAAATGCACCAAACGACCCCTTGGGCCCAAAAAAAGGGTAACAACCACTCTTCTTCCCACGTACTCACACAAGTTCTCTTGTGAACAAGGAAAAAAATTCACACTCGCAAAAAAAAATATACATGTATTTATGAAGAAACATCTTAACGCATTGCTGGAAATATTTCACCAGGAAAATTGCATGAAGTATCAAACTGAATCGTCAATATTACAAAAAAACATTAATCATCACTTTCCTATCCTCCTTCCAATTGCAACTGCACAACTGAGAACTGCACTCCACTTGAGAGGCATTCAACAACTGAATCATGCCGTGCGAGACGTCAATTTTCTTCTCTCTACTTCCTTTCTCAGGTGGCTCAAGCCAGGAAGAACATTATCGAGGAAGGGAATAGCTACGCAAGGAAATTTTGATGCTCTTTCGACACAGGATACACCACTACACGCAAGGTCCATGTCAGATTAAATCAACAGGATATCAACAAATGACGAAAACATAACACATTCAAAATATCCGACTCTCAGACTATCGACGCCAAAATTGGAAACGCAACCTCCGCTTGCTGCGCACAAAACACACACCCTCTTCAATTGTCAGTGGTCCCACGTTTGCAAGGAATTCAACAACATTCGAGTGGAAAAAAAGTCACACGGGACCGATTTGGTCAGAAGTACGCGGACAACTTTGAAACCCCACGTCAACAAAGCCTAACGCAATACGCATGGAAATTGAGGGTTAAAGAAATGACCGGCAAAAACGACCGTCCACCTTGAAACTAAAGCAATCCCTCCCTTCTGTTTGCGCTGAGTGAAGCATCAATAGTTTTACCACAAACCTTAAATCTCTGCCTGCAAAGTGCTTCAATACAGGAAGTTATTCTAACAGGGAAGTTATTCATCATGCTACACTTCGAAACCGAGTCGGTATGACTCTCTCCGCGGCATGCTTTGTTGGTGCAAATTAACTGTGGAAAAAAATTATGAAATTTAAAACCGTCAACATGTTTCAACTGCCATCGAATCAATGCACAGACTACTGTCTCTTCAATGGCACTCCAGACCATATGCGTCAATACAGACAAACAATTCGAACAACAAATTTAACCGTCTCGTTTTGCCACCACAACACCGCTCTCCACTTGTAAACAGCAAAGGAACCAATCCAGAGCGAAGCGAACAAATGTACGCTAACACAAAAAAAAATTGTCCGTGGGTTTCTACTGTACCCAACAAATGAAACTGATTATCTACGACAAAAGTTACCGGATGCAAAAAACCTCTCAAGTATTACGTGAGGACAACATAATCTGCCAATGGGAATTCAAGATCGAGAGTACCGAAAAATAAATGAAACAGCACACATCGGGCAAATTAAGTCAACGACCAACGAAAGATGCCGCAAATTTCACTCCCTACTGCGTGAACAAACTTCATCGCTCACAGATCAAGCGCATTAACTCGTGAAATCAAAGCTCGGCAGTGATATACTTGTGAGGATGAATGACGTGCCCTGAACATATAGAGAAGGCTTTCAAAATGCAAACGGGGCCGACAGAATGGCATCAAGCTGCAGAGAGACCTTTTCCAAAAAGAGCAGACAGATGGTTCACATTACCCACGCAATACAGAGGCAGTCATTAAGAAACACCCTGTAATAATTTCACAGGTAGAATCCCGAGGAATTGATTGATAATTGACTGTCGGCCGGGAAAACATCACTCACACCGGATTTCCTGAAGGTGGCTAATCGGGAGAAATGTCAGCAACGGCTTCAAAACAGGCGCCAAAGGACATACAATTCACGCTCGGCAGCCAAGTGTCTCCACAAACAACAAATGCTCGATAAAACAATACTGAAGAGATGCATGATGACAAGGACAAAAAGAAACCACATGAAAATACTGACGCTAAAAGAACAGCAGTGGAAAACAATTGCTCAACTCCTGATGCACGCAATGCGAACGAGCGCAGACAGCTACCAAGGAAAGACTCCGCTTACATCCCGATCATGTTGGCACCCTCGCAGATGATTGCAGGGACTTTTTAAAAGATACCGCTCGACAAAACCAAAATATAAAACGTTCCGTCACATTGAGGATAACAAGGTTTACGTATAATTTGTTTAAAAAAAATTTGATTCAACCACATTTCATTTTGATATGCTCATAGTAGGTCATCTTCCCATCATCAACCTATAAATTACTACACAACTAATCAACTTTCGTCGCTACATATCATTATCTCATTTTTTCTCCATATTTATTAAAACTGCTACTAATAAATTGACTAACTTCTGACGTGCGAAAAAGGAAAAAAAAAGAAAATACTTCACAATTTGATGATCAAGATGATAATAATATTATTAATTATTATATATAATATATGTATGTATATATTTACAATTCAATCGCATCGGCATATCTTTAGTCTTCTAATAAAAAATCTATTCCCTAGACATGATATAATACTATTACGTTTAATTCCACACTTCCAGTTGACGGAACGCAGTCGTCAAGGGATGTACTTCCCGTCTCCGAATGCTCGTCAACGGAACAAACTTAACCCTCTTCCGCACACTCCTCCCAAGGTACGTGCCTCCATGCTCGGAGGACTGCGGCACGACCGCGAAACACCAGCTGGCCGGAACGCACGGAAGGAAAATAAAAAACATAAAAGGACTACGCGAAAAGATATACAGACGTCGCACTTTCCAAATGCTCCGTCTTCAAGACGCCTCGTCAATTATTACTATCCTCAAACCCCCCTCCCATTCCCACTTGTACTACAAAAATAACTCTCTCCGACCCTGCGTCGAAGGAAGGAGAATGCTGGGAAGAAAATCAATCGGGGCACCTCCAGTTTACAGCCACAAGCTCAAAGCCTCCCGTCGACACATAACTTTATACAAATACTGAGTAAAGGGCTCCGCTTGGTTCTCGGAGAGCGTACTGCGTACACCAACTATAGATTCCCTCCCGAAAGGTAACGACGGCTATGTGCATCAATGTTCAAAGAAGACACCCTTCTCCGAACTCAAGGTAAGAGGTGGAATTTGGCAAGCTAGCCGCTGCAAAACCAGCCACAAATCTCATGGCCTCGATAATGAAATTGACCCTTAACACTAAAAGTGACGGGAAGCCACCCGAACCAAACAATTAGGATCCAAAGGGATCTGCGCATAGATTGATAGCGGGGAAGAGAGTCGAGGGTGAAAATTTGAATCTATTTCCACTCACACTTTCAATCGATCTTGTTCCCCATTCACACACAGCTTTTGTTTCCAGTTCGAGCGGCCACGCAAATGACAGAGATCGTCCGATCCTTTGCCATCAAGTTGCGGAGACTGCAGCCACCTTGTTTCTGAATGCAATGGAATTAAACAGACCCATTCCCAATCACGGAATGTTGTCCCTGATTCTTCCATCAGATATACCAATCGCTACGCCACGCAAACAGGTTGGAATGAAATAAATTAACCCTTCAGTTATGGAGACAAGACAGAGTGCTCCAGAGAACCAAGCTTACGTCACTTCCGACAAGACTCCCTTGACGTCTACGCAAGAGGAGACACCTCGTGACACCCATCAGCTCGTTTCAGCCCAACTCACGCAACACCAATCGACAGCTTTTAAAGTTCAAATCAAAATTGCCGTCAGAGTGACTGGCAGAGGAGCCAGCTCTAAATACAAGTATGCCCGATCGAAAGATTAAGCTGCTACAGCAGGAGCACAGCTGCATACGGCCGCGCAAGTCCATCCACAAATGATTTCTCCAGGAAGCTCAAGTTTCGCAGTCGGTTCGGCTGCCGATCCACCGCAGAGATAGCAAAGGGAGCTGCTCCCAGCCTCTGCCGCTTCACAGAGCTCACAGGACGCACAACGTGCATCCCAACGCACTCAGACACAACAAACTACAATGGGTCCGTAAAAATTCAAACTCTTCACCCTTCTTCGAGGGTTGGGAAGCACTTGGTTGCTGCACATCACTCTCGACAAAAATCAAAAACACTCGGAAGAAATGCTGCACCAAACAATCAGTACTGCTCATCGACGGACGCCCGACATACTTCAAACAGTTGCCTCGCGTCCACAAACAAGATCTGTCGTCCATTGTCTTCCTGTGCACCACACTCCATTCACCAACCACCACCACGCCCCTCCAAACAAAAGAAAATCAACAGGTGGCAGTCTGAACAACTGCCGATCAACACTCCTACGGCACTGGGTCCATTCACCGGCATATTTCGACACCAACGTTCACTTGCAAGCTGCGAGTCTTTGGCATGAAACAACGCACGAATCACGACTTGTCCTCTCACTATGGGGTAACACAAAAGAGGGAAGCTAAAGAACGCAACGCCTTCCGCTCCACCCTGCACTTTGGTCAGCTCCCATGCCGTCCGCAAGCGCACTCCGCCTCCGCACACAACGGCACCCTCTCCTTCAGCCACCTCTCCGTCTCCCTAAAAGACCCTGGATGTTCCCGAAGAAATAAAATATGCAAACAATGCAACTCTGCACCTTTTGTGGCACGGTCGAGGCTGCCCTCATGTGTTTCTCGTCGTCCCACACCTTACTTGACGGCATTGTACGACTGCGCAGAGCCTTGGTTCGATGCTACCCAGGAGCTGAACACGTCCCTGCAACGCAACAGAGAGAAAGACACGCAATTAGGTAAAACAAGTGCAACTTTTCAAAGCAACAATGCAACACTCAACTGAAAGTTTCCATCATTAACGAATATAGTTCAACACAAACTCATCAGGAAAACAGACTTTGTTCCCAAAAGAAGTCTTCCCACCATACGTAAACAGAAAGAGCACTTCCCAATCATTACTGTTACTCAATGGCCAAAATACAAGCGTGCAAGTGAGGAAACAATTTATCATAAGGTACATTTGGAGTAGAGATGGGTCTCTCGGTAAATTACCGCGGTATTTTTCAGAAGTTCTTTTTCAGTAAATTTCTTCCTCACGAAGAAACCATTGGAATGCGAGATATTATCTATAAATTAAGTAGCTAAAACGATTTTGTTTACATTGTGTCCATGATTAATTCAGAGTAAAATAACAAATGCTCATTGCGCAAAGGGATGTCATTGGAATGAAAATTTCTCATAGTGTGACAAAAGAGAGGCAAATTGCGTGTTGCTGCCAACTTAGTTTTAATTTTTGTTATGAGCTATAATAGATAAACGTCCTGATACGTTTGATATAAGCGTCGGAATTTATATCTCAGTGCTATTCGATTTCGTTTCGAGTCCTCTGATAAGGATTTGCACCTCAAAACTTAAAATTACCGGAAAATTACAGTAATTTTTGAAAATTACCGTAATTTACCTCAATTGAAAATTAGAGTAATTCACCCATCTCTAATCTGGAGTATATTTCTTTACGGCAGTGAGGCATGTACGATGACAGCAGCAGAAAAGATAAGGGTAGAAGCATTGTAAACGTGATGCTACCGAAGAATGATGAAGATTAAATGGATATAGAACTAGTAAGTAGTGTAGAAGTCCTCAGAAGAGTGGGAGAAAAGAGAAGCCTGCTATAAACTCTAACAAGACGGGACAACTTAATCAGCCATATCTTGAGATGCAATGGCCTGATGAAGACAATCATTGAAGGACAAATCAACAGGGAAGAATGGAATAAGCAAGCCTCGTATGAGATATATGGAATATTTCGTGAAGGATGAGAAAGAGAGGAATTATCTTGATATGAAGGATTGATGATGACGATTACAGACATCTTTGGATAGTAAGATATAACTTAAGTTTAACTATTAACACTAGCGAGACAATGAGGATAAGAATATAAACTTAGAGAAAACAGTAACATGCCGACAGGAAATTAATCAGATCTAAAGATGTAAAAATGTTCCCGGCCAATAGAACAAACTTTTGCCCGACATTTTTAAAGAAAAACTACTATTCAATATGCATTCATAGAGGTCCGTGAAAGTGGTTTTATTTTTTGCTAAAATTCGTTTTAAAACTATGTGATTTTGGTGTTATAGAAAATCTTGGCGGTGTTATTATAATGTTACAATTTTTGCGCATTTCTAGGCGTTTTATTATTTTTGGTACAAATTTTGTGAATGCTTATACTTTTATTAAGTATTTTACATAACAAGAAAGGCAGTGAAAGAAGCACACATAACTACACACAATCGGAAACAAAGAAACTTGAACTGGGGGTGTGTCGAAATGATTTTTTTTGCACTGAAGCTCAGTGGAGCGCCGAATATCAGACGATCGACCGCTAATAAGTAGCACCCCCTCTCCTCAAATCTTTTCTGTTACTTCCCCCCTTGCCTCAACTGCTAGTGCTTCCGTTCCCGGTCAGCGGTCGTGTTTAAGTCTACAAAATTGTTACATTAGGCCCACACTTAAGGTTTTCCTGCAACAAGTTATCCAATTCCGCTGTCTACTGCATCGCGGTGAGTCACCGGAATTACTGCTCGGCAATGACGCGTGCCGAGCGCGTGAGCTTATATTTCCGATCTTCCGCGGCCATGTTCAGCACATTATTGGTTCAGAATATCTAATTCTTCAGGAGAGAAAGCGCGTCATTCTAGATATTTCCGAGAATTTCAGGATTGATAAATGTGAATTGAAGAGAGAGGCGGTGATTAACGGCAATAACGGTTAATTTAACGGAAAAATTCCGGCGGAGACATCACTACAGTGCGCGATATTACGCGAATGCGATATGCGCGAGACAAAACAAGCCAATTGACCTTTGAATCGTAATGAGATAGAGCAAATGAACGTCATCAGCGTTAAACAATGAAAGCTTAGACTTTAATCGATTTTGACTCTTTAAATGTGATTTTTTCACTAATTCCTGCATTAAAGTTAACCATTGTGAAACTCCAGAATCTAATGAACAACAGAGCGAACCTTTAGTTTGCCAATGCCATGCAGTCAGCTATGAAGTAGACAAACATGGGTCTAACGTCCTACGTGCTAAGCACGATTGTGTCACGCTATGTTTTGATATGCTTTTTGAGGAGTTAAATATTTATTAAACGCAATAGTTTTTTGAATACTGATACAAGACATGTGTCACTCTTTATGTTGAGCAAATCTACTAATGCTTTACCTTTTTTCTTTAAAAGATATCGCTTTTTAATTTGAAGCGTCTACCCTACATTTTTTCGGGATATAAGCTATTGGCTTTCCTCTCCATCTCTTGAAATTATAATGAGAGAGGTTTTCCATCCACTTGGGAGGATAAACAGGGTGTCCACAAAAGTCAAAATATAAAATTCAAGCACCATTCAAGGTTTTCAAGGCTAAATTTATAAAAATTTCCAGGCTAATATATCCTGGTTCTTGTACGAGTCGAAAGTGATGTTTTTCAAGTTCTATGTAGAATATGGATTTTTTGTAGTTCAACCCATAGCATAATATAGATAAAGTAATTAAATAAGAAATAATTGATAAATTAAAGTAATTAAATATGTAGTTTAATTGGTAGTAAGAGACCCTCTTTGTTGGTTGGGAAAGATAAACTACTTTTTGATTGAACACCCTCTTTCTAAATTAGCATTTCCATGAGAAATTACAAATTCTTCTACAAGAGGAACTTAAAGAACTCACTGGCTAAAGTCTTCAGCATTCAACCACTGTTCTTGGAATGATGATTTTCTACGTTAATATTTTTTCCCATGCTTTTCTATTTTAAGTCTCAAAGCCTCAATTTTCTGTTCACTCCGAATCAGAATGTAACATTTTTGTACCGGTAGACTATATAGAAAAAAGTGAGATCATAACAGTCTTTAGTATCCTTCACCATCTTTTTCTAACTAAAAGTAATGTAATAAAAATCCTAATTCAAGTAAGCGCATCCTGAATATATCTAACAAACATCAGCAATTAGATTTCTCAAAAAATTATAGAAAATTTTGTAAAAAATATATTGCAAAGCCTACCAGAAAGCCAACTTACATTGTACTTACAGTAAAGTATCCGATCACATCAAATTTGCAGTTAAAAGAAACATTATAAGTTCATTTTCATTAATAAAGGAATTATTTTCCAATTATTAATCAAATCCTTGAATGCTTTCAAATTCTTTTTTAGAAACAAAAAAAAAATTTAATACGGCCAAGAGATCCCATTTATGGAATATCCAGGAATTCCATTTTTAAGACGAAAAAATTATTATAGAATATTTCAAGCTGCTAAACTGGTAATTTTGCAATGTCTTATTTACAATAACCTTTGAAATGAAATTTGAGAATTTTCTACTCCTAAGAAGAGGTTGTGTAACTCTGATCTTGAAATGAAATTAGCCTTTCTTCATGCTACTATAAACAAAATTTTAAAAAAGTCTCGGATTTTCTCTCCAAATTGGCCTGGGTTTGCAAGAAAAAAGTAAAATGACATGTGGGGAGAATGCATTCTCCTAAATCAGGTAAGCCGACAATAGAAGAGTGGGGTAGTGGACTGCAGGTAATGAAGTTCGATTCTTATCGCTGTTTAAAATTTTTCTTTCAGCCACTGAATCAAAAAGTTTATCATCCTCCATTTCCAACCTTTTTGTGTGGATACTGACTTTTTTGTACTTATATCATTTAAACTACCTACATTTACAAATGCGTCACTCAAAAATACATTGTAAAGTTAACATAATGATTACACGATTTAATTCTGCAATAAAAAATTTTTCCAATCCTTTCACTAACGCCAAATTTTATCATTTTTTAAATTATAAATTCACATGAAATTTCTGATAATCTACTTTTTTTAACTGCCTACTTGCATTACCCTAAGAATACAGCATGTATTCCTAGGCAATGTTAAGGATCGAACTCGTGACCTGCAGTACACTAGTCCTCATTTTTAACAACTACGCTATCATAGGTTCACGGGAATCTGGCTAATGTAGGCGACCCGTGTGACATTTGGCCTTATTTGTTTTGATTGCGCATCCGGGCCTATGGAGAAAAAAGTCACGACGAGTATTTTTTTATTTTGTTTTTGTGGCTCGGAAAAAATCTTCTCATTTCGTGACCACGTTACACAACCTCTCCTTGTCAGTATCTAACATACATACGTACATTCCATTCGCGGGGCGCATCGATCACTAAGTCGAGAAATTTAATATCTCCGAACCGGATCAGAATTTTTACTGTCTTCGGATATGATTTCAGCAGCGAATGAAATGAAAGACCCGTGAATCCAACCCGACCATCCTTAATTTATTAATGGTACATTTGTAAATCTAATTTAAACAACAAAAGTATTATAAAGTGAGTATTCAGATGTAATGGTTTGAAATTGAAGATGATAACATTTTCGATGCAATGACTGAAAGAAAAATTAAACTGCGATACGGATCGAACTTCGCAAAGTAAACTAGTTCTCGTTGTACGCCTGATCCCGGCGAATGTAGGCTACCCGCGTGACATCCTACGTAATTTTTCCCGCGATACCGGGGTAATGGGGAAAAGCCATATTTCTTTATTTTTCTTCTAGTTGCACGGGAACATCTTCATCTAATTTTGTGACCTGAGTTACACATCCTCTTCTTGTCAATATCTACCGCACCTACATTCCATTCACGGGGAGCTTCGATCGCTAAGCCGCGAAAATTTAAAATCTACGATCCGGATCCGATTTTATACCGTGTCTTTGGATCCGAATCCGGAACCGAGTAAAATGAAAGATCCGTGGATCTTTGGATCCGATCCGGCCATCACTACACGTTAGGCATATGTTTGCGTATCATGGGCTTAGTCGGATGTGCAATGAATGAAACCAAAGGGCACTTTACGTGACGCTGAAGGCATCCGTTCGACAGTGGAACAGTTGAACGTCTCCGATCCACACAGCGCTGACGATACATTGAGCCTAACTACTTTTCCGTCGTTTATTTATTCATTCCTACCAACGACAAATCCATATCTTAAAGTCATCTTTATTTATCCTATTTATAAAATAAGGATTTTTTGTCTTGAATTAAGAATTTTTAAAATTCCCGGCTCAGACCAGAAAATCACGAATAATCCACGAACAATTCCCTGCATTGAAAATTCACGAATAATTCCCGATTTTCCAGGTTTTCCAGGTCAGTGGACACCCTGATAAAGGAGAGTATACTCATCACATGAAAATTTGCTGACCTTACTGTCAACGTAAGCATATCCTATCACTGAATGACCGCAGGACAGGGGGCCTCATTCAGACCCAAGCCCTCATAACGAAATGTTAGGGTGTCGAAAGGTCTGTGTGGAAAGGGTCGTGGGAGAGCAAATTGTAGAGAAGAGACTCAAGATTTCTTTCAAGAAGTTCAGCTCAGTATACCTACCAAAGTCAGAGGCAGTGAACATAAGTCCCTTTTCTGGATTTTTATTTTGTTTTTACGAACATTTTAGTGCCCTTTTTACTGTTGCTCCCCTCATAAGTGCTTTGTTATGCAAGCCGTATGCTTCAAGTTGAGGAATATTTGTGTGCTTTTGTGATTATTATGGTTAATAATCACCGACCGTCAATTATGGTGTGTGCAGGGAAGAAAAGGTTGGAGGAATTGAGTGATGTACAGGTTGAGAACGTCTTGCATGAAAGTGACTCGGAGGAAAGTGTCCTGAGTTCTGATAGTGACAGTGAGAATGACATAAACGATCGCTCCGAAATTGACGTGTTGGTGTTTGATGATTTGGGTGAGGTTGAGGATGAAGTTTCAGATTCTGCTTGGAAGGACATTTCCAATTATAAAGGGAAAAGAGAAAGAGAAAATTTCATTGGTAATTCTGGTCCAGAGGGCAGAGCAAATGATTTGCAATGTATTGAAGATATATTTGAAATTTTCTTCGATAGCGATTTACCGTATTTACGCGTGTAAGTCACGCACCTTTTTTCCCGAAACGCCGGAGAAAAAAATGGGGGTGCGCGGCTTACACGATTCCTCCAGATTTTCATGTAAGCCGCACACCATTTTTCCTCAAATTCCTGTTGTTTTTTCTCCTAAGTTTCACATTCTGTCTAGTAGTATGGTTAGTAGTCTAGTAGTACTGGTATAATAGTCTTCGCAGCATGGTCTAGTAGTAAATCGTACATTGTAAAGTATTCTAAAATTTCAAAGTATGTCATTAATAATAAAAATCCGCGTTTAACAAAGTCTGAGCGTACAACGGTACTGGAAGGAACGCAAGATCAGAAACACCATTTGTCAAAGCAATAGATTTATCGTGTATAGATCGTAAGTAGGACAACACATTGTAGCACTGTTATGTATTTCAATTTACTGTATCCTGCAAGCTGCCGCAAGGAGCTTTATATTTTTTCAAAATCGTAAGCGGAGTTTGTTTCAGTATCACGTATCTGTAGCAACATTTTTACGTTATAGATACCTCCTTTTGCGTACATATTAAAGCTACATTGCAAAGACATGACAAAAAATTTGTTACGTGTAGGCAATAGTCCTATGCTCAGAGAATATACCTTCTTACTATCCGTGCTATCCGCTCAAGCGTGAGAGTAGTAAATGCGTTCGAATCGATCATTTAGCATTTTAAAATAATTTGCTATTATCACCCTAAAATGAATTCTGATGTGAAATTCGAATTCTTGTGAGTATAAAGCTACATATTATAAAGGATGCCGAAAAAATAGGAAATCGAGCTCCATGAAGGAAATATGGTGCATATGAATCTAGCAGTGACGAAAACTAAGAATGAGAACTGTTATGATATGAATATTCATTAGTGATTTATGATTATATTTCCGGGAATGTGTTTTACTTTAGTTTTATAAGAATTAAAATTGTTATTACATTGAGCTTAGTTTTTTCCGTGTGTTCCCAAGACTTTCCGGTGTTGTTAAATTGTCCCATTAGGTCACAGTCCGCAGCTACTACGCAGAGAGCAGACAAGATCACCGCTATCAGGTACGGATGGTATTTGGCATTTATTTGATGATATGCCAATGGATTTCCATAATACTAGAGTAATCACGGGCTGAAATTGAATATATTTTTGCAATTATTTCAGTTGGATGTTATTTTGAACTTATGCCATTTTTATAGCTGGATGATGTGATCGTATGTAACTGTGATTACTGTGAGATGCTACCAGAAACATTCACAGTAAAAGAGGCTGTGCGGGCCGTGCATTGATGCACGACGCGATGACGATCGTGACGATAATAACACGTAATTCAATCAATTAATGATAAAGACGTACACGTAATTTAGGCACAGCATTTCTATTAAAGAACGTGCATTCATGTTATGACAAAATGATGCAGACTCAAGGGAAAAAATTTTTTTTTCGATAGAAATAATTTTTTCCTCACAAGCCTGCCCAAAAATAGGGGTGCGTGTGATACATGAGGGTGCGGCTTACACGAGTAAATACGGTAGTAGGAATGATTGTGGAGGAAAGTAATCGCTAAAGCAGAGCAAATTAGTAAAACAAAAGATAGAACATTTTCGCTGAAATCTAGAATTACATCATGGAAGCCAGTTTCATTCCAAGATATTTACATAGTATGTATTTGGGTTATTTATGCTGATGGGAATTGCACAGAAACAGACCCTCAGGTCATACTTTCAACTAAAAGAATAATTAGTATGCCAGGGTTTGGAGATATGATAACAAGAGACATATTTGAAGCCGTTTGCAAATTCCTTCATTTCGCTAACAACAAAGAGAAAAGTAGTTTCCAGGGACCCCCAAAATTGTATAAAATTTTTTCCATTATTGATGACATTAACAATAAATTTCCGAAATATTTTTGCCACCCAGAAATATCTCCATTGATGAATCACTAACTCTTTGGAAGGGGCGTTTATCTTTCAAGCAATACCTTCCTCTCAAAGCATCAAAATTTGGGATCAAATCATACAAACTATGTGATTCAACCAGTGGGGACTTATGGTCACTCATAGTTTACATTGGCAAGGATACTGACTTTTCATCACCTCAAAGGCAGGACAAAAAATCTATTGCCATGATATCCATATTTCAAAACGCCGACACAGAGAATATCAACATCAGGGGAAGGGAAATAATTAAACCAACCTGTTTTTATATCAAGTGAATGAGTTGATCTAAAAGGTGTATCTTATCGAAAGGAAGCATATAAACAAATGGTATATGAAAATTTTCCGCAGACTTTTAAGAATAAGTAGGGACACCGAAAAATGGTAAATAAAATCGTTTTAAAAAGGTGAAAGCTGTGTTTAATGTTGGGAAAAAGGAGTCTTAAAGGAAGGGTTTTCTTAAATATTATTTATAAAGACTTCATACCAATGTGAACAAACAGTTAATAGTACATACATTTGAGATCCAAGACAGACGTTATGGCTACCCTACGCAACATAAGAAACACAGTAGGCAAAATTAAGTTAAAGGCAAATTAATGAGATAATGGTAATAACAATAACAGAGTGGAGTAGTGGACTGCAGGTAATGAAGTTCAATTCTTACCCTGTTTAAAATTTTTCTTTCAACCATTGAATAAAAAACTTTATCATCCTTCATTTCCAACCTTTGTGTGTGGATACTGACTTTCTTGTACTTCTATCGCGTCAAGTAGATTTACAAATGCGTCACTCAAAAATACACTGTAAAGTTAACGTAATGATTCCACGATTTAATTCTGTAAGATAAATTTTTTCCAATCATTTCCTTTTAACAATTTAATTATTTTTTTTTACTTATAATTTGGCATGAAATTTCTGATAATCTACTTTTTTTAACTGCCTACCAGCATTACCCTAGGAATACAGCACAGCTGTATTCTTAGGTAGTGTTAAGGATCTAACTCACGACTGGCAGTACACTAGCCCTCATTTTTAACAACTAAGCTCTCATAGGTTCACGGGAATATGGCGAATGTAGGCGACCCGAATGACATTCGGCTTAATTTTTTTCTCGCACATCCGGGCCTATGGAGAAAAAGGTCAATACGAGTATTTTTTATTTTGTTTTCCTCGTTTGTGGCACGGAAAAAATCTTCTTCTCATTTGTGGCACGGAAAAAAATCTTCTTCTCATTTCGTGGCCCGAGTTACTTAACCTCTCCTTATTGGCATCTACCATACGTACATTCCATTCGCGGCACGCATCGATCACGAGGCCGCGAGATTTTAAAATCTCCGATCCGGATCTGAATTTTTACTGTCCCTGGATATTATTTCAGTAGCAAATGAAATGAAAGACCCGTGGATCTTTGGATCCGACCCAACCATCCTTAATTTATGAGTGGTACATTTGTAAATCTAATTTAAACAACAAAGTACAATAAAGTGAGTATTCAGATGTAATGGTTTGTAAATGAATATGATAACATTTTCGATGCAGTGACTGAAAGAAAAAATTAAACTGCGATTGGGATCGAACTTCGCACAGTACACTAGCTCTTGTTGTACGCCTGATCCCGGCGAATGTAGGCTACCCGCGCGATATCCAACGTACTTTTTTTCTCGCGATACCGGGGTAATGTGGAAAAAAGTCATATTACTTTATTTTGCTTCTAGTTGCACGGGAACATTTTCATCTAATTACGTGACCCTTAGTTACACATCCTCTTCTTGTCAATATCTACCGCACCTACATTCCATTCACGGGGAGCTTCGATCGCTAAGCCGTGAAAATTTAAAATCTACGATCCGGATGCGATTTCACTCCGTGTCTTTGGATCCGAATCCGGAACCGAGAAAAATGAAAGATCCGATCCGGCCATCACTAAAGAAAATATTTTATGCTACAAAAATTCGGCATTTGCAAAAATATCTCAAATTTCGTAAAAAAATCGCGTTTCAAAGAAGACAAGGTTAATTTCGTGATTAAACCCTAAAGTCGCTTATTTCGTGAATCCCGTCGCAAAAAATGTTTCGCGAAAATGTCATGTCCCTAAGTATAAGTGTTAAATTCTACGATAATATATCGCGAAAATTCAGGAAAAAGGATCGATTATCTATCGTTCAGTCTTCTATTTCTAAAATACGGCATCAAGTTTATTTCTAAAATACGGCATTGCTGTACAACACAGAGTACCAGGCCGCCACATATCAGACAATATGCTTCCAAGACTAACTGAAAGGCATTTCATAAAAAGAATACTTCCTAAAGGTAATAATGCCAGAACTCGAAGACGGTGTGCAGTCTGTACCAAACATGGGAAGAGGAAAGACAGTTTACTGGTGCGAATCTTGTGACACCAGACTGTGTGTCGATTGCTCAGAGGATTATCACACCAAGCAGAATTTTTAAGGTGAAGTAATTTTATTATATTTTCATATCACAAAATATTTTCAGCACTAAATTTTCGTTTTACGATGAAATCTATAAGGTGGCCTTGGAAATGAGTCAAAAAAACGTCTGCTACGGAGATGTTTTCATTGATGTTCGGTGTGTCATTGTTCACTGTTTTGGTGTTTGTCTGTATAACTCAAACTTGAAATCCATGCATAATTTCTTTCGAGAAAGCATTTTATTTTGTCGTTAAATTGAGTTTAATTTAAATGAATTTTAAAGTGTCTAGCCCCTGAAATAATTAGGTTTTTAATGTTTTTAAGCTGTATATATAATATATAACTTTTTTCACAATAGGGTAGTTTCCTTCATCAAAGAAAACAGACTACATTGATTGCGATTTGTGCCCTGCCATAAATGTATTTAATTTACGCAAAAAGTTTGTATCGAGAAATCCCAGTTTAGTAGAGAATTAAATGTTAATTTTAAGGCCATTTGAAAAGGCTCTGAAATGGCGGGGTGCGCTGCCTTCATGCTGACGTAACAGGTATATGTAGTTTACGTTGTGAGGGAAATAGGAAAATTCGTCTCCTGAACTTACCGTTGTGTTTCAGGGCCCCTCAGCTCTAGTGAATATGTAATAGTAATAGACTGTGAAAACTATCAACGCTCGAAAAGTATACTCAGTTAAACATGGTATTATTAGTCATTTATTTATTTCAAGGACGTCCTGCTCACTGTGTCTTCTGCTACGACGAAGCATGGCGTGAAGGTCGTGTGCGATGGGCGAACTACATGGTATGCTTGTGAAAGGAGTACTAACTGATTTTAAATGAATTCACTATCTCAAAGCTCAAATGTTTGGGTCCCTTCAACTTTGTTAAAAAGCAGAGTTTTAGACAGAAAAACAGAGGGGTAATTTAAACAGGGGGGTAATTCCACCAGAAATCAACCAATTTTTATGAAAGTGGTTGCTGCCCCTTTTTTAATATTTTTTATACTTCGTACATGGATAGGTAGATTACAAATCAGTTCTCGTTACATTTTTAGAGCAAACCATATCCGAAATACGGGCATTATCGCATGTGCCGAGGCCAATCATTCAAAATAGGGACCAGATATCAAAACAGATCCTTTTGGGATTAAAACTCTAGATACACGTGTATCACAAAAACAATATTTTGTTTAGATCCCGAGTCCCCTTTACCCCTGAAAACTAATCCAAAAACGGGTGGAAAATCAAAATTTGACATTTTCAATGTCACATATCTCAAAGGGGGGACCTGGTAAAAATGTGATATTGTTAGGGAATATGGTTTGCTCTAAAAATGTAACGAGAACTGATTTGTAATCTACGTATAAGCACCTATCCATGCACGAAATATAAAAGATACAGTCGGATCCGGATTTAAGGTCTTCGCATTTAACGTTTATTTTTTGAAGTCCCGATTCATTCCCTACAAAAACAATGTAAAAATTGTCCTAATTTAGCGTCTCCGGATTTTCTGCGTTGTTCCGCATTCTAGGTCGTAAAACATTTTCCCGCACAAGATTTTTTACCCGATTTAAGGTTTATTAATGACGATTCATGCAAATGATTATCCATACATCAGTGATGACTATCACCAGCATTAGTTTTCAATAGGTCGACGGTTTCCTTAAGGTTTCACTTTAAGATGCTTGTATATGTACAATGAATGAATGTATAATGAACATACGAACATTAAGATATTGTATGCTCTTGGTAATACATAAATGTAAAACTGCATTTTCCCCAATAGTAGGTTTAACCCAATGATGATGTGCAGTTATAATATAATTACGCAGTTGAAATCGTCGAGCTACTTCCTAGTTACAGTAAAAAAATAAGCATGGTAAAATTTCAGATATTTTTAAAAAGTAGCTGTTCAGAAATATAATTAGTCTCTCCTAAGAGTTTTAAAATTGATATTGAATTTCTGAGTAGTTAGAAGGCTAATGCATTGTTTTTTGTTAAGGCATTTTCATTTTTGGTTCATTTTTCATTTATTTTCGTTTTGTCACTGAATCCAACCTTCTTTGGGGAGAGCATATAAAGCTAATGAAAAATTTTTATTGTTTTATGTGACCCCTTTAAGTGACTTGAAATTATATTTTCTTTTCGTAGAAAGCTATTGTAATCATTACAGACTCTAAAACCTCCAAAAAATGACAAGCCCTCATTTAGTGTTTTTCCGCATTTAGAGTTTTAAATTCTGTCCCCCCTGAAAAACCTTATATCAGGATTCTACTGTATTAGAAATGGGTCGGCAACCTCCTCTGGTTGATTTACGGTGGAATGACCCAGAGGGTCTACTGTAACATGATATAGAATGGATTAAAATCGCATGTACAGTACAGAAGTGACTGCTCAAGAACGCTCGAGGTTTCGCATGCGATAATAGCCGATTTTCGGATACGAAATTTCGAGGATAGGGCCCCAGGGCATCGCACGTACAAAGGGCAGCGCGGCAAATGCACGCAAGGAGGAGACGCACCTGCAGTGAGACACGACGCACTCATTGCTGCAGTACTCATCCTCCCACTCCGAGTTGGGCACCGCCTGGTTGGGGCAGCCCACGCGAATGCACGCGTTCGGAGAGGACCCACCGCCCACCGACTCCAGCCCAGAGGCCCCTCCTCCTCCACCCTGCTGCTGCTGCTGCGGTTGGCTGCCCTGCTGTTGCTGCTGTTGGCCACCCTGTTGCTGCTGTTGGCCGCCCTGCTGCCCTCCCGACGGAGACATCCCACCATTGCCACCAGACACCATCTGGCCACCCATCGAAGCGCCATTGTCATCCTGTTAGCGTGGCGAGAGAACAACGTCAATCAACAGCTGCTACCACAATATTAATAATAATACACTTTCATTGCCAGACGACAAGCGTTTTACATACACTGTACATGACACAACAATTAAGAAAATTAAATATACGAATACAGTGTGGCTACTGACAAGGGGAGTGTCCGAGTTTTGGGTCTAGCATTTTGACGAAAGTTGCCAGGCAGGTTAGTCCTTGATTAGTTAATTACGAATCACTTTCGTTTCAAAAACGAGTTTGAAATATTTTATTGCCAATATAAAGCTAATAATTAGTAATGTTTAATCAGTGCAGTTTGGATTAGGGGTAAAGTACTTGCTTCACAATATCAACCCCCAATATAGGGTTATATATCCAGTAACTTCGTCAAAAAACGAGGTTGGAAATATTTTATTGCCAAAATAAAGCTAATAATTAGTAATGTTTAATCAGTGCAGTTTGGATTAGGGGTAAAGTACTTGCTTCACAATGTCGACCCCCAATATAGGGTTATATATCCAGTAACTTCGTCAAAAAACTAGGTTGGAAATATTTTATTGCCAAAATAAAGCTAATAATTAGTAATGTTTAATCAGTGCAGTTTGGATTAGGGGTAAAGTACTTGCTTCACAATGTCAACCCCCAATATAGGGTTCTATATCCAGTAACGTCGTCAAAAAACGAGGTTGGAAATATTTTATTGCCAAAATAAAGCTAATAATTAGTAATGTTTAATCAGCGCAGTTTGGATTAGGGGTAAAGTACTCACTTCACAATGTCGACGTCCATGGTCCGAGACTCTCGGCCTTTAATTTCTTTTTCATCGCAGTTTCGTTGTAAGACTATCCCTGGTTTTACATATTTTTAATCTTTTTCCCCGGGATGCATTTTCACTATTTTACGTACTAATTACATAATTTGCTAAAATTACGTAATTAGTACGTAAAATAGTTAATTACGTTATTGACCTAAATCACGTAATTAGTGCGTGGCGGAAATACGTCTGCATGCCCTGTTGTTTTTTGTGTAGAAAATTTAACAGAAAACATGAAGTTTGATCGTGATTTTTAATTCCCGTATCTTTGGCCACACAGTCCAGACGCACGACAACATTTGTTCTTATTTGCCTGGTGCTGTGATAATCCAGCGCTGTGCTTTTTTGGAAAAACTAATCGCAAGGGAAAAAAGAACCTAAGCTCTGGAATCATACCGTATGTATGATTCCAGAGATAGATAAGTAGATATATAATGATAGATAAGTATCTACCGAAATGTTCGGGTGATCAGGCGAAATGTTCGGGTGGGAGAGAGAAACAAGGGACGTCGCTTGGAAACTGATAAAATACCAGCAGTAACAAATAACTTTGAAGAATTAATGTATTGCACATTTTCAGGAACATGTTAGAAACAAAAGAAACTGAGGTTCTCAACAAGCCAACTGAAGCGGACTTCCAGCACTGATTTGAACAGTGGAAAATTCATATGGAGCATCATTAGGATAGGCTAGGAGAGCTAATAAACTTTCTATTGTAATGGGGGCGTTTACTCGGAACTGAAATTGCAATTTTGTGCACAAAATTGTTAGATAGAAACAAAACAAGAATTTAGTGAAAAAATAAATCTTCTAACCGCAACCATTTGCTCATAAATCAAAAATTAAAATAAGCAAAAGGTGACGCCCACCGAAAAGCTGCTGTGATAAAATTGACAATATTTTCCTCCCGTCCTCGACTGCTTTTTGGGGAAGGGAAGGTAGTGGAGGGGGGTTCTCGGAAGGTCTGATTGCACAGATCCTGTCGCAACCTCTCTGGTTGTCAGAGTTAGCTGTGTCCCCCCTTTTGCGATAAGACGAAGTAGCTTCGCAGGCACAGTTGTGTTTGGACGTAGTTGATATACGTCACAGGTTGCACCACGTCCACTTTTCCGAATGGGTTAAAAACATCAATTATATAAGGTTTCTGGGATATATTACTTTTACTTAAACCACTTCTTTTTAAAAAATCAAGCGACCCAGGTTTCGATGAATAATCATCATCATCAGGCGTAAATTATTTATCTTATTATTGTAACCTTAGTTACGTAACGGAAGAAGAGATGAATTTTGAAACGGAAGCCAGAATGGGGGAAAAAGATGTGTAAATGTATTCGTTGATGAGAGTGTTGTCCTGGGTATTAAAAATTTTTAGAATTTCCAACTGCTCTCTAGATTTATATATTTGTCAATTATATAGCTGCTTATAACTCGAGAAATAATTAAATGATCGAAAAATGGAAAAATACATGTCTTTTTATTTTACAAACTCTATCATATTCGGCAAACAAAATATGGTAAATGACCCCATTGGTGAACAATAAAATTTTTTGTAGCACCAGTCCGGTTATTTAATTGCCACACCTCGTATAACTTCAAGGAAGAACAGGAGAAAAAGTATTATCACGGCTCTTGGACACCTGCCCAAGGTGGCGGACGCAAACATCCCGAGACGGTGGCCTCACCTGGTGTGACGTCTGGCTGTTCACCGGCTGGAGAGAGTGGTGCAGCTGGTGGTGTCCGTGGTGGGAGTGCATTTGCGGGGGCGAGCCCGCCGGGCCCATCATGGCACTGTTTGGCGTTCCCGAGGGCGACGGCGGAGGGGGCAGCGACGACGCTGGAAGCAGCAGCCCACCACCACCGCCCATGTGGTACCCCTGGTGCACCATGTTGTCCTGGGAGACCACACAAACAAAATAGCACCATCAAGCACGGCAACCTCCACACACACTTTTCAATTTGCACATTTTAGGGTTCTTGGAAAAAATCAGCTTATTGCTGAAAAATTGCTGCCATCGGAAAAATTCAGGAATATATGCAGCAACTTCTGCAGGAATGACATTCACATTTACAAAACAATGGGGAACATGCACTATTTTTTATAACTCTTTGAATGTGAAGTTAATCAGCTAAAATGTGCTTGGCGAAATTTTTGCTGAAGAATTAAGTTGTGTTACAAAGATATTACTACTTGAAAATTGTACTATTTCGGCAGCTTAAAAACACGACGTCATCGCATGACGTCACGGCACAGTATCACTAAGGGCGTTGTTTATCTGTTTATGCGTGGAGGTAAGCTGTTAAATAAATACTTGGCGATAACGTATGTATTTATCTCATTTGTTTATTGCAATAAACGATTGTATTTCGATTGTTTATTTACGTAGTATTGATGGTAACGAGCAAATCGTCCATTAATTATATAATTCCTGTTTAGTGCCCAATAATTTCTACTACGTATATGCAAAAGCTGTTTTTTTAAGAAGAATGCCACCGTAAGGGAGTGAAGCAAAGTAAATTGTGGGAATGTGCTTTTATAAGTATTTTTTCAGTCATCGTTTCGTTCGAGAAACGGCTAAAAACCTCAAAACAATATATTCACATCGTTTCCTGTTAAAAATAAATGTCCATCCTCGTATCAATATGGAGCCTAAGCCGTGCAGTGACGTTCAAAGGCTTTTCAGGTCACGTGACTTTCGTCCATTTCCGGGAACATTTTAAATTCATTTAATTATCTTTGTGGTGGGTGTAGAAAAATTTGGCTTATATATTTAAAATTCTGATAAAATTTTGCATCAAGTACATCATTAATCGTTGATAAACAAATTTCATGTATATTCCCCATTGACAGTTTTTGTCAACGACTATTATCACTAACTCACTCCGTGATTCAACCCGAAGGTTGGTTTTGATAGGTGAGAGTAGAGCTCACCCCATACTAAGCCAATGGTGTTTGAAATTCACACCCCTCAGCATAGTATTCTTAGTCTTAAAAATTTTTTTAAACAATGTCTAAGCAACATTTTTTGGCCTTAAACAAGGTTAACTGTGTGCCATTATCAACCTAAGAGACCAATTTAATGTGCACACCTATTTTTTATCATATAACCACCATCCTTTGAACCTAAATCCTAAAAACCTCGTGGATTTATCACGTGTTTTTATAAATTCCCTTGTGCTTATACAATACATTTCAGGTCTCATCTCATAATGCTGTTTGGCATTATAACTTTTCAGGGTGGCTACTGATAACCAATTTTCAAATTCCCTGACTTTTCCCCGATGGCTATACGAATTTCCCTGACCGATCGCCAAAAGGTCTCCTATTAACGGAATATTTCATTTCTGCTGAAATCTGAAATTTTCGTCATAACTCAGAAAATTTTAAAAGCTGAAATTAATACATTACAAGCTCTAAGAATGAAAAAATATATAGAACCTTCACAAGTTAAGCCCTCACACAAATTGTACACACTTTTAATACATTTTTCGTGGCCGTGCATCGTATTTCCGTGGCCGTGTATGTTTCCTTCGGTAAAATTACAAATTGACAATGTCTAATTCTTCAAGGAAGAGGTGGCATGTTGTGGTAGTTCTGGGAAGTTGAAGATTACTGAAAAGGCATCGAAGGGCCAATTTACTGGCGGACTCCGACACAGGTATCACAAAGCTACGCAAAAAATACGAACTAAAGCCAAGTTCTTGGACTGGATCAAAATCGGATGGCACGAGTTTTAAAATCGAATAACAACTTCATTAAGGTGGTCATAACCCCTTGATTGTAAGGGGTCACCAAAAATGGAAAATATTTGTATATACAAACAAAACGTAATCGCGCCACTGCGAGCAAAAACAGGAGGCAATTAGCAACGTCAGTGTCATATTTAGGGTTGCCATATTTGAGGTGGTTTGTGACCTGACTAAATTGCTTCGAGAGGAAACTAAGGGGGGCATTCAATAATTGCGTCGAGCGTGAAAGGTCGGTAGGGGAGGAGAATTTTTCTTATGGTCTCGCGAAGGATTTGCTAAGATTATGTTTACACGTGTGATCGTACTTGTATTGCCATTTGCAACACACATCCTCGGGCCTATGATCCCTGAGATCTGCCTACCAGGTATTGTTCTCCCGGCAGCTCTCGGTAGGCTCCAATCTCTGTCGTGGGTGTCAACCTCATAGGAATTTATTTTAGTTTGGGCGCCAGACAACCAAAGTTGTCTTCCTAAGGGCAACACAAATCGGGAGAGACCAAAAGGACCACTTGACTGAGCCTAATTACCTCCTACGGAGGACACCAATTACATTTGACAAAACTTCCAATGTATGCAGTTTATTTTTCTTAGACTGCACATAACAATAACAGGATGTAGGAAATTATTCACATCTAATACAACATAAAACAAGTTTAACACAACGTGATCTTTCGTAGTTACATTACTACGTAGGAAATGATTAATGATGGAAATTATGGATAATAGTAAAGGTTGATAACAATTTTAGAAAAAGCAAGTAGAATGAACCATGAAATAATGACATTAACACTGCCAATTGGTATAAACCATGACACAATAAAATCAGCTCTTCTTCCTCTGTCTACAATAGTCTACCAGAGACACAGATCCAGACTTGACGTAGACTTGTGGACTTGGCGGCGACGCATGCTCGATCCCGCTTTCAGTCCCACGGAAACTCTCGAGTCTGTTCAAATCCCGTGCCAAAACTGCACCTGCGGCTCAGCGAGAGCCGTTCTGGGTCCATGCGGCCCAGTGGGAACCGCCCTGTGGAAAGACCAAGAGAAAAGGAGGGACCCACTCCCTCAGCAACCAGCCAGACAGAAACACTCAATGCAATGATGAGTGATAGCAAAGAGACTGATGCTAACTCACCGAAGAGCTGTAGGGGCACAGCCTCAAATCCTTCGGGCGTAAGTTCGCAGCCTAACGGCAACGCTCTTTCGACGGACAACCGACTCCTTCGAGCTTCAACGACAGAGAGCCAGACACCGCACGAGTCCGCTATCACCAGCCCGATGGCCAGACTCGCACACTAGCTGACTCCTCAACTAAACCTGTTTATCATGGCCAGCCGGCCGACCTATCCAGAGGGGGGGGGGAGAGGAAGGGGAAGTTGGAGAGGGGGGTTTAAGGAGAAGGAGGGGAAGCTCTTATCTTTCCCAAAACCCTCACGCCTGGCTAAAGGAATGAAGGGGCTATGGGAGGTCATATCAACGCAAAGCCGGCCGGCAAAGGCAAGCTAAGAGTGGTTCAAGAAAGTGAACGTTACACATTTTAATAACCATCGTCTCGTATTTTTAGAACTGCAAGCACGTATTTACTACAAGCTAGTATGCCACAACTATGTCTCGATCTGAGTATCGGAAGTTAAAAAAAAAGAGAGGTAAAATCTTCCGAAAAACATAGCCTCGGATTCCTTGTGATGAGCAGAATACACGGTGATCATGAATTCTAACACTACTAGGCAAATATCGCATTAAGGATATACAAAAGGGATACATTGTAACACTGATTCACAACTAAATAACCTAGATTCACAACTGAAAGTTCAAGGAATTGACAGGGTTTATTCTATGCACTTCGGTGACGGACAATATTTTTAGTTGGTGAAATAAAGGGTGGGAACGACTGCTCGGTAAACATAATGGTAAAAAATAACGAGAATTTTCTATCCTAGTTTCTCCCTGACGGTTACGGGAATTCCCTGATTTTTCCAGATTTCCAAAATTCCCTGACAATTCGAGGTTTTCCCGGTTTTTCCTGACGATCGCCACCCCGATTTTGCATGACTTTTCATCACGCATGTGGGTGAAGTATTGTTTCAATTCCTAACCTGTCAATAAAGGATTATTATCCCAACATGTCCTTCCATCCCAAGGAATAAAAATAATGGCCTTTTCATTCCTATAGGTGAAAATTAATGCCATTTTAGTTTCATTTTCTCAAAATGGCTGCCAGAGCACAAGTTTTGTGACATCCTCCATTAGACAGAGACCCTAATTATACAATTCTTAAGAAACTATACATTTGGCATTAAAATTTCATGGCATAGATGCTTTCCATTTGCAGCTACAACCACCCGATTCATGGTGTAATGTGGAATTGTTGTGTATCCTGCACGTCGGAGAAGGTGTAAAGGTGTGTGGTGGGGAACGAGGTGCCAAGGGGATGGGCGTTCAGACCCGCATGCACTCAGATACCATCACGACGCTTTGATTTAGGGAGAGCCCACTACAAGGGCACGGGGCCAGGGCCCCAAACGACCGATGCCACCAGAGCCCACGGCAGTCTGGGCTCCGTACATCAAGGCCACTCTCCCAAATGTATTCACGTTCAGTACGTTTATCACTCATCACCGACCAATCTGAAAGTCAGGAAATGAACAGACCTGAGATAGCCAGGTTCACCGACACGGATATTGACAAACAAAAGAAGAGTAGAAGGCACCACAGACCAGTCACTTCGAAACATTTTCAAATCTTAGAATGGTTGGGGAAAGTAGACTGACACATTTTGCTACTCAGATGAATCCAAGATTGATCGGTAAACATACTGTATCAACTTTTATTTCAACACTATGCCATAATTATCTTGCATTATAAAATAACTTCACGAGGTCAGAACTGAAACAGTCCTTTGCAGAAGAGCCACAAGTCTGCACGCCCCCAAAAGAGGATCTCAATGAGTAAAAATAAACCAATCATTCACTAAGTGTAATAGTTCATTATAATTTCGGAAAACAAAGAGTTAACGAAGGCTTGAACAACACACTTGGAATCAATAATACCAGACACAATCAAAAAGTGAAAAAGAATAGAGATATTTTGAAATGCTTAATTGATGTTACGTGTTTTTTAGCTAAACAAGAACTTCCATTTCGTGGGCACAACAAAAAAAATGAGTTTATGAACAAAGGTAATTATATAGATACTTTAAATCTCTTGAAAAGGTGGGATCCAATGCTAAAAGTCATCTAAAATAATGTCAAATTCACACTAAATATGTGCATAGTTAACTATTTTGATTGAGTATTCACTCTAGAGAAAAATAAAATAACTACGTTTCACCTCAAATGCGTATTACTCGGTGAGCAAAGTTCGGGAGAAAGACATCAGCAGCATGCATTAATAGTAGGGATGGGAAACTCACAATTCCACGATTTAATTCTGTAATATAAATTTTTTCCAAACATTTCCTTTCGCCAAATTTAATTTTTTTTACATATGATTTGGCATGAAATTTCTGATAATCTACTTCTTTTAACTGCCTACTAGCATTACCCTAGGAATATAGCACGGCTGTATTCTTAGGTAGTGTGAAGGATCGAACTAGCGACTGGCAGTACACTAGCCCTCATTTTTAACAACTACGCTCTCATAGGTTCACGGGAATATGGCGAATGTAGGCGACCCGCATGACATTCGCCTTAATTTTTTTTTCGCACATCCGGGCCTATGGAGAAAAAGGTCAAGACGAGTTTTTTTTATTTCGTTTTCCTCGTTTATGGCACGGAAAAATTCTTCTTCTCATTTCGTGACCCGAGTTACTTAACCTCTCCTTGTTGGTATCTACCATACGTGCATTCCATTCGCGGGGCGCATCGATCACGAGGCCGCGAGATGTTAAAATCTCCGATCCGGATCTGAATTTGTACTGTCCCTGGATATGATTTCAGTAGCGAATGAAATGAATGACCCGTGGATCTTTGGATCCGACCCGACCATCTTTAATTTATGAGTGGTACATGTGTAAATCTAATTTAAACAACAAAAGTATAATAAAGTGAGTATTCAGATGTAATGATTTGAAATTGAATATGATAACATTTCCGATGCAATGACTGAAATAAAAATTAAACTGCGATTGGGATCGAACTTCGCACAGTACACTATCTCTCGTTGTACGCCTGATCCCGGCGAATGTAGGCTACCCACGTGACATCCTACGTATTTTTTTCCCTGCGATACCGGGGTAATGGGGGAAAAAAGTCACATTTCTTTATTTTGCTTCTAGTTGCACGGGAACGTTTTCATCTAATTACGTGACCTTAGTTACACATCCTCTTCTTGTCAATATCTACCGCACCTAATTCCATTCATGGGGCACTTCGATCACTAAGCCGAGAAAATTTAAAATCTACGATCAGGATCCGATTTTACTCCGTGTCTTTGGATCCGAATCCGGAACCGAGAAAAATGAAGGATCCGATCCGGCCATCACTAAAGAAAATATTTCATGCTACAAAACTTCGGCATTTGAAAAATATCTCAAATTCCGTTAAAAAAAATCACGTTTCCAAGAAGACACGGTTAATTTCACGATTAAACCATAAAGTCGCTTATTTCGTGAATCCTGTCGCAAAAAACGTTTCGCGAAAATGTCATGTCCCTAGTTATAATAGATAAACGTCGTGATATGTCTCATATAAGCGTCGGAATTTGCATCTCAATGCTAATTGATTTCGTTTTGAGTCCTGTGATAAGTAGTTGCAGCTCAAAACAAAATAACTGGAAAATTACAATAATTTTCAAAAATTACCGTAATTTAGCACGGTAATTTACCTCTATTGAAAATTATGGTAATTTACCCATCTCTAATTAGTAGTATCCGGGAAGTTAGAATGTACTAGAAGTGGCATCGTGGTTGATTTGTGAAGCCAGAGTAACCATCATGGTAGGCACAGAAACATGCACTTACGGATTAAGTACATTTTACTTGCCGTAAAAATTGGAGTATTAAGAATGGTAACAACCTTTGAAATAAGTTGAAACTTTTATCAATGAATCGGAGAAGAGGGCACAAACAAGGCAAAAATATCGGTACTTATTGGTAGTTTAAATCTGAACAACTTTTAGAAATAAAATTAACTCCAAGGGCAATCAAATGCAATAGTTTATCCATGAAACAGCCTTAAAAACACTAACAGAAGACTCTGAGATAATTTATGGGTATGACTTCATTGTTATTTATGCTTTAAGTACAGGTATCCACCACGTCATCCACCACGGTTTTTAATACCAAAACTCTTGGTTATCCACAGTCAAGGGTTTGGGCACCACTTTTCTCAACCGTGGTATTTCCCTTACGTATGCGTAGTTCTGACCAATCTAATGCCTTTTTTTAATATTCACAAATTTCAATAATGATTTAGTACAAAGATATGTGGACAAGTGCTAAATTGTAAACGTGACTTGAAAAATTATGTGACTTGACCAGGAATCAAACCCGGATCTCCAAGATGCCAATTAGTAACACCAATAAAGTCATCTTCCTTCAGGTCAAATTTTAAACCAATCAAGGGCATTTAATCACAAAATTTCAACACAGACGGTGGTCGTGCTGTTTAGTTTTTCATATACGAGGGCAGTTTTTTTTTTTAACCTTCGATCGCACAGCATAAATGCCAGACAAGCGCTAGGTGGATGGTATGCGAATTAGCCAATAGTTAGAGGTCCGTGAAAGTGGTTTTATTTTTTGCTAAAATTCGTTATAAAATTATGTGATTTTGGTGTTATAGTAAATCTTGGCGGTGTTATTATAATGTTACAATTTTTGCACATTTCTAGGCGTTTTATTATTTTTGGTACACATTTTGTGAATGCTTATACTTTTATTAAACATTTTACATACCAAGAAAGGCAGTGAAAGAAGCACACATAACTATACACAATCAGAAACAAAGAAACTTGAACTGGGGGTGTGTCGAAATGATTTTATTTTGTGCATTGAAGCTCAGTGGAGCGCCGAATATCCGACGATCAACCGCCAATAAGTAGCACCCCCTCTCCTCCTATCTTTTCTGTTACTTCCCCCCTTGCCTCAACTGCTAGCGCTTCTGTTCCCGGCCAATGGCCGTGTTTAAGTCTACAAAATTGTTACATTAGGCCCACACTAAAGGTTTTCCTGCAACAAGTTATCCAATTACGCTGTCTACTGCGTCGCGGTGAGTCACCGGAATTACTGCTCGGCATTGACGCGTGCCGGGCACGTGAGCTTATATTTCACACAACAACGTTATATAATAAAGTTCCGTTTAAAATGTGGAAATGCACAGAAAAAAACTTAATAAATGTAACTCTGAGCTTATATTTTCCCAGCATGCTACAAATATCGTAATACTTATTGTTATATGTCCACCAAGTATGTAAACAAATTCTTGACCACGGAGACACAGTAAAGGAATCTACCATGCTAACACGAAAGATTGGAGATTACCCCAGCCCGAAGGCCAAGGAAGGGTCAAGCGAAGAGTGGGGTGGGGAAATTCATCTTGATTTTACATAATTTGATTATACATAACACCCCATTTTTGGGTCCCAAGGTGTTACGTAAAATCAAGACTCTACTGTATCACCAAATGGGACTGGGAACACCTTTTTTCACATCACATCATCCCAAACATGTCATTACATCCCAATGAATAAAAATAATGTCATTTTTATTCATTATATTTGTCACCCTTTCATTCCTTTAGGTGAAAATTAATGTCATTTTAGTTTAATTTTCTCAAAATGGTTGCCGTAGTACAGGTTTTGTGACATTTTCCATTAGACACAGACCCTACTCATACAATTGTTAAGAAACTATGCGTTTGGCATTAAAATTTCATAGTATATTTATTAAAGGGATGCTTCCCATCTGTAGCTGTAACCACCCGATTCATGGTGTAATGTGGAATTGTTGTGTATCCTGCACGTCGGAGAAGGTGTAAAGGTGTGTGGTGGGGAACGAGGTGCCAAGGGGATGGACATTCAGACCCGCATGCACTAAGATACCACCACGATGCTTTGATTTTGGGAGAGCCCACTACAAGGGCACGGGGCCAGGGCCCCAAACGACCGATGCCACCAGAGCCCACGGCAGTCTGGGCTCCATACATCAAGGCCACATGTATTCCCGTTCAGTATGTTTATCACTCAATCACCGACCAATCTGAAAGTCAAGAAATGAACAGACCTGAGATAGCCAGGTTCACCGACACGGATATTGACAAACAAAAGAAGAGTAGAAGGCACCACAGACCGGTCACTTCGAAACATTTTGAAATCTTAGAAGGGTTGGGAAAATTAAACTGACACATCTTTACCAATTCAAAGCTGGCCGCGAAAACTTTGGCGGAGTTACCCGCTGAGGTGAAAGATAGCAAAATATTCCACAGAGAAAAAAATCATTCGCTTTGACCGGGACTCAGAACCCGGATAAGGAATTTCGTGAGCCCCAAACCCTGAATTTCCACAGAGAAAGAGGACGCGTTGTTAGCTCAACTGGTAGAGCACCTGGCCGGAAAACAGGGGGTCCGGGTTCGAATCACGGTCAAGGCGAATGATTTTTTTCTCTGTGGAATATCTTGCTACCTGGCACATTTTGCTACTCAGATGAATCCAAGATTGATCTGTAAACATACTGTGTTATCTTTTATTTCAGCAATATGCCATAATTATCTTGCATTATAAAATAACTTCACGAGGTCAGAACTGAAACAGTCCTTTGCAGAAGAGCCACAAGTCTGCACGCCCCCAAAAGAGGATCTCAATGAGTAAAAATAAACCAATCCTTCACTAAGTGTAATGGTTCATTATAATTTCGGAAAAACAAAGAGTTGACGAAGGCTTGAACAACGCCCTTGGAATCAATAATACCAGACACAATCAAAAAGTGAAAAAGAATCAAGAGATTTTGAAATGCTTAATTGATGTTACATGTTTTTTAGTTAATCAAGAACTTCCATTTCGTGGGCACAACAAAAAGAATGCGTCTATGAACAAAGGTAATTATATAGATACTCTAAATCTCTTGAAAACGCGGGATCCAGTGCTAAATGGGCAAAGAGCAAATATGTGCATAGCTAACTATTTTGATTGAGGATACACTACAGAAAAATAACTAGATTTCACCTCAAATGCATATTACTCGGTGAGCAAAGTTTGGGAGAAAGACATCAGCAGCATGCATTAATAGTAGGGATAGGCCACTCAGTAAATTACCGTGGTATTTTTGGTAAATTAACAACTCCCCGGAAATTACCGTAATAAACGTTAATTTTCAGAATAGTTCTTTTCCAGAAAATTTCTTCCTCACGAAGAAACCATTGGAATGGGTGATATTATAAATTAAGAAGCTAAAACGATTTTGTTTCCAATGTGTCTGTGAATAATTCAGAGGATTCAGAGTAAAATAACAAATCCACATTGCGCAGAGGTATGTCTTTCGAACAAAAATTTCTCATAGTGTGACAAAAGAGAGGCAAATTGCGTGTTGCTGCCAACTTCGTTTTAATTTTTTTAAAGAGTTATAATAGATAAACGTCGTGATATGTTTGATATAAGCGTCGTCATTTATATCTCAATGCTATTCGATTTTGTTATGAGTCCTCTGATAAGGATTTGCAGCTGAAAACTTAAAATTACCGGAAAATTACGGTCTAGACAAAACTTTTATTTTCACCTCAAATTTGAATTCACATGAATCTGCAATCACCAAGTTTGAACCTCACAACAAGATTCAAAATTCTAATTCCAAAGTACTGTGACCACCTAACTTTGAACGTTATCTTATTTATGTATTCAGATATAGTAGTTTCCGAGTCAGTAGCGATGGCCTATGGGAGTATTAATCCAACGGATCCTAAACTCCGCAAGCTAATCTATTTCGAAAGGGGCCTGGAGCAAGTAAGGACTCTTGATCTATCTCGCAACAGTATCTCGAGAATTCAACCAGACTCGTTCTCCGAGAACTTCAACGTACAGAAGCTTATTGCGTCCGACAACCTTCTCACGGACGTCTCTGACATTCTACTGCTGGCTGACGCTGACCTTTCAATTCTGAACTCATCCGGAAACCCTAAAATGACGATGGGGTCATATTTCTTCATCAGTGTGCTGAATCTTCAGGAAATAGACCTCAGCAACAACAGGTTAGTTCAATTTTACACTTCACTTCTATGAAAATCGCTTTTTCCATACTTTTCGTGTCAATATATTACTTTACAGGAGAATTCCATATAACCCAACTCAAAACTCTGTCCCAACTCTGATGGTGCGGTGATAGGAGGAAGACCTTATTTGGATCGCTACATCTCTATAATTAAGGAGCCGATATCTTAGGATTATTTTTGTATGACTGTACATTGACGAGGGCACATAAATATCATAGTGCTCGGAATATAGGGTATGTAGAGTACAACGTAGAGCAGCAATCTTACAAACATTTATATACTCATACCGTGTCATTGTAGAAATGGCGATAAATATTCTCTTATGGTTGATATTTCGATCTTTAAACGCTCATGCCACTTGATATATGCCACGCGCAACATCACCGTAAGCCGCGTTGAGCATAGAAAATCCCCTGCCACACACCCTCGCGGTGGCTTGCAGGGTATCGTGTAGATGTAGATGTAGAAAATGTTTCCGTCGCAGATTTTCCCAGTTTAATGCAAGAGTTCACCGCAAGTCGTTGGCCCCTACACGCCATTCATTCTGGAATCCGACAATCGCACTTCACTAAAAACCGCGTTGCTAATCAACAAATGAAGATATCTCCAATCAGGAAACGGCGTTGTGATCAGCTGATCTTTACAAATCTAGCGACACCTTGCGAATTACCCTGGTGACAACTGGAGCCGTGCAATTCACACAGCCCGCGTATTTTTTTGAACAGATCTCGTATTCTTATTTTCTGTGGGCCTTTAAGTTACTTCGTACACAACATTCGAGAGTAGTTTTCGATTATTCGCGAACGAATAAAAAATATCTTTCAAAGTACGTCACCGAAGTATGGCCAGTTTTCGATCTAAGACGGAAGATAGGATTTTATTTCCTTCTCCTCAAAATACACTCCTTATCTCTTCGCTCACTGTGGACAGGGAAATAAAAGGAAGCAGGAAGTAGATAAGACAGGAGGTTGCTCAGCACGTCTTAAAAGGTTTTAAAAACCTTTCCACTGCCTCCGCTTTCCTCTTAGAGTGTACAGCAACTTCAGTTCACCATCAACATTCCGACGAATGCAGTCGCTTAGCTGACAGCGGACCAAAAGGTAATTCCTTCATCGAAATTTATCATCATCGCAGTCCAACAAAACCTAAACTTGACCGTAACTCTTTTCATACCTATATCATCCAGTACAGAATCGCAACGTGGTACGTTCCACACCATTATTACCGTCGAGACCGAGGCTGGCAGAATTGTGGTTTGGTACGTAAAGCTGTAATTATTTTCCTGTGAGAACAGTTTAACTTTATAAAGAAAAAACTTGTAGCTCTAAGTAGTACTTGTATATTTTTCCATAGTTTACGTCATACTCAAGTTCATTCCTCGACAATCTTTATACTGTTCGCATTGACTAAATAATCGAAAGATAATACATTACTTTGTACTAACTAACAATTTAATGTCCGCGGTAAAAGTGCTAATGTTGGCAACGCCGTAGAAATCTGAGCCCAAGGTGGTTGTTTATGAAACCGTCGGGATTATCTAGAATAGTTGGTAACCAAGGGGTCACGTGATATAAACAACAATGGATCGCAAATTCGGCGTGTTGAAACCACTGATTGCAAGCTCATTATTAGTTGCACTTGTGTTTTATCTCATCTGGGGTCTTTTTATTGGAGACAGATGACAATAACTGGAGTGAGAAAACTTTAATAACATATTAACGAGTGATAAATTAGCAAACCATTAATGTTTGTGTCACGTGACTACTTGGTTACCTAATCGTAAATTAATCCCAACGGTTTGGGACACACGTCACATGAGTTGGTCTTGTTGAGCGCTGGTTTTCAAAAAATATGAAATTTAATTAGTGAAACACTGTGGTGCTTTATATTGCGTAAGGAAAATGGAAAAAGAAATGTGGAAAAGAAATGGTTTCTCGCCTGTTTTACTAGTTACTTTCGTACGAAGGAGACTATCTTTGGTACTCTTATCTTTCTCGTTCATATTTCCTGCATATTTCGTAGATTGCACAAAATAAGCAAATAATATAGTTAATCACTTGAAATTCCAAGTGATAGTGAACACTCTTACTATTCAAGTATTTTGTTATAATAATAGTATTACCACTCAATGTATTCTGTGGAAATTCAGATTCATAACTTCAGGGTAATAGTTTTCTAACATTAAATACCTCATTACTATGTTGATAAGAAGTTATACGTAACTATCATATTTAATATTTCTGTAATCTAATATAATATATATAATTTGTGTTTTATCTAATATATATGTCATCGTTGTACGTGAATGATATAGATAACATGTACTAGTGGCATTGTAGCATTCTACTCGTATCAAAGTTGCGTGCAAGTATTGCGATATGTAGATGTAGATTTTTACCCCTGTGACGATTGAAATTTGGGGTGAACACAGATAAATATAATATTCTGATTACCATGTTTTAGATATGTTTCTAAATACAATTTCGCTTCATGAAAATTATATAATTTTTTTAAAACCATTACAAATGAATTTAATATTTATATAATTAATTATTAAATGATAGATTTATTATTCATTTCGATATCATAATATATACTACATATTGATTATCTAAGCTAAATTAAAAAAATTAAAGATAATCAATGTAAGATAGGTATAAATATTTATTTCAATAAGGTGAATTATAAAATATTAGTACACAAGAATTTAATTGTATATGTAATTGATTATTAAATGAAAGAGTTATGTTTATTATTATGTAATAATATGTACTTCGATTATTAAGAAATGTTTGATAATTGTGAAGGTTTTAAGTTTGGTTTATCACCTGTTTAAAGTGAATTATATAACAATTCTTCCCTTCATCTGGCCTCTTTTCTTTGCGACGCCTGTTTAGGACGAAGACATCGAGTTTTATTTCCCGTGTTCCGCTTCCGGTACAACTGGAGTCATACACCTTATCGGAGATGAACCGGGATGTCCAGCAAAGAGGAGAAGAACCAACTTCCAGACGAGTGGACATCCACTTTGGAGGTTTTGATCGCCTGAGGCAGGGTTAAGAAAAGAACTCGAGGGTCGAAGAAGACCAGCAGCTCCTCCTAAGAATGTTCATGTGAGTAGGGATCCACTTGAAACCCATTGATTATGGTTGAATATAGCTATCTATTAACGGTGACCAATTTTAGATACGTATAAATAAAAACTATGTTAACCAATTAATGTGTAGATGAATACGTTTCAAAATATTTTATAAGAGGCATGTTTTTTAAGTAAATACCGTTTTGATACACAAAAAAAACAAGTTAACTTTTTGTAACAATTTTATTTTTACATGAAAGCCCACACTTTTATCTACTTTTCTACATAATTTCCACCAATATTAAGACATTTATCGTATCGAACAACTAGCTTTTGTATTCCCTCATCATAGAAGCTTGCCGCCTGATTAGACAGACACTGCAACACGGCCGTTTGGAAACTGTCGTCGTCATCGTGATGATGACCCCCCCCCCCCGGGACAATTTGGCTTAAGAAATCGTCACTTTCAGCGTGATAATGCTCAAGACAATCAAAGCGCTGCTTAAACGTTTGTTTTTGTGCTCCTCGGTCAACATTTTCGGTACCCATCGTATCCATTTCGGTACCCATCAGGGTCACCCACTCCGTTCCTCATCATGAACGTTCGCACGACCACCTTTGAAAGCTTTTACCCATTTCCCAACCATGCCATCACTCATAATGTTTTGTCCGTAAACTTCACTAATTTGACGGTAAATTTCTGCTGCTTTCACACCTTTGGCACTAAGGAACGAATAACTGATCGCATTTCACAGTCGACGGGATTCTCAATCGTCGGTGGCATTTTAAACACGCACAAAGAGACATAAAGACAATCGATTGTTGCCGTAATGGTATTTGTGGCTTGCCAACATATTTAAATGTACAGTGCGCATGGGCGGGGCACCGACCGATACTCTGCCGCGGTGGAATTTGAAAACGGTACTTACTTAAAAAAACATGCCTCCTATATTTTCTATGACTTGATAACAATTTAAATTTTAATCATCGTGGTTGAAAATAAAAATCAACTTTCTAATTTTCCACACGTTTTTTAATAACCAACCGGTTAATTATATATAATTTATATAAAATTAACCGGTAATTTATATAAAATTAATAAAATTTTTGAGCATTGGGAGGACTTTAAATAGTGCACTGGTGAGGGGGTATGTCTCTTTAGGGAGGGGGAAGGAAGTTTGAGGGAACGCTTAGGTATAAACTGGTTGGAGGTTAACATGGAAAGGGAGTGAGGCATGGGGCTACATCACAGGGGTGAGATGAATATATACATTGGAGGTTAGCTCAAATGTTCACATTGTGGCGAATAATGGGGTATACCAGAGCAAGTGGTCAACGGGGAACATTTAAAATCCGTCAAATCGTTTGAAAGCAAAATATCGGGTGAGCACCGTCGTTCTACAATTTCGTATTTCTCCAAAAAGTCAAGTTTAAAAGCTTTATCTTGCACGTGTAAGAATTGAGGTATGAAGTTTCCCCGGTGTCCAGTCTCTAGTAGATGCTTAGCGTACATTGAAGTCCCATCACAGTATCCAAAGCACTTGTCATGTTCTTTCACTCTGGTCACGAATCTTCTCCCCGTTTGGCCCACATACACTGCCTTACAATCACCACACTCTATCAGGTACACTCCACTTTTATGCTCCACATCAATTTTGTCTTTAGAATTAAAAAGTAATTTGCTTATTGTAGTATAAAAAAAGATCTTAAAAATGTCTTTGGGTAAATGTCTAGCTATTACTTGGCTAATATTGCGTAGGAAGGGCAGTTTAAACCATTTCTTTGATTTTTCCATGGGGTGATTGGTCCAAATTGCACAGAAACTTAGTATCTTTTGACTTTTGAATTTTATTTAACAACAAGCTGACCCGGCCACGCGTTGCTGTGGCATAATCTGGTTAAATGGAAAGCGCACGTTTATAGTATGTTTAATTTCAAAATTCTTATGGGTATACAATATTTTTTGTTGTTCCATTGTCTGTGCAGATATAGACATTGTCTGGTTTGCCGACTCTAGAACACGCAACATACACGTAGAACACGCAACACACACGCAACAAAATACACGTACATGTGAGAAGCAATCCGCGTCTAGATCTAAACCGCATAGTTCTAAAGATTGGCCCTGAGCTTTGTTGATGGTGAATGCAAATACCAATCGAATTGGGAATAAAATCACTTAAATTGAAATGGCATATCTGTTGGATACATAGGAATGCGAGGAATCAGGACATCTTCGCCTTTGAAAGTTCCTGTCCAGATTTTTGATTCTACGATGTTACTCATTAATGTATTTACTGAAAGCCGCGTGCCATTGCAAAGCTTTGGCTGGTTGATATTTAGCAACATGGTAATTGGCACGCCATTTTCAATTTCAGTATGTGCGGTGGCATCCCTGGCAGATCGAGTAAATTCAAAAATTCCGTTCGATAACCAATTGACTCATCTGCTTCCACAACATCGTCGATGGTCTTGTACATATGTGCCTGCGTCGCTTAGAGTGTTACTCTGAATAATATTGTTTAGTTCGCAGAAGTCTTAGTTCTTGGCCGCAAGAATAGCTCGTTCACTTAGCCAATTGTGATCCTTATAATTTATTTGAATATTGGGAAATACTTTTTCAACCATTTCTTCTTTTGACTTTACTAAATTGCAAAATTTATGAGGCAATGAATTTTTCCTGAGGTCAGATCAACCGGCACCTTTCCGTTCCCAATTTTCAGCTATTTATGTGAGTATATCTCAGCTGATCGATTGTTTTTCAGTTGGACACGCATATTTGTATATAATTTTAACGTCTTTACATGTCGTCACAAAGTAGAATATTTCAGGCAAGCATTTATTTCATCCGCTAGTGTCAATCGAGGAATTACAGGTAATGTTTGCCTGAAATGTCGTGCAAGCAATATTAATGCGTTCTCAAATGGTCTCAGGATTCCACGGAAATCTTGCAATAATTGATCCAGAGCTTCACGCGATGCTTTGTGCACCATTTTGCATTCATCCCAAGCAATAAGTTGGCGTTTCTGAAATATTTGTCCCATGCCGGATGACTTGAATATGTTGCACGTGATTGTTTCAATGAATTGCAAGTTCAATGGGATGCACATCCCGTCTCCAGTGTTGATATTGTTTTCTCGATATTGTACAAACCTTCATGGAATTAACAAAACAACTTTCCAGAGCTTCATGGAAATTGGATGAATGTTGTGGAAATGCATGAAGTTATCAATATTGTATCGATACAGTATCGATATTGTAATGATACTTCATTTTAAAAAAATAATTTAACTTCAATTTTGTATCAATACTCTATCGATTTATCGATACTTTTGCGATATTATATCGATAAAGGATCGATATTGAAATATCGATTCCGTAGTCCTCTTTTCGGGAATGTACTCAATAACTTCCCAAAGTTTCATGGCGATCCGATGAATGGTGTAGTTATGCATAAAGGACACACAGACAGACACATACATTCATTTTTATATATATAGATTTTTCCACTGTATGTTCACTGTAGCCATTCTGATGAGCAATCGTTTTTATGGTGTGCAGTTCTTCTTTAAATAAGCTATCCTGAAGTGGGATGCTCACTAACAGGTGTAACATTATTATGGCAGCCAGTTTATGTGCTTAGTGATGGGATTAACTATTGGGAATTATCGCATCTATAAAAGTATCCTTGCGATAAATGGCAAAATGATTTTTACTGTCTGTAATGGAAATGGACAAATCTAAATAATTGAGGTAACCATTACCTAGTTCCATAGTGAAAGTTATAGATATATGCAGGGAGTTTAAAATTGATCAAAATTGTTCCAGTAGCCTCAAATTACCAGTCCACAAACAAATAATATCATCTACGTATCTATAGTAATTTAATAAACATTGTTTAAAAGAGAGTGGTTTGAGCTAAATAACTTCTGTTCTAGTGAATCCACAAATATTTCCGCTAAAACTGGGGAAAGTGGGGATCCCATAGACAGTCCATGTCGTTGTTTATAAAAATTGCCATCGAACGGGAAGTAATTTCGGTCGGTGCACAAGGTTGTCCAAAGTCTTTCACAATGTCATCGCTGCAATCCGCTTTTCTTATCCAGGATATTGCTGAGTCAATCGCCTCGAGTGAGGGGACGGATGTAAAGAGATCGCGATCATCGAAGGAGACTTAACTTTCCATTAGGGGGCAGAGTTAGAGGGCATTAGAGGGATTTAGAGGGAATTGGAGGGCATCTTTTAGTTTGGAAGCCAGTTCGAAGGGAGTTTCTTATCCCATAAGTTGACTTATAAGAAGATTTAATTTAAGCGCAAGTTAGTGCGACGGAGCCGATATGTGTGACACTACTGGTCGAATACCCGGCTTGTGCGTTTTCGGTAGACCATACTTCCTTGGTGGTAATGGATTCATTTTATTAGACTCCTCTTTTCTCTTGGTGAGAGTCGCCACTGTTTTAAGGAGCTTGGCTCGCGACTGCTTGAGTCTAGTTGTCTAAGGTATCTTATTAATTTAAGTACGAGTATATGTGATCAAAGTGATCCTTACTTCACAAAGAAAACTATATCTAAGCTATTGAAAGTCATAAGTATCACAAGAAATACGATGGAAAGTCGAAGGATTTATTTTTTATGACAATTTTAATCAGCTCTACGATGGAATCAATTCAGCATTTACGTTACAGAAATAAATTCATGTACTCAATGAATTTACTAATGTATAACACCAGAATATTACTATCAAACGTTAGGTTATAATATTTTCCTGAAATATTATTTATTATATTATTAGTAATGATATTATTCATGCGCCATACATTTTGGCTACAGCGACCGCAGCGCCACTTGAAGTCAACTAACGCATTTCGTTTGATATATGTGCAGAAATTGGTGGATTTAGCGAAAAATACGGTGGGTTGATACCTTTTTTTCCTGTTATCTTATTCCTTGTGACATTACGCATAAAATATCAGTTTTTTTTTTGCAAAAATGACATGTCACTATGGTATTTTTAAACGTTATATTTCAATGTGATGGCCATTCTCGCCGTTAATCGTATGTAATTTCAAATGCAATTTGTGCAAAAAGGAGTATGGGTTGGCATAATTATCTTTACTTTATTAGATAGAGTAAATTTGGTTCTATAAGTGCTGAGAATATAAAAAATGACAAGACTTTCACTTTTCATATAAACGTCCTTATGGTTGTTTTGAGAGTCTGTTGGAAAATGTTAGTAGGAACATTGTTCAGTTTTTCAAACCCATTTTCAGAGATAAACTGTTCGCACTTTTGAAGGTAATCATGCTTGTTTAGGATAACTATACTATTGCCTTTGTCAGCTATTGTGAAGATTAAATTGTGCTGATTAGAGGCATCTTTAATGTTATTCATTAGTGTTTTGACTGATCGATCCTGCGGTCGGTTGTCCGAAGAAAAGTAATTATTAATAGTGTCCGCTATTTCTTGTTTTTTACCCAACGACTGTGTGAGCAAACCTACGTCACAATCAGCTAAAAGATTACAGCAGCTGTTCGGTTTATCTACATGAACATCTACACGATACCCTGCAAGCCACCGCGAGGGTGTATGTCAGGGGGTGAAGATCACCAAGCATGCACTACTCACATGCAAACAAGCAACTATATTATCTCATGCAACTTGATTGTTAGTATCTATAGTATTTAAGGAGTTAATAAATGCATGATGCATCCTGTGGGTTGTAGTAGGGCGGTATAGACATTTGTTGTTAACCCGCGATGGCACGCGTGGGCGGGGATTCCCCGCCCGATCGAAAAAAAAATTCCTACTCAGCACACTGCGGCCTCTTCTGTTCGACACTTCTTCTAATCTACTATTTCTGAGCACTTTTCAAGTTAAAATCCGTAAATACGAATAAGAATCTTTGTATTACATTTTATTTCGTAATGGTTGAATCCCCGCCGGCGCGTGCTATCGTGTTACAAAATCTGCTTGCGGAGTTTTTGAGACTTGACTCGATCAATGTCGCAGTTTATCTTCCTATTTCGGTACATTTTTTTGCCCGTTACATTGCCCTAGGAGAGAACGACTTAGGTATGGGTGAGTAGAACAATTGGTTTCGACGCTAGGACATACATATTTCTCGATACATATTTCTCTCCAATTCAGTTTGAAAAGAACTAAAGAACTCGTGAGGGAAGCATACACTAGTTCCATTTGGTGATGGCTACCTTGTATTCAACGCCCTGTACCAGTGCACCTTGCGAAATAAATTATAACTGTAAGTTATTGTAAATTTACATTCGTAGAGAATGTCACAACTGTAGTTTCATTTCTATTGAAATGTGTTCATAAATTTGCCATAAGTAGCTCTCTTTTTTTCAATAAGGAATCAAAAAGCCGAGCATACACTTCCCGACCATGAGTGAGCCTGAAAGACATAACATACTGAGAATGCTTGACAGTGAGATTGAAGGGGAATATGCAGATTTGAGTGAGAGTGACGATGAGGAATGTGACAACACTATTTACCGTTCGGACCACGAATCATTTTCTGAGGAAAGTGAAGATGAGCAATCGCCCGGAACAAGAGCTTCTTCCTTCGTGGGAAAAAACGGAGTGACGGAGTGGTCTGCTGTGAAGCCAGCAAAAAGATCCAAAATTGAGAGATGCAATTTGCTGAAACGTCTACCTGGACCTCTGGGTAACGCCCGAAATGTATCGGATATTTTGGATTCTTGGCAAATTTTTTTTCCAAATGATATATTATCAGATATTCTATCCTTCACAAACACAAAAATTCGAAGTGTGCAGGGTAGTTTTCTGCGTCAAAGAGATGTAAGGGAAACGGACCTCATTGAACTGAAGGCCCTTTTGGGATTACTTTATTTAGCTGGGGTGCAAAAGTCGAACCATAAAAATATTTTTGATCTGTGGAGAGCAGATGGAACAGGAACTGAATATTTTAGACTTGTAATGGGTGTAAATAGGTTCAAATTTTTGCTAAGAATGATGAGGTTTGATAACATCCACGAAAGAATTGGATTGAAGAAAAAAGACAAATTTTCCCCAATTAGGGACATTTTCGAAACTTTTGTCAGTAATTGCCGGAGTAATTACAGTATGAGTAAGCAGTTACAGTTGATGAGATGCTTCCACAATTCCGGGGTAGATGCAGTTTCCGTGGTTACATGCCGAACAAGCCGTCTAAGTATGGGATCAAAATATTTGCCTGTTGTGATGCAAAAACATTTTACCCCGGAAATATGGAAGTGTACGTTGGAAGACAAAATCAGGGCCCAGACAAAATTGATTACAAGCCAGACTCAGTGGTGAAAAGACTGGTTCAGTATATTTATAACACTGGAAGAAATGTCACCCTTGATAACTGGTTCATGTCCTACCCGTTAGCACTTGATCTTCTAAAAAATGGTCTAACAACAGTAGGAACGATAAGAAAAAATAAGGGTGAGATTCCACCCAGTTTTATCGCTAGGTCGAATGATAGAGTAGTCGGAAACAGTATTTTTGGTTTTCAAAAAGAAGTTACGCTAGTGTCATACAAACCTAAAGCTAACAAAGTTGTATTGCTCTTATCAACAATGCATCGAGATGACATTTTGGATCCTCAAACGAATAAACCTGAAATTTTAATGTATTACAACTCCACAAAAGGTGGTGGGGACGTTTCAGACCGTTTACAGTCCATTTATAGTTTCTCTCGCATATCATGCCGATGGCCGCTAACACTTTTTTTTACCTTGTTGAACATTGGCGCGATCAATAGCATTGTTATTTACAGGGAAATCTCAGGTAAATCTGTTAGTCGTAAGGAGTATTTGAATAACCTTGTTAAACTTTTGACCAGAGATAACATGCTGAAAAGGGAGAAACAGCAAAATATCCAATTATCTCTGCGACTCCGGTTGCGGGAAATATTGGGTATACCTGAGAGAGACGATAACATGAGCCGCAATGCCTAAAAAAATTCCTTCTAAAAACAATAGAAAAACAAAGACAGCATGCAATACCTGTAAAAAGCCCCTTTGCCGTGAACACTGTATATTCAACTGCACATCATGTTACCAAAATGCCAGCGGAATGGTGATTGTTTTTGAGCTGTAAATAGTAATGTTTGTCTATAATCAGAAAATATTCTCTTATGTTCTCCATGTTCATGGCTTAAAAATGAATATCATTCCTTTGTTGAATATTTTTTCAACCGAAATTGCCAAATAAATCGTCTTTGTAGTACTTATTAGTGTTTATTTAGCCATGTACAACCCGTCGGTCTTTTCCCCGCCCCGCGTGCTACCGCGTTACAAGTAAAGCGCGTGCCACCGCGGGTTAAAGAAGAAAAAAAAACTATTTAAGGTTTTCCCAATGCTCAAAAATTTAAGTCCCTGATGATGACACGTCAGTGTTGAAACCGGTCGGTTATTGAAAAAACGTGTGGAAAAGTTGATTTTTATTTTCAGTCATGGAAAAATTCCACAATGTGAGGGCCGAAGTTGTTTCATCCATTAAATCATCATGTTTAGTTGAAGTTCACATCAAGTGCACAAGACAAAAAAGTTTGGCCACATTCTAGTTTAGCGGCGAACCATTGAAATGGTCAACGGATGTTTTTTAATTAGCATATCACGAAACTCAGGACAATATCGTCGGCGGAGAAAATAATTTTTAGATTGATTTCGGTACACAACGGAAAAACTTAAATTATGGAGCAAATATAATTCCAAATTTATCCAATGAAAGGAGTGATATCTAGGTGTTCTAGTGATCGTTCATGAAGTCTATAGCCTTTCCGGTCTAGAAAAATACCTGAGGTGCGGGAAAAAATTTTCTTGCCACTTTTGAGCACATGTGGGATCACTAAAAATAAATGCTTAAAAAAATGTTGTTATATAATAATTGTCATTTACATAACTTTGGTTTTACTTATTTGGAAGGGAATGCTACATATTACATTCTTCAGGTAGATGCAATTTCACTAATACATATTGTCTTTTATACCATTCTCAGGTGCAAGAATGTCCACCTCCAATGCAGAACTACGCTGCACTCACCGGGAACAAGGAAGATAACCACGAAGTAAAATCAGATAATCCAATGCTGGAGGACCTTACAATTGACTGCTTACTGCTAGATTCGTTTGTCCTGGATGAACACCATCTCGATGGCCTACAGAACCTCACTCGCCTCGAAATATGGTGCCCCAGTAGAAAAGAGCAGTAAGGAAAATAACAATTAACAGTATTACCTAAATGCATCAACATTGGTTTTATTTATTTGGGAGGAATGTTACATCTAGATATTCTTCAGGTAGATGTAATGTCACTAATATCTAAACGTCATTTATAATTTTCGCAGGTACAAGGATGTCCACCTCCAAGGCAGAACTACGCTGCACTCATCAGGAACAAGGAAGATAACCACGATAAAAAGCAGATAATCAAATGCTGGAGACACTTGTAATTGACTGCTTACAACTAGATTAGTTTGTACTGGATTAACACCATCTCCATGGCTTACAGAACCTTACGCGCCTCGAAATATCGTGTCCCAGTTTAAACAATCTGAGCGAGGGACTCCTGTCTGGCGTATCCAGGAATATTCAAATAATCATCATAGATGGCACCTCGTTAGAGACCTTGCCCGACCACTTCTTCTCCAGCCTCAACCGTCTAACAACCATCTCCTTGAGGGAGAACAGACTGAAGAGGTTCCAGGGAAGTCTCGTACTGGACGCTGGAATGGTGACATCGTTGAACCTTGGAAAGAACAGAATCGAATTCGTTGATGAGGACATGTTCATGTACACCCCCTGTCTCCTCTCCCTGGACATAAGCCGAAACAGGATCAGGGACATTTCGGCAAGCCTCTGTTGCTTACGAGGCTTGAGGGAGCTCTACGCCAGTGACAACCTCATCCGTATCCTCCCTACAAACTGCCTCCAGAACCTGGTCCAACTACAAGATCTGCGATTGCAAGGGAACCGATTTGTCAACTAGACTCCAGCTGGAACGAGATGACCACAATCACTGCCGGCTTGAAGTGGGTCAGCGGAGATATGGACCTTTACTTTCGCAGCACATCTTATAGTGACATCGGACTAAGTTGTGACGTGACCAGTGGGGACGTCATAAGACATTTCTTCAGCTCAAGGTTGAATTCACATCGCAGAGATGTCCAGTCACAAGGTTTGAACTTCACGACAAGAGGTCAACATCCAATTCTAGAGTACTAAGATCAATACATGTACGAATGAATCACTGTTTTGGTGTCAGATAAAGTATTGCCTGACTCAGATGCGATGACCTATGGGCGAACCTATCCCTCGGACCATAAACTCTCCACTCTAACGTTTATGGAACGGGGCCTGGAGATAACAAGGTTACTTGATCTGTCTCGCAACAGCATCTCGAGAATTCATCCAGAATCGTTCTCCGAGAACTTCAAGGTACAGCATCTCATTGCGTCCGACAACCTTCTCACGGACGTCTCAGAGATTCTACTGCTGGCTGACTCTGACCTTGCATTTCTGAACTTATCCGGAAAACTTATTAGGATGCTGCGGTCGTCCTTGTTCATCAGTGTGCCGAATCTTCAGGAAATAGACATCAGCAACAACAGGTTCGTTCTATTTTCTACTTCACTTCTATGAACATAACTTATCCCATACTTTTGATTTCAATGTAATCATGTATTCCATTACTCATGTATGCTATTCTCCTGAACTCCATTTAACCCAACTCTAAACTCTGTCCCAGCTCTGATGGTGCGGTGACAGGAGGAAGCCCTTATTTTATTCGCTACATCTCTATAATTACAGAGCTATTTTATGATTATTTTTTGTACTCCTCTACGTTGACGATGGTACATAATGATTATGTGCTCGGATTTTAGAGCATGAATCGTTCAACGTAGTGGGAGCAATTATAAAAAAAAATTATACCCTTATCCCGCTAAATTGTAGAAGTGGCGATATATATTTTTATGGTAGATATTTGGACAATAATTGTTGCAGCCTATGAATCGCAAGATACCATTTCGGGTTATCTGAGAAAAAACGTAATAAGGTAGTTTCCCATATTTTTTGCTGCAAACTCTAACAGAGTTAGTATAATAAAAATAAATGGGTTTTTTCTTTATTCGATCCTTCGAGTTGTTCTGGAGTTATAAGAGGCGTAAAACTGTTATTTTTAACCCAATTGGTAAATTTCGGCGTGCAAAATACTCGTACGTCATCATATTCGTCCAATCAGAACCCAGAATTATTAGCTCCTTCGCCTTAGGGAGGTAACTACGTAGGTCTAGTGTGCGTTTTATACATCCGACCCATTGATATATGGTCTAGGTGATGTTAAACGACAGAAAAAAGAGTGCGGAGGACATTAGCAAATTACGAAAAGAGAATTAATTTATATTTATTGATTGTCTCAGTCGTTTTGAGAAAAATTTCGGCATATATCACAGGGAGGAGTCAGTGTGACAGACATTTGTATGTGTCCTGAAGTTCAGTTCTTGTTGTAAAAGTCCTGGTCTCGCATTAATGTAGAAAGTAGGGGATATTTTGAAAAGCATGCACAGATTTAGAAGGAAGCTGATCAAAAGAGATATTTAGTGATGGGAAGGAGCCGTATTTAATGCAACGCACGGATAAAGAGTGACTAACCACCAGGGCCGACGGAACTATTGGGTAGGCAACCTCGAAAAGGGATAAACTCCTAAGAAAGTGGCCCGGCATCTAAGAAAATGGCCCGGCACATAAGAAAAACGCTAGGCATCTAAGAAAAGGTAATTTTTGGTGGGTCAGAGACTATAATTTAGATGAAAGAGAATATAAAAGTGTTAGAATGTGTTTCAGTTACCTGCTTTGATTATAAGGGCCCGGGGCTAATTCTGGGGTCGGCGTTGGTCCCGTAGTTGTGGGGTCCCCCCAATTCTGATGCCGCTGTTCAATACGTTCTCATGTGCTTTCTCTTTGCAGTGTAGGAAGGGTTATCGAGGAGTTTGCAGCAATATGTGGATACACTTTGACAATCATTGTAACTTTTTCCGCAGATTGGTCTTCTTGCACCAGGACATCTTTAAGTCCTTCAACATCACACGCCAAAATGACTCTAGGTCTCTGTGGCTACTCAACCTGGAGGGAAATCTATTGGAGTCGTTACCGGAGTTAGCCCTACCGAGTCTGAGGTGGCTGTATCTGTCCAGGAACAGGCTTACACATATCCGGACTGATTTTCCGCATGGATTGCAACAACTCGAGAAGCTGGACCTGTCGCACAACCTCATCGAGATTTTTAATGGTATGAACGGACGGTTGTTGAAAATAGTCGCGACATTGCTCTGAGAGATTAGACACAAGATGGATGTTGATTCGTCTTACATTTTTCAATTATATTCTTGTGTGCAGGAAATCATTGGTTCCTTCTAACAGCTTTGAGGAGTTGCTGAATACATGGATAGCCATTTCGTGTCATAAATAGCCTATTTTCCTAAAACGAACTCGCCTTCCTGTGAAAACTAAGATGTGGAGACCTAAAACAACATTGATTGTGCAAAATAATTCATTCCCAACACCACTGTACACATTCTGGTTCCATAAATTTCTTATTGGAGGTTTGATTCATTCTCAGTATCGGAATTCGATAGTCGCCGGAGAGAAATTGAAGAGATTGAATTGTCAGGAAACCGACTGACGACTTTTCCTGTCAATGCACGAAACTTCCACAAACTGTGGGATCTGAATCTGTGTGGGAACAGTCTCCAGGAGTTTGCCAATCTCCTGGTAGTATTCCCTTTCTACGTTTATAAAGTGGGTGATGTAGAGAACGTGAATTATCTGGATCTTTCCAGAAACAGAATGAAGTTGCCCGAATGCAAAATATTCCATGCATTATCATTGAAAATAATTTCTTGGAATTTACTTATGGGATTATTTCTAAAAGGGAGAACGTCTGACGTTGTGCGGCAAATGGCCCTCTAAAAGGTCAAAAATGGTGGACTACCTCATGTACTTTCACTAGGTGAATGAACCACTGATGTCCCAGAGTACATACACAAAATGTTTCAGCAGGACAACGTCTGCATCCTTTGTTTAATACAGGACACAAGATTTAAAATGAATCACCAGCAGAGTCACGGATTATTTTCGATGCGATATTGTACATGGTCCCGTCTAATAACTATAGTGGTTGCTGTCTTGTTTTTATTTGTTAAATGACAATGCCTTCCTTCTTCGTCGGCAGGCAGCAGCAGTCGGTCGCTGGGAAGACGTTGTCGGAACCTGAGACATGGATGCATCACTTGCTTCCACTGTTGGGCCTCTGTGCTTCCCTGAACGAGGGTCAAGAGCCCTGGGACTGTTGGCCGGCCAGAGGTCAACGGGGTCCACCTTGGAAGGGAGTCAATCCGAGCGGAGGAAGATTGTGAAGATTTCAGTGGGATACAGCGAAGATATTGAGAATTTTTCCGATCGGGAGTGAATGGAATCAGCTTCATGCAACCACAACAACCTTTAGTTCTGAGACCATGGATTGAATTGCATTCCTTAATTCATCCGCATGAATATTGGATTTTAAATATTAATTTATGCCAACCCAACATCAGCTATGGTTATCACGAGACAAAATTCCTTATATTGGTTTGATATATATCCTTCCCTAGCTATTTTATCCCCTCACATCATCTTACTGAGATAACTGTCTTCGATGACATCCACGACACACAAATTTATGTCCATAGTGCAATTATGTCTACCTCCCAATAACGTATTCCTCAGGGAAAATTATATCATAATTTAAATTGCGTCAAAAATCTTTCCTCTCGGCAAAATTAACGTGACACGCTACTTCTATAAATTCAAACCTAACGGCATGTAACATGAAATGCACATAAACCGTTGAGGTTATTGTACTGTATTGCGGGTATTGTATTAAGTGAATAGGAACAGAAATTGTCGTGAGTTCCTCGTTTGAAACGTAATGCATCATGTAGAGTGGGTTTAAGATATGTCATTAAGTCCTGAAAAGGTGGCTGTAGTATTAAGTCAGTAATAGTATCAATCAGTTTATAATTATTAGGACGACAACCGGATGATCGCTTGTGGACCCTCCCCAATAGTTCCGAATCCCTGGACGTCACTCTTTATCCGGTCGTTGCTTTAAATACGGCTCCTTACCATCACTAACTATATCTTTTGATCAGCTTCCTTTTAAATATCTGCATGCTGTTGAAGATGTCAATTACTTTCTAAATTTATATGAGACCAGGACTTTTCCAGCAAGAACTAAATCTCAGGACACATACAAATGTCTGTCACACTGACTCATAGTAGTAGTAGTATCATTTAAAGGTAGCGTCGATGCAATGGTCATTTTGCACCTCTGCTGATACACTGACTCCTCCCTGTGATATATGCCGACAGTTTTCTCAAAACTACTGAAACACTCAATAATTATAGATGCAACCTTAATTTGTAATTTTATTAATGTCCTCTCGCGCTCTTTTTCCTGTCCTTTGACATCATCTCCTTCTCTCTTCAGTCTGTTCTCCCTCAAGGAGATGGTTATTAGACGGTTGAGGCCGGAGAAGAACTGTTCTGGCAACGTCTCTAAGGACTTGCCAATGATGTGGATTATTTGAATATTCCTGGATACGCCAGACAGGAGTCCCTCGCTCAGATTGTTTAAACTGAAGCACGATATTTCGAGGCGCGTAAGGTTCTGTAGGCCATAGAGATGGTGTTCATCCAGGACAAACGAATCTAGTAGTAAGCAGTCAATTTGAAGTACCTCCAGTATTTGATTATCTGCTTTTTATCGTGGTTATCTTCCTTGTTCCTGATGAGTTCAGCGTAGTTCTGCCTTGAAGGTGGACATCCTTGTACCTGCGAAAATTATAAATGACGTTTAGATATTAGTCACATTACATCTACCTGAAGAATATCTACATGTAGCATTCCTTCCAAATAAATAAAACCAATGTTGATGCATTTAGGTAATACTGTTAATTGTTATTTTCGTTACTTCTCTTTTCTCTTCAAGTTGACAAAATGTTTGACTGTAAAGAACCACATAAGTTTTAGTGTAGTCACCAGTTTTGTTAAAGGGTTTTATAAATTTTTAAATTAATTTTTTAATATTTGAAATAAATAAAAATTTCTGATTGCTTTTATTAGTTGAAATTTCAATTTAACATGAGGACAGCTAATGAAATAGAAATCACGGAATTCTTTTTAGGAATTTTAAGTCACGAAAATATTTTCAATCCCAATACTATTCTATGGCGAAAAAAAGCATTCATTTCCATGAATTAGGGTAAAAATTAACATTTTATAACATTTATTTTAACATTGATTCCGTGTTTGTAGAGCAGAGGTTCTCAAACTCGTGCTTCTCTGCTTATCCTCAATAGGAACATCTAGTGAATACAAATTAAAAAATAATTTTTGATTTTCTGAAATAAATAAAAATTTCTGATTGCATTTATTAGTCGAGTTTTCATTTTAACATGAGGACAGCCAAGGAAATAAAAATCGCACAATCCTTCGTCATGGGATTTTAAGTCACGAAAATAATTTCAATCCAAATATAAGTCTTTGGAGAAAAAAACATTTAGTTCCATGAATAAAAGTAAAAATTAAGGTTATATAACTTACATTTTAACCTTGGTTGCCGTATTTGTAAGACAGAGCTTCTCTAACTCGTGCTTCTCTGCTAATCCATGACGATGTCTCCACGGAAAACAGGAACATGGGTCCATAGCGATGGCAGAGTACAGGTATGAGTTCCCAGCAACTCCTTGAAAGAACAAGAAAACTCTGAGTGTACTTGAAGCTTCCTCGAACCCGAGTCGCAACTCGGGTTATGCTGATTTCTCTTTTTCTGCCAAGAGTATGAATGCATATGAAGCACTTTATTAGTCTTCTTGTTTTTATATTCGCCGTTTATTAGTCATCAGTTTCATACCAGAATCGAATTGAACCTCATACTCTAAAGATATTTGCGTTTGCCCTTCGCGGACAAGATGACTGAGCAAGAGGAAGGAGAAAGAAACCGCATCCTTGTCCTTCTTCGGGATGTCCCCTCCGAGGATGAAGGAGATTCTACTGCTTCGGAGGAAGAAGATCTTAGAAGGTCGGAGCACGACACGGAGACAGATGAAAGACCCTCATCTGATGAAGTGTGTAGTGCCAACGAATCTCTCAATAGGTCATCCTCATTAGATTTTTTGGAAAAGACAAGGTAACGCGTAGGAAAAGGCTCCTATCTTCTGTCTTCACTCAGAGTTAGGTCCCCGCAAGTGAATATTGCCTCTAGTTCGTCGGGACCGTTACTACAGGGAAATAATCAGACGAAAACCCCCGAACAATGATACACTTTTTTTATGATGATACAGTACGTATTGTTACCTCAAGCACAAGTACTTATATCTCCCGAATTGCTTCGCTAATCTGTAGAGATTGAGATGCAAAACTGACCGATGAAGAAGAGAAGATGGTCTTTCATAGGTGACCTTATTTTGTCAGCTTTCATTCGTTCTGGACATCAAAATATCCTCGATTTGTGGTACAGAGATTGGTGTGGAATCGAAATATTTTATACTTACTTACTTGAGTTTTATTTTACCTGGGCGGGCGGGCTTTTTACCTAGGACGTTACCGTCCTTTCCACCCCCCACCCAGGGCATAGAAGATACATTATTTGTTATAACATTATTGGTTCAAGTAGGTACAAAGTAAAAAATGTATAGTTATCACATTGTAATATGTAAAAAAAAGGACGAAACATTTTACCTTACACAAATCATAAATATTACAGGTGGGATTCATCGAGTTGCACATGTGAGTAAAAAGAATATTAATAAATAAAAGATACATTTGTGAAAAGCGTATCTAGCGCTAGGTACAAAATTGATTCTATTAAAATAACACATGTATAAAGTTCTATAAAGTGAGTATAAAAATAACAAAAATCCTTATTAAACCTGAATGAAAACAAAACAGCGTATCAAAGATGACAACCAATGGAATAAAAACTATGTGATTATGCCATAATTATAACATGAATTGATCAAAAATAGATTACAAGAATAATAAAAATTAGTAAAATTAAAAAAAAATATATATATATATGAACATTAATTTAAAAAAAGAATGATAAACATAAGAAGAAAATGATAAAAGATGAAAAATCAAAAGTACATAGATGGATTTTCACGAGATGTAAGTTTTCAGTAATAGTTTATGAAGCCTCTTTCTCGAATAATTCGTTTTGAACTCCTTTGACAATACGTTGTACAGATTATACTACAATCATTACGAAAAGGTTTTTGTTCCTCTTGCTTTGGGTCTGCTTCGACGAGGTAACAGACAGATCGCAAATACGTGAGCATGACGAATTCACTGCTTTCCGTAATGTTTTTGAAACTTTTATCTCAAACTGCAAAAAATATAACGAAAAAGAAGGGGATCGGGTTAGTGTGGTGGCTAGAGTCCTGGCCTCCCATCCCGAGGGCCCGGGTTCGATTCCCGGCAGTGGCGGATTTTTCAGTGGAAAACCGGTCCCCACTTTATTGCCTAGTGGAGGGCATATCAAGTACAGTACTCCGTCCTTCGGATGGGACGTTAAGCCGTGGTCCTCTTGGCGCCTGTCGTTAAGAGTAGGCTAATGCCGACGCCGGGTTTCTCTCCACCCTTCCTGCGTTCCTTGAAAACTCCTACCATTACCCAATTACCAACCTATCCTATGTGGCGCAAATGTCCTCAGCTGTCGGTCGCCTCCCCTAAATAACCAGCCAACGAAAGAGAAGAGCTAACTACAATTGATGAGCAACCGTTTTCTTGCCGAGGTAAAAGTCCCTTTCGTCAGTTCATCCCAATATTAACATCGAATTTGTGTTCAGAGATCGCGAAACCCTTTGTGCTATAATTTTGAATGAAACGCGAATTTTGAGTTTGTGTAAATCCAAGTAATAAAAATATTGCAAATACTTTTGTGAAAAAAGTAATTAGCGAAAATATGAAGATCAAATTAGCATTCTGCGACTGAGAAAACGTATATTTGTTCGCATTAATCGTGATGTTTTAGATAAGAGTTAATTTTAATTTAGTAAAAAAATTGCAACAATTTTTGAGAAAAAATTAGTTTACAAACATTTTGAATTTAAATTCATATTCAGCAACTCGAAAACCTCTATAGACTAAATTTCATATGAATTGGACATTTTTAAATCCAAAATACCAATAATTAGTGATCCAGCACCGCTGTGCGGCGTGACGCCGTGCATTTCTCAAAAACAACCGTGAATTTCACGGTACAGTCCATTTCGAGTATACGGAATTTTAATTTCTAGAAGGAGTTTAAGCATGAATGAAGTAGGTAAGGTGCTGTGCTTGTACATACTTTTAATAATGTGGATATAATAAGATGGCCAATTCCAAGTGAAAAATTGGACAGGACTGGGCATTGAACTATTGACCGTCACGATGACACATTAAGAAGTAAGCCTTTTTGTTCTGGAATTTTAAAATTTTTGTCTTGAAAAGTCTTGAAAAAGTCTTGAATTTCTTTTTCATATATTAGTAGACACCATGTAAATATGACGCTGCCGTTGCTAATTGCCTCCTGTTTTCGCTCGCAGTGGCACGATTACATTTTGTTTGTTTATAAAAATATTTTAACAATTTTGGTTCCCTCTTACATTCATGGGGTTATGACCATGTTAGTCAAGTTGTTATTCGCTTTTAAAACTCGTGCCATCCGATTTTGATCCAGTCGAAGAACTTTGCTTTGGTTTGTATTTTTGTGCAGCTTAGTGATTCCTGTGCCGGTGTCCGCCAGTAAATAGGCCTTTAACATTTCCTTCGAGGCCTTTTCAGTAATTTTCAACTTCCCAGAACTATCAGGACACGCCACGTCTTCCTTGAAAATTAGACATTGTCAATTTGTAATTTTACCGAAGGAAACATACATGGCCACGGAAATACGATACACGGCTGCTGATACGCATCCTCGAAAAATGTCTTAAAAGTGTGTACAATTCGTGTGAGGGCTTAACTTGTGATGTTTTGATGTATTTTTTCATTAGGGCGGAGGTTCCATATTTTTTTTCTTTCTTATAGCTGTGTATAATGTATTGATTTCAGCTTTTAAATTTTCTGAGTTTTGACGAAAATTTAATTCAGCAGATGTAAAATATTCCGATAATAGTAGACCTTTTGGCGATCGGTCATGGAAATTGGTAAAGCCATCAGGGAAAAGTCAGGGAATTTGAAAATTGGTTATTAGTAGCCAGCCTGGAAGTGGTTGAGGGAGGGAAGAGCCCCTGAATCGGCAATGATAGGTCAAAAGGAGTTGACGTAGGATAGTGGCTTGGGGTAGTGGGGGCGAACCCAACCAGAATGTGGTCATTTAAGGTGGCTCGGTCGAAATTTACAGGTGTGTAGATTTTCTTCATAATTGCAATATTTGTTCCTTTGTTTATACTCTAAAATTCTATGGGAATTTTTTTTTAGGGTTTCAGTGTAGTTTTTAAGATATTTAAGGTTTTTTTAACATGGGGCTTTATGGCGCACCCCGCTTCATAAAGGTCAATTATGCATTATTTACGTTTCTACCATACAGATTTTCACCAAAAACTGAAATGATGTGGTTATTAGCCAACAATTTTTATTTCGAGAAAATCAACCAGTGTTATCGACTTATTTCCTCCGTATATACGAATTAAATAAAATATTCCTTAAATGTTCAAATATCGCACTCCACGTTTTGAGGTGCATTTTACAACGTGGAATCGGACTAGGGAAAGTGAACACGCGAGAAACCACAACAAATCACCACACAAAGACCACATCACAAAACACCACAAAGTCCAAGAATATTACAACGTAGTCCCCTTGACAGAGTTCTTGAGAATAGACGAATACGACACCTACCTTTACGACCGCTGAAACACAGAAACAATTGCCTACACAACAGCAGTGCCGAATTTCAGAATGTGCTTTGTTGCCAAGTAAAAAAGAGCGATTAAATAAATGGTTAAAACAAATGTTATAAATGTTTAAGCGTTTAATCACAATTATTTCATCACTACAAAGTATGCGAATACCCATAGCACAAAATTACATAATTTTTCAATCCATGCATTAAAACCATCATCTCCAAGGTCAAAGGATATGCACAGAGTGACAACGTTCATGTTGTCTAGAAACCGAATCAAGTCAAGTTTTATGTTATGTTTCATGTCAATATTTAAATTCAAAAGGGCAATATTTCAATATGACTTGAGAATTTGAGGCATCCGGTTAAAATGTCGTGTAATTTAATCATCTCCAAGCAATATTTTAGTGCCATTGAAATTACATGAGTACTAGTTCTCAACGACTCACGATTACCGAACCAGCCACCATAATCAAGGCTCATCATTCTGTTATTACCAAGATGACTCACATATACTTGTTTGAGCATCCCTTAGCTCGAAGCAGATGGAATCAAAATGCTACAACCGCTGAAAAACATTCCTTTTACAAAATAATTAAGTGAATGCATTAGTTATACCATGCTTTAAAGTACTCTCCTAGGTGTATATACTGCTTTTACAACACTTTACCTTCTTAATCATGACAAATTTTATGCATGTACTTATTTATTACTGTCTGAACTGACCAGATAGTGAAAGTTTCGATTAAATCTCATTTTCAAAGGAAAACAATTCGATTTCAAAATGAAAGCGCATGTTAATTGGAGTATATTATTTATGCCTCTCAATATGAGCAGTACAGAAGGAAAACTTCCACCAAAAATTCATCTCCTACACGTACTTTGCTTTTAAAATTATTTATAATTCTGTTGCTATTAATATTTAATATGTAAAATTCATGTGGGTGAGTCAAGTAATGTGAGGTGATAAATAGCAAGGGAAGGAAGCACATCAAAACAATATAAGGAATTTGGTCTCGTGATAACCATAGTTAGGGACACCGAAAAATGGTAAATAAAAATCATCAAAAGCGGTGTTTAAAAATGACAAATACGGTAAATAAAATCGTTTTAAAAAGGTGAAAGCTGTGTTTAATGTTGGGAAAAAGGAGTCTTAAAGGAAGGGTTTTTTAATATTATTAATAAAGACTTCATGCCAATGTGAACAAACAGTTAATAGTACATACATTTGAGATCCAATACAGAAGTTATGGCTACCCTACGCAACATAACAAACACAGTAGGCAAAATTAAGTTAAAGGCAAATTAATGAGATAATAGTAATAACAATAACAGAGTGGAGTAGTGGACTGCAGGTAATGAAGTTCGTGTCTTACGCTGTTTCATTTTCTTTCAACCATAGAATAAAAAACTTTATCATTCTTCATTTCCAAATTTTGTGTGTGGATACTGACTTTTTTGTACTTGTATTGCTTCAACTAGATTTACAAATGCGTCACTCAAAAATACACTGTAATGTTAACGTAATGATTCCACGATTTAATTCTGTAATATAAATGTTTTCCAATCATTTCCTTTTAACAATTTAATTATTTTTTATACTTATAATTTGGCATGAAATTTCTGATAATCTACTTTTTTTAACTGCCTACTAGCATTACCCTAGAAATACAGCACGGCTGTATTCTTAGGTAGTGTTAAGGATCGAACTCGCGACTGGCAGTACACTAGCCCTCATTTTTAACAACTACGATCTCATAGGTTCACGTGAATCTGGCAAAGGTAGGCGACCCGCAAGACATTCGGCTTAATTTTTTTCTCGCACATCCGGGCCTATGGAGAAAAAAATCAAGACAAGTATTTTTTATTTTGTTTTCCTCGTTTGTGGCACGGAAAAAATCTTCTTCTCATTTCGTGATCCGAGTTACTTAACCTCTCCTTGTTGGTATCTACCATACGTTCATTCCATTCGCGGGGCTCATCGATCACGAGGCCGCGAGATGTGAAAATCTCCGATCCGGATCTGAATTTTTACTGTCCCTGGATATGATTTCAGTAGCGAATGAAATGGAAGACCCGTGGATCTTTGGATCCGACCCGACCATCCTTAATTTGTGGTACATTTGTAAATATAATTTAAACAACAAAGTATAATAAAGTGAGTACTCAGATGTAATGGTTTCAAATTGAATATGATAACATTTTCGATGCAGTGACTGAAAGAAAAAATTAAACTGCGATTGGGATCGAACTTCGCACAGTACACTAGCTCTCGTTGTCTGCCTGATCCCGGCGAATGTAGACTACCCGCGTTACATCCTACGTATTTTTTTTCCTGCGATACCGGGGCAATGGGGGAAAAAGTCATATTTCTTTATTTTGCTTCCAGCTGCACGGGAACGTTTTCATCTAATTACGTGACCTTAGTTACACATCCTCTTCTTGTCAATATCTACCGCACCTACATTCCATTCACGGGGAGCTTCGATCGCTAAGCCGCGAAAATTTAAAATCTACGATCAGGATCCGATTTTACTCCTTGTCTTTGGATCCGAATCCGGAACCGAGAAAAATGAAAGATCCGATCCGGCCATCACTAAAGAAAATATTTCATGCTACAAAAATTCGGCATTTGCAAAATATCTCAAATTTCGTGATTAAACCCTAAATTCACTTATTTCGTGAAGCCTGATGCAAAAAATGTTTCGCGAAAATGTCATGTCCCAAACCATAGCTGATGTTTGGTTGGCACAAATTAATATTTAAAATCCAATAAATGAATGATGAATAAAGTAATGTAATTCAACCCGTTGCTTCAGAACTGAAGGTTGGTGTGGCTGCATGAAGCTGACTCCATTCACTCCCGATCGGAAATATTCTCAACCTCTTCGCTGTATCCCACTGCAATCTTCACAATCTTCCTCCGTCCGGATTGACTCCCTTCCGAGGTGGACCCCGTTGACCTCTGGCCGGCCAAGAGTCCCAGGGATCTTGACCCTCGTTCAGGGAAGCACAGAGGCCCAACAGTGGAAGCAAGTGATGCATCCAAGTCTCAGGTTCCGACAACGCCTTCCCAGTGACCGACTGCGGATGCCTGCCGACGAAGAAGGAAGTACATTGCCATTGTTCAAATAAAAACTAGGTAGCAACCACTATAGTTATTAGACGGGACCATGTTCAATATCGTATCGAGCATAATTCGTTACTCTGCTGGTGACTCATGTTCATTCATTTGTTCGGTATAAAACAATATTATATGTAGATGTTGTCCTGGTGAAACAATAAGGGTATATAATCTGGGACTTCAGTGGCACATTCACCGAGTGAAGGTTGATGATGTACTAATCTACGATGTTCCATGTTTACCAGGGCCATTTGCAGCATTATGTCACATGTTCTCCTTTTTAAAAATGATCTCGTAAATAAAAAAAATAATTAAAAAAATAAAATAGCCATATATTCAATGCAGATGGCGATTGGAGTTGAAGAAATTACTGAATTGGGTTCCTGGGTGCTGTGGTGTGTTATAAATAAAATGCATCCCATGAAAATAAGTCAATTAATTATTCTGGAATTTGAATTGTGGACAAAATAGAGGTCAAAAATTGTAGAATTTTCTCACAAAAAAAGAATAGAATTATAGAAGAGATTTTATAGATTTTTCTTCTTTTGGGTAAAATGCAAAAATTATTTTCAGTGATAAAACACAAAATATTTCGCTACAAATTATCCTTTGGAAGCTCGGCATAATCTTTGACATGCATAATGGTGACACTGTTGAATTTATTGTAGAAATTGACGTTTTTAACCGAGATAGGTACCGAAGGAACACATGGTGAAATTCTGCAGTTTAAGGAGGCTGCACCGAATTATGAAGTAGATGTCATTTTCGTGAAAATTTAAGGAGACACAATGTTTTGTCCCTTCTATGGATTGGCAATGAAATAATGAGGCCTTTTCATCATATATTGGAAGAAAAAAGACGTCGAAAATCAGATACTTTATATTACGTGGTTATACGGCAGAGCATGGCTGTTGTAGTGAAATTTGCAGATTGATAATGTAAAGAGAAATGTCGTTTTGACGAAAAACTAATATTAGATGCGCAATTTTATGTAGAATTTAGCATTGTGAAAAAGTGCTCACCTTACCACACTTGTGTTTAATTGATATAAATAAATGTTCGCTCGAAAAAATAGCAGAAATGTCTTAGTTATATTAAAGTGGCGCTACAGTATGTTGTTATCTCTGGCAACGGTAATTGGGACGGATCGTTCTTACAAGCGTATTTACTAACTTAATTTAGGACAATACCTTACCAATGTCCTAATTATATTTTTAATGTAATTTCAATATTTCATATGATTGGTACATATTTCATTGATATAGTGTAACTAATGCCAATGCTTCCAAATGGTAGCAGCGTCATTGTTGCCAAACAGTTTTAAAAAATATCAATATTAATAAAATTCAGAACAAAGAGTTGTATTTTCAAAGGAATAGTTTAAAACTAAGTAAGAAAATATTTAACCTATTTTAGAATACGTAGGTGTTAGCGGAATTGAGCATGTATTCTAACTTCATAAATTATACGTGGTAACAACACATCTTCCATGTTCCGAAGTCAAAATGAGTCAAAAGAGCGGGCAAAAAATAAAATGCAACTACAGCACGCTATATAATAGCATTCTCATACAATTATTGTGCAAGCGTTATCACCCTGTAGATGAATTTCCATATATTGGTGTTTTTCTGGATCTGTATTTATTCATTAAATAACAAATAGCTCTTTTACGGGATATTGAATCGCGGAGTCACGTTGGAACCTCCTTAAGTAAAATCCTTCCACTGAAACCATTGACTCTAAGCTGAGAGCAGGGAAGGGAGGTCTGTAGCTGTGGAAGGGACTGGTCCATCACATCGCAAAGGACCACGTCTCAGAAACGCTTAGAGACAGGTGAAAACAAACGAAATTTCGCCCCTAAAACACTTTACTTTCGCGTATTTCATTAAAAAAGTGCTCTTGCAGCCCAAAAATTTCAAATTTATATCCAAAGTACTTGGGGCACAGGCTCCCGTTAATTAAAAGGGAACACATTTTAGCATCTGAATATAAACATTTCGATCATTCTGAGAGGACGAAAACATAACTTTTCCAAATTATGTCAAACATAGGCCACCCTGCTGGAGATCGTACGCATTGGACAGCTTTCTTTACTTGTACAGCATTTTAATCCAGAGACATAAAAATCGAAGATTCTCCTTAATTGTTTCCCAAGTGTTTTTCTCTTGAATTCTGTAGATGTATTTTGCCTTTGCATGGCATTTTGTAATTGTATAATTATCAATTATCACGTTACGCTCATTATTGGGCATACCTTCACTAATTTCTTCCATGTTTCCGTGGTCTACCCCCGTCGTCTCAATTATTTTCGCAGTTATAATAATAATAAAATAATAATGTTTATTACTCAACATTATATACAAAACAAAGAAATACAAAATATAAGGAGCTTTAGGTAACTTATAAGGCGGACCTGAGTTTAGGTTACCATCATTAAATGATACTCTTCCATGCATTGTGCCTCCTTGGTTCAGTGCTTTCTCTTTTGAATTTAATAGGGATACATCTATTCATCCCAGAGTGCCGGACATTAATGAATGACTTCCATAAACCCTCCGTACATATGGTTTTGAAAGACATTTTAAAATCCGATAAGGAATCGTTGAAATAAAATTTAAATATAGGGGAGTCTGCTCCTTTCAAAATGTAAATCTTTCGTTTTTGTTTAAAATACTTATCTAAAGTCAGAGAGAATTTTGCAGTTAGAACCCTGTGGTCATTGATTCCTTTAATTATGTCAATCTTAGTTACATGTGGGATATAGGTTGCTAGTAAATCGAGAATTCTAATCCCTCGATTAGGTGCTGTAGCTAATTGTTGTAGGGAGTAGTTGGTGAACTAATGTAATAAAGTCTCACCGAGTTCCTTCTCCATTTCTACAGTTTAAAACAGTGACACAGTTCAAAGTTTGAAGATTTACTTTGTGGAACCACTGGATGGGAAATTAAAATCCTCTTTGTACGTTTCAGTCAAAGATTTCATTGGTTTCGATAAAATTAAAGCAGTGCTTCAGTCTATTGAGTGACTGAATCTTATATCACGACCGCTGTTACGGGACCTGATAGGGATACTGTTGCTGTAGTGTAAACGCCTTAGCAATAGCAACCTAGTGCAAACACTATATCAATAGTATGGAATCCCAAAGTAAAGAGGTAAGAAAATGAACCGATGAAATCCCATTCTGATTAATCTCCAACTGCGTCACGTGCCCATGTCACAACAATGGGAGTTCGATTGAATCGACTTACGCGCAGTGTAGGCCTCCGATGTCCACCTTTGCCGGCAGGATTAATCTTCTTCCGTTCAATCTCTCCAGTCAGCCGTGGGCCGGACTCCCTGCTGTGAGTACTGCAGCAACTTCAAGGAGTGGCAGCCACAGACGAGCGGGTTGCCTCCCAAGAGGAACGTCGTACGAGCAAACTGCTCTTGAGCGCTGCAGTCTTGAGTCACCACCCGCATCTGCAGAGGAGATAAAAAATTGAAGTCTCGATGACTCCCAGAACACCTCTTCAATGAGTAATAAAGGGCTGAAATCCATAGTATCAGATTTAAATGATTGAGCACCATCTTCAGAAACAGTGTATTGATACTGTTCACTGGCTTAACGCACGAACGTATGGCTGAACGCATTTGGTGGGATAGGGTACACAGGATTTTCATTCAATCGTCTGTGTATGTTCACTCTAATTGCTATGCGATAACATTCACCTTGACCGGGAGTCGAACCGCGGACCTTTGGTCTTCAGGGCCTTCAAGGATCACTTAAATCACCGCAGCACTTTGACGTCATTTGTGGACGCCACGGAATCGGAAGTGTCGTCGACTCACTCACCTGATAGTAGGGCAGTACCACTGAGGCGATCTGGTTGTGCTTGAGGTCGATGATCAGTCGACGTGCGTTGGAGTACTCGTAGAACCAATGTCCCCCGCCATCTTCCCTGTAAACGTAGTGGTCACGTTGGAGTTTGGATGATTCCAGTTCATCGGGAGTCAGTCCATTGGAGACGAGGAGATCGCTGGGCCACAGTCTCTTGATCTTGTTGTGGCTGAGGTCCACGAGGCGAAGGTTCGGCAAAGAGTGCAGGAACTCCATCGGGACGTATTCGATTTTGTTGCGCGAGAGATTCACAACCTAGGGATTGGAAAGTGGAAATTGACTTCAGTCGAACTCTTTGCATCAGAGTCGATTATTTCATTGTCGATTTTCGATTACCACAGTCGATTAACACTCCGAGACCTGAGATTACGAAGACGTTTCTCCATGAGGCCCTATATCGCCACGATATTAATTAATTTATAATTAAGGGTTAATCATGCAGCTTGGAGAGTGGAAATTGACTTCAGTCAAACTCGTTAAACCATGAGTAGATTATTTTATTGTTGACTTTCGATGTTCACAATTAACTAAAAGAAGAGAAAATTCTACAACTTTAGACTTGATTTTGTCCTCAATTCAATGTCCACAATAATTCATTGATTTCTTTTCATGGGATGCATTTTATTTATAACACACCACAGCACCCAAGAACCCAATTCAGTGATTTCTTCAGCTCCAATCGCCATCTGAAGTGTAATATGGCCATTTTAAAACTTCCACAAGGTCTTCTTCTCAAGGAATCACTCGAAGATTCCCCTTTTACAATTGAATAAATTTAAAGTTCATGTATCTTCACCTAACTTACTCAGGTAGACGGACATCATCGTGGTAGCTAATGGTCCCACTCCGGAATGCTTAGAACTTCGTTAGCGACCGGACCCTCACGGCAAGAGGCCACGAGGATAAAACGGACCTCTTGCAACTGGATTTTAGAACTCTATGACTATAAATGTGTAACAATTTACTATCACACGTTAGGAAATAGTAACGAGCGTCCTTTGATTACCGTTGTACGAAAAAATTAACCACCTTTTTCATGTACTCTATACTAACATGTTGCTTACACATGCTCTTACAGATCCCATCAAATACCGGTAGATTTTTTAAGCATTTTACTGTAAAATTCTTTAATGGCATTCAGTTTATTCCCACACATCACAATGTGTATTCAATATATATTGTGAAAGGATAACTTCAATATGTACTGTGGGCGTATGGGATGCTGTCATGAATCCTACTTTGAATACAAGTGGAATACCCATGTATGGAATGTAAATTCCATTATGCATCGACTCCGAAACCTTGGTATTGTAACAATTATAATATATTGTGGCGGTTCTCTTATTGACTCACCGCACTGTCCAAAAGGTAATTGTTTTGCGTAAGATGAGTACAATTGTTAAACAATGGAGAAGGTTTGAAAGGTGTAAAATGCATTGGCCTGTTTTTTCTTATTATCTTAAATGATAACCAGACCGAGAGGTATTACTTGATGCTCCGTATTCTTATTTCAACATGTAAACGATTAAACTGTAGCCTCGCAGTTACTCCAGTGTACTCCTTCTACCGAATCTTGATACAGTACAAAATTTCTCTGAGTAATTGCCCACGAAGGTAATATTCACATCAAAATGCCAAGAGAAAATATCTACATAGTTGACTGTGTGTTTAGGAAGAGAAATTCGTTAAGGTCCTTGTTTGAAGCGTAATGCATTGTTTAGAGTTTGTTCAAGAAAATTCACCAAGTAGGAAAATATGGCGGAAGTAATGAGTCGGTAATAGTATCAATCAGTTCATGCCTCCATGGACGACTATATGATGACCGCTTGTGGTACAGTTGGACTATTTGCGGTACTACATCAGCAAATACATTATAAGGGTCTCAGTGAGATGATGATTCTTGCTCTCCATACAACCAAGAGAAGAAGAATTGGGGTCAGTACTCCCATGAAAAATAAGAACATTTACAAAACTTTGAAATTAACAGCTACTATTGATAAATAAATTACATAGATCAAGTAAGTGTCATGTTAAGAAACGGAAAAAGCCAGTAGCATTGAAACCCTAAGACGAGATGTCTATTGCTTTCCATAAATAATAAGCATAATTTATTTTTCACTGATTCCAAAGACTTGATTGATTCACAGGTGAGAAATCAGCCAAACGTTCATGAAATTTTTTTACATTAAAATATAAACAATTTGTAGTGTGACATCCTGGTATGTGCTTCATCCACGGGCGCTAAATGAAATTGAAACGATCATACGCCGATGAGTAAAGAGGTTACGGAGTAAACGAAGTAGGAATCATTTTGTGCTGTCTGGCGGCTTGGCCATATCTTCGGCAGGAGATTAGATTTACGTAAGTATCAGTTCTATCCTATTTGTTTTTGTATCTTCTTTCCTATCAAAGAATAGTCACCTATGGAATTGTACTTTGGGGTAACTGTAGCCGAATGAGTGAAATTCTACTGTTGCAGAAGAAAATAATCCGAATTATGATGAATGCTGATAGATTATCACATTGTAAGCCTTTGTTTATTGAACTTTAAATTTTGAAAGTTTTTTATTTATATATTTATTCTGTTTTACTGTATACAAAGAGTAATTTACCTTACTTACTTCAGAGACAAGATATTAACTTTTATAACACTAGGAGTGGCAACAAACTGAATTTACCATACTGCAGATTGTCTACATTATTAAAAAGTTACAAGAGTATTGGGATGAGAATTTACAATAAGTTCCCTTGTAATACGGTTAATATCCCATTAGATAGATTTAAGAAAAAAATGTTTGATTGGCTTGTTTCAAGACCTTTGTATTCTTTGCAGGAATTTTTTGAAACCATAATATAGAATTGAAATAAATAGGATAAATAAGTTATGTTTTGCGCCCATAAAATAAATCACAATGTATAAGTTGCAATTCTTTGTCATTAATCCGTGTGTAAATAACATGTTAATTGTTAATGTATTGCATACTGTTTCTATGCGAAGGCTGCTTGTTTGTTATAAGTGTTGTCAAAGTTTTAACAGACATTGTATTTTAATTTTGTGTAATGGTTTTATTTTAACTTGTATATAGCAATTATTCGTATCATTATTGATTTATTGTAGAATCTTTGACTTTGTCTATTGCTGTTAAGGCCTAACGACAATAAAATCTTTATTATTATTATCCTCTTTCCTACTGATGGTTACTATGAGGGTTGAGGTACCGTACACCAAAGATAAGTTTCTGGAAAGAATATTTAGCATTCACGAATGTGTTGTGTCCAACCACTCTGGGCCTCCTCTCAGATTGGAAATGGTTCGCCATCGAAGTCACCCACCTGCAATTTCTTCGCTTCCTGGAAGAATGTCCGACAACCCACCGCTTTCCTCATCTCATTCACAAATCCCGCGCAATCGGCCAACTTCATTCCGTTTCTGGAAAGGTCAAGGTGCCACACGTTCCTTAAAGCGGTGACGGCAAAAAAGGGGACTGACATTAGTAACAGGGGATAGCCAAACTTCTGGATCCTGTTCCCACTCAGGTTCAGCGCCCGCAGGTTGTGGAAGAGTGATTCATAGGCAGGAAAAGCCATCAGTTGGTTTCCTGATACATCAATCTCTTCAATTACGCTCAGGTGACTGTCGGATTTCGATACTGAGAAAAAACCAAACCTCCAATTAGACTTTTCTGGAACCAGAATGAGTATAACGGTGTTGGGAATAAATGATTTTGCACAAGCGATGCTGTTTTATGAACCACCTCTTAACTTTCACATGTAGGCGAGTTCGTTTTCGGAAAATAGCCCATTGATGAAACCGAATGGTTAACCATGTATTCAACACCTCCTCCAAGGTGTTAAAAGGTTCTAAAATGTATCGCTGAAATTAAATAGTTAACCACATTTTTAACGATTAACTTTAATCGTTATTTTTTTTCAATCTTAAATCCCAACTGTGATTATGGATGGACAACCTCACATTGTACATGATAATATAATTGAAAAATGTAAAAGGAATCGCCACCCATCTTGTGTCATATCTCTCAGAGCAATGTAGCGACTATTATTCAGCAACCGTCCGTTCATACCATTAAAAATCTTGATGAGGTTGTGCGACAGGTCCAGCTTCTCCAGTCGTGGCAATCCATGCAGAAAATCTTCCCGGATATGTGAAAGGCTGTTCCTGGACAGCTTCAGCCACCTCAAACTTGGTAGGGTTAAGGGCAGCAGGGACTCCAGTAGATTTCCTTCTAGGTTGAGTACCAGCAGAGACTTGAAGTCATCTGGGCGTGTGATGTTGAAGGGCTTGAAGATGTCCTCTGGCAAGAAGGACAACCTGCGGGAGAAGTTACAATGATTTTCAAAATGTTGCGATTTATTGTTGGAAATTCCTCGATAACATTTACTACTTTGCAAAGAGAATACACATGAGGACGTAATGAGTCACTCTTTATCCTTGCGTTGCTTTAACTAACGGCTCCTTTTCATCACTAAATATCTCTTTTGATCAGCTTTAGTTTAAATCTCTGCATGCTGTTCTGGATATACCCTACTTTCTAAATGTATTCGAGCCCAGGAATTTTCCATCAGGAACTGAATCTCAGGACTTATCCAAATGTCTGTCACACTGACTCCTCCCTCTGACACATGCCCACAATTTTCTCAAGACGACTAAAACAGGGTGGCGATTGACAGGGAAAAACTTGAATTGTCAGGGAATTTTGCGTTTATGGACAAGTCAGGGAATTATCGTGACAGCCAGGGAGAAACATTGGAATTCTCATTATTTTTCTGCCATTATGTTTATCGGCCAGTCTTTCCCGCCCTTTATTTCACCAACTAGAACTAATATCCGTCGCTGACGTTCAAGGAATAAGTCCCATCAGTTTGTGGAACATTCAGTTGTGAATCATATTAGTAGTCTCTTAGTTATTTAGTTGTGAATTAGACGTGCAATGTATCCCTTGTGTACTTTCTTAATGCGATATTATCCTAGTAGTGTTAAAATCATCATCACATGCATTCCGCTCATCACAAGGAATCCGAGGCTATATTGTTCGGAAAATTCTACCTCTCGCTTCTAACTGCTGTGACTCAGATTTAGAGGCAGGTGGATCACAATAGCTCGTAGTAAATACGTGCTTGTAGTTATAAAAATACGATACGATGATTATTAGAATGGTAATACAAGTATGATCACTCGTGTAAACAAAATCTTACGTAAGTTCATCTTCGATTCCCATACCACCGTTCGTGAGACCTTAAGAAGAGTCATCCTCCAGTCCCCACCTTTGACGCTAGGCATAATTATTGAATGGTTCCCTTAGTTCCGTCTCGATGCAACTTAGTCATGTCACAAACCACCTCAATATGATATTCCTGAAAACGATGCTGCCGTTGCTAATTGCCTCGTTCCCAGAGGCGCGATTACGTTTTGTTTGTTTATAAAAATATATTGGTACTTTTTTGGTACCCTCTTACAATCTAGTGGTTGTAACCACGTTAATCAATTTGTTGTTCGCTTCTGAATGTCACTCTTGCCATCCGAGTTTGATCCAGTCCAACAACTTGCTTTGGTTTGTACCTTTCACGCATCTGTACCGGAGTCCGCCAGTAAATCGGCCAATAACTTTCACTTCGATGCCTTTTCAGTAATCCTCAACTTCCCAGAAGTGCCACGACACGCTTCTTCTTTCTTGAAGGATTAGACATCTTCATTGTAATTTTACCGACGGAAACATATACGGCCTCAGAAATACAATACACGGAATGTGTATGAAAAATGCGTATAGTTTGCATGAGATTATTAACTTATGAAGGTTTAATATAATTTTTGATTAGGGTATACTTAGCGCTTTTAATGTTTCGATTTCAGCTTTTAACATTTTCTGAGTTTTGACGGAAATTAAATTCAGCAGAAATAAAATATATTCAGATAATAGGAGCCCCTAGGGAAACTCGTGAGTACGTAATGGAAAAGTCAGGGAATTAATAAATTGGTTATCAGTGGACATCCTGTAAAAAAATGGCAAAAAATACAAAAATACAAAAAAAAGGACCCATTATAATTTTTCTAACGTAATGCGAGATGTTATCTGGATATTCATAATTTAGAACACGTATTTCCAAATATCTACCATAAAAAATTTTTTATCGCCATTTCTAGAAGTAAACGGAATAATGGTATCAGTGTTTGTATAATTGCTCTCTCTACGTTTCACGTTACATGCTCTATATTCCTAGCACTTTGATCTTCACACCCCATCGTCAACGTAGAGGCATACAAAAAATAATCGTAAAATATCGACTCCTTAATTATAGAGATGTAGCGATCCAAATTCCTCCTATCACCGCACCTCCAGAGCTGGCACGGAGTTTATTGTTGGGTTATATGGAATTAAGCTGTAAAGGATTATATTGAAACCAAAAGTATAGGATAAGTTTTGTTCATAGAAGTAAATTCGAAAAGAGAACCGACCTGTTGTTGCTGAGGTCTATTTCCTGAAGATTCGGCACACTCGTGAAGAAGGATGACCCCAGCGTCCTTATAAGGTTTCTGGACAAGTTCAGAATTGAAAGGTTAGCGTTTGCCAGCAGTAGAATCTCAGAGGCGTCCGTGAGAAGGTTGTCGGATGCGATTAGCACCTCTACCTTGAAGTTTCCGGGTAACGAGTCTGGATGAATTCTCGAGATATTGTTGCCAGAAATATCAAGTATCCTTACTTTCTCCTGGTCCTCTTCCAAATATATTAGTCTGTCAAGTATAGGATCCGGGAGATAGGTTCGCCCATAGGTCATCGCATCTGAGTCAGGTAATTCTGTATCTGACATCTTAAAGGTGATACCTTTGCTGATGTAGCGATCACAATACTCTGGAATCGGATGTTGGCTTCTTGTGGAGAAGTTCAAACCTGGCGACCGGACATCTCGGCGATGTGAATTCAAATTTGAGCTGAAAAAATGTCTGTTGTCGTCACCACCAAATACGTCATCATTTGATCCGGTGTACATATCTGAATTACTTCGAATGGAGCCTGGCAAATCTCCACTGATCGCATTCATGCCGGCAGTGATTGTGCTCATCGTGTTCCAGCTGGAGTCCAGGTTGACCAAACGGTTCCCTTGCAATCTCAGATCTTGCAGCTGGACCAGGTTCTGTAGGCAGTTTGGAGGAAGGACACGGATGAGGTTGTCACCGGCGTAGAGCTCCCTCAAGCCTCGCAAGCAACAGAGGCCGTCCGGAATGTCCCTGATCCTGTTTCGGCTTATGTCCAGAGATAGAAGACCTAGAGTGTGCACGAACATGTCCTCATCGAGAAGTTCGATTCTGTTCTCTGCCAGGTTCAACGAGTTCACCATTCTAGCGTCCCTTAGGAGATTTCCCTGGAACCTCTTGATTCTGTTGTCTCTTAAGTACAAGGTTGTTAGATGGTTGAGGCCGGAGAAGAACTGTTCCGGCAAGGTCTCTACCAAGGTGCCATTTATGTTGATTATTTGAATACTCCTGGATACGCCAGACAGGAGTCCCTCGCTCAGTTTGTTTAAACTGGCGCAAGATATTTCGAGGTGCGTGAGGTTCTGTAGGCCATCGAGATGGTGTTCATCCAGGACAAACGAATGTAGTAGTAAACAGTCAATTTGAAGCACCTCCAGTATTTGATTATCTAATCTTACTTCTTGGTTATCTTCATTGTTCCCGAAGAGTGCAGCGTAGTTCTGCCTTGGAGGTGGACATCCTTTCACCTGCGAAAGTTATAAATGACATTTCCGTATTAGTGAATCGTCTTGAAGAAGGCAATATGTATGCATTGTCTTCCAAAAAATAAAACTAATGTTAACGCAGTTAGGGAACACTGTTAATTATTATTTGTCTACTGTTGTCTTCTCTTAAAGGTGCCAAAACTTCTGACTACAATTGTTCCACGTAATTTGCAGTCTGATAATCAGTTTTGTAGTATGCTTTTTCAAATGTTATAATAACTTTTGAATATTTAAAAATCATTGGAACTAGTGATTTATTTTTTTTGTTTAAATTTCAATTTAACATGAGAACAGCTTATGGAATAAAAATCGTCAAATCTTCGTCGACGGATTTTGTCACCGAAACAATTTCAATCCAAAATGAATTCGTGAAATATAATCTATGGCGAAAAAAACATTTATTTACATGAATAAGCGTAAAAATTAACTTTTTAAAACATTCCTTTGAAAATTGGTTTCATCTTTTCGAAGGTGGAGCCTTTCCAACTCGGGCGTCTCCATTTGTCCTTGACGATGTCTCCACGGAAAACAGAAACATAGACTAATAGAGATAGAGTAGAGGCATGAGTTTTTATTGACTCTAACGTCAAAAATTTTATCTATTTGCGGAAGTAAAATATTGCAGAATATACACTTGGCCTGACTGTTTATAAATTAATGATGAATATGTAACGTGAATAGGAAGGGATCGTGTCGAGCGGTAACCGTAGACTACGTTTGGGAACTTTATTTATGAGTTTGAATCGTGATTAACGGTGACTAGATTCAGTGCGTTATTTATGGTGAAAAGGCTGCAGTGTTGCCGGAATTCCTTTCCTGGAAATTGTAGTCTTTGCAACCATTAATAGCATTGAGTCTCTTTGTTGCCTTCAAGTGGGGCATATTTGGTGATCGAAACCGCCTCGCGGTGACGTACATTGGGATCTAGACGAATGCGACACAGTAGCTAAAATATTTGAATTCTAGAACAGCCAACAGAAATGTCGAGAGGAGCACTACATAAATACAAGGAACAAAGGTACAAGACTGTTGGCTATACTGAAAAGGAAACCATTTACCCGAAGTCGTGCAGATAAATAAAATTGAGGTATGGGATGTGGTTGGAGGTATAGGAGAGTAGAACATCACCTCTAACCACACTTTGTCGACGGTTTGGTTCAGTGGAGGCATCAGCGACAGTTGTCGGTAAGCGTCTACCCCCTCTTCTCCCAAGCACTCCAGCGTGTTATAAGATGTGTCCATTTGGAAGAACCTCGTCAAGTGTGCTATTCCCTCGCAGTGTCTCCAAGACCGGCTACGGGTCTCAGCGCAGATGCACCGTGGGTCATCGCTGCACTGGTGGCCACTGGAGGGGTCTGTCCACTGTTCCTTTGGTGGCGACGAAAAAGCGGATCCCCACGAGGACATCTCCATCAACGCCATGGTCGCCAACGAAAACACCAAGAAGATGTTTCCAAATCTCCGAAAGCCTCCTCCGACCATTGCAGTGTGAGGAAGCACCTGAAACATGTAGCGAAACGTCGTAAAGTAAATAGGTCTACATCACGTCACAAAGTAGCGACTTGGATCATCGTTACGTTCTCATGAAGTAGAGGAACAAATACTGCAAAAGTAAAAGCATTTCTTTAACTTAATATTTAAGGAGGAACCATCAATTTAGGCATGCCCGAAAACTTGCTCTGATTTTAACATATATTATAGTCCATCGCCTTCCCTCTCGAATGGTGTAAAAATATTGCTATGTCATAGGCCATTTAACGAAGATATATGGATTTGAATATGAAGGCTTTTCACGTTGAAATACATTGTCCTTATGGGAGTATGATGACCTTCCTTCACATAAAAATTTTTATTTCAATTTAAGCCCGAAAAAAATCGTTAAAAAACTAAAGGAACGTGCAAGAGATATTAAAGCACATAATATGTTTTTTCCAGCCTAGGTCATCGGATGTTTAACTTTAGTATTTAAGTTCAAAGAACATACTTGCGAAGATAGACCTTGCTCAGGAATTGATAGTCATAGCGAACTCAAGGCGTATTGGAAGTTAATGTTCTAAGTCCAGTCCGTAAGTTGTTAAAACATTGAACTTTCTTTTTTCATAAACCTGCCCTTATGTTTAGTAAGGCTGCCTATTTTAAGAAATTTGGATTCAATAGGTTTGATTAATACGATCAATAATATCGTATTAATCAGAGATCAATACGAATCCACCGAAAATGAGATGGCGAAAAAGTGATGCTGAATTTGATGCATGAATGATGCCACGAAAAAATGATTGAAGTAAAAAAACAATGGGTGATGAAAAGGTAAATGATGAATGCAATATTTATTGCGTGAAGAAGCCTACTGAATACTTGAAAATACAAAGGTTGCACACTTCTACCGCTGTCAACAAGATACCGTAGGGTACCCCTCAACTGTTTATGCAATTTCGGTGTTGCCATGTGCTTCTACTACACATTCATAATGCAACTTATCACGAAAATAAACAGTTAAGGCACATTTTCAAACGTTTTACAACAAAAAATAATTATATCTTTTCCTCAGTTCATTAATAAATATTGTAATCAAATTATGACTACATAGCAACGAATGCTGGAGTCAATACAATATTTAGTTTTCATTACGCACCTAAAACTTTTGTTTAACATATTGTTGCATGATAATGTACCATGTGGATCTTTCATATACATATTTTAAAATACAAAAGGCATCACAAAGCCTAAATTCACTCATTACCGCAAATGATATAAATCATAAGAATACAGTATTTCGAAGCGCAGGTTCCTCCTTAAAGTCTTATATTTCGCGTGCGTATTATTACCATTCTCCTGCAAGATGAGTATCGTAGCGTGGATGAGGTAATGGAATGTGAAATAGCGTAAGGATGGAGTTGGAATGCCTTATTTAAATTCATCGGAGAAAGAGAAGGAAAGTCACTGATACAAGCGCCATGCATGGATTAGTGATGAAAAAATCGATTTTGATTAAAATCAAAAATATAGTTTTAATAGTCAAAGATCGAGGAAATCGAGATCGAGCCATGATATTCGAGTTTCGATCCAAACTCGATTTTTCAACTTCGATCTTGACCATTTCGTTTGATCTCAGCAGCGCGTAGTAGTCAGTAGAGGTCCTCGATGAACTGCCACTGAGGTCACTTCTTTGTTAAAAGTAGATGCCAGTAGAAGTCAGGCAAAACCTCAACAGGCAGTAGAAGTTAGTCAATACCCAACAGGCAGTAGAAGTTAGGCAAAACCTCAACAGGCAGTAGAAGTTAGGCAATACCTCAACAGGCAGTAGAAGTTAGGCAATACCTTAACAGGCAGTAGAAGTTTGGCAATACCTCAACAGGCCACCCGTCGATGGGAAAGTCAACCCCGATCCTCTTTAAAGTCTGGGAGGAGATAAAGGGTGAATGCCCCAACACGTACCGTTTCGCGATCAGAGTGCTGAGTATGATAACGTCATCCGTCCCATGTGAAAGACTTTTCTCTAAGGCCGTTAAATTTGGAAAGGCATCATCAAGAAAGCATCTTAATCAGTAAATCTGTCTTAAAAAATTAGTGAAGCCGAATGGTTTCAAGCGGTTATCCACATTTAAGTAAATTGTAAAATTTTACGACAAATAATTCAAGAATGTTTTCCAAGTACATTTCTAGGGATTTTTAATAAAATTCAAATATGTATTATGAGCGTTTTTCAAATGATTAATAAACATGTTTTTGTACCAAATGCATTTTTTTCAAAAATGAACCGTAGATTTTTTCGATTAATCGATCTTTGGGTTCAAATTTCGATTTTTGCTGAAAAGTCGAGATTTTCATTTCGATTAAAAATCGATTGCTCGAAAAATCGATTTTGACCGACATTTTTCCATCACAAGTATGGATGCGCCAAAGGATCTCTCTGATGGAACTGATGTTGCTACATCTTACAGGTATTTCCTGGCTACGTGATTTGTGTGGGTGCTCAGGTGTCATTGACTTCCACAATGAAAATGGATTCGAATGGTGGTCAACGAACTAGTTGGTAAAGGAACTGCCCTAACTAAAATATTAATATCCCACCACGGTGATTCCTTCGTGATGCAGGGTTCTCTGTGTTCCTGATTCAGTGTCATGAAAGCTCCAGAGATCATCTGATGGTGCTGCTGAAACCATAGCCATCACAGTCCCACAGACACAAATTTGTAAGAGTGAGCCAGAGTGAGTTTTTGTGAATTTAGAAATGCAATTTCGGAAATTCGGGTTATCTATTGTCTACTTGGGACTCTTGAAGAAACACGACAAGGTCATTCGATTGGGAGAAGCATGTCTAGTCAGTGATTGGAAGTTATACGGAGATGTTTAGCGATCGAGAAGCATTCCTGAATGCCGACACTGATTATGATTTGTCTGACGTTGGATTGATGGATGTTCAGATTGTAAGATGTCTAGAAATAGAATTTTTAAATTGTGCAAAAAGTGACACATTAGTTGGTAAAGGTGTTTTGTGTTTAGATTTCTTATTACATTTCATTTAAAATAAGTGATGAATGTATGTTTTTGTGTACGTTAAAAAAATATGTACTCCATCTCCATAAATCCATTACATGCGTGATGCGACATTAATTAGCACTGCTTTGCACACGTTCTAAATAACTATTTCATTAAATTCTCGACTGCGTAATATACGTCCGGTGGGAAATTGGTTCCTTCCCTCGGAGTCAGTGGGACCGGAAGACGATAATTTATTCATTCTTCCCTTTGGCGAAATAATTTCAAGGAAATCCATCGGCCGCTCCCAAAGATTGCTATTGAAAATTATTCCGTAAAAAATAAAGTAAAATTTGTACATCCTATTCAAAGATTGACAAGTTTTCAAATCGATAACCTACCTTTTGAAGCCCCTTTAACTACATTAATAAAAGTTTATTAATGAAGGAAAATAGTTCAAGCTAATATTTGCACATTTAGTTTCAAATGCTTTTAAATACATTATCGTATTGCATAACCCCTTACCTACAAGGTTAATTCATAAGTATCTCCATTACTATCTGTTATATTTTTCATGCTGTCATACCAATCAATGTGTATATCTTTTTCTAAATTTTAATCTAAAAAATTACGATTGCATCAGCTGAAAAAGAAATTCTGATTTTTTTTCCTTTTCCAAGTTCCGGATCCGATGAAGGTAACGGCTTTTGAAACCGGATTACTAAAATATTCTCAGTGTACACGTCACTCGGTGTTCCTTCATACTATACGAACTCTTTTTTTAAATAATGACTTTCGAGGAAAAGAATTGCAGGATAATTTAAGGAAATTTTAAAGGAACATTAACATTTTAATCCTTTGTAACTTGGAGAAGAGTTAATATAAGTGCTGCTCGAAAAATTTACAAATTTCTCTTACGCTTGTGCATTTTATATTGTGAAAAAACAGCAAATGTATACCACAATCCACTAATGAGGAAAATCTCTAGCATTGTTCATTGTGATTGCGAAGAAACCCTTAAAACAAGGAATTGAAAACTAATTCTGTCACCTTCTTTTGTGGCAGACTGAGTTATTAACTCGCTGATGGATTTGAAAAATTTCCACTTCATTCATTTCATTTGCGTAAAAAGCTTCAGTCAGGACTCCGTGCGCGTATTTAATCACGGGCGTTGCAGTTTTCCCTTGGATCGACACAAATTCGTCCAGGCCTTGTAGTTACAGCGATTCCCTGTGAACCATAATATGATACTATACACTGTACCACGGACAGATTCAAATATTCGTTATTCATCGTAAGTTCGTGACCAAAAATCAAAACTAATCCTCACACAATGAAGTATTCATGAAATAAATTCACCTTAAGAATTTGCACCTAAAGAATTTGCTCACAGTAGATCAATTGGGATAATTAGAACTAACAAAATTGAAACTAGCAGTGTTTTTATTTTTAATGTTCAACCACGTTTACATAATATACTGAATTGCATAATGCATTTTATAGCAGTTTAAAAATGTGTCTATGAAATTTGAATTAAAAGCAGAAGCTGTAATTATTGCAGAACGATACTTTCGGCGAAAATTTTCTTTAGTCAAATAGTATGATATAACTTTGGAGTATATTTGGTGGAGACTCAACCCCTGCCACACACCAACAAGGTGGCTATCTGGGTAGTCATTGGACTTAGATATAGATAATTACATTTCTTAGATATCTCACCTGTTGGAGAGAAATCGGCTACAATACGATCGCCCGGCTGGAGGATCTCGTCTTCACGTGATGTTGTTGATTTACACTCGTCGCCTAGCAACGTAGCAGATGCACAAGCAAGGAGGTCTTGTCACGATGACGGCGGAGATGCGTATGGAGGCCACGCTGCGCGATCGTCCTCTTTTTATTAATTTCTGATTTGGAGGAAATGCCATCCATTGGCTGTGGCAAATTTGTTACTCGACTGGCAAACTGCGGATGTTGTCTCCGTCTTCCATTACACGCGTGATGCGACAGTAATTAGCACTGCTTTGCATACATTCTAAATAACTATTTCATTAAATTCTCGACTGCGTAATATACGTCCGGAGGGAAATTGGTTCCTTCCCACGAAGTCAGTGGGACCGGAAGACGATAATATATTCATTCTTCCCTTTTGGCGAAATAATTTCAAGGAAATCCGTCGGCCGCTCCCAAATTCAAAAGTTGTATTTTTCAAAGATTTTAGGTAAAAAGAATTCCATGATACGTGTTCAAAATATCATGAAAATAGGAAAGCATGCAGCTACCAATGCTAAGCATTGATAAACTCGTATTGGATATATTAACCGCTATTCGTATCCCTAATTGTACATGGAAATAATGAGGTTTTTTAATATATGTCAGTTCGAAAATCAAGTTCACTAATTTTGAGATATTATGGTCCAGTCTACCATTCTAAGTTGGGGTTTATAAAATATTTTAACGTCATCAGTTAAATTATCATCTTCGAATTTATTTAAGAGATTAAGTCTAAATTTCAACCTGCTGTCTGACAATGATTCCCACTACATTCAATGTAATTGACTGGTTACGCCAATATGGTTATCGTACCGTCCCTTTGCAAATCTTGCCGATCTTCGCTGCAAACGTTCAAGTTCATTATTTAGACCGATTTAATAGGGATCCCACATTACCCTGGAAGCATATAACAAATGAGGTCTAACTAGGGAATTAAGTAGTTACTAATTTCTTGAACTACATGGTCTTCACATTTACCTTATGTACCTTTTGATGAATCCAAGTTTACGATTTACTCGACCCATTATTTCACGTATGTGTTTACCCCGAGAAAGATCATGTGTCATTCTTATTCCAAGGTATTCAATGGGTTCAACGTTAGTTAATTCATCATTACTTATTCTGTAAGTGCCCTTAGGACAACAATTCTTTTCCCAAAGATTCACTCCCGATCGGAACAATTTTCAATCAATTTTCAATTCAAATTAATATTTAAAATCGCGCATGCGCATGGGTAAAGAAATGTAATTCGACCCTTGGTCTCAGAACTAAATGTTCGTGTGGGTGCATGAATCTGATTCCATTCACTCCCGATCGGATACATTCTCAATCTCTCCGCTGTATCCCACTGCAATCTTCACAATCTTCCTCCGCCCGGATTGACTCCCTTAATGTCATTCATACAGATCTTACTCTTTATATACACATTATGATTTATAAGTTTTATTCCTGAAGGAAGAACATAATCACTTATTGAGAGATAACTTCGCATAGACGCTGTTCTCATACTCTTCATTGCCGTAGCTATAAATGCATGGATCGCTTGGATATCCATTTCATTTGATATTCAGAAAAAAAATGTTCAAATAGCACTCTATAAAGAAGAGTTTGATATGCACAATACTAAACAGTTTGGGTGAATCTAATTCATATATTGCTAAGTAAGGGTGAACTTGTAAAAATATCTGAAGCCATTGACAAAAAATCATAATGTTGCACTTAATGTGGCATGCCAATAAGTTAGAATTGTTTGACATGGTATATTACGTTAAGTATGCCGAGAGAAAATATTTCGTCATTACAAAAATTGAGTATTCATTGTTGATGTAATTCAAGATTTGATGAGACATTCCCTGAGTGATACCTTATTGCGATGAAGACCGAATTGCACTATGGACATAAATTTTTGTGTCGTGGATTTTAGCGAAGACAATAACTTCAGTAAAATGATGTGAGTTGATCACATAACAAGGGAGGAAAACACATCAAATCCTTATTAGGAATTGAGCATTTCGATAACCATAGCAGATGTTTTGATGTTACAATCGAATATTTAATATCCAATATTCATGCGGATGAATATTGGATGTAATAAAGTAATGTAATTCGACCTATGGTCTCAGAACTAAAGGTTGGTGTGGTTGCATGAAGTTGACTCCATTCACTCCCGATCGGAAATATTCTCAACCTCTTCGCTGTATCCCACTGCAATCTTCACAATCTTCCTCCGCCCGGATTGACTCCCTTCCGAGGTGGATCCCGTTGACCTCTCGCCGTGCAAGAGTCCCAGGGCTCTTGACCCTCGTTCAGGGAAGCACAGAGGCCCAACAGTGGAAGCAAGTGATGCATCCAAGTGCTAGGATCCGACAACGCCTTCCCAGCGAACGACTGCGGATGCCTGCCGACGAACAAGGAAGATATTGTCATTGTACAAATAAAAACAAGACAGCAACCACTATAGTGATTAGACGGGACCATGTTCAATATCGTATCGAGCATTACTCATTACTCTGCTGGTGATTCATGTTCAATCTTGGGTCCTGTATTAAACAATATAAGTAGATGTTGTCCTGCTGAAACATTAAGGGTATGTACTCTGGGATTTCAGTGGCACATTCATCGATCGAAGGTTGATGAGGTAATCCACCATTTTTGATTTTTTAGAGGGCCATTCGCCGCACAACGTCAGGCGTTCTTTTTTTTGGAAATAATCCTATAAGTAAATTCCAAGAAATTGTTTTCAGTGAAGACGCATGGAATATTTCGCTAACTCCATCTTACAACGGTTAACAGGGCCGTGGACATATAATAAGTGAAATTGATAGCCGAATCGACAGATTTCAAATATATTTCTTTCTGGAAACTATTAGGGATATGCATAATTGTGAATATATTCAATCGTACAATACATATGTTTCAATGGGAATTTGCATGTCGTTTTAAGGATTTTTATCTAACACAAAAGATAGCAATGTTTAGAATGCTTACGTGGCTCCTAACATAACTTCTACATTGTTTTATCTCTCATGAATATAGATATTAATCCTATTTATGCGTGATAGATAAGGCTATTTGCATCACCACAATACTTTTATGGTTTAGAAAAATGCCGTTGTCCAAATGTGTTTCGAATGCAGAGTGGTGAGACCACTCTGCCGCTGACGGAATGCATTGACCTCCCTTGTAAATACTCGTCTGCATTAAGTAATAAATAGCTTTCAGCGATGAGTGAGGTACCAGTGGACAGTGGTGTCTTTCTACACAGAATCAAAATATCTCTCCTTGAAAGGGACATGAACTCACGACCTCCAGGGTTCAGGACTGGCGTTTTACAACATGCAATGCAAAAATGTTTTATTCATTTGCTGGTTTATATCCTACGAGATACTTTAATTTACAGGTGGAAAAAGAAACGAAATACATCAGAGAGGAAAAATCGTTTAACTTTACGTAACAAGAATATCTCCATGGAGACGTGGTAAATAAACAACATGGAGTGAAGGATGATCGACGGCCGGGACATATACGCGGTGTGTTAAAATAAATACGGAAAATATTTCTAGCTGTTTTCTTCAGTTTCAATGTCGTAGTTCATCCTTCGTTCCTGTCGTGTGGCCGCACTGTCGATAAGGAATACTGTCTGGAAGTTGTGCGCCTATGTCCGTGAAGCAATCTGACGAAAACGCCCAGAATTGCGGCAGAACAACTCGGTGAAAATTGCGATAGTTAGAATTGGGGTAATGTTTCTGCTCACAATTAACTGCTTATTCGTGAATTATTGATAAAAAACAAAAAGTTATTGTTCCTGAACCACTGCGTTTGTCAGTCATGGCCTCTTGTGGCTTTCATTAATTTTGCGAGGCTGGAGAGAATTATGAAGGGATGACGTGTTTCCACATTTTATATAAGATAAAAACAGAATCGCTAAAGGAGCTAAACCCTATACCTAAAAATGATTTCCGGTGATGCATCTAAGATTGGAAAAAACCCTGGATCAAGTGTATTACATATATAAAGGCGATTACTTTCAAAGGGACAACATTGATGCTCATTAATAAACTACTATTCTTTAAAAAACAATTCCCCTATATTATTTGATCATACCACGCATTATGGTTTTCGTTGAGCGCATCTACAACTACTTAGAAGTACTGTTAATTGACATTTCGGTAGGTTTTCATTCAATCCCAATGTTGGAAAATGAAATCCAATTCCGATTAATCGCCAACTGCGTCACGTGCCCTTGTCACAACAATGGGAGTGCGATTGAATCGACTTACGCGCAGTGAAGGCCCTCGATGTCCACCTTGGCCGGAAGGATTAACCTGCTTCCTTTCAATCTCTCCAGTTCGGCCGTGGGCCGGACTTCCTGCTGTGAGTACTGCAGTAACTTCAAGGAGTGGCAGCCACAGACGAGCGGGTTGCCTCCCAAGAGGAACTTCGCACGAGCAAACTGCTCTTGGACGCTGCAGTCTTGAGTCGCCACCCGCATCTGCAGAGGAGATAAGAAATTGAAGTCCATAAGGCGCACATTGACTCCCAGAACACCTCTTCAATGATAATAGAGGGCTGAAATCCACATTATCAGGTTTTAAGATTAAACACCATCTTCTAAAACAAAATATATTGATACTCCTCACTGGTTTAAGGTACGAACGTATTGCTGAATGTCTTTCGTAGGGTAGGTAGTATTCTCATGCATCACATTTGTTTGTGATTAGGAGAATTTATTTTGCAGATTTCGTCAATAACGAACAGAATTAATACTGACCTATGATATTTACAATATTTCACCTACAGATACCACTTTGCTATGCTGCAAATTGTATCCTTTTATACTACGGGGGAAAATATCATTTTAAATCTATCAGGTCCACAATCTATCTCTCAATCTTCTTTGGCCATGAAATGTAGCATAATACAATGGTTTTGGTTATGATATTTAAATAACATCTTCAGGAAAACTATTTGTCTTTTAAAATCCGTTTCAAATGTATGCAATAGAAATAATCTGTACTTGAACCCACGATCTGATAATGATTCACAACCTAAACCTTCTCTCAACTCTGATGCACTGATAGACCTATCGTAACACCTTATAACAAACAACTCTAGCTCTACGCTGTCTAATTCTCTGACAACACCTTTTTCATTCGGACCGCATGCACTGGCTGCGTATTCTAGGGTGGATCTGACTAGTGAATAACAACATCGCTATCTAATTTTCTATTTTACTAGATGTAATCTTATTATGTCTCATTGATAACGCCTGTACGAGCATTATGAATTCTTACACTTTAAGACATCGGTGGGAGTTGGTGGTCACCCCACCCCAAGGGAAGCTAGAAATATGGGGTGAAGACCGAAGGACCCAATGCCAGGCAACCGAGACACCGACGTCTTTTTTAACCGCAGTTTCCACGAAGAAATGACTGGAGTTGTATGGACTTAAATCACGAATAACCATAGCACTTTAGTAAGTGAGTCAGGTGGCATTTCACTGGGAGGTCTAGCTTTACCACATGTTACACAAATTGGGGCCGAAAGACAGATGAAGCGAAGGATGGGTAAGTTGGTAATGGTGGAATTGTGAGTCTGCCCTTGAAATTTCCCGGCATGCAAAGCAAAAGTGTTCTGAGGAATCCTTCGACCGTATGGAGTCCTCATCTTAATTGACCTCACAATCCACACGTTACTCAGCGACATATGCGTCAACTAATTCCACCTGACGTGGGAAATCACTGTAGGAATTGTGAAATCAATTTAAGTACCTAAAAGCATTAGAAAAGATATCGTTTTCATACTTCTGTGAGCGATTTAGTCAGTATATTAATCTACGATCTGATAATGATTCCCAACTTAATTCTTCCATTAATTCTAATACGCTATGAAACCTATCTTAACACATTTTTAAACAAACTTATTTGCTCGATGCAGCACGCTGTTTGATCAAGACTAATTCATTCGGGTCCTATAGCCTGGCTATATATTCAAGAACGGACCGAACTGGTAAAATGTAATATCCCCGCTCTTTTGTCTTTTTCTCACACTTACCGAGCACTTTTTTAAATAAATCCTAGCTGTATCTCGGCTTGATCGCATATTTTCCATTGTGTCTTCCCCACGATAAGTATTTAGTGACTGCTACACCTAAGTACCTTACGGTTCCAACGGTTTCAATTGTCGCGATATAAATGCCGTAGAATCGCTTCATGGAATTTTTCCTTTTCCATGTTCAATAGCTACACTTTTGTTAAGGTTATGTTTATAACTTACATATGTCGCACCACTCTTGAATTGAATCTGAATCCTTGCCAAGCGATTCCCTGCATTGTATGAAATGACTGGAGAACCAACAAAGTCTGCAAGAAGTGTAACCTTGCTTTTAACTGCGTATTTCAAATCGTTAATGGGTAAACGAAAGGGAAGCGGGCCTATTACGCAACCCTTGGGGACTCATGATGTGTTTGCGTCCGATATTTTCAAGCACAAAGCTTTTTTACGCCTTAGTTACAGAAATTTGGACTGAGCTGGTTAACCTACCGCTTTGACGTCATTTGTGGACGCCACGACATCGGAAGTGACGTCGACTCACTCACCTGATAGTAGGGCAGTACCACTGAGTCGATCTGGTTGTGCTTGAGGTCGATGATCAGACGGCGTGCGTTGGAGTACTCGTAGAAACCATTTCCCCCGCCATCTTCCCTGTAAACGTAGTGGTCTCTATTGAGATACATGAATTTCCGATCATCGGGAGTCCGTCCATTGGAGACGAGGAGATCGCTGGGCCAGAGTTTCTTTATCTTGTTGTGGCTGAGGTCCACGAGGCGAAGGCTCGGCAAAGAGTGCAGGAACTCCATCGTGACGTATTCGATTTCGTTGTGCGAGAGATTCACAACCTAGGGATTGGAAAGTGGAAATTGACTTCAGTCGAACTCTTTATACCAAGAGTCGATTATTTTATTGTTGACTTCGATTTTCACTGTTAACTAAAAGCAGAGAAAATTGTTCTACTTCTACTTTATTTGTCCACAATTCGATTTCCAGAATACTTCAATAACTGCTTTTCATGGGGTGCATTTAATTTAGAACACACAAGAACCCAATTCAGTGATTTTTTCAACTACAAACGCTGTATTCTGGGGAATTGAAATTTCACGGTTGTGTTTAGGGGACTAACACAGGTAGACGGACATAATCAAGGTCGCCAATTGTCTTAATCCGGACTCTCGCACGACTTAGAACTCCGTTGGCGACCCGACCCTCATGGCAACTTACCACTTGCGATTGGATCTTCAATATAAATATCTGCAAATGGGTGACAATTTACTATCACACGTTAAGAGATCGTTACGAACGTCCTTCGATTGCCCTTCTAAGATGAAAATTAACCTTTTCCACGTTCCCTATGGAAACGTGCTGCTTGCACATGCCGTTCCAGATCCAAGAGAACTACGAGCAGAGTTTTAACCAAGGGAGAGCGTTAAAAGTGGTAAACGCAATGCAATTATACCCTGTAATTCACCAGAGGCGTTCAAATATAAGTTTAAATATGTTTCGAACAGTTTTACTTATTTTAACTGAATTAAGTAATGTACTTGAATTGCATTCAGTATATTCCGACACATTGTATTGTGTATATTAAATACATGTTTTGAAAAGATTACTCGCAGTATTCAATATGGGCAAATAGGGTACTGCTTTATGTCCTTCTTTGAATACCAGTGGAATACCCATGTGTGGAATGGAAATGCCACTCAGCATTGACTCCGAAATCTTGGTGATGCAACAGTTACAACATATTGTAGCTGTTCTAGTATCGAATCACCGCACAGTCCGAAAAGTAAATGTTTTGCGTATGATGAGTACACTTGTTACACAATGGAGAAGCCTGATTAGAAAGGTGTAAAATGCAGTGGCGTTATGTCTCTTATTGTCTGCAATGATAACTAGACTGAAGATGCATTACTTCATGCTTCTCCAACTTATTTTAACTCATAAAAGAATGAATCCTCGCAAACACTCCAGTGCACACCTTCTACCGAATCTTGGTACAGTAGAAAATATTTTGAAGAAATTTCCCACGAAGTTGACTGTAATATTCTTAGCAAAATGCCAACAGAAAATATCTACATAGTTGACTGTGTGTTTTGGATGCGAAATTTTCGTATGTTCATCGGTTGAGGCGTAATGAGTCATTTAGGGTGGGTTTAAGAAAATTCGTCAAGCCTAAATAGATGGCTGAAGTAATAAGTCAGTAAAAGTATAAATCAGTTCATGCCTCCAAGGACGAGTACCTGATGACCGCTGGTGATGCAGTGGGAATTTTACACGGTACTACATCAGCAAAATTATTGGAAATCAGTGAGAGACATTTATTAGTACCGCGAAAAAAGCGGAACTGATGAAGACAAGAGAAGAAAACTGGGAGTCAGTACTCACAGGAAAGAAAAAGATTTTCATCAACACTTTGAAGTAAAAACCAGCTATTGATACATAAATTCCATGCATCAACTGAATATCAGTTTAAAAAATTAAAAAATCCGTAAGCATAGAAAACCGAAGACGAGATGACGTATGTCTATTGCTTTCCATAAATAATAAATATAATTTATTTTTCTCTGATTCCTAAGACTTGTTTCATTCATTGGTGTGAAGTCATGCAAAACTATATTGAATAAATTTTGAATATACAAAATTTTTTTAAAATATTTATATTGTATAAACTTTTTAAAATTTGTTATATTATAATTTACTTTTATAAACACCTACAATAATTTAAAACTTTTTAAAATTTTCAATTTTACTTTTGACGATTAACCTATTTCCATCGTTTGGCCTCTTTATATGTGCACCTAAGGCCTTGGATATTCTGTGCATAACATACCTATGCAATAATTACGATAAAGATGCAATACCTCGATGAAATTTGATACTACGCAACCTGATTTTATTTCTTGGGCGTGCGACTAAAAAAATAGGACCAAGCTTGAGCAATACTTGACCAATAATGTCATTAGTGATATCATGAAGGCCAACAAAGTGGTGACAACTACGTTTACATACCATTGAGTCATGTTGGTATGTCTTTCACCCACAAGGGCCAAATAAAATTGAAAATATCGAAAGCCGATGAGAAAAGAGGTGAAGGAATAAAAGAAGTGTTTCATTTTGAGCTTTCTGTCGGCTTTGCCATGTCTTAGGCAGATGATTCATCTACATACATCTACATAATACTCTGCAAACCACCATAAAGGTGTATGGCGGGGGTAATCAGAGTTATATAAGCATCAGTCCTATCATTTTTTGCACCAAACTCAAGACATGTTCCTGCGAAACGTATCCCATAAGGAATAGCCATATTATGGAATTGATACCTCTACAGTAACTTTATTTCCTACTTAAGGTTACTATTTCGGTTGAGGTACTGTACATCAAAGAAAAGTTTCCTTGAAGAATTTGTAGCATTCACGAATGTGTTGTGTCGAAGCTCACTGGTCATCCTCTCATATTGGAAATGGTTCATCATCAACGTCACCCACCTGTAAATCCTTCGTTTTCTCGAAGAAGGTCCGGCAACCCACCGCCTTCATCTCCATATTCAGTAACCCCTCGCATTCGGGCAACTTCATTCCGTTTCTGGATAGGTCTAGGTGCTTCACGTTCTCTATAGCTTGTATTTCATAAATTGAAGTAGGGAATAGTTCCAGGGGATTGGCAAAGTCCTGGAGCCTGTTCCCGCTCAGGTTTATCGTCCGCAATAAGTAGTAGATTGGTGCATTGACAGGAAAAGTCGTCAGTCGGTTTCCAGAGAGATCAATCTCTTCAATTCTGCTCCAGCGACTGCGGAATTCCGATACTGAGAATGAACCAAACCTCCAATTAGAATTTTCTGGAACCAGAATGAGTATGATGTTGCTGGGAATGAATGATTTTGCGTAAGCAATGCTGTTTTATGAAGCCACTTTCGCAGGAAGGCGAATGAGTTTTAAGAAAGTAGCCCGTTGATGAAACCGAATGGCAATCCATTAAATAAGACACTCTTGCAATTTTTTAGAAGAAACATATGGTTTGCATACATTTTACACTTTAATTAAAAGTTAAGGACGAATCACCACCCATCTTGTGTCTAATCTCTCAGAGCAATGTCGCGACAATTATTCAATAACCGTCCGTTCATACCATTAAAAATCTCGACGAGGTTGTGCGACAGGTCCAGCTTCACCAGTCGCGGCAATTCATGCAGAAAATCACTCCGGATATGAGTAAGCTTGTTCCTGGCCAGATTCAGCCACCACAGATCTGGTAGGGTCACTGCCGGCAGGGACTCCAGTAGATTTCCTTCTAGGTTGAGTTCCAGCCGAGAATAGAAGTTACCTCGGCGTGTGATGTTGAAGGGCTTGAAGATGTCCTCTGGCAAGAAGGACAGCCTGCGGAAGAAGTTACAATTATTGTCAAAATGTTGCGACATATTGTTGGAAATTCTTCAATAACTTTAACTTCCTTGCAAAGGTCCTTCTCTTAGATGCCGAGCCATTTTATTAAATACCGGGCCCATTTCTTAGTTGCCGGGGACTTTTGTATACCCCCGCTCCCCCCTTAGTGAATATCGTTTAGACGCCCCTGGCAGTGAGTCACTCTTTTTTGTGCGTTGCTTTAACTAACGGCTCCTTCCCATCACTAACTATCTCTTTTGATCAGCTTCAGTTTAAATCTGTGCATGCTGTTCTAGATATCCCGTACTTTATAAATGAATGCAACTATTCCATCGAGAACTAAATCTCAGGACATATCCAAATGTCTGTCACACTGACTCCTCCCTGTGATATCTGCCGAAAATATTTTTAAAACGACTGGGACACTCAATTATTACAGATTTATCCTAAAGTTTTGATTTTTTAATGTACTGCGCACATATTACCCTCTCCTTTGACATAACTTCGACCAAAAATCAATGTCTCGGATGCGAAAAAAGCACACCGTGACTCCATTGCTACATACTCAAGGTTTTTCATGCAGTTTGTGATTGAATGGGGTAAGTATCTCCAAACCAAATCCCTGTTTTGGACATTTTGAATCATCAGATGAAAATGATGAGTGAATGCCGGTAATTGTAGTAAAAAATTAATATTGTAACCAGCGCCATTCCCCTAAGGATTAAAAAATAAAAAAAGCAAATGTTGCCGCCCACCAATCGAGCTGTGTCAAGGATTCCTACGTCATCCTTCAGTGTGTTAAGGGAAGAGAACGGGAGAGGAACGGAGGTTGGGAGGGGAGGGTGACCCTAAAGTGATCCTTTCCCATTCGGCATATAACTCAGAACAACTTAACAACCAAATATATATCCGTTTGCATTTAGGTGTGACTAAATTTGTGCTGAAGCTAATTTGTTTTTTAAAGGATTAAGACGAAGTCGAAAGTGCAATGCCTTTCTAAGCAATCCGAATGATGTCCAACAACCGCTTCTATTAGCGGAGTTAGCTGCATGTCCCCCGTTGTTATATGGCGAGGCAGCTCTTCAGTCTAGGTTGTGATTGGACGAAGGGGATGACGTACGAGTCCTTTGCACGCCCTCTTTTAATAAAGGGTAAAGACGTCAGTTTTTCGCGGCTCGAGAGCGACTCGGAGGATCGAATACCGGAAAAGTACACAATTTAATATATTACAAACTATAAGGGTCTGCAACAAAAAAAATGGTAAACGACCCCATTATATTTTTTCTAATATACCCATTGATGTCATATGGAGATCCATAGCCTACAACATTTTCATTCAAATATCTACCAAATAAATTTATCGCCATTTCTACAATAAAACGGGATGAGGGTATAAATGTTTGTATAATTTCTCGCTCTACGACACACGACACATACTCTTTATTCCATTCATTATTATCTTCACATGGCATCTTCAACGTAGAGGAATACAAAAGACAATCTTATAATATCGGCTCCTTAAATATTAAGTTGTAGCGATCCAACTAAGGTCTTCCTCCTATCACCGTACCTACAGAGCTGGCACGGTGTATAGCGTTGGCTTATATGGAATTCTGCTGTAAAGCAATACACTGAAGCCAAAAGTATGGGATAAGTTATGTTCATAGGAGTGAAGTTGAATATAGAACGAACCTGTTGTTGCTGAGATCTATTTCCCGAAGATTCGGCACATTGGTGAAGAAGGATGAATCCAGCGCCCTGATACGGTTTCCGGACAAATTCAGAATTGCAAGGTCAGCGTCAGCCAGCAGTAAAATCTCAGAGACGTCAGTAAGAAGGTTGTTAAACGCGATGAGCACCTGTACCATAAAGTTCGGGGCGAACGAGTCTGGATGAATTCTCGAGAGACTGTTGTTAGAAAGATCAAGAGTCCTTACTTTCCTCACGTGGCTAAGAAGGTCCATTAATAATACTTTATCTGATATTGAACAGGTATTAATTTTGTTGATGTAGCGATCACAATACTCTGGAATTTGATGATGGCCTCTAGTCGTGGAATTCAATCCTGGCGATTGGACACCTCTGCGATGTGAATTTAACTTCGAGTGGGAAATAAGTCTTTTGGGTTCACCATCGGTCATGTCACCATTTAGTACGATGTCACCGTAAGATGTGCTGAGTAACGTAAGGTCCATGTCTCCGCTGACCCACATCAAGCCAACATTGACTCTGCTCATATCATTCCAGTTGGAGTCCAGGTTGACAAAACGGTTCCCCTGCAATCTCAGATCTAGTAGTAGGACCAGGTTCTGAAGGCAGTTTAGAGGGAGGAAACCGATGAGGTTATCACTGACGTAGAGCTTCCTCAAACCTCGCAAGCAGCAGAGGCTGACAGGAATGTCCCTGATCCTGTTACCGCTTATGTCTAGAGATAGAAGACAGGGGGTGTTCACGAACAAGTCCTCATCGAGAAGTTCGATCCTGTTCTTTGTCAGGTTCAACCATCTCACATCTCTAGCGTCCCGTAGGAGACTTCCCTGGAACCTCTTCAGTCTGTTCTCTCTTAAGTACAAGTCAGTTAGATGGTTGAGGCCGGAGAAGAAGTGGTCGGGCAAGGTCTCTACCAAGGTGCCATCTATGCGGATTGTTTGAATATTCCTCGATACGCCAGACAGGAGTCCCTTGCTCAGATTTTTTAAACTGGGGCACGATATTTTGAGGCGCTTGAGATTCTGTAGGCCATCGAGATGGAGTTCATCCAGGACAAATGAATCTAGCAGTAAGCAGTCAATTGTAAGGGTCACCAACGTTTGATTATCTTCTTTTACTTCGTGGTTATCTTCCTTGTTCCTGATGAGTGTAGCGTATTTCTGCATTGGAGGTGGACATCCTTTCACCTGCGGAAGGTATAAATGACATTTCGATATTAGTGAAACTCTATCTACCCGAAAAAGTTAATACGTAGCATTCTCTTCCAAAGAAGTAAATCAACGTTAACGCAGTTAGGGAATACCTACTCTTAATTATTATTTCTCTCCTGCTCTTTTCTCTTCAAGGTGACTTAATTTCGGACTGCAATGATTCCACATACGTTTCTGTGTAGTCACCAGTTTTGTAGTTGGGTGTTACAAATTTAAAAATAACTTTTGAATATTTGAAATAAATTAAAATTATTGATTGCTTTTATTTTTTGAAATTTCAATTTAACATTATGACAGCTAATGGAATAAAAATTGCGCAGTTCTTCATCAAGGGATTTTAATTCACATTAACAATTCCATCCTAATAAATTTTCTTGAAAATTAGTCTAGAGCGATAAAATCATTTATTTTCATGAATAAGCGCATAAATCAACGGTTTATAACATTAATTTTAACATTGGTTTCTTCTTTTGGAACATTGAGCTTCCGAAATCTTGCGTCTCCATTTAACCCCGGTGATTGCTCCACGGAAAAAAGAAACATAAGAAACTGAATAAAATCAAGAAACAATGTCATATGAGTTATGGCAATAATGAACACGAAACAATATCCCCGCAGTTGTGTAGATAAATAACATTGAGGTATGGTATGTATTTGGAGTTATAGGATAGGAGAAAATCACCTTCAACAACACTTTGTCGACGGTTTGGTTGAATGGAGGCAACAGGGACAGTTGTCGGTAAGCGTCCACCCCCGCTTCTCCCAAGCACTCCAACGTGTAATAAAGCGAGCCATCATTGAAGATCCCGTTCACGTGCGCAAGTCCCTCGCAGTACCTCCAGGAGTAGAATTTGTTTTCAGCGCAGAAGCACCCTGGGTCATCACTGCACAGGTGGCCACTCGAGGGGCCTGTCCACTGCTCCCTTGGTGGCGACGAAGAAGCGGATCCAAGCAAAGTCATCTCCATGACGATCAACGCCATCGTCGACATAGAGAACACCAGGAAGGTGTTCCCAAATCTCCGAAAGAAACCTTCGGCCATTGAAGTGTATATAAGCACCTGAAACACGTAGCGAAACGTCGGAAAGTAGAAAGGGTCTATATTACATCAAGGACATTTGGATTTGGATCTTAGTTATATTCTCACGAAGAAGTGGAACAAATACTGCAAATGAATGCGTACTTCTGAAAACGTAATATTAAAAATCCTATTTTCCACGAGCGTATTCTAATATTCTCCGAAGATGAGTAACGTAGCGTGGATGAGGTAATGGAAGGTGAGAAAGCGTAAGGTGGGAGTTAGAATGCCACATTTAAATTCGTATGAGAAACAGAAGGAAAGTCACTGAAGCAAGTGCCATCTATGATATTGCCAAAGGGTCTCTCTGATGGATCTGAAGTTGCTACACCTGACAGGTACTTCCTGGCTTCCTGATTTAAGTTTGGGAGCTCAGTTGTCATTGACTCCCACACTGAAACAGGATTCGAATGGTGGTCAACGACGTAGTCGGTGGAGGAACTGCCATAACTATAACAATATCCCACCACGGCGATATCTTGATTGTACAGGGTTCTCTGTGATGTTGATTCAGTGTCATGAAAGTTCGAGAGGTCATCTGATAGTGCTGCTGAAGCCCTAGCCATCACAGTCCACCAGACAATTATTTCCGAAACAAAAGATCAAATTAATCGGGTATGCATGATAGATATCGGCTGCTGCATTAGTCAATTCCGTCTTTCGATTATTCGACATTTTTAATCAATAGATAATGCAATCCCTAATCCTTATTCTTCACCGCGTTTATGCGAGACATTCATTGTCCTTTCCCAAGCTACATGGTACAAGCTAGAAAGGGATATCCGTTTTTTCTGTTGAAATGGTTAAGAGTTTTCTGTCAATGGTTTCCGTAATAAATCTCTGGAATTATGTATCAGCTTTCTTTGGATATTATTATTCAACCTTTTATTTAATGTGCGAAGGAGACCTGCATGTTTCGCCAATGTGTAGTATTTAATCCAAGTGTGCGTGGGAAACTCCTTCAGAGACTCCGGATGTCGTAGCGTCCTTTGGCCTTGTTGGAATAGCCGCCATTTAGTCGCGCAGTTACACCTTGTGTCCACATCATGTGACTCTTGAAATCAACTTGATAAACAAATAAATGTTTCGGCAATCAAGTGCAGTGTCTATAGGAATCCCTGTAAGACGCAATAATGCTTTGTACTCCATCCCAAGCACCCCTAACACGCCCCAATTACTATTATGAAGATATAGATTTGGTTCCCTATTGTTGAGCATTCGTTCATCCCGCCAGAGCGAGTTTTGGAAATTTAGAAAGGCAATTTCGGAAGTTCTGCATAATAGAGAACCCTTTTGTCTACCTGTGAATCTAGAAGAAACACGCCATGGTCATTCGTTTGGGAGAAGAATGCCCAATCAGTGATTTGCAGCTATATGCAGAAGACGTAATCAAGACTCACAGAAGTAGGAATTTTCAGGTCCTAAACTCTTGAATAAATCCTATCAATGGGTACAAATTGAGTAGTAAATGCTTTGTTCAAAAAGAGAAGTTTTATCATATCGTCAATTGCAAAGCGAGGTCTCTTACGAAACGGGGAAAAATATTTAAAAAAAGATTCAACCTTGAATGTATAAATAAAGTTTGCCCTGAAGAGAAGCAAATGTAAGGGATGTGAAAAATAAACAGGATAAATGAGTCAACATAAGTACTGTACGAACAAATGAAGGAAAACTAAGAACTGACTTCAGTGCAGAAAATTATAACGGTGACCAAATAAATGGATTTCCAAAATAAATGTAAATTTTTATGAAAGTTGACGGTGTCTGGCTTGACTACGTGGAATTCCTCTGCTGCTCTGAAATCATAACTGCTTCCCCTTTAATGGGAAGTGTTGCAGTCAACAAGAAGGTCTTACAAAAATGGGCTCCCCTCTTTCCCACCCCTTCGCTGATAATTACATGGACAAATCAACTTTTCTCTTTAAGGCACCCTCTCCTTAATAACGTTTGGTACTGGTGTAGGAATATGTGGATGTTGTATTTTGTGTGTGGACTGGCTCCAAAGGTTTATGGGGAGAACTTTTGATATGGTTGAACTGCATTTACAGTGCCATACAGTTCACCATGGAAGTGGAAGCAGATGGTGTGCTTAAGTACCCGGACTTGAATTTGCAGATTATTGACAATAAGTTTGACTCCTCCATTTGCCACAAACATTGCTATACAGACACAATTATCCATTCGCACTCCAGACATCATTGCTCGCAAACGTTGGCAGCAATCCACGCCATGGTAAACAGAGTATGTACAATCCCGCTCTCTTATAAGATCCAAATCGAAGAGTTAGATGACAGATCGCGAAAAGTAATGGGTACAAGACCAGATTGATTGACACATTATGCAACAGGAAACAAAAAGCTCTATCAGAGGACCGTAGTAGACCCTCAGAGGAAAAGACATGGCGAAGGATTCCTTTTGTTGGATGCATTTCACTCAGAATACAACACCTTCTCTCCAAATGTAACATAAAGGTCCACCCACTACAAGAGCAGAGCACAAAAAAGTGGCATCTATAAACTCAGCTTCTCGGACTGCGATGCCATGTTCATAGGACAGACGGGAAGAACATTCGAAACAAGGGCAAAAGAGCACCAAGCATTCTTCATCAATAGCACTGGGTACTCACAGTTTGCAAAACATTTACAAACACACGGACTCGGCAGCAACTGTGTTCCATCACTGTGAGGAGAAAGGCAGAAAATCAGACGCTTTGGAAGAATTGGAGATGTATCGACATTTAAATTCTAACGGTCGTCCGTGTTGAAGTAAATGTTGTTCCCCTCTCGCTCCCACCCTTAAAATTCTTAAGTGCGTGTAAGTATCCTGTCTTCCCCCCACCTCCCAGCCTCCCTTCCCCCAGGACTAACAGCAGGGGATGGTGACAACACCCTCTAACACCACGGTTTGGACTTTCACTCCCTACCCCTCCCTACCCCTCCCTCTCCCTTCACCTCCCCCACTGTTAAATTGTATTTAAGGACCTTACAATTCTGTATATGACACTGCAGATGATGCTCAGCTTCGAAGCAATGATCGTGACTGAAGAAATTATATATTTTGTAAAACTGCATTGTTTCCTTACCCTCATTATAAATTTTTGTATGGTGGAAACATGTTTGTGACCATGGAAGTTTTTTTTTTTTGAATGCTTAATGAAAAATTTTTTTGATTAAATAATGGTGACGCTGAGTTATGCAGTAATGAGTCCTAAGTTCTTTGTGTTTAACAAAACACAAGGTACCTTATCTGCGAATAATCCGGAGTGTTCTACCAGTGCAACTTCTATTGCGAGTTTTGAATGGTTTAAGGAAAATTTTAAAACGAAGAAATTACTATATCATGATATTAGGATAAAATGGGGTATGTGCATCTGAAAATCATCAATTAGGCGAAAATTTTATTCTATAGATTTCTGCCCTGATTGTAGAAAGGGGTTATTTGCCTTAACCACCTATCAACGCCAATGACACAGCCTTGTTCTGAAAAAAGATGACGAAGATAATCCTATATTTGAAAGTAGGACAGATGAGCACCTAGATGTAAGCCCACTAAGCATCACCTTGTACTTTTTATTCATATACATATTTCAGATAGCTTACATTGTAGTCCGAAATTTGTTAATTCTGAAAATTCCTGAGTTTTAAAGGAAAAAGCGTAAGTAATCCTACTTGTGCCTTGGAAATCAAATCAGAAGAGGTGGGTAAACGCAGCTTTTTGTAATGAGTGGTTCAATAATAATTGTTTTGAGATCTAATAAAGAAAAACTTAAACTTTTAGGCCGTGCTAACACTTACAATTGGACATCCAGTTTTTCGGCAAAATGCTGGCGGAAACATTAATTACTGTTTCTCCCTCCAACTACGACATCAACTGGATTGGATCAGAAATGCATTAAAATATTCACTTCCTTCCAAACTAGGCGCACTTTCAAGATACGGCTGCAGACGTTTAAGGTAAACCTTGATCATGAATTGTCTACTTCCATAAAAATTATGGCAGCAATTTACATCATATTGGATTCCTTCGCACATTCCTAAAACGTTTTCGACAACCATGACTTTTGTTAGAAAGCATTGCAGGATATTTGATGGCAAATTTTGAGGAACGATAAAACTAAATCCCTTGCGACTTCAAGAAGAGTTTACGAAAGTGCTGCTCGTACTCTTTAGAAATTTCTCTTATGCTTATGCATTTTACATTGTGATAAAAAACAGAAAGTGTGCACCACAATCCACGGATGACGAAAATCTTGGGAATTATTCTTTCCAATTGGGAACAAAACCTTTAACGCTAGGAATAAAAATCTAATCCTGTCACCTCCTTTTATGGCCGAACTAAGTCACCTACTCTCTCAAATATTTGAATGAATTCCACTTCATTCGTTTCATTGACGTAAAAAGCTTTGGAAATAAGTCTGCGCGTAGTTTTAGCACGGACGTCGGAGATTTCCACTGTAGTTTCACAAATTACGTAGAAATCGTCAAGGCCGTCAAGTTACAGTTATTCCCTATGAACCATAATACGTAAATGTACATTGCACCACGGATATATTTAATTATTCGTTCATTAAACGTAATGTTCGTGACCTATAAGAACAAAGAATCCTCACACAATGGAGCATTCATGAAATAAAGAGATACACAATAAAACACACACACAGAGCAATTCGGATAACTAGAACTAACACAAGTGTACCGTAAACCGGGGTTACTTTGAACACATGGGGTAACTTTAAAAAAACTCGTTTTTAAATTTAAATTGATTTGGTGGGGGCTTATTTTTGGTTCACGTAACCTTCTGTAGGTGACATTCTTTCAAGGAGTGATGGCAGACTTTGTTGCATTCTTGAAAAATGCTCCATATGGCCAAATTGTCACATTTACGTGCACCTTTCCCTTATCACCGATTTTGGCGCGCAAATAAACATTGTCACAACCTCATCTGGTGTGACTCTGTGGACGGTGGTGGTGCGTGAGGTAAGCTCAATTCTATTTAAGCATTTAAAGAGGAATATATACCAGATATTTCCTTCAATGTAACTTAATTACATGATTTTTGACTAATAAAAAATAAAAAATAGTGCGTTTGACGGGGTAACATTGTAACGCCTTTATTTTCACGCTGATTGAAGGGTATCCTTCGTACATGGTGTTTGGATGCTTTATTTTACTGTCTATCGACCCTAAAAATGCCACAGAAGTATATTCGCAAGCTAGGAGCACGTCCCTACCAAAATTATTCGCCCCAAACCGTCAAGGAGGCAGCTGATGGATGCCTAAAAAAACAAACCACCATCCGAGCCGCACCTGAGAAGTAAGTTTTATGGCATTGTTAGCGTGGTTTACAGTTGATATTTGTATTGATTATTGAATTCACGTTTCTTTTTTAATCTTTTGTTTTCTTCTGATACCGCATATCGATTGGAACCTTGGTAAACCATATGAAGGCTAAGTGTTAAACCCCAGAGGGTCTTTCAGTTCATAAAAAGAAGCCAGGACGTCCAACAGTATTTTCGCCAGAAGGAGAGGATCTTCTTTGCGCTCACATCGTGGCCCTGGCCACTTACGGTTTCCTAGGTGTCATAAAGGACTTGAAGGTAATTGTGAAGTCTTATTTGAAAATATCAGGAAGAAGTGTACCTATTTTTAAAAATAATACCCCTGGAAATGACTGGGTTGAACCATTTTTGAAAAGGCATGCAGTTACTTCGCATATGATTGCAAAAAACATATCACTGAGTAGGGCCAGCATAAAGAAGCAGGCAATTGAAGAGTTTTTCTCAAATTTGGAGAAAGAGTTAGAGGATGTACCTCCCTGCAACATCTACAACTTTGATCAAACCAATTTTGTCGACGATCCTGGTAACACAAAGGTGCTTGTCAAAAGAGGTACCAAGTACCCGGAAACAATCAGAAACGCCACTAAAGATTTTTCAACTGTGATGATGTGTGGCAATGCAGCTGGAGCATGGACACCACCTTACGTCATTTATAAACCGGAAAATGTGTACAACATGGTCAGAAGGAGGGCCGCCAAGTTGTAGATACCACAGAAGTAAAAGCGGATGGATCGATTCTTTAATTTTTGCTGACTGGTTTCAATATCACTTTTTACCGGAGGTAAGGAAAAAACCAGGAAAGAAGGTAATCATGGGGATAACCTGTCATCTCATTTCAATAACGAAGTGCTTACCATGTGCCGAGAAAATAGCATTTCATTTGTGGTATTGGCTCCTAATGCTACTCATCTTCTTCAGGCTCTCGACGTGGCCTTCTTCAGACCTTTCAAAGGCCAATGGCGAAAAGTATTGACTAAGTGGAAAAAAGTCCCTTGGGCAGAAGATGTGGAACCATCCCTAAAGATCAATTCTCCAAACTTCTTAAATCTGTAATGGACAATTTACAAGATAGGATCCCTGGCAACTTGAAATCTGGATTTTGCAAATGCGGAATCTATCCCTTGAATCCATATGTTGTCCTCGACAGATTGTGTGACTCAATTTTGGAGCAGCATCCTACATACCGAGATGCGCTAAGCAGCAGCTTCGTTGAGCACCTCAATACCGTTCGATTCGAATCTGTGACACGAAAACAGCGTAATAAAAAGCTTATAATACCTCCGGAAAAAGGAATCACAGCTGATAACTTTCAGGATGCCGCAGTTACTTTAGCAAAGAAAAGGAAAAGCAATGCCCCTAGTGTGAATAAAGGACAAAATAAGTCAGCCAGGCGTTCCGCTGATGATACCAAATCCTCAGGCTCTTAAAGTGGCTTTGATGTGCCCTACACTGAAAGCGACGATACCCCTTTGCCAATAAACCCCTGTGGCATTCAACAACAGCAACCATAAATCTCCAAAGCACCTTGTGAAGAGACATCGCAGCCACTAAGTAATAGCAATTGTCCAACCTTACAAACTTTGGAAAAGAAATTACTTTTTGAAGGAGACTAAGTCATAGTTGTATAATGTGTGCATCGATATCCGGGAATAGTCATCAAGGAAGATGCTGGTGAGTATGAAGTAACCTGCATGGCTAGAGTTGGGAAGTGGTGGACCTGGCCAAAGGAAGAGGATAGACTATGGTCCAGACCACGTAGTGTTGTTAGACGGATGCATGAACCGACGCCAAGAAATGGGGGAAATATGCTATTTGCCCTTGACATAAAGCACTAGACGTTTGGAGCCAAGGCTGCCTTTTGCAGTGATTGAATTCATGGAATTGTATGACATGTTGTTTTCACAATTTGAGACACGTTTTTAGGCGGTACCTAGCAATCGATTATTTGAAATTTTTGACTTCTATATTGGGAATAAAATTAAAATTTTCCGAGTTTAATTTGTCCTTCTACCTTCCCTGAGAGTGAAATAGGTAAAGTTTTATGAAACTCTTTTAAGATATTTTCTTAGGTATGTGCAAAAACATTTTTGCTGATCTGGGGAAGATTGTGCACCACAGAGTAAGTTCAATTGACCACCAATGCAAAATTTGTATTTTTTAAATAATAACAGCAGCTTTTATTTTTGGGGTAACAATCGTACAAGACACATAGGAAATGGTTAAGAGTGAAAAATATGAATGTACTAAAGTTACCCCAAAACATGGGGTAAAATTATTACAAAAATAATAATAAATTCCTCTCTTCCTATTTAACCTAATGAAATTGTTAAAACGATTATTGAATGGCGAGGTATGTATCTTTACTTTTAAGCAAGAACATTTAAAAAATGTCAAAATTTAAAAAAGATAAAGTTGAAAATACACCTATCCTGTTTCAAGTAACCCCATTTTACGGTATATGTATTTTTTCAGTGAAAACCGGTCCCCACTTGAGTGCCTAGTGGAGGGCATTTCAAGTTCAGTACTCCGTCCGTTGGATGGGATGTTAGGCAGTGGTCCCCTTGGCGTTTTTCGTTAAGAGTGAGCTACTGCGACGCCCAAGTTTCTCTCCACTTTTCCTCCACTCCCTGAAAAACTCCTGCCATTACCCAATTACCCGCCTATCCTAAATAGCGCAAGATGACCGCAGCTGTCGGTCACCTCCCCTGAATAACTAACTAACAAACTATGAATTAATAGTTTGAGAATCATCATCAGAATGAAGATTAAAATTTCAATGAAACTCCCGCTGTTGGTCGCAACCCCTGAACTGTTTCCAAGTGTAACTAGGTGTGTGAGTATTTTTAATATTCAAACACGTCTTCATAATATACTAAATTGCGTAATGCATTTTATAGCAGTTTAAAAATATCCTTGAAATTTTAATTAAAAGTATAAATGTGGAGTGCACAGAACGATATCCTCAGCGAAAATTTCTCTTTATACTAATAGTTTAATATAACTTAATTGTATATTTGGTGGAAACGCAACCCCTGCCACACACCAACTTTCTGAGTCGTCAGTACACGAAGATGTAGATAATTAAATTTCTTAGATATCTCACCTGTGGGAGAAAAATCGGCTACAGAATGATCGCCCGGCTGGATAATCTCCTCAGAACGTGATGCTGTTGACTTGCACTCGTCGCCTAGCAACGCAGCTGACGCACAAGCAAGAAGGTCTTGTCACGATGACGACGGAGATGCGAATGTGAGGCCACGCTGCGCGATCGTCCTCTTTTTAGTTCCATCCGATTTGGAGGAAATGCCATCCATTGGCTGTGGCCAATTTGTTACTCGACTGGCAACCTGCGGATGCTGTCTCCGTCATCCATTTCTTGCGTGATGCGACAGTAATTAGCACTGCTTTTCACACATTTTAAATAATTATTTCGGTTAATTCTCGACTGCGTAACATACTTCCGGAGGGAAATTAGTTCTTTCCCTCGGAGTCAGTGGGACCAAGAGACGATGACATACTCATCTTCCTTTAAGGCGAATTAATTTCGAGGAAATCCGTCGGCCGCTCCCAAATTCAAAAGAATTATATTCCAAGCATTAAAAAGGACTACAAATTCCTTAAAATTTGTTCAAAATATCTTACTTAGTCAACGTAGGATGAAATTTTCTTTCTCACGGTCACAAATCCTCAACTGCGACCAATTTTCCATCTATTTTATATTTTGTGAAAGGGAAAATATCTGCGGAGTTAATCCGTCATCACAACAGCTTGTTGTGGTTACAGACCTCTTTTGCTGTAGGTCCTCACCTATCTAACCTGGCATAGAGGTCATTTAGAATTATAGAAAACTAAACTATTAAATAGAAAACTATGACACTAAAAAAAGTATTATTTTTTAATCAAATGTCGTTCAATTGTCCCTTTTAAATTCCCAAATTTATGCAAGGCAGCACATTCTGTTCACTGAGTTCCTAAGAAAATGTTTATCCCAGTTCAGAGGGATGATGACTGTCTCCATAGCGTCCGAACCGGCAGAATTTCGCTTCCACAATTGTCAATTGTTTTTTCAAATGTTGAGTGGAATGGAAAATTTATCATGTGTACGAGCTCGTGCATGTGACGTCACTTTCTGAAATGATATTCTTACCATACCCGGAATACCTTGATGAGATCTTGATCCCCATGGTAACACAACTTACCTCCACAAGGTGTCCCTGTAATAAACCAATATATGATCGGAAGGATTCCATTTTTAATGCATTCCGCGTACATTTGTCTCCTTCTTGTTGATCTGCAGGTGGTATGTTGGCAATGTCTTTTGTATTGTAACTAGAATCATCCACAAATCTGTTTCCACCACTGCCATGACTGCTATTTAATCAGTGAAATGCAGTTTGCTAATTTTTCTCCCTCGGATACTCACGCCTGAAGCCTTCTCTTTGGTTTCTTTGATGACTTTGTCGTTGAAAACTAGAAAAATTAATGTAAGGCATGCACTAACTTTTCTCACCTCTATCTATGTTCTGAATACTTAACTACTTGGTTCAGGTTGAAGCACAGACATTATATATACATATTGAAACTGTGGATAGTTCTTTAACCATTCTAAGATTATTATTTTTAATAGAAACTAAAACCTTAAATTCTAATTTACGTTCAAGAATGCCTCTCAACAACTCTGAAAGCGACGTCGGTTGAGTCTCGTCTTCTTTATGGTTAGCGTTCTTATTCCTACGTTTCCCAGAATTACGATTTGGTGTACTGGGGACTCCCCAAGGAAATCATCTTCTTGCTTTTTCTTAGATAGTTGTAAATTATCTTCTCCACACGTGTAGCAAGACTTATAGTCCTAAAACTTTCAGAGTATTCAAGTCTTCTTTTTTAGAATATGAGAATTACATTCTTCTCAATTTTCTTTGTTTTACCTCGTGTTGAATTTATATCATGTGAAATGTCTACGTATTTCATCGCAGTGCAACATCAATGAAATGGCACAAAGACTTGATGTTGGGTCACCAAGCAGAGAATACATGTCTCTTCTCTCTATGGGAAATCAATAATTCACTGCTTAACCCTACGTCTTGCTGGAAAAAGTTGATATTTTTGTTTCATGAGACGGTTCTAAGAGACTTGTTAGCAAAAAATCGGAAAATACATTTTAAACTATATTTCGTAACAATATTTTTCTTAGGAAAGAGGTCACGTTTAAAGATAATTTATGTAGGCGTACTCTCTCACAGAAAACATTATTGCGCAATAAATTGGAATATTTTCTTCTTTATTAGGCTTGAATTGATTTCGTGCAGAATGCTATTTGAGTCGCTATTTACTTCCATTTTAAGAAATATTTGGAGAATATCGTTCACGAATAAATGACTGAATCATAGTAGGAGAGTTAGAAAGCTGTGATATTATTTTTATTAATTTATAAAGGGGGAGATATTAAAAATATATGCATCACGGTTGTGTTACATTCGCAAAAAACGCAGAATCGTAAGAAATGTTAAATAATTCTCAGATATGTCAGACAACGTAATGATCCAGTTGCGGAATGACACAACCATGATCATTGTGTGACTGATTACTATCTCTATAATTATATAAACACCCTGACAAGTGTAACATGCCAGGGGGTGAGGGAATTAACACTGAACAGAGCAGAATGGAGGGCTGCAGTAAACCAATCCTAGGATTGAAATGCTGACGGAGGCAATGACAACAGCAATTAATGAACTAAAATTAATAATGTTTCATATTTCACAACCATTTATTATAATACCCAAGTTAATCACGTGATTGGAGAAAGGTTTTGATTTGTAATTGGGCTATAGAGTGAAGTTCAATTGTCATTCATGAAGTGAAACATTTTTCCAGGTACAATTAGAAATTTCAATGACTATTGGAATATCAGAACACTTTCGTATGCCATAGTATGAAATTTTCACGCACTGCAAACCTAAGCTGCAGTTCTTGAAAAGGTGGGAGAGCAAACATTTTATTAAAAAGATCGTTCTATTAAATAATAGAGAAAACTACAAATTTATTTAAATTGCTTTTATTAACGACGCAGGTTTATGTCATCTTCGGAACTGAGGATGAAAAAAACCCTGAAGGTGAGACGTAGAAAATTTAAAAATGCAATTCGCCAAATCTTTACCTTTCTTCCACCATGGATAAATTTCATACAGTTACCCCTGACACCATATATTCCATCAGAAGAAAAGGTAATGTCATTAATACAGATCTTACGCTTTGCATACACAAAATGGTGTATAAGTTTTATTCCAAAAGGTAGAACATAATCACTTCTTGAGCAATAACTTCATATAGATGCTGTTGTCATACTCTTCATTGCCGTAGCTATAAATACATGGATCGCTTGGGTATCCGTTTTATTTGATTTTCAGAAAACAATATGCTCGAATACCATTCTATACAGAAGAGTTTGAAACACACAATACTATATAGTTTAGGTGAATCTAAATCATATATCCCTAAGGAAGGGTGAAATTCTAAAAATGTGTGAGTCAGTGACAAAAAAGCATGATGTTGCATTACATGCCTATAAGTTAGAATTGTTTGGCGTAGTATAGTAGCATAATTATGCCGAGAGAAAACTTTTCATCATTACAAAGGATTAAGTATTCATTGTTGATGCAATGCAAGATTAGATGAGACATTCCCTGAGTGATACCTTATCGTGAGAATGACCGAATTGCACTATGGATATAAATTTTTGTGCCTTGGATTTTAACTAAGACAATAACTTCTGTAAGATGATGTGAGTTGATTACATTATAAGTGAGGAAAACACATCAGTCCTTATCAGGAATTGAGCATGTTGATAACCATAGCAGATGTTTCGATGATACAAAGTAATATTTAATATCCAATATTCATGCGGATCATTAAAGTAATGATTTCAACCCATGGTCTCAGAACTAAAGTTTGGTGTGGTCGCATGAAGCTGATTCCATTCACTCCCGATCGGAAACATTCTCAATCTCTTCGCTGTATCCCACTGCAATCTTCACAATCTTCCTCCACCCGGATTGACTCCCTTCTGAGGTTGAGCCCGTTGACCTCTGGCCAGCCAAGAGTCCTAGGGTTATTGACCCTCGTTCAGGGAAGCACAGAAGCCCAACAGTGGAAGCAAGTGATGCATCCAAGTCTCAGGTTCCGACAACGCCTTCCCAGCGACCGACTGCGGCTGCCTGCCGACGAAGAAGGAATTACATTGTCATTGTTAAAAAAAAGAAGACAGCAACCACTATAGTTATTAGATGGGACCATGATCAATATCGTGTCGAGCATAATCCATTACTCTGCTGGTGATTCATGTTCAAACTTGTGGTCTGTATTAGGCAATGTATGTAGATGTTGTTCTGTTGAAACAATAAGGGGACATCAGTGTCACATTGACCGAGAGAAGGTTGCTGAGGTTATTCACCATTTTTGACCTTTTAGAGGGCCATTCGCCGTACAACGTTAGACGTTCTTTGTTTTTGAAATAATCCCTTAAGTGAACTTCAAGAAATAAAATTTTTCAATGATTACCCATTGAATATTTCGCTAACTCCATCTACCTACGGTTGACTGGATTGTGGACATATAATAAATAAAATTAATTGCCGTATTGACAGATTTTAAATATGTTCCTTCTGCAAAATAGTAAGAATATACATTATTGTGAATATATTCAATAGTACAATACATATGTTTCAATGGGAATTTGCTGGTCGATTTAAGGAGTTTTAGCTAAAGCAAATAATACAATGGTTTAGAATGATTTATTGGCTCCTAACATACGGTTTACATTGTCTTATCTCACTTGAATTTAGATATTACCTAATCCTATATAAGTGTAATAAATGGGGATTTTTGCTACATCAGTACACAACTTTTATGGTGGCTTGCAGTGTATTATGCGAATGAAGATCAATGCTGTTTTCGAAATATGTCCTACTACAATGTATACTACTCTCTGTCTCCTCTCATATGTTCTTTGTGGAGGAGACATTGGCTGGTCATCGTACTCCTCCCTATTTGAAATCCGTCTTTACTCGTACAGCGGTTTGATCCATAAGAATTAAGAAGCCGTTCTTGGAAAGAAGAACATGGAGACCCTCTCCAAGAGGTGAATAGGGAACTAGTCGTGGGAGTCATGAAAGCCAATAGAGTAATCCAGCCACGTTGGGGACTCTACGACAGAAGATTTGGTCATAAATGAAGAGTGTAAAATGCGAGTTTGATATTGTGGAACCCTTCAAATGGAACGTACCTATGGAGGAAGTTTCTTGATATCGGTATGGTACGAACTATAACTGTAGTTAATCGATAATACATAAAGGATTGTGTGGTTATAGCAGAAATATTAGGGTTAATAGAATAGACCTATTGAAAAATGAAGATTTTTATTAGTTGAGGGATAAGTCAAAGAAGCGACGACGACGAAGTTACACTCAAGAGAGTGTATTTAAATCAGAAATAACTTTTGGATGATGCATAATGAAGATGACTGAAGTGGAAAAAGTGTTCGACAAATAGTCAGTCAGTGAACATGGCAAATCATGTTACACAGAAATAATTGGTCATTACAATTGCAGTGGTGCGTGTTTCATATGCAGAGTGGTGAGACATTGCCACTCGAATATTACTTAGAGCTCTCTTGTAAAAACTCGTCTGCATTAAGTAATAAAAAGCGTACGGCGATGAGTGATGTACCAGTGGACAGTGGCAGTCTTTCTACACAGAAACAAAATTCTCCATGACCGGGACATGAACCCACAACCTTCAAAATTCAGAACAGGTGTTTTACAACATACAGTACCAAGAATTTCTCTTTCTTTGCTGTTTTATATCCTTCGAGATTCTTTAATTTACAGGCGGAAAAGTTTTGTCTCCACATACGATGATTACGTGAAAACGTATTGATCATGTAATATCCTGTAATCATGCAATTGATCATGTAATGGAAAGGAAAAATCCTTTAACTTTACGTACCCAGAACATCCCCATGGAGACGTGGTAAATTAGCAACATGGAGTGAAGGATGATCGACAGCCGGGACATATACGCGGTGTGTTAAAATAAATACGGAAATGATTTCTCACCGTTTTCTTTAAGTTTGATGTCGTAATGCATCCTGAGATTCGTACTGTAGATAAGGAATTCTACCTCGTAGTTGTATTGTATCAATTATTTCATTAAGGCCTTACTGCTATCTTCAATATGTTTAGTATAAAAAGGACAAAACGTGAGAGGCATTTGATGCATCTGGGTCGTTATGAATGATTTCGAATTTTTAGAGTTAAACGCCCATTTCCGTGAAGCATTCCGACGAAAACGCCCAGATTTTCGACAGAAAAACTCGTGAAAATTGCGGTAAAGTTTCTGCTCACAATTAACTGCTTATTCGTGAATTATTGATAAAAAACAAACAGTTATTGTTCTTGAACCACTGCGTTTGTCGGTCATGGTTTCTTGTGGCTTTCATTAATTTTACGAGGCTGGAGAGAATCATGAAGGGATGACGTTTTTCCACATTTTATGAGATAAGGACAGGATCGCTTGAGGAGATGAACACTACGTCTAAAAGCGAATCCCGGAAATGCATCCAAGATTAGGAAAAACCCTGGAACAAGTGTATTATATATCTAAGGGCGATTACTTTGAAGCTGACAACAATGATGCACATTAATATATTAATATTCTTTAAAAAAAAACAAATTTATTTATTATCAAACCACGAGTGTTTGTTTTCCTCTAGTTCATCCGCAACTAAAAAGAAGTGCTGTACCGCTGTAGTGTTTCATGCAATCCCAATTTGGGCTAATGAACCGATGAAATCCAATTCCGATTAATCGCCAACTGCGTCACGTGCCCTTGTCACAGCAATGCGAGTTCGGTTGAATCGACTTATCTACATCTACATCTACATAATACCCTGCAAGCCACCACGAGGGTGTGTGGCAGGGGGTGATTTCTCACCAAACATGCACTACATATCATGCATTAAAAAGGATTGTATTAGTATAGTAGTCAGAACAACACTTTAAAAAAAAAGATACAAATTGCTAAGCAAACATGCAAAAACATTCTGTTAGTAGGGTTAGCTTTAAGTACTCATACCAACATGCAGCTACCAATGCTAATCATTGCTACTCTCTGATAGGACATATTTACCGTTATTCGTATCTCTAATTGTTCGAGGGAAAAAGGACATTTTGAATCTATCAGTTCGGCAATCAATTTCTCTAATTTTATGAATATGGTCCAGTCTGCCACAGTAAGTTGGGGTTCGTAAAATATTTTTAACATCATCACTGAAAATATTGCCTAGGAATTTGTTTAAGAGATTAAGTCTAAATTTCAACCTGCTATCTGACAATGATTCCCATTTCAATTCATTTAATAGACTGGTTACGCTAACATAATTATCGTATCGTCCCTTTACAAATCTTGCCGATCTTCGCTGCACACGTTCAAGTTCATTACTTAGACCGATTTCGTAGGGATCCCATACACTGGCAGCATATTCCAAATGAGGTCTAACAAGGGAAACGTAGCTGATTTCACGTACATGATCGTCACATTTACCCAATACTCTTTTGATGAAACCCAGTTTACGATTAGCTTGACCCATTATTTTACGTATATGTTTACCCCAGGAAAGATCATTTGTCAGTCTTATTCCAAGATATTTAATGGATTCCACGTTTGTTATTTCATTATTACTTATTTTGTATGTGCTTGGAGGAGAATTATTCTTTTTCCAAAAATTCATTACTACACATTTTTTTAAATTTAATTCTAACTGCCATGTATCACACCAATTTTCGATTGCTTGTAGGTCATCATTTAAATATTGCCTATCGTTTGGGCTTAGAATTTCCCTGTACACAACTTTGTCATCGGCAAATAGACGAAGCTTACTTTTTACCACCTTACTGATATCATTAATGTACAGAAGGAACAGGAGTGGACCTATCACACTACCTTGTGGGACACCCGAAGTGACTTCAATTTCCGGTGAGGTAACACCGTCCAAAACTACCATTTAGACCCGATCATGTAGAAAATCACTTATCCATGATATAATTTTACTGCCTAGCCCATAAGATTTTAATTTCAGAATTAGTTTGGTATGAGACACCTTGTCAAAAGTTTTTTTGAAATGTAGAAAAACAGCATCCACTGGAATGTTATTTTCCCCAGAAACTAAAATATCGTGGGAAAAGAGAGCAAGTTGAGTTTCACATGATCTGCTCTTTTGGAAGCCATGCTGAAAGTTGGACAACAAATTCTGGCTATCTAGGTGCCCCATGACTGAACTGACAATTATATGTTCTAGGACCTTGCATGAAATGGATGTGAGAGATATAGGTCTGTAGTTAGATGGCTGCTTCTTATCACCACTTTTAAAAATGGGTTTTACATCGGCTACTTTTCAGTCCATCGGTACGACGTGTTCACTGAGGGATTTGTTAAATACTATTTGAAGGTAGGGAGAAATTTCGGATGCTAACTCTCTATACACGCGGGAGGGAATTTGATCAGGGCCAGGAGATTTGTTGGGGCTTATATCTTTGAGTAACCTTTCAATACCATTACAGGATATTTCTATTGGTGGCATCAGCCTCTGAAAGAGGTCAGGTAGCACGATAGTTGGATCGCCTGAAGGTGGGTTAAAAACGATTTGGAAGAATGAATTAAGCAAGTTAACTTTGTCAAGAGTGTTTGTGGCCATTTCCCCCTTATCATTTTTTAGTGAATGGACGGTAGACTTATGGCCTTGCACCTCCCTGACGTAGGACCAGAAGACTTTTGGATTTTCCTTCAGTTGTTCCCCAAGTGTTTTTCTTTTGAATTCTGCGAATGCATTACTAAGGGCTGTCTTTGCAGTGGATTTTGAAATTTTATAATTTTCAATTATTACATTACGCTCATCAGTGGGCATATATTTACTAATTGTTTTGATTTTAGCATGACATTTTCGCTGCCGTCTAAGGGATTTTCTCACTTCGGCATAGTACCACCTAGGTTCAGGATTTCTTTTTTAAATTTACATGGGATATATCTATTGATCCCAGAGCTCATGATATTAATGAACGACTTCCAGGATCCTTCCGTACATGAGTTGATGGAAGTCTTTTTAAATTCCGATAAGGAATCTCTTAAATAAATTTTAAAGCTAGGAAAGTCAGCTCTTTTAAAAATATAAATCTTTCTCTTTTGTTTAAAATTTTTGTCTAAAGTAAGTGAGAATTTTGCTGTTATAACTCTGTGGTCACTGATTCCATCAACCGTGTCAATCTTAGTAACTTGTTGTGGGATGTTGGTTGCCAGTAAATCAAGAATGTTATCCCCTCTATTAGGTGCTGTAGCTAATTGTTGTAGGGAGTTGTTGGAGAACACATCTAATAGTCTCACAGATGTCCTTGTCCCTTCCTCCGGCTATGAAGCAGTGAGTTCTCCAGTCTATTGATGGTGACTTACGCGCAGTGAAGGCCCTCGATGTCCACCTTGGCCGGAAGGATTAACCTGTTTCCTTTCAATCTCTCCAGTTCGGCCGTGGGCCGGACTTCCTGCTGTGAGTACTGCAGCAACTTCAAGGAGTGGCAGCCACAGACGAGCGGGTTGCCTCCCAAGAGGAACGTCGTACGAGCAAACTACTCTTGGACGCTGCAGTCTTGAGTCACCACCCGCATCTGCAGAGGAGATAAGAAATTGAAGTCTATAAGGTGCACATTGACTACCAGAACACCTCTTCAATGGTAATAGAGGGCTGAAATCCACATTATCAGGTTTTAAGATTAAACACCATCTTCTAAAACAGTATATTGATACTCCTCACTGGTTTAAGGTACGAACGTATTGCTGATTGTCTTTCGTAGGGTAGGTAGTATTTTCATGCATCACATTTGTTTGTGATTAGGAGAATTTATTTTGCAGATTTCGTCAATAACGAACAGAATTAATACTTTACTATGATATTTACAATATTTCACCTACAGATACCACTTTGCTATGCTGCAAATTGTATCCTTTTATACTACGGGGGAAAATATCATTTTAAATCTATCAGGTCCACAATCTATCTCTCAATCTTCTTTGACCATAAAATGTAGCATAATACAATGGTTTTGGTTATGATATTTAAATAACATCTTCAGGAAAACTATTTGTCTTTTAAAATCCGTTTCAAATGTATGCAATAGAATTAATCTGTACTTGAACCCACGATCTGATAATGATTCACAACCTAAATCTTTTAGCACGTGCGTGCGGGTAGGGGGGCAAAAGGAATAAAAAACAATCCCAGGCGGTGTCTTTCTAGAAGGATGCATGGTCCACACGAAGACTACACACTTTTTTGGTAAAAAGACGTAAATACGAAGTATGTTTCCCGAACTTTCGCAACAAAAATAACTTGAACGCTGCTACACGTACAATTATCCGCTCGCTCGATACAATATTCTCACCATTTTCGACCATAGAGAGTCTGTGGAGGTTAGTGACAATGTGTACAGTAGAAACGTGGCGAATCCGAAGCTTTAGGGTTCATTCCACGTGAGCAATGCAAGCGAGTCTCGGCATTTCCAGCCCCGGCGCCCGGAGTCGGACCCCGGACGCGCGGTCGGAAAATCATATGTATTTTTCGGCGTCGCAAACTTATTTTTTATTTCTCTTCAGTTTCGTATTTAAAAGTCTTCAACAAACGCTCTGATATAAGTCACTTGACAGGTCTCTCCCTAAAATGCTAGATATTCTCTACTTTATGTGAAATTTTGTCCAAAAACAGCTTTCGCCATTTTGTAACGTAACAGCACACAAATATTATAAACAATCTTCGTAACTAAAGCATAATAGAGACAAAGCATAGTGTTAATAGATTATACCATTTTTTATTCGATCAAATTCCCCCCACAACGACACCATCAACATAACTTTGAAGATATTCGGAGAAAAAGGAAGTCGGGAGTTTTTTGGAAATTTGGTCATCTTTGAGTCCCTGTATCTATCTAACGGTTTAGAATCATGGCAAATGACGTACTATTCCTTAATCAGCAATCTTTTGTGAGTATATGTGCGAAGCTTCAAGTCCATATCTCAAAAAAAGCGATTTTTGAATTTTGTCCAAAAATTTCCGGTTTCCGACCACTGTGCGTCGGTTCATACCATTAAAAATCTCGATGAGATTGTGCGACAGGTCCAGCTTCTCCAGTCGTGGCAATCCATGCAGAAAATCATTCCGGATATGAGTAAGCTTGTTCCTGGTCAGATTCAGCCATCTCAGATGTGGGTCAACACCGGCTGGGACTCCAGTAGATTTCCTTCTAGGTTGAGTTCCAGCCGAGAATAGAAGTTACCTCGGCGTGTGATGTTGAAGGGCTTGAAGATGTCCTCTGGCAGGAAGGACAACCTGCGGGAGAAGTTACAATTATTGTCAAAATGTTGCGACATTTTGTTGGAAATTCCTCAATAACTTTAACTTCCTTGCAAATGTCCTTTTCTTAGATGCCGAGCCATTTTATTAAATACTGGGCCCATTTCTTAGATGCCGGGGACTCTTGTATACCCCCCTCCCCCCTTAGTGAATATCGTTTAGACGCCCCTGGGAGTGAGTCACTCTTTATCCGTGCGTTGAATCAAATAACGGCTCCTTCCCATCACTAACTATCACTTTTGATCACCTTCCTTTTAAATCTCTGCATTCTGTTCAAGTTATCCCGTACTTTACAAATGAATGCGAGACCAGGTCTATTCCGTCAGGAACTGAATCTCAGGACATATCCAAATGTCTGTCACACTGACTCCTCCCGGGATAGATGCCGACAATGTTCTCAAAACGACTGGGACACTCAATTATTACAGATTTATTCTAAATTTGTGATTTTTGAATGTACTGCGCACACATTTCCCTGTCCTTTGACATCACCTCGACCAAAAATCAATGTCTCGGATGTGTAAAACGCACCTTGCGTCTCCATTGTTCCATACTCTAGGTTTTTCATGAAGTTTGTGATTGAATTGGGTAAGTATCTCCAAACCAAATCGCTGTTTTGGACATTTTGAATCATTAGATGAAAATGATGAATGAATTCCGGTAATTATAGTAAAAAACTAATATCCTAACCAGTGCCATTCACTTATGAATCAAAAATTTTAAAAAATGCAAAAGTTGCCGCCCACCGGACGAGCTGTGTCAAGCATTATTACGTCATCCTTCAGTGTGTTAAGGGAAGAGAACGGGCGGGGAACGGAGGTGGGGAGGGGAGGGTGATCCTGAAGAGATCCTGTCCCATTCGGCATATAACTCAGAACAACTAAACAACCAAATATATTTATATCCGTTTGCATTTAGGTGTGACTAAATTTGTGCTGAAGCTGATTTGTTTTTTAACAGATTAAGATGTAGTCGAAAGTGTAATGCCTTTCTAAGCAATCCGAATGAAGTCCAACAACCGCTTCTATTAGCCGAGTCAGCTTTTCAGTTAGTCAGAGTCACCGAGTCACCCATTGTGATAAGACAAAAGAGTTCTTCAGTCTAGGTTGTGATTGGACGAAGGAGATGACGTAAGAGTCCTTTGCACGCCCTCTTTTAATAAAAGGTAAAAACGTCAGTTTTTCGCTGCTGGTAACTCGACCCTGATGGAAATTTCCCTACAAATTTTCCCTACAATTTTCCCTAGAAAAGTGTAAGGTTTTCCATAGAAAATTGAACCCCGTTTTTCCCTAGAAAATATTTCTAGGGAATAATTTTCCCTAGAAAATATTTCCCTTGAAAATATTTCCCTAGAAAATTGAACCCCCATTTTCCCTAGAAAATATTTCTAGGGAAAATATTTCCCTAGCAATTAGGTACCGTGGAAAGTTTTCCTTACGTAAATATTCCACTCAATAAACAATGATTTGATTATCCAAAAAACATAAAACATAAGCATAAATATAGGGAAGACTTGATAAAAATCAGTGGAATGGAGGGCATATATCACAATGAATGATTGAAAAGAAATCAATGTTACCAATGTTTATTCCTTTTTAGCAGCATGTTTACATTTTTCATTAGCATACAAGTTTATTCTTTTTCCTTCTGCTGGATGAAATCTTACTCTCTTCTTTAATTCATTTATGAATGCACCTGAAAATATAGAGGAGGTCAAGGATTATGGTTATAAAATTGAACTAATTATGATCATAATTACACAATACTGAACCCATGCGTGCGAAAACGCAGTCTCCGTTGCCATTTCAATTCTGTTGACAACAATGTAATAAACAAAGATAGAATTTTTAATGACCGAATTTGCCAATTTCAATGATTAACATAAAATTATGGAATGCTCATGATTATAAGAAATGTCTTCATTAACTTACCGAAAATGTTCCCAACCTTGAATAAAAAGGTGTTCTTCCGAAATTATCACTGTTGATACTGCTGATTCGCTTGGCTTCAAGCACTGCACGATGCGGGTAAGCATATATTTGTTTGGTTACAAATGTTATTAATTGTGATTTGTGACTGTTAACTCTGTGATAAATGTATACACAACATAGAAATGGTGAAATGTAATCACTAAATTGATAAAGAAAGGGAATCATTCAAATAATATGGGAAATTTCTCCTTAATAACGTTTTCCCTAAGCCTGAAGATTTTCCCTAGAGCAGCGTATTTTCTAGGGAAAAAATTTCCCTAGAGCAGGGTTTGTTTCTAGGGAAATAATTTCCCAAAGCCTAAATTTTCTAAGGAAAAAAGTTCTAGGAAAAAATTTCCCTAGAGCAGCGTTTTTTTCTAGGGAAATAATTTCCCAAAGCCTAAATTTTCAAAGGAAAAGATTTCTAGGGAAATTAATTCCCTAGACTATGAGGGATTTCCCTAGAAAACGCATTTTTTCTAGGGAAATTTCAATTTTTCCCTTGCTTTTCCCTACGTTCTAGGGAAATCTTGTAGGGAAATTTCCAACAGGGGAGAACGACACGAAGGATCGAATACAGGAAAAGTATATAACTTTATATTTTACAAACTCTATTAGTGTCTGCAACAAAAAATAATGTAAACGACCCCTTCATATTTATTCTAAGGTACTCAGAGTAGCGGGATGAGGGGATAAATGTATGCATAATTTATCGCTCTACGATACATACTCTTTATTCCATGCATTATGATCTTCACGTGCCATCTTCAACGTAGAGGAATACAAAAGAAAATCTTAAATATTAGCTCCTTAATTATAGAGATGTAGAGATCCAAATAAGGTCTTCCTCCTATCACCGTATCTACAGAACTGGCACGGTGTATAGCGTTGGGTTATATGGAATTCTGCTGTAAATGAATACATTGAAGCCAAAAAATGGGATAAATTATGTTCATAGGAGTGAAGTTGAATATAGAACGAACCTGTTGTTGCTGAGGTTTATTTTCTGAAGATTCGCCACATTTGAGAAGAAGGATGAATCCAGCATCCTGATACGGTTTCCGGACAAGTTCAGAGTTACAAGGTAAGCGTCAGCCACCAATAGAATCTCAGAGACGTCCGTGAGAAGGTTGTCGGACGCGATTAGCTTTTGTACCTTGAAGTTCGGGGCGAACGAGTCTGGATGAAATCTCGAGAGACTGTTGTTAGAAAGATCAAGAGTCCTTACTTTCCTCACGTGGCTAAGTAGGTCCATTAATAATACTTTATCTGATATTGAACAGGTTTTACTTTTGTTGATGTAGCGATCACAATACTCTGGAATTTGATATTGGCCTCTCGTCGTGGAATTAAATCCTGGCGATTGGACACCTCTGCGATGTGAATATAACTTCGGGTGGGAAATAAGTCTTTTGGGTTCACCATCGGTCATGTCACCATTTAGTACGATGTCACCGTAAGATGTCCTGAGTAAGGTAAGGTCCATGTCTCCGCTGACCCACATCAAGCCAACATTGACTCTGCTCATATCATTCCAGTTGGAGTCCAGGTTGACAAAACGGTTCCCCTGCAATCTCAGATCTAGTAGTTGGACCAGGTTCTGCAGGCAGTTTTGAAGGAGGAAACCGATGAGGTTATCACTGACGAAGAGCTTCCTCAAACCTCAAAGGCAGCAGAGGCTGGCAGGAATGTCCCTGATCCTGTTACCGCTTATGTCTAGAGATAGGAGACAGGGGGTGTTCACGAACAAGTCCTCATCGAGAAGTTCGATCCTGTTCTTTGTCAGGTTCAACCATCTCACATCTCTAGCGTCCCGTAGGAGACTTCCCTGGAACCTCTTCAGTCTGTTCTCTCTTAAGTACAAGTCTGTTAGATGGTTGAGGCCGGAGAAGAAGTGGTCGGGCAAGGTCTCTACCAAGGTGCCATCTATGATGATTGTTTTAATATTTCTGGATACGCCAGATAAAAGTCCCTCGCTAATATTTTTTAAACTGGGGCAGGATATTTTAAGGCGCGTGAGATTCTGTAGGCCATCGAGATGGTGTTCATTCAGGACAAATGAATCTAGTAGTAAGCAGTCAATTGTAAGTGTCCCCAACGTTTGATTATGTTCTTTTACTTCGTGGTTATATTCCTTGTTCCTGATGAGTACAGCGTAGTTCTGCATTGGAGGTGGACATCCTTTCACCTGCGGAAGGTATAAATGACATTTCGATATTAGTGAAACTCTATCTACCCGAAAAAGTTAATACGTAGCATTCTCTTCCAAAGAAGTAAATCAATGTCAACGGAGTTAGGGAATACCTACTCTTAATTATTATTTCTCTACTGCTCTTTTCTCTTAAAGTTGACTTAATTTCGGACTGCAATGATTCCACATACGTTTCTGTGTATTCACCAGTTTTGTACTTGGGTGTTACAAATTTAAAAATAACTTTTGAATACTTGAAATAAATGAAAATTATTGATTGCTTTTATTTTTTGAAATTTCAATTTAACATTATGACAGCTAATGGAATAAAAATTTCTTCATCAAGGGATTTTAATTCATATTAACAATTATATCCTAAAAAAATTTCGTGAAAGATAGTCTTAGACGATAAAATCATTTATTTTCATGAATAAGCGCAAAAATTAACGGTTTATAACATTTATATTAACATTGGTTTCTTCTTTTGGAACATTGAACTTCTGAAATATTGCGTCTCCATTTAGCCCCCGGTGATGTCTCCACGGAAAACAGTAACATAATAAACTGAATAAAATCAAGAAACAATGTCATAAGGATTATGGCAATAATGAACACGAAACAATATCCCCGCAGTTGTGTACATTAATAACATTGAGGTATGGTATGTGTTTGAATTTATAGGAGAGAAGAAAATCACCTTCAACAACACTTTGTCGACGGTTTGGTTCATTGGAGTCATCAGCGAGAGTTGTCGGTAGGCCTCCACCCCCGCTCCTCCCAAGCACTCCAACGTGTAGTAAAGCGAGCCATCATTGAAGATCCATTTCACGTGCGCATGTCCCTCGCAGTACCTCCAGGAGTAGAATCTGTTTTCAGCGCAGAAGCACCCTGGGTCATCACTGCACAGGTGGCCACTCAAGGGGCCTGTCCACTGCCCCCTTGATGGCGACGAAGAAGCGGATCCAAGCAAAGTCATGTCCATGACGATCAACGCCATCGTTGATATAGAGAACACCAAGAAGGTGTTCCCAAATCTCCGAAAGAAACCTTCGGCCATTGCAGTGTATATAAGCACCTGAAACACGTAGCGAAACGTCAGAAAGTAAATAGGTCTATATTACATTAAGGACATTTGGATTTGGATCTTAATTATATTCTCAGGAAGTAGTGGAACAAATACTGCAAATGAATGTGTATTTCTGTAAACCTAATATTTAAAATCCTATTTTCCACGAGCGTATTCTAATATTCTCCGAAGATGAGTAACGTAGCGTGAATGAGGTAATGGAAGGTGAGAAAGCGTAAGTTGGGAGTTAGAATGCCACATTTAACTTCGTCGGAGAAACAGAAGGAAAGTCACTGAAGCAAGTGCCATCTATGATATACCAAAGCGTCTCTCTGGTGGATCTGAAGTTGCTACACCTGACAGGTACTTCCTGGCTTCCTGATTTAAGTATGGGAGCTCAGTTGTCATTGACTCCCACACTGAAACAATATTCGAATGGTGGTCAACGACGTAGTCGGTGGAGGAACTGCCGTAACTATAACAATATCCCACCACGGCGATATCTTGATTGTACAGGGTTCCCTGTGATGTTGATTCAGTGTCATGAAAGCTCGAGAGGTCATCTGATAGTGCTGCTGAAGCCCTAGCCATCACAGTCCACCAGACAATTATTTCCGAAATAATAGATCAAATTAATCGGGTATGCATGATAGATATCGGCTGCTGCATTAGTCAATTCCATCTTTCAATTAATCGACAAATATAATCAATAGATAATGCAATCCCTAATCCTTATTCTTCACCGCGTTTATGCGAGACATTCATTGTCCTTTCCCAAGCTACATGGTACAAGCTAGAAAGGGATATCCGTTTTTTCTGTTGAAATGGTTAAGAGTTTTCTTTCAATGGTTTCCGTAATAAATCTCTGAAATTATGTATCAGCTTTCTTTGGATATTATTATTCAACCTTTTATTTAATGTGCGAAGGAGACCTGCATGTTTCGCCAGTGTGTACTATTTAATCCAAGTGTGCGTGGTAAACTCCTTCAGAGACTCCGGATGTCGTAGCGTCCTTTGGCCTTGTTGGAATAGCCGCCATTTAGTCGCGCAGTTACACCTGGTGTCCACATCATGTGACTCTTGAAATCAACTTGATAAACGAATAAATATTTCAACAATCAAGTGCAGTGTCTATAGGAATCCCTGTAAGACGCAATAATGCTTTGTAATCCATCCCAAACACCCCTAACCCGCCCCAATTACTATCAAGAAGATATAGATTTGGTTCCCTATTGTTGGGCATTCGTTCATCCCGCCAGATCGAGTTTTGGAAATTTAGAAAGGCAATTTCGGAAGTTCTCCATAGTACAGAACCATTTTGTCTACCTGTGAATCATGAAGAAACACTCCATGGTCATTCGTTTGGGAGGAGAATGCCCAATCAGTGATTTGAAGCTATACGCAGAAGACGTAATCAAGACTCACAGAAGTAGGAATTATCAGGTCCTAAACTCTTGAATCATTCCTATCAATGGGTACAAATTGAGAAGTAAATGCTTTGTTCAAAAAGGGAAGTTTTATAATATCGTCAATTGCAAAGCGAACTCTCACGAAGCGGGGAAAAATATTTTTAAAAATATTCAACCTTCAATCTATAAATAAAGTTTGCCGTGAAGAGAAACAAATGAAAGGGATGTGAAAAAAAACAGGAAAAATGAGTCAACATAAGTACTGTACAAACAAATGAAGGAAAACTAAGAGCTGACTTCAGTGCAGAAAATTATGGCGGTGACAAAATAATTGGATTTCCAAAATAAATGTAAATTTTTATGAAAGTTGACGGTGTCTGGCTTGACTACGTGGAATTCCTCTGCTGCTCTGAAATCATAACTGCTTCCCCTTCAATGGGAAGTGTTGCAGTCAACAAGAAGGTCTTACCCAAATGGGCTCCTCTCTTTCCCACCCCTTCGCTGATATTTACATGGACAAATCAACTTTTCTCTTTAAGTCACCCTCTCTTTAATAACGTTTGGTACCGGTACAGATACATGTGGATGTTGTATTTTGTGTGTGGACTGGCTCCAAAGGTTTATGGGGAGAACTTTTGATATTGTTGAACTCCATTTACAGTGGCATACAGTTCACCATTGAAGTGGAAGCAGATGGTGTGCTCAATTACCCGGACTTGAATTTGCAGATTATTGACAATAAGTTTGACTCCTCCATTTGCCGCATACATTGCTAGACAGACACAATCATCTATTCCCACTCCAGACATCATTGCTCGCAAACGTTGGCAGCAATCCACGCCATGGTAATCAGAGTACGTAGAATCCCGCTCTCTTATAAGACCCAAATCGAAGAGTTAGATGACAGATCGCGAAAAGTAATGGGTACAAGACCGGATTTATTGACACATTATGCAACAGGAAACAAAAAGCTCTATCAGAGGACCGTAGTAGACCCTCAGAGGAAAAGACATGGCGAAAGATTCCTTTTCTTGGCTGCATTTCACTGAGAATACAACACCTTCTCTCCAAATGTAACTTAAAAGTCCACCCACTACAAGAGCAGAGCACAAAAAAGTGGCATCTATAAACTCAGCTGCTTGGACTGCGATGCCATGTACATAGGACAGACGGGAAGAACATTCGAAACATGGGCAAAAGATCAACGAGCATTCTTCATCAATAGCACTGGGTACTCACAGTTTGCAAAACATTTACAAACACACGGACTCGACAGCAACTGTGTTCCATCACTGTGAGGAGAAAGGCAGAAAATCAGACGCTTTGGAAGAATTGGAGATGTATAGACATTTAAATTCTAACGGTCGTACTGTGTTGAAGGAAATGTTGTTCCCCTCCCGCTCCCACCCGTAAAATTCTTAAGTGAGTGTAAGAATCCTGCCTTCCCCCCTCCTCCCAGCCTCCCTTCCCCCAGGACTAACAGCAGGGGATGGTGACAACACCCTCGAACACCACGGTTTGGACTTTCACTCCCTACCCCTGCCTCTCCCTTCCCCCATTGTTAAATTGTATTTAAGGAACTTACAATTCTGTATTTGTCACCGGCAGATGATGCTCAGCTTCGAAGCCATGATCGTGACTGAAGAAATTATATATTTTGTGGAACTGCATTGTTTCCTTACCCCCATCATACATTTTGTACTGCGGAAACATGTTTTCGACCATGGAAGTTTTTTTTTTAAATTGCTTTATGAAAAATGTTTGTGATTAAATAATGGTGACGCTGGGTTCAGCAGTAATGAGTCCTAAGTACCTTGTGTTTAACAAAACACAAGGTACCTTATCTGCGAATAATCCGGAGTGTTCTACCAGTGCAACTTCTATTGCGAGTTTTGAATGGTTTAAGGAAAATTTTAAAACGAAGAAATTACTATATCATGATATTAGGATAACATGGGGTAAGTGCATCTGCAAATCATCAAATAGACCAAAATTTTATTCTATAGATTTCTGCCCTGATTGTAGAAAGGGGTTATTTGCTTTAACCACCTATCAACGCCAATGATACAGACTTGTTCTGGAAAAAGATGACGAAGATAATCCTATATTTGAAAGTAGGACCATTGAGCACCTAGATTTATGCCCACTAAGCATCACCTTGTACTTTTTATTCATATACATATTTCATATAGCTTACATTGTAGGCCGAAATTTGTTAATTCTGAAAATTCCAGAGTTTGAAAGGGAAAAGCGTAAGTAATCCTACTTGTGCCTTGGAAATCAAATCAGAAGAGGTGGGTAAACGCAGCTTTTTGTAATTAGTGGTTCAATTAGATTGTTTTCGAGATCTAATAAAGAAAAACTTCAATTTTAAGGCCCTGCTAACACTTGAGTATACAATTAAACATCCAGTTTTTCTGCAAACTGCTGGCGAAAACATTAATTACTGTTCCTCCCTCCAAGTACGACATCAACTGGCAACCATTGGATCAAAAAGACATTAAAATATTCACTTCCTTCCAAACTAGGCGCACTTTCAAGATACGGCTGCAGACGTTTAAGGTAAACCTTGATCATGAAATGTCTACTTCAATAAAAATTATGGATGCAATTAACATCATATTGGATTCCCTCGCACATTCCTAAAACGTTTTCGACAACCATGACTTTTGTTAGAAAGCATTGCAGGATATTTGATGGCAAATTTTGAGGAACGATAAAACTAAATCCCTTGCGACTTCAAGAAGAGTTAACGAAAGTGCTGCTCGTACTCTTTAGAAATTTCTCTTATGCTTATGCATTTTACATTGTGATAAAAAACAGAAAGTGTGCACCACAATCCACGGATGACGAAAATCTTGAGCATTATTCATTCAAGGAATCCAAAACTAATCCTGTCACTTTCTTTTATGGCAGGACTAAGTCACCTACTCTCTCATATATTTGAATGAATTCCACTTCATTCGTTTCATTGACGTAAAAAGCTTTCGAAATAAGTCTGCGCGCAGTTTTAGCACGGGCGTTGGAGATTTGCACTGCAATTTCACAAATTACGTAGAAATCGTCAAGGCCGTCAAGTTACAGTTAATCCCTGTGAACCATAATAAGTTAATGTACATTGCACCACGGATATATTTAATTATTCGTTCATTAATCGTAATGTTCGTGACACAAAGAACAAAGAATCCTTACACAATGGAGCATTCATGAAATAAATTCACCTTAACATGAAAAGAATATGCAGAAACAGAGACAATTCGGATAACTAGAACTAACACAAGTGTATCTGTATTTTTTCATAGAAAACCGGTCCCTACCCGAGTGCCTAGTGGAGGGAATTTCAAGTTCAGTACTGCGTCCGTTGGATGGGATGTTAGGCAGTGGTCCCCTTGGCGTTTTTCGTTAAGAGTGAGCTACTGCGACGCCCAAGTGTCTCTCCACCAATATCTCCGTTCCCTGAATAAACTCCTGCCATTACCAAATTACCCGCCTATCCTAAATAGCGCAAGATGACCTCAGCTGTCGGTCGCCTCCCCTGAATAACTAACTAACAAACTACACATTATTATTTTGGGAATCATCATCAGAATGTAGATTAAAATTCCAATGAAAGTCCCGAAGTTGGTCGCCTCCCCTGAACTGTTTCCAAGTGTAACTAGGTGTGTGAGTATTTTTAATGATCAAACACGTCTTCATAATATACTAAATTGCGTAATGCATTTTATAGCAGTTTTAAATATCCTTGCAATTTTAAATAAAGGTATAAATGTGGAGTGCACAGAACGATATCTTCAGCGAAAATTTCTCTTTAGTCTAATAGTATAATATAACTTAATTGTATATTTGGTGGAAACGCAACCCCTGCCACACACCAACGGGGTGGCTTTCTGAGTCGTCAGTACACAAAGATGTAGATAATTACATTTCTTAGATATCTCACCTGTGGGAGAGAAATCGGCTACAGAATGATCGCCCGGCTGGATAATCTCCTCAGCACGTGATGCTGTTGATTTGCACTCGTCGCCTAGCAACGCAGCTGATGCACAAGCAAGAAGGTCTTGTCACGATGACGACGGAGATGCGAATGTGAGGCCACGCTGCGCGATCGTCCTCTTTTTAGTTCCATCCGATTTGGAGGAAATGCCATCCATTGGCTGTGGCCAATTTCTTACTCGACTGGCAAACTGCGGATGCTGTCTCCGTCTTCCATTTCTTGCGTGATGCGACAGTAATTAGCACTGCTTTGCACACATTTTAAATAATTATTTCTGTTAATTCTCGACTGCGTAACATACGTCCGGAGGGTAATTGGTTCTTTCCCTCGGACTCAGTGGGGCCGGAATACGATTACATACTCATCTTCCTTTGAGGCGAATTAATTTCGAGGAAATCCGTCGGCCGCTCCCAAATTCAAAAGAATTATATTCCAAGCATTAAAAGGACTACAAATTCCTTAAAATTTGTTCAAAATATCTTACTTAGTCAACGTAGGATGTAATTTTCTTTCTCACGGTCACAAATCCTCAAATGCGACCAATTTCCCATCTATGTAATATTTTGTGAACGGGGAAGTATCTGCGGAGTTAATCCGTCATCACAACAGCTTGTTGTGGTTACAGACCTCTCTTGCTGTAGGTCCTCACCTATCTAACATGGCATAGAGGTCATTTAGAAACATAGAAAACCTCGTATGTTCTTGACATTTTCACAATTGCATGGGATCTGTACTTAAGTTCATCCCTCCATGATAATCCTTTGCCCACTGATGGTGAAATATAATGGTGTTATCGGTCGCTTGTCAACGTGTAGTGAATCCGGCATTACTAATGTTACCAGTAATTTGTGCAGAAAGGGATAATGAAAAGGCGTGGTCAGGACATAATTCACACAGTAATTTTTCCTGTATTTTGTGTTTTTTGCTTACCATTCGGGAAATAAAATGAAGTTGCCGTTTAACTATAATAGTTTATTGAACACTGAATTCATATATGTCCATGTTTTGTGCGTGGAAAGGGAAAAAGAAACGGCGTGGTCAGTTAACGAGCACTACATTATTTCGTAGCCAAAGTGACTCATTGTTTTCTTGCTCGGCCGACTGTTGAAGGAATGTAATAAAATTGTTATTCAAGGTTTCATTTCGTTATTATCTTACAAATAATGGGAACCCACGATTCGCGAACGTACTTCGTAGGGTGGTAGAAAATGAAAATTCATATTGTAAGTATTTTCGGAACAGCGTTCAAGAGACACTTATGTTCAAGCTACTTGCATTTCAAAAGGTTTAAGAAACATAAAATGATGGAACCCTCTTTACACTTACCCACACCCCTGCTCCTATCTCGGGCTGACCTCTGGCTCTAGCTGCGAGGTAACGTCTTCGGCTACTGCTTATCTTCCTCCGGTTCGAGGCTTTTTCTTTCTTGCGTGGAACAATCCTTCTTGCTCAAATTCTCATTCCCCCATAAGTCGCCTTTTTATCGTCGCGCCCACTTTTCGTCGCAGAAAAATCGTGGAATTAAAATTCTAGTTTTGTTTCACGTGTGTTCATGAAGGAGATTTTATTGAGGCTACCCGTGTAAAACTGTTGTGGCACCTCGCAGTAGAGAAAAATAGGAAAGCAGGCATACAATTTGGTAGGTTTAGCACCATGTCCTTACACCAGCATGCTGGTGTACAGGCTGTGGTGCTGGGTATCTGTAACGTCATCACTCAAGTTATCATTTTGGAATTTATTTAAGAGTTTGAGTCTAAATCTTAACCTGCGATCGGACAATGATTCCCAATTGAATTAATTTAATTGACTGGTTACGCAAATATGGTTATCGTACCGTCCCTTAACAAATCTTGCCGATCTTTGCAGCACAAGTTTAAGTTCATTGTTTATACCGATTTCGTAGGGGTCCCATAATTCCATGGTAGCATACTGCAAATGAGGTCTCATAAGAGAAAAGTAGCTGATTTCTCGTACGTGATCGTCACAATTACCCAATAATTTTTTATGAATCCCAGTTTACGATTAACTTGATCCATTATTTTACGTATGTGTTACCCCAAGAAAGATCATGTGTCAGTCTTTTTTCCAAGATATTAAATGTATTCAACATTTGTTAACTCATTTTTACGTATGTTTTAAAGGCTAGGAGAAGAACAATTCTTTTTCCAAAAATTAATTACTAGACATTTGTTTAAATTCAATTCTAATTACAGAATTCAGTCTCAAGTGCCAGGAGAAAAGCCAGGAAGCGTGTGTTCACCCGCGTCCATCACAGTTAGAACAGCTCTAGGGTTATAGCGGCAAGGGTTACCGCTGTTTTCTAGGGTTTCGGTTGGTAAGGGAAAGTTCGCATAATGCACACTGAAGAATAAAAAAGATTGGTTGCAGCTACTAAGAATCGGGGAATTGCAAGCAACTTTGTTGGATTCCGGGACGCCATACAGTTAGTTGGTTGAGGGAAGCATTTTACAATGTTACATCGGAGTTGGCTGCACCATCCAACTCATTTGGATCCACAGTTCGCGTGTAGTTGGCTCCCACATCCAAATGTAGTGGATTCTTTTTAAATATTAAAAGAAAACTTTCTTCACCACAGGCGTTGGAATTTAAAATACATTGAATACTTTTATCGTTGGGGTTGCTTCCGCTGCCGTATCCATAAACCCGCTCCTGAACTGTTTCCAATGTTGCATAATAAATATACCAAACATTTTCAAAGGTGGAATTAAAAAAATTATTATTATATTATCAATTTAATAATTCCTTGCTCTCAGCAACATCTCCCCTGGCTACTTTATTAATAATTACGCCAACGGAAGAAGAATATGTGGAGGGGATGCCTTAGAAGCAGCGCTGACCCTGGATGTCCACGGTAGCAGGCTGGAATAGCCTGTGTCCCATTCAATACTCTTTCCAGTTCCGCCGTCGCACAGTGGTCGGAAATCGAAAATTGTTGAACAATACAGTTGAGCACTCTTAATCCGGGAACCCCTAATCCGGGAGCACCTATAATCCGGCAATTTTGCCACGACTATCTGGTACTTAGTGGAAAATGCCGAAACGTTTTTAACCGGAACATTGCTTCATAACCTGCCGAGATATTATTCTTATATTTATACCGAGATACCTTTCTTAATGTTAATTTTCCCATTTCGAGAATAAGAATAATTTAAACATATTAATTTCTGGTACTTCGCCTACACTGGAATTATTCTGGAACTTGAAGTAAACATAAATTTGACGACATCGCCAAGACGGAATACGACTAATTTACAGATCGGCCACTTTCAATCACGCATTTTTGATTGACCATTAGACGTAATTTGATAAAATTATTGGTTATATTCTAATATTTCACGCAAAACATGTCTCATCCATACAGTTGTGGCAACAGCACAAAACGTTAACCATCGCAGACAAAGTACAAGTTGTGAAAAAGCTTGATGCCGTTGCATCAGTAAAGCGTTTGACTGAAACATACTACGTGGGATTTTCAACAATATAGCACATTAAGAAGCTGAAAGAGAGAAATCATCAAAATTTTACTGTTAAAGTGACACGAAGAAGTAGATAACAGAGAGGAAAACTATGAAAGAAGATTTAAGTGCTGATTTAGATCGCGTGGTTTCGATTGTGTCGAAGTGATGGCCTTATTATTTCTGGCCAAATGCTAATGTAGCAGAATAGACTTTTTCTGAAACAGACGTGATCAATCCAAAAGACGTGATTCGGGAAATTTCACGTGCAGGCAATAGCATTTCACCGTCCGTTCTAAAAACACGCGTGGTTTAAATTGTGGACTGCTTTAAGGTTTTATATAGACAAAATAATTGGGGATTTAAAAAAGTTCATGTTTCTGAGGATAAAAATATGATGATGGAGTTTGCAAACATCATCCATAACCCTGAATTAAAGGAAATGGAATTGGTAAATTTAGACGAAAGTATAGTTAGCGGCCACGATATTCTCACCACACAACATATCATAGATGATGAAATCATTGAAATGGTAATTTATAACAATAAATCCGATTGAATATGATGATGATCAGCCTGAAATTGTTGAAGGAAGACTACTATTGATGATGGTCTTTAACAAGAATACAAGAATAATCCAGTCCGGTCGCCCGCGGCGACGTACGGCTGAATCAGCTGATAACAAATCGAGCGAGGTAGGAAATTATGTTACGCAAAGCACAGCATAAGAAATATCAACTTTTTATACCCTTTTCCAATAACAATATGAAACTTTTACATGTGCAGCTATATGCACAATGCTTAGATTCCGTTATTTTCACTCATTGCGAAACTTCGATAATTTTAAATAATAACTTTGTGTAGGTATTAAGAAACCATTTATTTCTGATTAATACCAGTAACTCTTTTTAAAATAATGTTCAGTAAATGGCAAACGAATATATTTTGTTATAAATAATTAACTCCTTTCAATGAAACCATCCCGGATGTCAGAAATAGACCAGTTGACATGCATGACCCATAGTCCGGCAAAATCCCTAATCCGGCATCACCTCGGTCCCGACTGTGCCGGATTAAAGGTGCTCAACTGTATTATTAAATCGCTTTTTGTTAGATATGGGCTTGAATCTTCGCACATATACTCACAAAAGGTTGCTGATTAAGGAATAGCACGTCATTTGTCATGGGATTGTTTTGTATTCCTTTTGGCCCCCTGCCCGCACGCACGCGCTAAAAGATGCACCGAAGAGGTCACAGTCCAAGCTCCTGTCCCCCCAAAACGAATTCCAAGAAAAGGGACATTTATGACCTTACGTAAACTTTGACGGTGGGGTGTGTTCACACAAGATTGCAGAGTCGAAGAGCAGTTTGCTCGGACAAAGTGCATTTTTGGAGGGAGCACTATCGTCTGTGGCTGCAGCGTCTTGGAAATGTTGCAGTACTTGCTCCAGGAAGTCCAGCATACGGCGGAACTGGAAAGAGTATTGAAAGGGACACAGGCTATTCCAGCCTGCTACCGTGGACATCCAGGGTCAGCGCTGCTCCTAAGCCCTCTTCTCCACATATTCCTCTTCTGTTGGCGTAATTATTAGTAAAGTAGCCGGAGGAGTTGTTGCTGAAAGCAAGGAATTATTAAATTGATAATATAATAATAATTTTTTTTACTCCACCTTTGAAAATGTTTGGTAAATATATCTTATGCAACATTGCAAACAGTTTAGGAGAAGTTAATGGATACGGCAGCGGGAGAAAACCTAACAATACAGGTATTCAATGTATTTTAAATTACAACGCCTGTGGTGCTGAAGGTTTTTTTTTAATATTTAAAACCGAACCACTACAGTTGGATGTGGGAGCCAACCACACGCGAACTGTTGATCCAAATGAGTTGGTTGGTGCAGCCAACTAATATGTAACATAGTAAAATGGTTCCCTCAACCAAATAATAGGATGGCGCCCCGAAATCCAACAGAGTTGCTTGCCATTCCCGATTCTTAGTAGCTGAACCCAATCTTTTTTATTCTTCAGTGTGCATCATGCGAACTTTCCATTACCAACCGAAACCCTAGAAAACAGCGATAACCCTCGCCGCAATAACCCTAGAGTAGTTCCAACTGTGTATGACACGAGCGAACAGACGTATCCTGTCTTTTATGCTGGGACTTAAGTTGGAAGTCCAAGTCTCTGATTGGAATGTAACTAAAACAAATGTCTAGTAATTAATTTTTGGAAAAGAATTGTTCGTCTCCTAGCACTTATAACATAAGTCAAATGAATTAACAAACGTTGAATCCATTAAATATGTTGGAATAAGACTGACACATGATCTTTCTTGGGGTAACACATACGTAAAATAATGGATCAAGCTAATGGTAAACTGGGATTCATGAAAAGAGTATATTGGGTAATTATGACGATCATGTACGAGAAATCAGCTACTTTTCTCTTATGAGACCTCATTTGCAGTATGCTACCAGGGAATTATGGGACCCCTACGAAATCGGTATAAACAATGAACTTAACCTTGTGCAGCAAAGATCGGCAAGATTTGTGAAGGGACGGTACGATAACCATATTTGCGTAACCAGTCAATTAAATTAATTCAATTGGGAATCATTGTCCGATCGCAGGTTAAGATTTAGACTCAAACTCTTAAATAAATTCCAAAATGATACCTTCGGTGATGACATTATAGATATTTTGCGAGCTCCAACATACTATGGTACACTGGACCATGATCACAAAATTAGTTACATTGATTGCAGATCAGTGAGATTCAAAATGTCCTTGATTCCTCGTACAATTTGGGACATGAAGAGCGGTAAATACATCCAATTCGAGTGTATCAATTGATAGCTTAGGTAGCTGCATGCTCGTGTAAGGACATGGTGCTAACCCAACTAACATATTGCATGCTTGCTATCCTATTTTTATCTTTTTTACACACACATTGGCTACGAAATAATGTAGTTCTGGTTAACTGACCACACCGTTTCTTTTTCCGTTTCCACGAACAAAACTTGCAAATTTATGAATTCAGTGTTCAATAAACTATTATAGTTAAACGGCAACTTCATTATATTTCCCGAATGATAAGCAAAAAACACAAATTACAGGAAAAATTACTGTGTGAACTATGTCCTGACCACGCCTATTCATTATCCCTTTCTGCACAAATTACTGGTAACATATTTAATGCCGGATTCACTGCACATTGACAAGCGACCGCTAACACCATTATATTTCACCATCAGTGGGCAAAGGATTATCATGGAGGGTTGAGCTCAAGTACAGATCCCATTAAATTGTGAAAAACTCCGCAGATATTTTCCCTTTCACAAAATATAACATAGATGGAAAATTGTTCGCTTTTGAGGATTTGTGACCGTGAGAAAGAAAATAACATCCTACGTTGACTAAGTAAGATATTTTGAACAAATTTTAAGGAATTTGTAGTCCTTTTAATGCTTGGAATATAATTCTTTTGAATTTGGGAGCGGCCGACGGATTTCCTCGAAATTAATTCGCCTCAAAGGAAGATGAGTATGTAAACGTCTTCCGGTCCCACTGACTCCGAGGGAAAGAACCAATTACCCTCCGGACGTATGTTACGCAGTCGAGAATTAACAGAAATAATTATTTAAAATGTGTGCAAAGCAGTGCTAATTACTGTCGCATCACGCAAGAAATGGAAGACGGAGACAGCATCCGCAGTTTGCCAGTCGAGTAAGAAATTGGCCACAGCCAATGGATGGCATTTCCTCCAAATCTGATGGAACTAAAAAGAGGACGATCGCGCAGCGTGGCCTCACATTCGCATCTCCGTCGTCATCGTGACAAGACCTTCTTGCTTGTGCATCAGCTGCGTTGCTAGGCGACGAGTGCAAATCAACAGCATCACGTGCTGAGGAGATTATCCAGCCGGGCGATCATTCTGTAGCCGATTTCTCTCCCACAGGTGAGATATCTAAGAAATTTAATTATCTACATCTTCGTGTACTGACGACTCAGAAAGCCACCCCATTGGTGTGTGGCAGGGGTTGCGTTTCCACCAAATAAACAATTAAGTTATATTAAACTATTAGACTTGAGAGAAATTTTCGCTGAGGATATCGTTCTGTGCACACTACAGTTTTTACTTTTACTTCAAATTGCAAAGACACATTTTTAAATTGCTATTAGATGCATTATGCAATTTAGTATATTATGAAGACCTGTTTGAACATTAAAAATACTCACACACCTAGTTACACTTGGAAACAGTTCAGGAGAGGCGACCAACTTCGGGACTTTCATTGGAATTTTAATCTATATTCTGATGATGATTCCCAAAATAATAATGTGTAGTTTGTTAGTTAGTTTTTAAGGGGAGGCGACCGAGAGTCATCTTGCGCTATTTAGGATAGGCGCGTAATTGGGTAATGGCAGGAGTTTATTCAGGGAACGGAGGTAATGGTGGAGAGACACTTGGGCGTCGCATTAGCTCACTCTTAACGAAAGACGCCAAGGGGACCACTGCTTAACGACCCATCCAACAGACGGAGTACTGAACTTGAAATGCCCTACACTAGGCACTCGGGTAGGACCGGTTTTTCACTGAAAAAATACAGATACACTTGTGTTAGTTCTAGTTATCCGAATTGCTGTGTTTGTATTATTGTGTTTCTCTTTATTTCATGAATGCTCTATTGTGTGAGGATCCTTTGTATCTTTTGAGTCACGAATTTTACGATTAATGAACGAATAATTAAATATGTCGCTGGAGTTGTGTATAGTAACCTTTTATGGTTCACAGGGAATAGCTGTTACTTGATGGCCTTGACGATTTCTATGTAATTTGTGTTGTTCCAAGGGAAAAGTCCAACGCCCGTGCTAAAAATGCCCGCAGACTTATTTCGAAAGCTTTCTACGTCAATGAATCGAATGAAGTGGAATTCATTCAAATATACCAGCGAGTAGGTGACTTAGTCCTGCCATAAAAGGAGGTGAGAGGATTAGTTTTGGATTCCTTGAATGAATAATGCCCAAGATTTTCGTCATTCGTGGATTGTGGTGCATATTTGCGGTTTTTTATCACAATATAAAATTCATAAGCATAAGATTAATGTCTAAAGTGTACGAGCAGCACTTTCGTTAACTCCTTTTGAATTCTCAAGGGATTTAATTTTTTCGTCCCTGAAAATTTGCCAATAAATATCCTGCAATGCTTTTTAACAAAAGTCATCATTTTCGTAAACGTTTTAGGAATGTTGGTAGGAACTCCGTATGACGTGTACGTTGAGAAAATTTGAATAGTACAGTTGAAAAAGCCGTTAAATATTTTGGAAGTGAAATATGGAAAAGTGAAAAAAAATTTCAGAATTTTCGTTTCTAGCCGATGAAATCTTCTCGCAAAATCGAGCTATGTGAAACAAAGAGTAAACAGGAAATGCAGAGATGATTCGTCATCTCAACGCCAAACGGAAAGCAATACGGAGGTTACGGCATTTACTTATTCTTAACGCCTAAATTGTGATTCGGGTCGAAAGTTTTATTTCTCAGTAAATATGTATATCCGGATATAATATCGTATTTGCACAACGTTTAGAACATTCTATTCGTGTTTTAGGGAAAGGCGTCCAGCATAGTAAAAAAGCCTTTTTCAATTAATAAGCAAGCTATTCCATAAACCATTTTCGAATTTAGGTCACATTAACAATAGAGGGCAATCCCAAGATTAAGTCAAATGGCTGCATAAAAATGTTTTTCAATAAAATTCAGCACGAAATGTTTTTCGTCTCTTTTATGTGAACGCGGAAAATAGAAAAATCCGCCGTTTCTATCTTCATAGCTCATCTTGGAAAAAATAAAAATAATAACGTATTGACATCTGAATTCACAATACACCTCTGTATTTTGGTTGGCAGTAATCAATTCCAGTTCCAGCAGTTGTCAGAAACGGTTGTGTGACCGAAATAGCTAAAAAATATCGAATAATTGAATGAAAATAGCAAGAATTTAGTGTTGACTCCTTCACTTCATTTTATGAATCCAATATGATGTTAATTGCATCCATGATTTTGATTTAAGGCCAAAAATTCATGGTCAAGCCTATTCAAACGCCTTCAGTCGTCTCTTGAAAGTGCGCCAAGCGTGGTAGGAATTGAAGATTTTCATGCCTTTTTGATCCAATGATTGCCAATTGATGTCCTACTTGGAGGGAGGAACAGTAATTAATGTTTTTGCCAGCAGTTTGCAGAAAAACTGGATGTTTAATTATATACTCAAGTGTTAGCAGGGCCTTAAAGTTGAAGTTTTTCTTTATTAGATCTAGAAAACAATCTAATTGAACCACTCATTACAAAAAGCTGCGTTTACCCACCTCTTCTGATTTCATTTCCAAGGCACAAGTAGGATTACATACGCTTATCCCTTTAAAACTCAGGAATTTTCATAATTAACAAATTTCGGCCTACAATATCAGCTACCTGAAATATGTATATGAATAAAAAGTACAAGGTAATGCTTAGTGGGCTTAAATCTAGGTGCTCATTATTCCTACTTTGAAATATAGAATTATTGTCGTCATCTTTGTCCAAAACAAGGCTGTATCATTGGCGTTGATAGGTGGTTAAGGCATGTAACCCCTTTCAACAATCAGGACAGAAATCTATAGAATAAAATTTTGGGCTGTTTGATGCTTTGCTGATGCACTTACCCCATGTTATCCTAATATCATGATATGGTAATTTCTTCGTTTTACAATCTCCTTAAACCATTCAAAACTCGCGATAAAAGTTGCACTGGTAGATCACTTCGGAAATAAAGCAGATAAGGCGCCTTGTGTTAAGTTAGACAATCGCCTTAGGACGCAATACTGCTGAACTCACCGTCACCATTATTTCATCACAAACACTTTTCATAAAGCATTAAAAAAAACATCCGTGGTCACAAACATGTTTCTACCGTACAAAAATTTATGATGAGGATAAGGAAACAGTGCAGTTCCACAAAATATATAATTTCTTCAGTCACGATCATTGCTTCGAAGCTGAGCATCATCTGCAGGTGTCAAATACAGAATTGTAAGGTCCTTAACCCTTTCGCGACGGAGCCACATGTTAGAAAATGCTACTTCCCTCACGAATGCCATAAAGTATTCTTTGCATTGCCAGTACGGAGCTTTCGCTACGCTAGAATCCTCTCCGGTACCTGTTTCCCTAAGTTGGGTTGGGGCCGAGAGGGGTGTCGAACCTTTTTCTCGGGCACCGGGCCGAGATAATCTTCACCCTTTCCCGCTTGAGGACCTCTTAACAGCATGCCGTCGCGGTCAACTATTTGTTTATGCAATGGTTTTGCCAAAAAAATTGTTGCTGCAGCGTCGATATTAATTTTATCGGAAACGAATTATTTTAGTTTTACAGTGCCTTTACAGCTTTTAAACGAAATTCTACCATTTGTATTAAGCTCTCTAGTAAAAGATCGTATCAATGGTTAAGCAAATAATTTTGCCGTTTGTCACACTCGTAAATTATTTTGACCACTTTTCTGCGAGAAAATTATTAAGAATTTAAAAAAGCCTTATTCAGGCCTTTGACATTATCAGAGCGCGAATCAAAGAAACGATACTTCGAAATCTTCAGCATGTTAAAACATGAGATGTACGGTCTACGGAATCCTTAATTTCGATTCAAAGGACTGCAAGAAATCACTGTATTCTTTAGGCGGAAACCATTGACCAACGAAAGAAAGTGAAATAGTCTGCTGTCATGATTATATTAGACTGAGTAATTGCAGGGAAAAATAAACATTGAAACTCACGAAAAATATGGCCATCAACACATATGAAAAAATAGCATTCAGTTGTTGAACCTAAAAACATTATAACTTCCTAACTAAATTAAAACATGAAAAAATCACTCATAACCAACTAAATATTTAACAAAAATTTGTTCGGAGATTCTTTTACTCACGAACTACGGTAAAAATAACGGTAGAGCTCCGTTTAAAATTTGCAGTTGTAGAACTAAACATAAGGAATATACTTATAATGCTCAATTTTTAAATTAAACAATAACTTCTTAGTTTGTTATTCCACTGCACCAACAAGCAAATGACCGCGGACCCCTGCTGGGATTGGGGCACGCACTGCAACGAAGGGTCAGGATAATCCTCTCCCGCGGACCGAGAAAGGGTACCTAAGACGTCCCGAGAAGAGGGCCTTTATAACACACACCTTTCTGGCCTGCTTGGGGCTAGCTTAGCGACTACGACTTGTTAACACGTCGTTCGTTCGCTTGCGTAGAAAATTTGACACCGTTTTAACACGTCCTTCGTTCGCTTGCGTAGAAAAATTGACGCCGTTTTAACACGTCCTTCGTAGCGAAAGGGTTAAATACAATTTAACAGTGGGGGAGAGGCAGGGGAAGGGAGAGGTAGGGAGTGAAAGTCCAAACCGTGGTGTTAGAGGGTGTTGTCACCATCCCCTGCTGTTAGTCCTGGGGGGAGGGAGAGAGGGGAGAGGGGGAAGGAGTGGGTAAGGCAGGATACTTACACTCACTTAAGAATTTTAAGGGAGGGAGCGGGAGGGGAACAACATTTCCTTCAACACGGTACGACCGTTAGAATTTAAATGTCGATGCATCTCCAATTCTTCCAAAGCGTCTAATTTTCTGCCTTTCTCCTCACAGTGATGGAACACAGTTGCTGTCGTGTCCGTGTGTTTGTAAATGTTTTGCAAACTGTGAGTACCCAGTGCTATTGATGAAGAATGCTTGGTGCGCTTTCGCCCTTGTTTCGAATGTTCTTCCCGTCTGTCCTATGAACATGGCATCGCAGTCCGAGCAGCTGAGTTTATAGATGCCACTTTTTTGTGCTCTGCTCTTGTAGTGGGTGGACTTTTATGTTACATTTGGAGAGAAGGTGTTGTATTCTCAGTGAAATGCAGCCAAGAAAAGGAATCCTTCGCCATGTCTTTTCCTCTGAGGGTCTACTACGGTCCTCTGATAGAGCTTTTTGTTTCCTGTTGCATAATGTGTCAATAAATCCGGTCTTGTACCCATTACTTTTCGCGATCTGTCATCTAACTCTTCAATTTGGGTCTTATAAGAGAGCGGGATTCTACGTACTCTGTTTACCATGGCGTGGATTGCTGCCAACTAAATGGCGGCTATTCCAACAAGGCCAAAGGACGCTACGACACCCGGATTTTCAGAAGGATTTTACCACGCACACTTGGATTAAATACTACACACTGGCTAAACATGAAGATCCAAAACGCACATTAAATAAAAGGTTGAATAATAATAACCAAAGAAAGCTGATATATAATTCCAGAGATTTATTAGGGAAACCATAGGAAGAACACTCTTAACCATTTCAACAGAAAAACCAGATATCCCTTTCTAACTTGTTCCATGTAGCTTGGGAAAGGATAATGAATGTCCCGCATAAACACGGTGCAGAATAAGGATTAGGGATTGCATTATCTATTGATTATATTTGTCGATTAATTGAAAGATGGAATTGACTAATGCCGCAGCTGATTACTATCATGCATACCCGATTAATTTGATCTATTATTTCGGAAAATATTGTCTGGTGGACTGTGATGGCTAGGGCTTCAGCAGCACCATCAGATGACCTCTGGAGCTTTCATGACACTGAATCAATATCACAGAGATTCCTTATATAATGAAGATATCGCCATGGTGGGATATTATTATAGTTATGGCAGTTCCTCCACTGATTACGTCGTTGACCACCATTCGAATCCTGTTTCAGTGTGGGAGTCAATGATATCTGAGCACCCACACTTAAATCAGGAAGCCAGGAAGGACCTGTCAGGTGTAGCAACATCAGTTCCATCAGAGAGACCCTTTGGCGCATTCATAGATGGCACTTGCTTCAGTGACTTTCCTTCTGCTCTTCCGACGAATTTAAATTAGGCATTCACACACCTACCTTACGCTTTCTCACCTTCCATTACCTCATTCACGCTACGATACTCATCTTCGGAGAATATTAGACTACGCACGTGGAAAATAAGACTTTAAATATTAAGTTTAAAGAAATACACATTCATTTGCAGTATTTGTTCCACTTCTTCATGAGAATATAACTAAGATCCAAATCCAAATGTCCTTGATGTAATATGGACCGATTTACTTTCCGACATTTCGCGACGTGTTTCAGGTGCTTCCTCACACTGCAATGGCCGGAGGCGGCTTTCGGAGATTTGGGAACACCTTCTTGGTGTTCTCTATAGCGACGATGGCAATGATCTTCATGGAGATGTCTTCGTGGGGATCCGCTTCTTCGCCGCCACTAAGTGAGCAGTGGACAGGTCCCTCGAGTGGCCACCTGTGCAGTGATGACCCAGGGTGCTTTTGCGCTGAAAACAAATTCCAATCCTGGAGGTACTGCGGGGGACTTGTGCACGTGATGAGGACCTTCATGGGTAGCATGTTTTATTACACGTTGGAGTGCTTGGGGAATGCGGGGGTGGACGCTTACCGACAACTCTCGCTGATGACTCCAATGAACCAAACCGTCGACAAAGTGTGGTTTCAGGTGATTTTCTCCTCTCATATACTTCCAAACACATCCGATACCTCAATGTTATTTATCTACACAACTGCGGGGATATTATTTCATGTTTATTATTGCCATAAGTCTTATGCCATTGTTTCTTGATTTTATTCAGTGCTCCTCTCGATAGTTCCGTTGGTTGTACTAGATTCCAAATATTTTATGGACTGAACCTCTGTCGTATTCATCTGCATTTATATGTACTCCGGGAGGGGGTGAAAATCAAGAAAAATTGCCTGTTTACAGGCAACAAAGAGTTTTAAGGATAAAAACGGTTCAAAAGACTGCAATTTAAAGGATTGGAATTCAGGTATTACTAAATACTTTTCACCATAAATAATGCACCGAAAGTAGCCACCGCTATTCCAATTTCAAATTCAGAAATAAATTTCCCAAACGTCATCAACGGTTATCGTTCGACATTAGCATCGTTTATTCGCGTTACATATTCATAAATAATTTATAAACATTCAGGAACTATTTATATTCTTCCATATTGTACTTTCTCCAATTGATAAGATCTTTACGCAAGAGTTACTGAGGACTCATGCCTGTACTCTGCTATCGCTATGGGACTATGTTACTGTTTTCCGTGGAGACATCGTCGGGGTTAAATGGAGACGCAAGATTTCTGGAAGCTCAATGTTCCAGCAGAAGAAACCAATGTTAAAATAAATGTTATAAACCGTTGATTTATGCGGTTATTCATGAAAATAAATGATTTTATCGCTCTAGACTATTTTTCAAGAAAATTTATTAGGATGGAATTGTTAATGTGAATTAAAATCCCTTGATGAAGAACTGCGCAATTTTTATTCCATTAGCTGTCATAATGTTAAATTGAAATTTCAAAAAATAAAAGCAATCAATAATTTTCATTTATTTCAAGTATTCAAAAGTTATTTTTAAATTTGTAACACCCACCTACAAAACTGGTGACTACACAGAAACGTATGTGGAATCATTGCAGTCCGAAATTAAGTCAACTTGAAGAGAAAAGAGCAGGAGAGAAATAATAATTAAGAGTATTCCCTAACTAAGATAATATTGGTTTTACTTATGTGGAAGAGAATGCTACGTATTGCCTTCTTCATTAGCTGGAATTTCACTAATATAGAAATGTGATTTATACCATTCGCAGGTGAACGGATGTCCACCTCCAATGCAGAAATACGCTACATTCATCAGGAACAAGGAATATAACCACGAAGTAAAAGAAGATAATCAAACGTTGGTGATACTTACAATTGACTGCTTACTGCTGGATTCGTTTGTCCTGGATGAACGCCATCTCGATGGCCTACAGAACCTCTGGCACCTCGAAATATCGTGCCCCAGTTTAAAAAATATTAGCGAGGGACTTCTGTCTGGCGTGTCCAGAAATATTAAAACAATCATCATAGATGGCACCTTGGTAGAGACCTTGCCCGACCACTTCTTCTCCGGCCTCAACCATCTAACAACCTTGTACTTAGGAGAGAGCAGACTCCAGAAGTTCCAGGGAATTCTCCTACGGGACGCTAGAGATGTGAGATGGTTGAACCTGACAAAGAACAGGATCGAACATCTCGATGAGGACTTGTTCGTGAACACCCCCTGTCTCCTATCTCTAGACATAAGCGGTAACAGAATCAAGGACATTCCTGCCAGCCTCTGCTGCTTGCCAGGTTTGAGGGAGCTCTACGCAAGTGACAACCTCATCGGTTTCATCCCTCCAAACTGCCTACAGAACCTGGTCCAACTACAAGGACTGAGATTGCAGGGGAACCGTTTGGTCAACCTGGACTCCAACTGGAATGATATGAGCACTATCAATGCTGGTTTGAAGTGCGTCAGCGGAGATATGGACCTTACCTTCCGCAGTACATCTTACGGCGACATCGTACTAAATGGTGACATGACCGAGGGTGAACCCAAAAGACTTATTTCCAACTCGAAGTTAAAATCACATTGCGGAGGTGTCCAATCGCCATGATTTAATTCCACGACGAGAGGCCATCATCAAATTCCAGAGTACTGTGATCGCTACATCAACAAAAGTAATACCTGTTCGATATCAGATATAGAAGTTACTGACTTATATACAGATACTTTACAGAAAATCAATGTGCAGCATCCTGGACACTTCTTGCCAATGTTATTGGTCTATCTTAGTAACGTGAGGGAAGTAAGGATTCTTGATCTATCTAACAACAGTATATCGCGAATTAATCCAGACTCGTTCGCCCCAAACTTCAAGGTACAGGTGCTCATCGCGTCCGACAACCATCTCACGGACGTCTCTGAGATTCTATTGGTGGCTGACGCTGACCTTGCAATTCTGAACTTGTCCGGAAACCGTATCAGGACGCTGGATTCATCCTTCTTCTCCAATGTGCCGAATCTTCAGAAAATAGACCTCAGCAACAACAGGTTCGTTCGATATTCAACTTCACTCCTATGAACATAACTTATCCCATTCTTTTGGCTTCAATGTATTCCTTTACAGCAGAATTCCATATAACCCAACGCTATACACCGTTCAAGTTCTGTAGATACGGTGATAGGAGGAAGACCTTATTTGGATCTCTACATCTCTATAATTAAGGAGCTAATATTTTAATATTTTCTTTTGTATTCCTCTACGTTGAAGATGGCATGTGAAATTCATAATGCATGGAATAAAGAGTATGTATCGTGTATCGTAGAGTGATAAATTATGCATACATTTATACCCTCATCCCGTTTTACTGTAGAAATGGCGATAAATATTTTTATGGTAGATATTTGAATGTGTTTTAGGTTATGAATCTCCATATGACATCTCTGGGTTCCTTAGAATAAATATAAAGGGGTCATTTGCATTATTTTTTGTAAAATATGAAGTTATGTACTTTTCCTGTATTCGATCCTTCGAGTCGTTCTCGAGTTACACGCAGCGAAAAACTGACGTTTTTATCCTTTATTAAAAGAGGGCGTGCAAAGGACTCTTACGTCATCTCCTTCGTCCAATCACAACCTAGACTGAAGAACTCTTTCGTCTTATCACAATGGGTGACACACAGCTGACTCAGCTAATAGAAGCGGTTGTTGGACTTCATTCGGATTGCTTAGAAAGGCATTGCACTTTCGACTACATCTTAATCTGTTAAAAAACAAATCAGCTTCAGCACAAATTTAGTCACACTGATAGGTATACGGATATATATATATATTTGGTTGTTCAGTTGTTCTGAGTTATTTGCGGAATGGGACAGGATCTCTTCAGGATCACCCTCCCCTCCTCCCCACCTCCGTCCCCCCCCCCCGTTCTCTTCCCTTAACACACTGAATGATGACGTAATAATGCTTGACACAGCTCGATTGGTGGGCGGCAACTTTTGCATTTTTTAAAATTTTTGATTCATAAGTGAATGGCGCTGGTTAGGATATTAATTTTTTTTCTACAATTACCGGCATTCATTCACCATTTTCATCTAATGATTCAAAATGCCCAAAAGAGCGATTTGTTTTGGAGATATTTGCCCCATTCAATCACAAACTGCATGAAAAACCTAGAGTATGAAACAATGGAGTCACAGTGTCCGTTTTACACACACATCCGAAATATGAATTTTTGGTCGAGGTGATGATAAAAGACAGGGAAATGTGTGCGGAGGAAAATCACGAATTTGGGATAAATCTGTAATAAATGAGTGTCCCAGTCGTTTAGAGAATATTGTCCGCATCTATCACAGGGAGGAGATAGTGGGACAGTCATTTGGATGTGTCCTGAGATTCAGTTCCTGACGGAAAAGTCCTGGTCTCGCATTCATTTATAAAGTACGGGATATCTTGAATACCAAGCAGAGATTTAAAAGGAAGCTGATCAAAAGCGATAGTTAGTGATGGGAAGTAGCCGTTATTTGAATCAACGCACGGATAAAGAGTGACTCACTGCCAGGGGCGTCTAAACGAAATTCACTACAAGAGGGAGGATATTTAAGGGGGGGGGGGACATACACAAGTCCCCGGAATCTAAGAAATGGGCCCGGTATCTAAGAAAATGGCTCGGCATCTAAGAAAAGGACCTGCATTTTTTGTAAGTTATAGACTAGAATTTAAATAAAAGAGCACGTGAAGGTGTAAAATTGTGTATCAGTAAGTACCCGCTTCGACGATAAGGGCCCGGGGAAAATTCTGTTAGGGGGGGCCTTGGGCCCCTCCTGCCCCCCAATTCTGACTCCACTGCTCAATACGTTTTCTTGTGTATTCTCTTTTTGCAGAGAAGTAAATGTTATCGAGCAACAATAATATGTCGCAACATTTTGACAATAACTATAACTTCTCCCGCAGGCTGGCCTTCTTGCCAGAGGACATCTTCAAGCCCTTCAACATCACACGCCAAGATGACTTAGAGTCTCTTTGGCTACTCAACCTAGAAGGAAATCTACTGGAGTCCCTGCCGGCGTTGACCCTTCCACATCTGAGATGGCTGTATCTGTCCAGAAACAGGCTTACACATATCCGGAGTGATTTTCGGCGTGGATTGCCACAACTAAGGAAGCTGGACCTGTCGCACAACCTCGTCGAGATTTTTAATGGTATGAACGGACGGTTATTGAATAATAGTCGCGACATTGCTCTGAGAGATAAGACTCAAGATGGGTGGTGATTCGTCTTAAACTCTTAAATAATATTCTTGTGTAAAATGTATGGAATCCATGTGTTTTTTCTAAGAAATTGCCAGAGTTGCCTATTGCATGGATAGCCATTAGGTTTCATCAACGGGCTATTCTCTTAAAACTTATTCGCCTTCATGTGAAAGTGTCTTCATAAAACAGCATTGCTTATGCAAAATGATTCATTCCCAACAACAACATACTCATTCTGTTCCAGAAAATTCTAATTGGAAGTTTGGTTTTTTCTCAGTATCGGAATTCCGCAGTCGCTGGAACGAAATTGAAGAGATTGATCTGTCAGGAAACCGACTGACGACTTTTCCTGTCAATGCACCAATATCTCACAAACTGCGGAAACTGAACCTTAGCGGGAACAGGCTCCAGGAGTTGGAGTTCGCCTATCCCCTGACATCATTCCCCTTCTACATTTTTAACGTGCGTGCTTTCAAGAAGGTAACGCACCTGGACCTTTCCAGAAACGGAATGAAGTTGTCCGAATGCGAGGGGTTACTGAATCCGGATAAGAAGGCGGTGGGTTGCCGGACCTTCTTCGAGACAACGAAGAATTTAGAGGTGGGTAACATTGATGATGAACCTTTTCCAATCTGAGAGGATGAACAGTGAAAGCTTCGACACTACACATTCGTGAATCCTACACATTCTTCAAGGAAACTTATCTTTGATGAATATTACCTCAACCCCCATGGTAACCTTAAGAACGAAATAAAGGTGCTGTAAAGGTATCCATTCCAGAATATGGCTATTCCTTGAGTGATATGTTTCACAGGAACATGTCTTGGTTTTGGTGCAAAACAGGATAGGACTTACACTTATATAACTGTAAACACCTGCTTAAGAAATGGCAAAACCACCAGACATCACAAAATGATTCTTACTTCGTTTATTCCTTCACCTCTTTTCTCATCGGCGTATCATCGTTTCTAATCGTTTTAACGTCCTCGGATGAGTGACATACGAAGATGCAACACTAATAAGTTAACGTAGAGGTCACCACTGCATTGGCCTTAATGATCTGTCTAATTACATTATTGGAAGTATTGCACGCGCGTAATTATATATACTTTAATTGCACTTCAAAGAAATAAAATCTGGTTGCGTTGTTTCAAATATCATCGAAGTATACCGTCTATATCAGAATTATTGCACAGGAATTGTTATGCACTGAGATTCCAAGGCTATAGGTGCATATACATATATAGAGCATATTCGATGTTTGGAGGATATAGATACATTGCCAAAAGTAAAATTTAAAATTTATAAAGATATTTATAAAATAATAAATTATGATATAACAATGTTATAAATAGGTTATAAAATATAAATAATTAAAACAAATATTTTAGTGTAAAAAATTTTCATAAAAGTTTGCATGACTTCACACCTACGAATTAAGCAAGTCTTCGGAATATGAGAAAAATAAATTATGCTTATTATTTATGGAGAGCAATAGACAGACATCTTATCGTCTTAGGTTTTCAATGCTACTGGCTTTATCCATTCTCTTAAACTGATATTAACTTGAAGTTAGTTATCAATAGCAGGAGTTTATTTCAAAGTTTTGTTAAACACTTTTTTTTCCTTGGAGAACTGACTCCCAGTTTTCATCTCTTGTCTTCATCAGTTCCGCTCTTTTTCGCGGTACTAATAAATGTCTCCGACTAAGATCCTCCTAATATATTTTCTAATGTAGTACCGGATAAAAGTCCAGCTGCACCACTAGCGGTCATCAGTTATTCGTCCTTGGAGGCATGAACTGATTGATAGTCACTCTGTGATTCAATCCGTAGCTTGGTTTTGACAGGTGAGAGTAGAGCTCACCCCGTACTACTGTCAGTTGCAAAATTCCGTCACCCGAGTTTGAAGACTAATATCTTGAAGACGAATTGATGGATTTTAAAATATAATACATAAAATTGAAGCCTGTTTGATTTTTCGTTTAGATTTGTTTTACAAATTTTTTCACTATTTGTATTCATTTCAGTGTGTGCTTAAAAACTGAATTTTTAGCGCATTTTTCCGGATTACAGGTGGTAGCATCGCATTCACGGCGTCGTAATAACAACACGGATGGAGATATTTACATTTCCTTTTCACCAATTATAAGAAAGATCTTTCTTAGACGTCATTTGAACATTCATATTATTTAGTGCATTAGTATTTTAGTTGTTGATGAAAAAGTAAGACTGCGATTTTTTCCGTTCCGCGCATCCGTGAAAATCGCTGTTTCGACCTTCTTTTTGCTCTTGAGCTCATAGCCACTAATCCACTAATAAAACCTTTAAGGAATTCGTTGGTTAATCAGTTTTGATTTACATTTGTTCTTGAAAAAGAGCACATGTGAGTACAGCAATGTTTTCGTCTACCACAGTATGTTCCTGCATGCGAAGTAATTATCTCCCGCTTGCCGTGAGCTATTCCTCGCGACCCATATACCTCTGACTGGGCAACACCGCACGCCTCTCCCTATCTATTCCGGGCATAGTCCTGGCTGCTCAGCGCGCTCCTTTTCCAAAATAAATGTTAATCATTACTGATTAACCAACGAATTCCTTGAAGGTTTCGTTAGTGGATTAGTGGTGACGAGCTCAAGAGCAAAAAGATCCAAACGGCGATTTCCAGGGATGCGCGGAACGGAAAGTAACGCAGTGTTACTTTTTCATCAACAACTAAAACACTAATGATCTAAATAGTATGAAACGTCGAGAGACTACTAAGAAAGATCACTGCTACAATCGGTAAAAAGGAATTATAAATATCTCCGACCGTGTTGTTATTACGATACCGTGAATGCGATGCTACCCTCCGGAACAATGCGCTAAAATTCTGTTATTAAGCGCATTATGAAATTAATATATACAAGGTGAAAAATTGTGTATTCCATTACTAAACACAAAAATAAACACGCTCCAATAAGATGTATATTTTATTTTAAAATCCATTTGAGTCGTCCTCTTGATATTCGTCTTCAACATCGGGTGACGGAATTTTGCAACTGACATGAAGCCAATGGCGTGTGACATGCACACATTCATGGCAGGCAGGCCAGTTCTTTCCCCTGGGCCACGTGCGATTTCCTACCAAGTTCTGACACGCAGACTATCGAATCGCAATAATTTTTGATGGGGGTGTCCAGAAAGGCTCATGCCATGGACTTGAACCCGGAACCCTCCGGTCTGAAGCTCAGTGCTCTACCCACTAGGGTACCACGTCCCCCACGATTGAAACAATTACTGACTTATTACTTCCGCCATCTTTTTAAACTTGTTGAATTTTCTTACACTCACTCTACATGATGCATTACGTTTCAAACAGGGAAACTACGAAAATTTCTTTTCCTAAACTCACAGTCAACTCTGTAGATATTTTCTTTTGGGATTTTGCTGAGAATAACAGTCACCTTCGTGGGAAATATCTCCGAGAAATGTTCTACTTTACCAGTATTCGGTGAAAGGTGTGCACTGGAGTAATTGGGAGGCACCATGTTAAGGCACCATGTTGAGGCACCATGTTGAGGCACCATGTTGAGGCTCCATCAATTACAAGTTGAGATAGGAATACGAAGAATCAAGTTAATACCTCTCAATCTGGGTATCATTTCAGACTGTATGAAATACAACGCCACTGCATTTTACACTTAAAAATTAAGCTGCTTCATTGTGTAACAAGTGTACTCATCTTACTCACAACATTTACTTTTTTGGACAGTTCGGAAACTCGATATGAGAAACGCTACAATATGTTATATTTGTTGCATCACCAAAAGTTCGGAGTCGATACTGAATGGCATCTCTATACCACACATTGGTATTCCACTAGTATTCAAATTAGTTTGTATAGCAGAATCCAATTTGCCCATATTGAAAATTCCTTTCACAATATGTTGTTTATACACATCGTGATGCGTGGGTATATCCTGATTTCATTTCAAGAACTTTAATTAATTCAGTTAATATAATTCAACTGTTTAAAAAATGTTAAAACTTATATTCGAACGCCCCTGGTGGATCACAGGGAAAAATTACATTGAGTTTTCCTTTTTTAACACTCTCCTGTTGCTTCAAACATCTGCCCGTATTCCTCTTGGATACGTAACTTCATGTGCAAGCAGAATGTTACAATAGGGAACGTGGAATAGTTTTATTTTTATCGTTCAATGGTAATCAAAGGACGCTCGTAACTATCTCTTAACGTATGATAGTAAATTGTAGCTCATTTACAGTTATTAAATTTAAAAAGCCAAATGTAAGTGGTAAGTTGATCCTCTTGCCGTTAGAGTCCGATCTCTAACGGAGGTCTCAGTCAAGCGAGGGTCCGGATTAGGGCCATTAGCGACCATGATGATGTCCGTCTACGTGAGTTAGTCCCCAGAACATTACCAGGAACGTTAAACCTTTTCCACCTTGTGGAACACCTTGTGGAAGCATTCAAATTTTTTCACTTCTGATGGCGATTGGAATTGTAGATATTACTGAATTCAGTGCAGTCGTTTTTTCAAATTAATGTGCATCCAAATAAAAGCAGTGAATGAAGTATTCTGGAAATCGAATTATGGACAAATGAAAGTCGAAAATTATAAAATTAACTCCGATTTTAGTTAACTGTGAAAATCGAAATTCGACAGAAAAATATTTACTCGTTGTTTAAAGAGTTCGACTCAAGTCAATTTCCACTTTGCAATCCCTAGGTTGTGAATCTCTCGCACAACGAAATCGAATACGTCCCAATGGAGTTCCTGCACTCTTTGCCGAGCCTTCGTCTCGTGGACCTCAGCCACAACAAGATCAAGAAACTCTGGCCCAAAGACCTCCTCGTCTCCAATGGACTGACTTCCAAGCAACTGGCACACTATGATCTCCAAGGTGACCACTACGTTTACAGGGAAGATGGCGGGGGAAATGCTTTCTACGAGTACTCCAACGCACGCCGACTGATCATCGACCTGAAGCACAACCAGATCGACTCAGTGGTACTGCCCGAATATCAGGTGAGTGAGTCGACATCACTTCCGATTCCGTGGCGTCTACAAATGTCCTCAAAGCGGTAGGTCAACCAGCCCAGTCCAAATGTCTGTGACTAAGGCGTAAAAAAGCTTTGTGCGTGAAAATATCGGACGCAAACACATCATGAGTCCCCCAGGGTTGAGTAATAGGCCCACTTCCCTTTCGTTCACACATTAACGATTTGGAATACGCAGGTAAATGTAAGCTTACACATCTTTTCAGAGTCTGTAGGATCTCCAGTCAATTCCTAAAATGCAGGGAATCGCATAGCAAGGATTCAGATTCAATTCAAGAGTGGTGCAACAAATGTAAGTTATAAACATAACCTTAACAAAAGTGAAGCTAATGAATATGGAAAAGGAAAAATTCCATGAAGCGATTCTACGGCATTTATATCGCGACAATTGAAACCGTCGGAACCGTAAGGTAGTACTTAGCTGTTCAATCACTAAATACATATCGTGGGGAAGACAAAACTGGAAAATATGCGATGAAGCCGAGATAAAGCTAGGATTTATTTAAAAAAGTGCTCGGTAAGTGCAAGAAGAAGACAAAAGAGCGCGATATTACTTTTTACCAGTTAGGCCCATTCTTGAATATATAGCCAGGCTATGAGACCCGAATGAATTAGTTTTGATCAAACAGCGTGCTGCGTCGAGCAAATAGGTTTCTTTAACAATGTGTTAAGATAGGTTTCATTGCGTATTAGAATTAATGGAAGAATTAAGTTGGGAATCATTATCAGATCGTAGATTAATATAGTGACTAAATCCCGCACAGAAGTATAAAACAGATATCTTTTCTAATGTTGTTAGGTACTTAAATTGATTTCCCACTTCCAAGAGTGATTTGCCACTTAAGGTGGGATTAGTTGACGCATAGGTCGCTGAGTAACGTGTGGATTGTGACGTCAATTAAGATGAGGACTCCATACGGTCGAAGGATGCCTCAGAACACTTTTGCTTTGCATGCCGGGAAATTTCAAGGGCAGACTCACAATTCCACCATTACCAACTTACCCATCCTTCGCTTCATCTGTCTTTCGGCTCCAATTTGTGTAACATGTGGTAAAGCTAGACCTCCCAGTGAAATGCCACCTGACTCACTTACTAAAGTGCTATGGTTATTCGCGATTTAAGTCCATTCAAGTCCAGTCATTTCTTCGCGGAAACTGCGGTTAAAAAAGACGCCGGTGTCTCGGTTGCCTGGCATTGGGTCCTTCGGTCTTCACCCCGTATTTCTAGCTTCCCTTGGGGTGGGGTGACCACCAACTCCCACCGATGTCTTAAAGTGCAAAATTCATAATGCTCGTACAGGCGTCATCAATGAGACATAATAAGATTAAATCTAGTAAAATAGAAAATTAGATAGCGATGTTGTTATTCACTAGTCAGATCCACCCTAGAATACGCAGCCAGTGCATGCGGTCCGAATGAATTAGGTTTCGTCAGAGAACTAGACAGCGTAGAGCTAGAGTTGTTTGTTAAAAGGTGTTGCGATAGATGTAGCAGTGCTTCAGATTTAGGAGAAGGTTTAAGTTCGGGAATCATTATCAGATCGTGGGTTCAAGTACAGATTAATTCTATTGCATACATTTGAAACGGATTTTAAAAGACAAATAGTTTTCCTGAAGATGTTATTTAAATATCATAACCAATACCATTGTATTATGCTACATTTTATGGTCAAAGAAGATTGAGAGATAGATTATGAACCTGATAGATTTAAAATGATATTTTCCCCCGTAGTATAAAAGGATACAATTTGCAGCATAGCAAAGTGGTATCTGTAGGTGAAATATTGTAAATATCATAGGTAAGTATCATAAATTCTGTTCGTTATTAACGAAATCTGCAAAATAAATTCTCCTAATCACAAACAAATGTGATTCATGAAAATACTACCTACCCTACGAAAGACATTCAGCAATACGTTCGTACCTTAAACCAGTGAGGAGTATCAATATACTGTTTTAGAAGATGATGTTTAATCTTAAAACCTGATAATGTGGATTTCAGCCCTCTATTACCATTGAAGAGGTGTTCTGGTAGTCAATGTGCACCTTATAGACTTCAATTTCTTATCTCCTCTGCAGATGCGGGTGGTGACTCAAGACTGCAGCGTCCAAGAGCAGTTTGCTCGTACGACGTTCCTATTGGGAGGCAACCCGCTCGTCTGTGGCTGCCACTCCTTGAAGTTGCTGCAGTACTCACAGCAGGAAGTCCGGCCCACGGCCGAACTGGAGAGATTGATAGGAAACAGGTTAATCCTTCCGGCCAAGGTGGACATCGAGGGCCTTCACTGCGCGTAAGTCACCATCAATAGACTGGAGAACTCACTGCTTCATAGCCGGAGGAAGGGACAAGGACATCTGTGAGACTATTAGATGTGTTCTCCAACAACTCCCTACAACAATTAGCTACAGCACCTAATAGAGGGGATAACATTCTTGATTTACTGGCAACCAACATCCCACAACAAGTTACTAAGATTGACACGGTTGATGGAATCAGTGACCACAGAGTTATAACAGCAAAATTCTCACTAACTTTAGACAAAAATTTTAAACAAAAGAGAAAGATTTATATTTTTAAAAGAGCTGACTTTCCTAGCTTTAAATTTATTTAAGAGATTCCTTATCGGAATTTAAAAAGACTTCCATCAACTTATGTACGGAAGGATCCTGGAAGTCGTTCATTAATATCATGAGCTCTGGGATCAATAGATATATCCCATGTAAATTTAAAAAAGAAAGCACTGAACCTAGGTGGTACGATGCCGAAGTGAGAAAATCCCTGAGACGGCAGCGAAAATGTCATGCTAAAATCAAAACAATTAGTAAATATATGCCCACTGATGAGCGTAATGTAATAATTGAAAATTATAAAATTTCAAAATCCACTGCAAAGACAGCCCTTAGTAATGCATTCGCAGAATTCAAAAGAAAAACACTTGGGGAACAACTGAAGGAAAATCCAAAAGTCTTCTGGTCCGACGTCAGGGAGGTGCAAGGCCATAAGTCTACCGTCCATTCACTAAAAAATGATAAGGGGGAAATGGCCACAAACACTCTTGACAAAGTTAACTTGCTTAATTCATTCTTCCAAATCGTTTTTAACCCACCTTCAGGCGATCCAACTATCGTGCTACCTGACCTCTTTCAGAGGCTGATGCCACCAATAGAAATATCCTGTAATGGTATTGAAAGGTTACTCAAAGATATAAGCCCCAACATATCTCCTGGCCCTGATCAAATTCCCTCCCGCGTGTATAGAGAGTTAGCTTCCGAAATTTCTCCCTACCTTCAAATAGTATTTAACAAATCCCTCAGTGAACACGTCGTACCGATGGACTGAAATGTAGCCGATGTAACACCCATTTTTAAAAGTGGTGATAAGAAGCAGCCATCTAACTACAGACCTATATCTCTCACATCCATTTCATGCAAGGTCCTAGAACATATAATTGTCAGTTCAGTCATGGGGCACCTAGATAGCCAGAATTTGTTGTCCAACTTTCAGCATGGCTTCCAAAAGAGCAGATCATGTGAAACTCAACTTGCTCTCTTTTCCCACGATATTTTAGTTTCTGGGGAAAATAACATTCCAGTGGATGCTGTTTTTCTAGATTTCAAAAAAGCTTTTGACAAGGTGTCTCATACCAAACTAATTCTGAAATTAAAATCTTATGGGCCAGACAGTAAAATTATATCATGGATAAGTGATTTTCTACATGATCGGGTCCAAATGGTAGTTTTGGACGGTGTTACCTCACCGGAAATTGAAGTCACTTCGGGTGTCTCACAAGGTAGTGTGATAGGTCCACTCCTGTTCCTTCTGTACATTAATGATATCAGTAAGGTGGTAAAAAGTAAGCTTCGTCTATTTGCCGATGACGCAGTTGTGTACAGGGAAATTCTAAGCCCAAACGATAGGCAATATTTAAATGATGACCTACAAGCAATCGAAAATAGGTGTGATACATGGCAGTTAGAATTAAATTTTAAAAAATGTATAGTAATGAATTTTTGGAAAAAGAATAATTCTCCTCCAAGCACATACAAAATAAGTAATAATGAAATAACAAACGTGGAATCCATTAACACTAGAACGCCCATAGGGGTCATTTTGACCCAATTGTATTTTTAAATTTATTTTTTGATCTCATTTTTTAAGGGAACAGAATTTCCTCTCGTGACTTTTAATAATTTTAATAGATCTTTACTTACATAAATATTTACATTCCTAAAATAATCCATTGAGGAGTTAAGTTATATTTTACCTTGAACGCCCAAATGGGGTCATTTTGACCCAAGCGTTCATTTGCGCGCTTTATCTCTGCTAAAGGTCCTTTTATTTGCATTTTTGTATCATTCTGCTGCATATGTGTTCACTGCTCTGTCGTCTTATCTTTTTCATTCAGTTAGTTATCTTCCAAGTTCGTATCAGTTTCCAAATCAGTATTGTTTCCTTTCCCCATCACGTCCTCACTTTTCGTTTTGCTTACATGTGGAATATTTAGTAATTACTTTGTTGACATCATGATACATTGTCAATCTCTGCGGAATTAGGAGAATGCAATTTTGTTTACCACTTCCGCACGGAATTTACCTACTTAGTTGACTCCAAATCTGATTATCTCTCTTCGGGTGACGAGTGGAGAATAAAACTCGTTCTCACAATGGAAAAGAAAAACCACTTTGTACATTCCACACAAAGGTTTTATTGGTTTCTACCATGATTTCGACAATATATGTCATTATCAAGATTGATACTGTTGAAACCATGGTAAAAACCTATAAAACCTTTGCATGGAATGTACAAATTGGTTTTTATTTTCCAATCGAGTGGTTCCACAAGGTAAACCCTCAAACTTAGAACTCATTCTCACAGTTACAGCGTTACAGTAGGTGAAGTTTGTGTATTTGTTGCCCATTGGTCGTGGCTTCTAGGGACGAATATGCGGTGTGATCGTTATTTTGAAGATAGCTGTAATCAAAAATTTCTCAAAGACCAGCATAATGTTCTGCTGACATTCTTGCGGAGCTGTATAAGATTCAATAAAATGAGTCAGATTGTGGAGAGTGTTCATTTGACAATTCCGACCGCAAGCTGACATTTGAAACTTGTGAAGAATAAACATAATTCTCAGAATGTGACGATAAGTACCCGTTTGATGATCTCAGTAGAGATACTAGGAGGGGCGTATCTAAAAGTAAGCTCACTATTTGATATAATATTCATTCACTATTTTCAAGGCACTCGGGGTCAAAGCAATAGATACCTACCCTTGGAATAATCAAAGATAGTTATGACAGTGGAAGGCCAGCAGAGAATTTCCAGAAGCGTGAAATGATTGTAATCCCGAAGAAGCCAAGGACAGATAAATGCGAAGAACAGAGTACCTTTAGCCTGGTGTCACACACATCGAAAATACTTACTAAGATTATTAGGAGAAGAATGGAAGGGAAGATCGAAGGGAATCTTTTGGAAAATCAATTCGTATTAACGAAAAACCAAGAAGCTAGGGAGGCAATGCTCAGCTGAAGGATACTGGCCGAGAAAATGATACACGTAAAAAAGCTGTTGTATGTGACATTCGTGGACTTGGAAAAGGCCTTTGACAACTTCGAATGGAACAAGATGTTCAAGATATTGGAAGCTATTGGAATGATTGGAATGGACTACAAGGATAGAAGAAACAAATGTAGTCTCTACAAGAACTAGGTCACCACAATACAAATAAAATACGGAAGGAAGATAGAAGACAAAATAAATGAAGTATTCAGATAAGGCTGCAACCTCTCCCCAGCGTTACTCAATATATACTTGAAAGAAGCAATAAGAGACACAGAGAAAATTGGTATCAAGGCCATCAAGGTGAATGGCGAAGAAATAAACATGCTCTTGTTTGCTGATGACATCGCAGTTGTAGCACAAAGTCGAGAGGACCTACAAGCATCCCTGACCACTATGGACCAAGTACATCAAGAATATAATACGAGCATCAACAAGAATAAAACTAAAATCCTAGTGTGCGGAAGAGAGAAGCTTAGGGCAAATATCACAATTCGAGTGAAATTGGTTCAAGTGGAGAAATTCACCTACCTCAGCAGCACTATAACCTGGGATGGAAGAAGCTCAACGGACATCAAGCAAAGAATAGCACAAGCTAGGGAAGCTTTTATGAAGAAGAGACAACTACTGTGCTCAAAGAACCTAAGGCTGCAAACAAGGAAGCCCTTTATCGTATGGAGCGTGGTACTCTATGGATCAGAGACATGGAAAATTGGGAAAGTAGACCAGCGAAGAATTGAAGCCTTCGAAACATGGTGCTGGAGGAGAATGTTGAAGATTAAATGGACAGATAAAGTAAGGAACGAAGAGGTGTACAGAAGAGCAGATGAAGAAAGGACAATATGGAAAACCCTACGGCATAGAAGAAACAGATGGATTGGATATACCTTGAGGCAAAATGAATTAGTTAGAAATATATTAGACGGGAAGATTGAAGGGAAGGTCCCGCGAGGAAGACCAAGGGGCAAGTATATGGGGCAAATAAAGAAGAAATTGAAAGATGAAACATACCAGAGCGTGAGGGAATTAACACTAAACAGGGCATAATGGAGGGCTGCAGTAAATCAATCATGGGATTGAAATACTGATGATGATGAAAACTATTTTCATTAGGCTACTAAATTTTTTTACATTTTTTCTGATGGTATTTCTAATTTTGGTAGGACAAATCATTCATAATTCAACAGTTCAAACTTCAAAAACAATTAATAAATACATTTAAATAAAGCAGATGACATTTGTTGTTTACTGCGTGTCACCATTTCAGGCAAGAAAAAATTAAATTGAAGAAAATCGAGAAAATGATTCCAACACTCAAAGTTGGTATTTCAATAAATAGTTATATCGAGAAAAATATTACTACAATGAACTGAAAAAATCGATGAATGTGAAGAATTAGGACATCATTTAATGAAAACACACTAAAAATGTAAAAATATAAATGCCTTGTGATAAATTAACTTATTAATTACCGGGGGTCAAAATGACCCCATTTGGGCGTTGAATGATGTCGAGAAGTCCGGGCGTCCTAGTGTTAAATATCTTGGAATAAGACTGACAAATGATCTTTCCTGGGGTAAACATATACGTGAAATAATGGGTCAAGCTAATCGTAAACTGGGTTTCATCAAAAGAGTATTGGGTAAATGTGACGATCATGTACGTGAAATCAGCTACGTTTCCCTTGTTAGACCTCATTTGGAATATGCTGCCAGTGTATGGGATCCCTACGAAATCGGTCTAAGTAATGAACTTGAACGTGTGCAGCGAAGATCAGCAAGATTTGTAAAGGGACGATACGATAATTATGTTAGCGTAACCAGTCTATTAAATGAATTGAAATGGGAATCATTGTCAGATAGCAGGTTGAAATTTAGACTTAATCTCTTAAACAAATTCCAAGGCAATATTTTCAGTGATGATGTTAAAAATATTTTACGAACCCCAACTTACTGTGGCAGACTGGACCATATTCATACAATTAGAGAAATTGATTGCCGAACTGATAGATTCAAAATGTCCTTTTTCCCTCGAACAATTAGAGATACGAATAACGGTAAATATGTCCTATCAGAGAGTAGCAATGATTAGCATTGGTAGCTGCATGTTGGTATGAGTACTTAAAGCTAACCCTACTAACAGAATGTTTTTGCAAGTTTGCTTAGCAATTTGTATCTTTTTTTTTAAAAGTGTTGTTCTGACTACTATACTAATACAATCCGTTTTAATGCATACTATGTAGTGCATGTTTGGTGAGAAATCACCCCCTGCCACTCATCCCCGTGGTGGCTTGCAGGGTATTTTGTAGATGTAGATGTAGATAAGTCGATTCAACCGAACTCGCATTGCTGTGACAAGGGCACGTGACGCAGTTGCGATTAATCAGAATTGGATTTCATCGGTTCATTAGCCCAAATCGGGATTCAATGAAACACTACAGCGATACAGCACTTCTTTTTAGTTGCGGATGAACTAGAGGAAAACAAACACTCGTGGTTTGATAATAAATAAATTTGTTTTTTTTAAAGAATATTAATATATTAATGTGCATCATTGTTGTCAGCTTCAAAGTAATCGCCCTTAGATATATAATACACTTGTTCTAGGGTTTTTCCTAATCTTGGATGCATTTCCGGGATTCGCTTTTAGACGTAGTGTTCATCTCCTCAAGCGATCCTGTCCTTATCTCATAAAATGTGGAAAAACGTCATCCCTTCATGGTTCTCTCCAGCCTCGTAAAATTAATGAAAGCCACAAGAAACCATGACCGACAAACGCAGTGGTTCAAGAACAATAACTGTTTGTTTTTTATCAATAATTCACGAATAAGCAGTTAATTGTGAGAAGAAACTTTACCGCAATTTTCACGAGTTTTTCTGTCGAAAATCTGGGCGTTTTCGTCGGAATGCTTCACGGAAATGGGCGCATAACTCTAAAAATTCGAAATCATTCATAACGACCCAGATGCATCAAATGCCTCTCGCGTTTTGTCTTTTTTATACTAAACATATTGAAGATTGCAGTAAGGCCTTAGTGAAATAATTGATACAATACAACTTCGAGGTAGAATTCCTTATATACAGTACGAATCTCAGGATGCATAACGACATCAAACTTTTAGAAAACGGTGAGAAATTATTTCCGTATTTATTTTAACACACCGCGTATATGTCCCGGCTGTCGATCATCCTTCACTCCATGTTGCTAATTTACCACGTCTCCATGGGGATGTTCTGGGTACGTAAAGTTAAAGGATTTTTCCTTTCCATTACATGATCAATTGCATGATTACAGGATATTACATGATCAATACGTTTTCACGTAATCATCGTATGTGGAGACCAAACTTTTCCGCCAATAAATTAAAGAATCTCGAAGGATATAAAACAGCAAAGAAAGAGAAATTCTTGGTACTGTATGTTGTAAAACACCTTTTCTGAATTTTGAAGGTTGTGGGTTCATGTCCAGGTCATGGAGAATTTTGTTTCTGTGTAGAAAGACTGCCACTGTCCACTGGTACATCACTCATCGCCGTACGCTTTTTATTACTTAATGCAGACGAGTGTTTACAAAATGGGTCTATGTATTCTGCGAGTGGCAATGTCTCACCATTCTGCATTTGAATCACGCACCACTGCTATTGTAATGATATATTATTTCTGTGTAACATCATTCGCCATGTTCACCAACTGACCATTTGTCGAGCACTTTTCCCCCTTCAGTCATCTTCATTACGCATCATCCAAAAGTTATGGCTGATTTAAATACACTCCATCGAGTGTATTTAAAGGCGTCACTTCTTTGACATATCCGTCGACTAATGAAATCTTCATTTTTCAATCGGTCTACTCTATTTACCCTAATATTTCTGCTATAACCGCACAATCCTTTATGTATTATCGATTAACTGCAGTTATAGTTCGTACCATACCGATATCAAGAAACTTCCTACATATGTACGTTCCACTTGAAGGGTTCCACAATATCAAACTCGCATTTTACACTCTTTATTTATGACCAAATCTTCTGTCGTAGAGTCCCCAACGTGGCTGGATTATTCTATGGGCTTTCATGACTCCCACGACTAGTTCCCTATTCACCTCTTGGAGAGGGTCTCCATGTTCTTCTTTCCAAGAACGGCTTCTTAATTTTTATGGATCAAACCGCTGTACGAGTAAAGACGGATTTCAAATAGGGAGGAGTACGATGACCAGCCAATGTCTCCTCCACAAAGAACATATGAGAGGAGACAGAGAGTAGTATACATTGTAGTAGGACATATTTCAAAAACAGCATTGACCTACATCCGCATAATACACTGCAAGCCACCATAAAAGTAGTGTACTGATGTAGCAAAAATCCCCATTTATTATACTTATATAGGTTTAGGTAATTTCTAAATTCAAGTGAGATAAGACAATGTAAACCCTATGTTAGGAGCCAATAAAGCATTCTAAACCATTGCATTATTTGCTTGCGAATGGCGAATGGCCCTCTAAAAGGTCAAAAATGGTGGATAACCTCAGCAACCTTCTCTCGGTCAATGTGACACTGATGTCCCCTTATTGTTTCAACAGAACAACATCTACATACTTTGCCTAATACAGACCACAAGTTTGAACATGAATCACCAGCAGAGTAATGGATTATGCTCGACACGATATTGATCATGGTCCCATATAATAACTATAGTGGTTGCTGTCTTCTTTTTTTTAACAATGGCAATGTAATTCCTTCTTCGTCGGCAGGCAGCCGCAGTCGGTCGCTGGGAAGGCGTTGTCGGAACCTGAGACTTGGATGCATCACTTGCTTCCACTGTTGGGCCTCTGTGCTTCCCTGAACGAGGGTCAATAACCCTGGGACTCTTGGCTGGCCAGAGGTCAACGGGGTCAACCTCGGAAGGGAGTCAATGCGGGTGGAGGAAGATTGTGAAGATTGCAGTGGGATACAGCGAAGAGATTGAGAATGTTTCCGATCGGGAGTGAATGGAATCAGCTTCATGCGACCACACCAAACTTCAGTTCTGAGACCATGGGTTGAAAATCATTACTTTAATGATCCGCATGAATATTGGATATTAAATATTACTTTGTATCATCGAAACATCTGCTATGGTTATCAACATGCTCAATTCCTGATAAGAACTGATGTGTTTTCCTCACTTATAATGTAATCAACTCACATCATCTTACAGAAGTTATTGTCTTCGTTAAAATCCAAGACACAAAAATTTATATACATAGTGCAATTCGGTCATCCTCACGATAAGGTATCACTCAGGGAATGTCTCATCTAATCTTGCATTGCATCAACAATGAATACTCAATCCTTTGTAATGATGAATTGTTTTCTCTCGGCATAATTATCCTAATATACTACGCCAAACAATTCTAACTTATGGGCATGTAATGCAACATCATGCTTTTTTGTCACTGACTCACACATTTTTAGAATTTCACCCTTCCTTAGGGATATATGATTTAGATTCACCTAAACTCTTTAGTATTGTGTGTATCAAACTGTTCTGTATAGAATGGTATTCGAGCATATTGTTTTCTGAAAATCAAATAAAACGGATACCCAAGCGATCCATGTATTTATAGCTACGGCAATGAAGAGTATGACAACAACATCTATATGAAGTTATTGCTCAAGAAGTGATTATGTTCTACCTTTTGGAATAAAACTTATAAACCATTTTGTGTATGCAAAGCGTAAGGTCTGTATTAATGACATTACCTTTTCTTCTGACGGAATATATGGTGTCAGGGGTAACTGTTTGACATTTATCCATGGTGGAAGAAATGTAAAGATTTGTAGAATTTCATTTTTAAATTTTCCACGTCTCACCTTCAGGTTTTATTTCATCCTCAGTTCCGAAGATGATATAAACCTGCGTCGTTAATAAAAGGATTTTAAATAATTTTGTAGTTTTCTCTATTATTTAATTGACGGTCTTTTTAATAAAATGTTTGCTCTCCCACCTTTTCGTGAACTGCAGCTGAAGGTTTGCAGTGCGTGAAAATTTCATACCATGGCACTATATGAAAGTGTTCTGGTATTCCAATAGTCATTGAATTCTCTGATTGTACCTGGAAAAATGTTTCACTTCATGAATGACAATTGAACTTCACTCTATAGCCCAATTACAAATCAAAACCTTTCTCCAATCACGTGATTAACTTGGGTATTTTAAAAAAAGGTTGTGAAATATGAAACATCATTTATTTTAGTTCATTAATTGCTGTTGTCATTGCCTTCGTCAGCATTTCAATCCTAGGATTGGTTTACTGCAGCCCTCCATTCTACTCTGTTCAGTGTTAATTCCCTCACCCCCTGGCATGTTACCCTTGTCAGGGTGTTTATATAATAATAGAGACTGTAATCAGTCACACAATGATCATGGTTGTGTCATTCCGCAACTGGATCATTACGTTGTCTGACATATCTGAGAAGTATTTAACATTTCTTACGATTCTGCGTTTTTTGCGAATGTAACACAACCGTGATACATATATTTTTAATATCTCCGCCTTTATAATTTAAGAAAAATAATATCACAACTTTCTAACTCTCCTACTATGATTCAGTCATTTATTCGTGAACGATATTCTCCAAATATTTCTTAAAATGGAAATAAATAGCGACTCAAATAGCATTCTGCACGAAATCAATTCAAGCCAAATAAAGAAGAAAATATTCCAATTTATTGCGTAATAATGTTTTCTGTGAGAGAGTACGCCTACATAAATTATCTTTAAACGTGACCTCATTCCTAAGAAAAATATTGTTACGAAATATAGTTTAAAATGTATTTTCCGATTTTTTGCTAACAAGTCTCTTAGAACCGTCTCATGAAACAAAAATATCAACTTTTTCCAGCAAGACGTACGGTTAAGCAGTGAATTATTGATTTCCCAGAGAGAGAAGAGACATGTATTCTCTGCTTGGTGACATACCATCAAGTCTTTGTGCCATTTCATTGATATTGCACTGCGACGAAATACGTAGACATTTCACATGACATAAATTCAACACGAGGTAAAACAAATAAATTTGAGAAGAATGTAATTCTCATATTCTAAAAAAGTGAATACTCTGAAAGTTTTAGGACTATAAGTCTTGCTACACGTGTGGAGAAGATAATTTACAACTATCTAAGAAAAAGCAAGAAGATGATTTCCTTGGGGAGTCCCCAGAAAAACAAATAGTAATTCTGGGAAACGTAGGAATAAGAACGCTAACCACAAAGAAGACAAGAGTCAACCGACGTCGCTTTCAGAGTTGTTGAGAGGCGTTCTTGAACGTAAATTTGAATTTAAGGTTTTAGTTTATATTAGAAATAATAATCTTAGAATGGTTAAAGAACTATCCACAGTTTCAATATGTATATATAATGTCTGTGCTTCAACCTGAACTAAGTAGTTAAGTATTAAGAACAAAGATAGAGGTAAGAAACGTTAGTGCACTGCCTTCCATTAACTTTTCTAGTTTTCAACGACAAAGTCATCAAAGAAACCAAAGAGAAGGCTTCAGGCGTGAGTATCCGAGGGAGAAAAATTAGCAAACTGCATTTCACTGATTAAATAGCAGTCATGGCAGTGGTGGAAACAGATTTGTGGATGATTCTAGTTACTATAGAAAAGACATTGCCAACGTACCACCTGCAGATCAACATGAAAGAAACATGCGGAATGCATTAAAAATGACTTCCTTCCAATCACATATCGAAATATTACAGGGACACCTTGTGGAGGTAAGTTGTGTTACCATGGGGATCAAGATCTCATCAAGGTATTCCAGGTATGATAAGAATATCATTTCAGAAAGTGACGTCACATGCACGAGCTCGTAAACATGATAAAATTTCCATCCAACTCAACATTTAAAAAAACAATTGACAATTGTGGAAGCGAAATTCTGCCGGTTCGGAAGCTATGGAGACAGTCATCATCACTCTGAACTAGGATAAACATTTTCTTAGGAACTGAATGTGCTGCCTTGCATAAATTTGGGAATTTAAAAGGGACAATTGAACGACATTTCATTAAAAATTAATACTTTTTTTAGTGTCAGCAATTTATCTAGGGTGAGATTTCTTCCTGGCCAACTATTTGGAATGTAACTTTTCAGTCAGAACTGATTGCATAAAGAATCACACTTATTCTCACTCCCTCAACTCTGGTTGAAAACATTCATCATGCAGAAACAGACGTGCTTGCAAAATAAGCCTTTGATGGAATGAACATCCTTACGTACTTGTATTTTATTCTGTTATAGCTACTCTATCAGTCGCTGTATCACGCTATAATATCTTTACATAACATGTAGCTTTAATATCTTTAATAACATGTAGCAGTTAAAGAAATCCAGTAACTTGTAGATATTTTAGTTGCTATTCCCATTTCAGTATCGGGTATAGCAGAGAGGAATGGCCTAGCTTCTTCAGTACCATATGCCCAATTCCACATTGATGACTAATAATGGGGCATGAGGGGGCTCCCATAGTTGGGGAAGTTACCAAAAAATTTAACTGATTAATGTAAAAGTATATCTGTTAAAGGTAACTGGTTAAAGTTAAAAGTTACTTTTCTGGAAAAGAAATTAATTAAAGTTAAAAAAGGTAACATTTAGCGTAAAAGTTACTTTTTCATTTACTTTGGCAAATTGGATGTTGTGGTGATAGAGGCCTTGATGTTTTCTTTTGTTTTTAGAAACAAAGCAAGCACTGAACACTGTCGTTGTGGCTTATTTAATTCATATCCATTTGGTTAAAAATATTTGCATTGGGGATTTTATGCTGTAATTCCATTTAGTGTCCAGCGTGTTGTTGGTCAGGTTTCCTTGTTTCTGATAAAGGATTTTGCGATTTTTCTGAAGTGTGGATCCGATTCCGGCTTTTTAAAGTTAACGTGAATGAGAGACTTTCTATCAAACCATGGTGCGCCTGTAATTTCCAGCCAAATATTGTTCTGAGCGGTGCTTCAAAGTTAGTGTTTGATATAACTCCCCACATTGCGATGGGGAATATCCCTTCACAATTGTGAAATTGCAGTGGATATGACATAGTTTTATAGAGTTACAGTAGATGCTGAGGGATTGCCAGTGCTTCTTTTCTCGCGATTCAATTGAGGCTGATGTATTGACGACGCAATGCAAGGCATACGTAGACCGGCGCATTGTAGCAGATCATACGTTAGTTTGAATAAACCCCTCCCCATCCTTATCCGTCATAGGTTTTTAGGCCACCCTTCTTTCACAGCTTCAACTAAGTAGTATTGACGACATGATGTCCCCGAGTGAACTATATTGTCTTCGAATGCTTCTCGTCTGGGGATGCGTTCCTAAACTTTGGCGGTCACTCACCTCATCCCAGTTTCGATGGATTCGCCTGGGCCTACTATTACATTCTTAGATACCGATTCATTTTACCTCTAGTCTGTTGGTCTAGCTTTGCGCCCGAATTATCGTCGTTCTCCAAAAACATGCAAAAAAAATTAACTGAAGTTATTTGTGCATCCGTTAATGTCTAACATTCACGATTAAAAGTCAAAAGTTTACTACACTAAAGGTTAAGGATTAAATTAAATCCTTAACTATATTTATAACCATTAATTTTAATCGTCAAAGTTTTTCAACGTTAATCCCAACTATAAAGGCTCCACACATACCGTAATTATGTGAAGTGGAGATCTTGGTTTACATGTAAGGAAAATGACTTTTATCCAGTTGACTCACAAGGAGAGGTCGTGTAGTATGAGTCACGAAATGAGCTCAGTTTTTTTTAAAAGTAAAGCGATCCTTCATATGTGGCAAAAAGACATAGGTACAAGGCGCGATAAGCTGCAGATGATAAATGAATGGGTACATGATCACTTCACTAAATCCAGGAAAAGGAATGAATCACTAACAACCAGGACCTTGTAGGAGTGGGCCCTGTCGGCGGCGGTTCAGCATACATCGCCAGAATTTGAATCCTCGGCAAGTGCAGCATGGGTCAAATCTTTTAAAAAGAGGTTCCGCATTGTGCAGCGTAAAGTTACGAAGTATGTCTCCTCGAGTGAGCATGCTTCATTGGAAAACATAATGAAATCAGCAGAATTATTCCAAAAACATGCAAAAAATTTAATTTCACAGTATGACAGTGATTTTGTGATCAATACGGATCAGACGGGTTGTGCTTACCGGGTGGATATGAAAAGATCACTTGCACGAAAGCGGGAGAAAATAGTGCCAGTTGCAGTCGGATGCATGAGCAAAGTTACACATTCGTACACGGCGCAATATGCAATAACTACGTCTGGAAAGCTTATTCCAAAGGTGTTTTTGTGTATGCAGGAACCTGGGGGTGATTTTGGTCCACGAGTGAATGACAAAGTAAAAGATCTGGAAATTGAATATGACAATGCGGTTGTTACATGCTCAAAATCGGGAAAATTAAGCACTGAATTGTATGTTCAGTTTCTTGAAAATGTGTTGCAACCCTATGTGAATAAAAAGGAGTTTCTGTTGATTGTTGATTCGTAAGGGGGTCAAAAAAATAATGCCATTTATGACGAATGTTTCAAGATGATAATGGTGATCCAGCATGCACTTTGAAAATCATACCACCAAGATGCGCATCTTTATGCCAACCATGCGATGTTTACTTTTACAGACAAGTAAAGCAGTTCATCTCACGACTACAGAATAGCAGATTCTTACTTCAAGAAAAAAGAGAAATCCCTTCTCGTGCGGAAATTATGAAAATACATGCAATAGTGCATAACCAGTTGTCTTCACCAGTCCTTTACGGCATGATAAAGCACGCATGGTATGCGTCAAAATTAGTTTCTAATCGGAATGTGTGTAAGAATGTACGCGAAGTTTGTTTTCAACAAGATCTCCGAAAACACAGTTGCAAATGTACCGGCACAAGCTTTATAAGATGTGCATGGTCCAGAGACATACTAAGTTTTAAGTGTTTTTATGATGCATATCATCCAAAATTGTGCCGTGAATTCATATCAGTGCATAGCAATTCCAATTAATGTACCTCATATACACAAGCATAATCCTCAACTAAAAGTTGTCCTAAAGAAAATGAAATATTGACCTTTATTTGTATAATTGTTAGAGTAGGATGTTTTATAGAAGGGAGAGGATTCAGGAAGATAGCGTAAAAGTATGGAAATGATTTTGTACGATAGTCAAAAAATCGTTATCGGTTTTCGACAATCCTATCAGTCACGCAGCATGAACTTTGTCTTACCCTGCTGTACAATAAAATGCCCCCTTTCCATTCTACTTCCATCCTTGTACCTTTTTCTCCCAGTATGAAGTACCTTTAAGTGCGGGTACAAACTTGAAAACCACTGTTAAGTACCAGTAGACACATAAAAGAAATGGATTGTTAGAATGTATATGCCAATTAACATGTCAATAACATGAACATGAAAATAATAATTGTCGGCGTCAGAGAAAATGATTGGGAAAATATTTTTTTGCATACTTAAAATCGCGGAAAATTGCATAAAATTTACAATGCATTTTTGAATGATAGGTACATTTGTAAATCTAGGTTACGCGATAATGTTAGAAAACTGAAAGTATTCACACGTAAGGGTAGGAAATTGATGATGATAAAGTTTTAGATAGAATGACCGAAAGAAAAACATCACACCACGACGACGAGGGTAGAACGCCATCTCCCGTTGTCAGCTACTCAGCCATTGTAAGCTTACCCGAGGCCGGCGAATATAGGCAACCCGCGGTGCAGTTTTGCGTTTCTATTTTATTTTTTTTCTCGCGAACCAGGGTCTATGGGGAAGAAAGCCGAGACACGTATCTCTTTATTTTTCTTCTAGTTTCACTGAAAAAAAATCAACTCATTTCGTGACTCATATTACACGACCTCTCCTTGTCAGTAGAACTAAGTTTGAATTCTTTTTCTTGGACCTTATAATCATATGGCTCAAAAGAAACTAATAATCACCCTTCCATTATAGGGGGCAGCTAGGGAGTGAAAGAAAAAGAGGTTGGGAAGACTGACTGGGAAATTTTTTGAAAGGAGGGGAATTATTTACAAAAAGTTGATCATTCAATAAATTGTGTTTCGTGGATTGTGTAATTTCCGACTGTTCCAAAACGTCCAATGTTTTTTAACCTGCTACTCTAGATAAGGATTCGCTAGAGCAAGGTCAAATGAATGGGTGGTTCGTAGTGGCAGGTGTTTTGCCAGTAGAGATGATTCGTCTATTGATCTCCAGCGCCTTTTCTGTTCCTACAGTCGGGTGGTGAAATTACTCCCCGTATCTCCGATATAGAAACACATACCACAGCGTCCAAACCTCACTTTAAAGACACTGGCTTGGTGTAGTGGGTCCAATTTGTGTTTGTTATTCCCCAGCGTTTTGCCAAGGGCAGCCAGTTTGCATAAGGATATTTTAAATCCCAAAATCTTTCCCCGAATGAGAATACTAAAGAAGAATTCCAATAATTAAACCGCATGCGATTAGTTCCAGAAACGCTGACAGACGGTGGAACGTCCGCGTTATACTTTCCTGATTAATTTCCTTTTTAATTTCTCCAAGTGTAATTAACATTACGCCCAACGCGCTTTAAATTACTTAAACGTCAAGTGCTTTAGGTAATTTTTCCCAAATTTTTCCTGAGGAAGAAACGGAAACTTTCACTGATGCCACTAGATTCATATTACTCTCCAGCCGGGTTTCGATGTGGTTTCATTCATTAACAAGGAATTTAATACCGTCTAATTGCTTTTTTTAATCTTCAGCTGGTCTAAATGATTTAGATTTCGTCTACCATTAATAAAATGGAGAGGTGTCATAGTAAAATCGCTTTTATGCCCGTGGGTTGAAATATGTTAGGCGAAGTTGCTTCCTTTTAAATCAAAATTTTTAAAATCCCTTGTGTTCTCCTTGTGTCTCGTTATGAAATGTCTGCACGTCTGTCCAACGTACCGTCCACCGCAATCACTGCATTCCATTAAGTGCACATAACTTGTCTTCTGAGGGTCAATGGGTTCCTTGCAGTTCGATAAAAGGTTCTTCACTCTAAACAAGTTTTGAAATTCACTTTAAAACCAAGCCATACATGCATTTATAAGTAAGGCAATAAATAGTATGACAACAGCGTCCATATTAAGTTATTACTCCACAAATGATTATATTCTTCCTTTTGGAATAAAACTTATAAACTATATTGTGTTTATAAGCTGTATATCCACATCTACATCATACCCTGCAAGCCACCTCAAAGGTGTGTGGCAGGGGGCATTTTGAAATTCACTTTAAAACCGTCACTTGGTATAATTTTCACCACTAGAGAGGAAATCTCCCCAAAGTACGTAATCGAGCACCACTTTTTAGCCGGGGGTTCTATTTTCTTGTGACAACTGGCTACAGTTAATTTCCTACCTTTGTTGCGTATATGAATTTGTCTATTAGTGTGGGTGGGTAGCCGTTATTGGCTGCCATCTGATTGATGGTACGGGATTCTTTCGCCAAGTCATTCAGGGGAATTATAAGAAGACATTTAATGAGGGCGTGGAAAGCGGAGAGTTTTCGGGGGTTAGGGTGACTGTAATCTTTTAAAGTGTCATTCCAAACCCCATATAGTGTGAAGGAGGGTGAGAAAATTGAGTGTAGAAATTTTCGCGAAATTAGTGCAACTTGACTTCATGCAAATTGGTAATAGTTAAATACTAAACAAAATTCCTTGCATCACCGCATGCACAGGTATTTTAAGAATATTTTTGCAAGTTTTCATCTTCCTGGCTTGAAAATACAACAACAACAACACACAGTGTGGCGGTGCGAATGTGAGACCACGCTGTGCGATCGTCTTCTTTTTAGTTTCATCGGATTTGAAGGAAATGCCATCCAATGGCTGTGGTCAAATTGTTACTCAACTGTCAAACTGCGGATGTTGTCTCCGTCATCCATTTCATCCGAAACGCGACAGTAATTACAAGTGCATTGAACACATTCTGAATAATTATTTCGGTTAATTATCTGCTTCGTAACATACGTCCGGAGGGTAATTGGTTCCTTCCCTCGGAGTCAGTTGGACAGGAAGACGGAACACTCATCTTCACTTTTGGCGAAATATTTTCAAAGAAATCCGTCGGCCGCTCCCAAATTCAAATCTTTCATATTCCAAATATTCAAAGGAAAATAATTCCATGAAACCTGTTCAAAATATTTTGCAAAGAGACCGTAAGACGCAATTTTCTTTCTCTTTTTTTCACAAATCCTTAACTGCGACCAATCTGCCATCTATGTTATGTTTTGTGAACTGGAAAATCTCTGCGCAGTTAACTCTTGATCACATCAGCTTGTTGTGGGCACAGACGTCAATTGCTTTAGGTCCATACCTATCTAACGTGCCATAGAGTTCATTTAGCAACATGGCAAAGCTTGTGTTTTTGACATTTTGCGAATGACATGGAAACTATATTTCTCTCCATGCTAATCCAAATGTGTCCCAAAATAAAAAATTGAAATTTATGACATTTGTTTTATCGTGCTATTTCATTAGAAAATTTAAAATTGCTGCTTCAAATCTCTCTTTATAATATTCTTAACCCTTGGCATATTTCATAATTCTTCCCACTCAATTTAAAGTTCAACTGATATTATTATGTAGGAGTTCAGCAATTCACAAAAATTCTTAAAAAGTATGATCTCCAAAAGAATCAACGACTACGTAAGGACATTCATCTTGCCATTCATAACTCGATGACTGGTGACATCGTATTCTGATAACTCGTGGAGCATGTATTATTGCACTATTTACGATACTTGGATTATTATCCAATTCATTTTCGGCAAAAGGGGTTCTAGGAAACAGAAACACTTGTTCCAAAGCTTGCTGGAAGTTATGTGATTTCTTCGCATAGATCAATCTAGATTTATTCCACTCGAGGGTTATCCGACTGATTTTTCCGGTACCGACAGCTAAAGTCTGTCGGTGGTAGGATCCACCGTGACCCAAAGACTAGAATTCGCCGGCTCACCTAACCGAGTGCTTAACGAAATCTCCCGACGGATTCGGTTGGCCGTCCTACCCGACTGGAGGCCACCGTCTGTAGGCAGAAACAGAATGATCCGCCCTGAGCGGGCCGGAGACGCTTCCTGAAAACTCACAAGTACTCGAAAATCATCTCCCTGTTCCCGGAGATTGGACTTCCCGAAGATCCTTCCTCTCGTCTGTCTAAGCCCCTCCCAAGTGAATCGAAGAGTGAAATTAATTCACGACCACGTCTGCGACTCAATGGAATCGTAAATTCTCACCATTCGATTAATTTGAATCATTCATCTCCCGTTCGTTGCTTGAGAGACTCTGAGTAAGATTTGAAACGAGGAGCTTGTATATTCTGTCCACTCTAGTGGTTTTGTAAGCAACGGCATCAACTGTAGGCATGAATTGGATATATTTTTCCATGTAATTTGTTCCATCAATTCATTCACATACTAACTAGAGTCTCCCTCAAGAGTTTCAAGTTGAATTCCAGACATCTCTTTTATATTAAATATATGGATGATTCTTCGGGAGTTTAGGTATTTTTTTAAATATAAACTATTTAACTGACGTTTCGGAAATTGTATTTTTCCTTCGTCAGGGCTAGAAATGGGATGGACCACCTATGACATAACAGTAATAAGTAACATGATCTAAGGGACAGTGCCAAAATGCTTTACAATACATAAAATTTTTTCCATGTAATCTTATGGCGTTGAAATTTGAAATATAGGGGATCATATTTGCCAGGAAGGTGGATGGGTCGAGGGTTTAAGGGCCCGAATTCAGCCACGCTGTCTGATCCAAGGATCAACGCGTGTTCCGTCACAATATGTTTCAATGGGAATTTGCATGTCAGTTTAAAGTCTTTTAGCTAACACAAATAATGGCATGATTTAGAATGCGTGCTTGGCTCCTGACATAAGTTTTACTCAGTTGAATATAGATATTAATAATATCTAAGCATAATAGTTTAGGATTTTTGCAACAATACCACAAATGTTTTACGGTGGTTGGCATTATATTATGTGGATGTAGATAAATGCCGTTGTCCAAATGTGTCCTACTCAATGTCCCCTCTCACATATTCTTTGAGGAGGAGACATTAGCTGGGCCTCACTATTTGAAAGCCGTCTTTACTGGTGCAGTATTTTGATCCAGAGACATAAAAATCAAAAAGCCATTCCTGGATAGGTGAACATGGAGTTTCCCCTCCAACAGATTCATGGGGAACTAGTCATGGGAGTCATGAAAATTTATTGATGAAGGGATGTAGTTCAGTATATTAACATATTAAGTTTCGAAAGCCATCAAATATATTATCCGGTTACAAAACCCGTTAACTACAAAATAAATTCTCAAGTATCCTCCTTACCGTCTCTTACATTTTTCATACTGTCGTACCTATAAATTTCTATATTTTTCACAATTTTTTTCTAAAAATTTCGATTAAAAAATTTGAGTAAAATATTTCAGAACATTTTTTTACCTTTCCGAGTTTCGCTTCCGATTCAGTTAACGGCTTTTTCAACCGGACTGTTAAAAAATTCTTTGTGTGTACGTCACACGGCGTTCCTAGTTATACCTTGAACTCATTTTAAAAAACCATGACTTTTGATGAAATGCATTGCAAGATATATTATGGCAAGAGTTAACAAAATTTCTCTTATATTTGTGCACTTTATATTGTGAAAATACAGCAATTATACATCAGAATCCACGAATGACGAAAATCTCGGGCAGTGTTAATAATAAAAACCGAATTCAAAAGTTTTTTATTCCAAATATTTATGCTAATCCTTTGCCCACCGATGATGAAATATAATAGTGTTAGCGATCTCTTGTAAACGTGTAGTGAATCCGGAATTAATTATTTTAGCAGTAATTTGTGCAGAAATGGATAATGAAACATTCGGGACATTTGGAGTATTCCACAGTCGCAGTAATTCATCCTGTATTCTGTGTTTTTTGCTTACCAATCGCGAAATACAATAACGTCGGCTTTTAATTATAATAGTTTATCGAACCCTGAATTAATATATTTCCAAGGAGTGTTCGTGGAAAAGGAATATGAGACGGCGTGGTCTGTGAACGAGTACTACATTATTTCGCAGGCACAGTGAGACATTGTTTTCTTGCTCCGCTTACTATGGAAGGAATTTAATAAAGTTGTTATTTAATATTTCATTTCGTTATTATATGAGTAAGACAAAGGATTTATATTACAGCCAGTGAGGTCTCGTAATTTCGCCATTTCGCCACAAAGGAAGATGAGTATGTCATCGTCTTCCTGTCCCACTGAATCCGAAGAAAGGAACTAATTCCCCTTCCACACGTATGTTACGCAGTCGAGAATTTAATGAAATATTATTTAGAATGAGTGGAATGAGACAGTCGCATCACGCATTAAATGGAAGACGGATACAACATCCGCAGTTTGCCAGTCGAGTAAGAAATTGGCCACAGCCAATAAATTGGCATTTCCTCCAAATCAGAAATAAATAAAAAGAGGACGATCGCGCAGCGTGGCCTCACATTCGCATCTCCGTCGTCATCGTGACAAGACCTTCTTGCTTGTGCATCACCTCCGTTGCTACGCGACGAGTGCAAATCAACAACATCACATTGTAAGGAAATCCTTCAGCTGGACGGTCCAATCATAGTCGATTTCTCTCCAACAGGTGAGAAATTTAACAAATATCATTATCTATATCTACGTCCAGTGACTACCCAGATTGTAGGTGTGTGGCTGGGGCTGAGTTTCCGCCAATCATACACTAAAGTTAATTTATATTAAGTGACTAAAGACAAATTTGAATTTCGTTCTTTTCACACTGCAGCTTGTACTTTAATTCAAATTGAAGAGACATTTTGAAACTGCTTTTAAATACAATATGCAATTTAGTATATAAAGAAGACGTGGTTGATCATTAAAAATACAAACACTCTTAGTTTCAATTTTGTCAGTTCTAGTTATCATAATTGATCTAATGTGTGCAAATTGTTTTCATGTTAACACTAGTATGACCGGGGTAAGCCGCATGCCAACTGTGACCGCCAGTGGTCAAATGAACGTTCGCCCTTTCTTGCGCTGTTTCATACGTTTTCCCATCGGAAGCTTTTCCTATCGATTGTAGAAGTGTTCTGAGAAGTGTTTACGGTTAGGCGTAGTGTTAGAAACAAAAGTTGTACTACACTGAAAGCAATATTAATTACTACTATAAATTTTTTATTGAAAAATTAAAAAGTATCTCATTTACATCGGTAAAAATAACACGCCATGTGTTTTAAAACATAATTAACATTTCAAAACACGTTATTTGTCGCATTTTTGTGGCATGAAAACTTTATATCAGAGAAAAATAAATTAGAAAAGACAGCGTTACAATGAAGCGATAAAATGTGGTCTCAAGTTAAGTATATAATTACTCTTGTGAGCACTTTTTGCAAATTTTCTGGTTTTTTGAGAGGGCGAGATATCTTGGAGCGCCTGAATGATCTCCGCCTCGGTCTGTCTACGTCGACGAGCCATCGTGCTCTTCCCTACCGCAGTGTGGAATGAACTGGGTTATGGAAGCAAATGGGTTAAGCGAATGGCAGATAGAACTTAACTTTAAAAAGTGTATAGCTATTGATTTTTGGAGAAGGAATAATTGGATAGAGCGATCCTATAAAATTAGTAACACGAAGATCGTATGCATTCAAACCATAAGGTTTTCAGTGGTAACAACCACTAAAGATTTATCGTGGGGAAGACATATCCGATAAATATGAGGCCGAGTGAAGAGAAAGCTAGGATTAATTAAAAGAGTTCTTAGGAAATGTGATGAGAAGACAAAAGAGCGCTGTTACATGTTACTTTCCACTAGTTAGGCCCCACCTTGAATATGTAGCCAGTGTATGGGATCCGAATAAATTTGGTTTCATCAGTGAACTAGGCAGTGTGTGGCGTAGAGAAGCTAGCTTCTAAAGGTGTTACGATAGGTTTAGTAGTGTTACAGAATTAATGCGAGGATTAGGGTGGGCATCATTATCAGAGCGTAGGTTAAAGTACAGATTAAATCTATTACAGAAATTTAAATCGGATAGCTTCGATGAAGAAGTCGGGTATGTATTAAAAACACCAGCGTATTATACTAGATTCGAGCAGGTAAATAAGATTAGAGAGAGAGATTGTCGTACTGATAGATTCAAAATGTCCTTTTCCCTATGAGATAAGAGAACAGAATAGGCAGCCTAGCAATGGGATAGGTATAGGAGATATTTTAGAGTAGTCTGTAGTACATGATGGATGTACTAACCACCAGTCTGTTAATTACTATGTAGATACTAACAATCTAGTTCCATGACACCTTACAGTAGGTTGTTTGTATGTCAATAGTTCATTCTTGGTGATCTACATCCCCTGCCACGCACCCTAGCGATGGAGTGCATTGTATCGTGTTGATGTATATAAAGATGTTTAGATGTTTATATAAAGATGTTTATGAAGATACAGATTAAATCTATTACAGAAATTTAAATCGGATAGCTTCAAAGAAGAAGTTGGGTATGTATTAAAAACACAATTGTATTATCCTAGTTTCGACGAGATAAATAAGATTAGAGAGATAGATTGTTGTACTGATAGATTCAAAATGTCATTTTTCCCCCGTGCTATAAGTGAACAGAATAAGCAGCATAGCAAACGGATTGGTAGGGGAAATATTTAAGAGTAGTCTGTAGTACATGATGCATTTATTTAAACCAATTCCTTAATTACTATGTAGATACTAACAATCTAGAGTACTGAGTCCCTATGGTAGCATGTTTGCATGTGTAATGGTCCATGCTTGGTGATCTTCACCCCCTGCCACGCTCCCTTGCGGTGGCTTGCTGGGTATCGCGTAGATGGGAATGAAGAGGAATAGGTGACTGCTGCGTCTATGACGAATCAGCAACCGGCATGTAACTCGTTTGGAATGGTATTCCCCAGGCTCTCTCGGGCAGATCTGAAGGCTACGCGGCTGGCAGGGAAGCGGGTTGCGGCGGCGCCTGGCTTGGCTGACAGGCGCCCCCGAACCCCAGTTGCCAGGCTACACACAAACGTAACAGCGCATTTCAGCTAAAGGAGTGATCAACACTGTCCATAAAATAATTAGTAGCGACTCTTTGCGACGCAACATACTGTGGTTTTGCTAATGTGTCTCTCCTTCACATAGACAGTAAAATCATATGTAAAAACTGTTTTGAAAACATTAGAGTCAAATTTGAGTAGTGTGTGTGTTTGGTAAGGTGCACGTTATGGTATTTGACACATTTGACCGAGAGATCGAAATAACGGTATAAAATACAAGAACGGACAATTGAGCGTCCCCGGTCATTCTAGTGTCAAGGTGAATTTATTTCATGAATGCTTCATTGTGTGAGGATACTTTTCGCTGTTTGGTCACGAACTTTACGACGAAAGAACGGATATTTAAATATGTCCGTGGTGCAATGCATAGTAATCTATTATGTTTCAGAGGCATTCGCTTTACTTGATAGCCTTGACGATTTTTATCTTATTTGTTTCGTTCCAAGCGAAAACTGAAACGCCCGTGCTATAAATGCGCGCGGACTAATGTCGGAAGCTTTTTATGTAAATGAAATGAATGAAGTGGAATTCATGAAAATATATGGCAGGAATAATTTATCAGTACGTAACTTATTGTTGCCATAAAAAGAGGTGACAAGATTAGTTTTTATTATTTGCGTTGAGGGTTTTCTTCGCAATTGGAAAGAACAATTCCATAGATTGTTGTCATTCGTGGATTGAGGTCTACAATTGCTGTTTTTATCACAACAAAAAATTCACAAGCGTAAGAGAAATTTACTAAAGTGTACGAGCAGCACTTTCATCAACTCTTCTTAAAGTATCAAAGGATTTATATTTTCTGTTCCTTTAAATTTGCCATAATATATTCTACAATTGCTTTTTATTAAAAGTCACGATTTTCGAAAGGAGTTCGTAGTGTAAGGAGGCACGGGGTGTGACGTGTACACTGAGAATATTTGAACAGTCCGGTTGCAAAAGCCGTTAACTGCATCGGAAGTGAAAAATGGGAAAGGGAAAAACAATTTTTGGATTTAGTTTCTGAAATCTTCTTTTAAAATCGCTCTATATGAAACAAAGAGTAAACAGGTAATACCGAGATCCGTTCCGTAATCTCAACGCCTAACGGACGGCAATATCGAAGTTCGTTACTTTAAATTAGCACATGACTTGTGATTTAGGACGAAAGTGTCATATACCAGTGACTATATATATCCGGAAATAATTTCGTATTTGCACAACGTTTAGAAGAGATTATTCGTATTATTGGGAAAGGTGTCCAGTATAGTAAAATTGCCTTTTTCAAATCAAAAGCATGCCATTTTATAAACAATTTTAGCATTTAGGTCACATTAACAACACTGGACAAACGCAAGATTAAGTCAAATGGCTGCATCAAAATATTTTTAAATAAACTTCAGCACGAAATATTTCTGGCCTATTTTATGTGAGCACGTAAAATAGAACAATCGGCCATTTCTATCTTCATAACTCATCTTGTCTAAGAGAAAAATGAAATTCACGATAATTTGGCTTTCGCAAAAGTGTGTGAGGTGCAGAAATTGAAAACGCTCACCACAATATATGTTCAAGGCAGCATCATCGGTGGACGCGCATCATGATAATCAGAAGGATTGCAAAATTTATATTGCTTACAATTTTGTACTTTCTAAATTAATGCTATTTATTCTGACAGCCGATGCACCCATTGCTTTAATTCCATCCGAGTTGAGCGTTAATTTTCCGATTTTTACAAATCAACCTCGGCAGGGGATGTAGAATCGTTATAACCGAGGATTAACAATTAGAGGAGAAAAGACGCCATTTAAAACGTAACCTTGAGGAACTATGCAATGCTGCTGTTTTCCTTGATCTCCAGTTTTCTGTGGCTCACAGTAACGAGATATATCTTCCTTCTATTCACGGATCGACACAAAGAAATTTATCTTGAAATTCATCACGTCCATCAAAAATGTCCTCGAAATATATCACGGTCAATATAAGACACTTATTTTCATCAGAATTCACCAACCCTCTTCACTCCTCTCCATATTCTTTGAACGAAATCAATTCCAATTCCAGCTGTTGTGAGAAAAATGTATCTCACCGAAATAACTGCAGATTCCATCAGTTCCATATTATATCTTTTTCGTAATTCTTCTACCTCTCTCTCCTGTTTGACATTAAAACCTTGTTCCCCGTTAGCTATGTCCAGGTACGATTACGGTAACTTATTCTTCGAATGAAGAAAATCAGTGGACACCACTTATGAACAAAGGATTTTCCAGCAAACATTCAGTGTACACTCCTTCACATTATTCCATGAATCCAATATGATGTTAATTGCATCCATGATTTTGAATGAAGGCCAAAAATTCATGATCAAGCAAAGAGGTTTACTTCAAACGCCTGCAGCAGTCTCGTGAAATTGCGCCTAGTGTGGTAGGAAGATTTTCATGACTTCTTGATACAATGGTTGCCAATTGATATCGTACTTGTAGGGTGAAACAGTACTCGATGTTTTATCCAGCATATTGCAGAATAACAGGATGTCCAGGGCTATTGTCAAGTGTTAGCAGGGACTTAAAATTCAAATTTTTCTTATTTGAATCTCGGAAGGAAAGCATAATTTGAACCACTCTGCACACAAAGCTGCGCTTACCACTTCTTTCGATTTGAGTTCCGAGGCACAAAGGGTTACTTAGGCTTTTCCCTTTAAAAATCAAGAATTTTCAGCACTAATTTTCGGGATGAAATTTAAGCTACCTGAAATATGTATTTGAAAAATAAGTGTGAGGCGATGCTAAGTGGGCATAAATCTTGGTGCTCATTCCTACTTTAAAATATAGGATTACCTTCGTCGTCTTTTTTCAGAAAAAGGCTCTTTTATTGGCATTAGCGGTTGGTTAAGGATAATCCCTTTCTTGAACTGCTTATTTACGCTGAGATGGCTGGAGGTGGCTTTCGGAGATTTGGGAACACCTTCTTGGTGTTCTCCATAGCGACGATAGCGTTCATCGTCATGGAGATGACTTTGCTTGGATCCGCTTCTTCGTCGCCACCAAGGGATCAACCCTCGAGTGTGCAGTGATGACCCAGGGTGCATCTGCGTTGAAAACAAATTCCACTCCTGGAGGCACTGCGATGGCCTTGCACACGTGAATTGGATCTTCAATGATAGCACGCTTTATTGCACCTTGGAGTGCTTGGGAGAAGCGGGGTTGAAACCCTACCGACAACTGTCCCTGTTGCCTCTATTCAACCAAACCGTCAAAGAAGTGTGGTTGCAGGTGATGTATCCTCTCCTATACCTCCAACCACATCCGATAACTCCATTTTATTTATCTACAAGCTGTTCCCGGCCACGTGTAGCTGTATCTCAATCTGGTTAAATGGAAAGCGCACGTTTATAGTATGTTTAATTTCACAATTATTATGGGTATACAATATTTTTTGTTGTTCCATTGTCTTTGCAGATATAGAGATTGTCTGGTTTGCCGACTCTAGAACACACAAAATACACGTAGAACACGCAACACACACGCAACAAAATACACGTACATCTGAGAAACAATCCGTGTCTAGATCTAAACCGCATAGTTCTAAAGATTGGCCCTGAGCTCTGTTGATGGTGAATGCAAATGCCAATCGAATTGGGAATACAATCACTTAAATTGAAATGGCAACTCTGTTGGAATCATAAGAATGCGAGGAATGAGTACATCTTTGCCTTTGAAAGTTCCTGACCAGATTGTGGATTCCACGACGTTGCTCATTAATTTATTTACTGAATGCCGCGTGCCGTTGCAAAGCTTTGGCTGGCTGATATTTAGCAACATGATAATTGGCACACCGATTTTCAATTGCAGTATGTGCGGTGGCATCCCTGGCAGATCGAGTAAATTCAAAAATTCCGTTCGATAACCAATTGCCTCATCTGTTTCCACAAGAGTGTCGACGGTCTTGTGCATATGTGCCTGCGTCGCTTTGAGTGTTAGACTGAATAATATTGTTAAGTTCATAGAAGTCTTTGTTCTTGGCCGCAAGAATAGCTCGTTCACTTAGCCAATCGTGATTCTTATAATTGATTTAAATATTGGGAAATACTTTTTCAACCTTTTCTTCTTATGAGGTTACTAAATTGCAAAAGTTATGAGGCAATGAAATTTTTCCTGAGGTCAGATCAACTGGCACCTTTCCGTTCCCAATTTTCAGCTATTTATATGAGTATATCTCAGTTGATCGATTGCTTTGCAGTTGCACACGCATATTTGTATTTAATTATAACGTCTTTACATGTCGTCACAAAGTAGAATATCTCAGGCAAGCATCTATTTCATCCACTAGTGTCGATCGAGGAATTACAGGTAATGTTTGCCTAAAATCTCCTGCAGGCAATATCAATGCGTTCTCAAAAGGTCTCAGGATTCCACGGAAATCTTGCAATGATCGATCCAGAACCGTGAGCGATGCTTTGTGCACCATTGTGCATTCATCCCAAGCAATAAGTTGGCATTTCTGAAATAAATGTCCCATGCCGGATGATTTGGATATGTTGCACGTGAGAGTTTCAATTAATTGCACGTTAAATAGATGCACATCCCGTATCCAGTATCGATACTTATTGATTCTTGATATTGTACAAACCTTCATCGGAGTGAACTTAACAACTATTCAAAGCTTCATGGAAATTGGATGAATGTTGTGGTACAACTGTGACCAGAGAACTGTAGACAAATAATAATTAACAGTGTTCCCTAACTGCGTTAACATATGTTTTATTTTTTGGTAGACAATGCATACATATTGCCTTCTTCAGGACGATTCACTAATACGGAAATGTCATTTATACCTTTCGCAGGTGAAATGATGTCCACCTCCAAGGCAGAACTACGCTGCACTCTTCGGGAACAAGGAAGATAACCTCGAAAAAAATTCAGATCATCAAAAGCTGGTGATGCTTGAAATTGACTGATTACTACTAGATTCATTTGCTTTGAATGAACACCATCTCGTTGGCCTACAAAAGCTCAAGAGCCTCGAAATATCATGCTCAAGTTTAAGCAATCTTAGCAAAGGAAACCAGTCTGACGTATCCAAGAATATTCAAATATTCCGCACAGTTCGCACTTCGGTAGACAACTTGCCCGACCACTTCTTCTCCGGGCTCAACCGTCTAACAACCATCTCCTTGAGCGAGAACAGACTCGAAAGGTTCCAGGGAAGTCTCCTACGCGACGCAAGAATGGTGAACTCGTTGAACCTGGCAAAGAACAGAATCGAACTCCTCGATGAGGACACGTTCGTGAACACGCCTTGTCTCCACTTTCTGGAGATAAGCGGAAACAGGATCAGGAACATTCCGTCTAGCCTCTGTTACCTGCGAGGCTTGAGGGAGCTCTACGCAGTTGACAACCTCATCCGTGTCCTTCCCCCAAACTGCCTGCAGAACCTGGTCCAACTGCAAGATCTAAGATTGCAAGGGAACCATTTGGCCAATCTGGACACTAGCTGGAACGAGATGACCACAATCAATGCCGCATTGGCGTGGGTCAACGGGGATATGAGCCTTTCCTCTCGCAGCACATCTTATGGTGACTTTATACTAAATGGCGACATGTCCGGTGGTGACGACACAAGACTTATTTCCAACTGGAAGTTGAATTCAAATCGCAGAGGTGTCCAGTCGGCAGTTTTGAACTCCACAACAAGAGGCCAACATCCCATTCCAGAGTCCTGTGATCAGTACATTAACGAAAGCATCACCTTTATGATGTCAAATGCAGAAAATTCTGACTCAGATGCGAATATCTTTCCACGAATATATATCCAGGATCCTGGACTCCAGTGGCAATATTTTCTTGCTTCAACGCGCATTACGCAAGTAAGGATTCTTGATATTTCACGCAACAGCATCTCGCGAATTCGTCCTGACTCGTTCACCCCGAACTTCAAGGTACAGAACCTCATCGCATCCGACAACCTTCTCACGGACATCTCTGAGATATTTCTGGTAGCTGACGCTGACCTTTTAATTCTCAACTTGTCCGGAAACCGTATCAGGACGCTGGGGTCATCTTCCTTCATCAGTACGCCGAATCTTCAGCAAATAGACATTAGCAATAACAGGTTCGTTCTATATTCAAATTCAACTCTGTGAACACAACTTATCACTTAATTTTGACTTCAACGTATTCCTTAACAGCAGAATTTTATATAACCCAACGATGATCTCTGTAGCAGCTGTGGAGGTGCTGTGATTGGAGGATGACCTTATTGGGATCTCTATAATTACATAGCCGCTAGTTTAAGATTAATTTTTTTATTACTCTACGTTGACGATGGCATGTGAACATCAAAGTGCTAGGAATATAGAGCGTGTATCGTACAACATAGAGTGAGCAATCACACAAACATTTATACCCTCATCCCGTTTAATTGTATAAATGGCAATAGAGAAGTTTTTATGGTAAATATTTGGATAATACTTGTTGTAGCCTATGAATCTCTAGATGACATCTTGGGGTAGGTCTTAGAAAAATTATATTGAGGAAGTTTAACATATTTTTTGTTGAGACTCTGAGGGAGTTTGTAAAATAAGAAGACGTAAATTTTTCCGTCATTCGATCCTTCGAGTCGTTCTCGAGTTACCAGCAGCAAAAACCGATGTTTTTAATCCGTTCGGAAAAGTGGGCGAGTAAAGGACTCGTGTGTCATCCGCTTCGCTCAATCACAACCCAGACTGAATAGCCCCTTCGCCACATCACAATGGAAGACAGTGAGCTTACTCAGCTAATGGAAGTGGTTGTTGGACTGCATTCGGGTTGTTTAGAAAGACATTGCACTTTCGACTGAATCGTAATTTGTGAGAAAGCAAATTAGCTTGAGTCACACCAAAATCTATGCGGGATTATATATTTCGTTGTTCAGTTGTTCTGAGTTATTTGCAGGATGGGACAGGATCTCTTCAGGATCACCCTCCCCTCCCCTCCCCACCTCCGTTCCCCTCCCGTTCTTCCTTAACACACTGAAGGATGACGTAGGAATCCTTGACACAGCTCGATTGGTGGGCGGCAACTTTTTTTTATAATTTTAATAATTTAAATTTAAATACAAAATGAGGATGAATCTATAATTATTGAGTTTCCCAGTCGTTTTGAGAAAATTGTCGGCATGTATCTCAGAAAGGAGGCAGTGTGATAGACATTTGGATATGTCCCGAGATTCAGTTCCTGACGGAAAAGTCCTGGACTCGGATAAATTTACAACGTACGAGATATCTTGCAGAGATGTAAAAGTGGGCTGATCAAAAGAGATATTTAGTTATGGGAAGGAGCCGTTATTTGAAGCAATTCACGGATAAATAGTGACTCACTACCAGGTGGTCTAAACAATTTTCACTCGGGGGGTGGGCCAACATTGGTAAGGGCATTAGGCACCTAAGAAAAGGGCCCGGCACCTAAGAAAATGGCCCGGCTTGTAAGAAAAGGACCCGCATTTTTTGTAGGTTAAAGACTAGAATTTCTAAAAAAAAAAAGAGCATATTAAGGAGTGAGAATGTGTATCACTAAGTACCTGCTTCGACCATAAGGGCCCGGGGCAAATTCTGGGGGGGGGAGGGGCGTTGGGCCCCTCCTGCTTCCCAACTCCGACGCCACTGCTCAATACGTTGTCAATTGTATTCTTATTGTGCAGAGAAGTTAATTTTATCGAGGAATTTGCAACAATATGCCACAAAATTTTGAATATCAATGTAACTTCTCCCGCAGGTTGTCCTTCTTGCCAGAGAACATCTTCAAGCCCTTCAGCATCACACGCCAAGATGACTTAAATTCTCTGCTGGTACTCAACCTTGAAGGAAACTTACTGGAGTCCCTGCCGCCCTTAACCCTACCTAGTGTCAGGTGGCTGAAACTGTCCAGGAACAGGCTTACACATATCCGGAATGATTGTGTGCTTGGAGAACCACTACTAAAGAAGCTGGACCTGTCTCACAACCTCATCGAGATTTTTAATGGTATGAACGGACGGATGTTCAATTATAGTCGTGACATTGCTCTTAGGGATTAGACGCTAGATAGGTGGTTGTTCCTCTTACATTTTGAATTATATTCTTGTTTGTACAATGTAAGGAAATCATCTGTACCATCCAACAGTTTGGAGGAGTTGATTAACACAAGGATAGTCATTCGGTTTCATCAATGGGCTATTTTCCTAAAACAAACTCGCCTCCCTGAGAAAGTTAAGATTTGGTTTCATAAAACAGCATTGTTTGTGAGAATTTATTCATTCATACACCATTATAATCATTCTGGTTTCAGAAAGATCTAATTGGAGATTTGGTTTTTTCTCAGTATTGGAATACGACAGTCACTGGAGCGAAATTGTCGAAATTGATCTGTCAGGAAACCGACTGACGGCTTTTCCTGTCTATACACCAATCTCTCACAAACTGCGGAAACTGAACCTGAGCGGAATCAGGATCCAGGAGTTTGCCAAACCCGTGGAATCATTCCCCTTCTACGCTTATAAAGTGGGTGCGTTAGAGAACGTGACGCACCTTGACCTATCCAGAAACGGATTGAAGTTGCCCGAATGCGAGTTGTTTTTGAATCAGGATACGAAGGCTGTGGGATGCCGGACCTTCTTCGAGGAAACGACGAATTTACAGGTGGGTAACATTGATGATGATGAACCTTTTCCAATCTGAGAGGATGAGCAGTGAGAGCTTCGACACTAAACATTCGTGAATTCTACAAAATCTTCAAGGAAACTTATCTTTGATGAACAGTCCCTCAACTCCCATGGTAACCTTAAGTAGGAAATATAACTGCTGTAAGTGTACCATTCCAGACCTTGGCTATTCCTTATGTGATATGTTTCCCAGGAACATGTCTTGGTTTTGGTGCAAAGCAGGATAGGACTTACACTTACATAGCTCTAATCACCTGCCTAAGAAATGGCAAAACCGCCAGACAGCACAAAATGTTCTTACTTCGTTTATTCCTTTACCTCTTTTCTCATCGGCGTATCATCGATTCGAATTTTTTTAACGTCCTCAAATGAGAGACATACAAAGATGCCACACTAATAAGTTAACGTAGAGGTCACCACTGCATTGGCCTACATGATCTGTCTAATTACATTATTGGAAGTACTGCACGCGCGTAATTATATTTACTTTGGTTCACGTCCAAGAAATAAAATCTGGTTGCGTAGTTTCAAATATTTCTCGAAGTATTGCGCCTATATCGGAATTATTCCATAAGTATTGTTATGCACAGGGATTCGAAGGCTATAGGTGCATATATATAGAGGACATACGATGTTTGGAGAATATAGACACATTGTCAAAAGTAAAATTTAAAAAGGTTATAAATTCATAAAGACATTTATAAAATAATAAATTATGATATAATAATATTATAAATAGGTTATAAAATATAAACAATTTAAAAAAATTATTTTAACATAAACTTTTTTCATAAACCTTTGCATGACTTCACACCTACGAATTAAGCAAGTCTTCGGAATATGAGAAAAATATTATTATGCTTATTATTTATGGAGAGCAATAGACAGACATCTCATCGTCTTAGGTTTTCAATGCTACTGGCTTTATCCATTCTCTTAAACTGATATTTACTTGAAGTTAGTTATCAAAGCAGGTGTTTATTTCAAAGTTTTGTTAAAAACTTTTTTTTTCTTGGAGTACTGACTTCCAGTTTTATTCTTTTGTCTTCATCAGTTCCGCCCTTTTTCGCGGTACTAACAAATGTCTCCGACTAAGAGCCTTCTTATATATTTTCTATTGTAGTACCGGATAAAATTCCAGCTGCACCACTAGCTGTTCGTCTTCTAGATATTAGTCTTCAAAATCGGGTGACGGAATTTTGCAACTGACAGTAAGCCAATGGCGTGTGACATTCACACATTCAGGTCAGGGGGGCCAGTACCTGTCCCTGCGGTACCTCCGGCGATTCCATTACGAAGTTGTGACACGCAGAATATCGAATCGCGAGCATTTTAGATTGGGGTGTCCAGAAAGGCCCAAGCCCGGGACTTGAACCCGGAACCCTCCGGTCAGAAGCTCAGTGCCCTACCCACTATGCCACTACGACCCCCATGATTGAAACAATTCCTGACTTTTACTTCCGCTTTATTTTTCGACTCGATGAATTTTCTTACACCCACTCTACATGATGCATTACGTTTCAAACAAGGAAACTACTAGTAAGAACATTTCTTTTCCTAAACTCACAGTCGACTCTGTAGATATTTTCTTTTGGGCTGAGAATTACAGTCATCTTCGTGGGCAATTTCTCCGAGAAATTTTCTACTGTACCAGTATTCGGTGAAAGGTGTGCACTGGAGTAATTGGGAGGCACCAGTACACTCGCATACATGTTGAGATAGGAATACGAAGCATCAACTAATACCTCTCAATCTGGATATCATTTCAGACTGTATGAAACACAACGCCACTGCATTTTACACTTTAAAATTAAGCTGCTCCATTGTGTAAGAAGTGTGTACTCATCTTACCCAAAACATTTACTTTTTTTTGGAAATGCGGTAACTCGATACGATAAACGCTACTATATGTTGTAATTGTAGCATCTCCAAGAGTGCGGAGTCGATGCTGAATGGAATTTCTATACCACACATGGGTATTCCACTAGTATTCAAATTAGGTCGTATAGTGGTATCCAATTTGCCCACATTGAATACTTGGAGTATTCCTTTCACAATATGTTGTTTATACACATCGTGATGCGTGGGTATATCCTGATTGCATTTTAAGAACTCTAATTAATTCAATCAAAATAAGTAAAACTCTTTAAAAAATATTAAAACTTATATTCGAACGCCCCTGGTGGATCACAGGGAAAAATTACATTGAGTTTTCCTTTTTTAACACTCTCCTGTTCCTTCTCTGCCTGTATTCTTCTTGGATATGTAAAGACATGTGCAAGCAGAATGTTACAATAGGGAACGTGGAATAGTTTTATTTTTATCGTACAATGGTAATCAAAGGACGCTTGTAACTATCTCTTGACGTATGATAGTAAATTGTAGCCCATTTACAGTTATTAACTTTAAAACGCCAAATGTAAGTGGTAAGTTGACCGACCTGCCGTGAGGGTCCGCTCGCTAACGGAGTTCTCAGTCGAGCGAGAGTCCGGATCAAGGAGGCTACATGAGGAGGCCCCAGAACTCAAGGGGAAAGCGGATTTCTGCTGTCACTTGGCGCGCTTTTTATTCGTTCGCCAAAATCGGCCGCATAGCGGCGCTGATAGTCGAGCGATCCGGTCCTTTCCGACTTCGTCCATTAGCGGTAGTGCAAGTGGTTGTGTTTTGCTCGTCCGAAATCTATTTTATGTAGTGTTTTTGCCAGTGAAAACTGTTTACGTCTTCTTGGCAAGTATTTTACGATGAGGACTAACCACCGTTGTTGTGTTCCTGGGTGCGACGCTGGTTATGAAAGTGCCAAAAAGGGAAATAAGGAGATGGGCTTACGGAACAGACGGCTGTTCAAGGCGAAGGTAAGTAAGTCCCCTCAGGTGAAGTATGATAAGGTGAAATTCTTCAATTGTATCATATATTAATTACTCTACGCAAGGTGAATACTATGAGGTCATTGGATGATTGTACTGGTTAGCTATCGCCAGTGAATGTAACGCGTTGTAGGGGTTGTAAAGGCATTGTGTGTGTAAACAGTGAGATGGTTGCGATTCTCCTCGTGCTATTAATATTAAAATATCAAGTTGAACTAGATTTGTTTTCCGTCTTCTACCTTACTCAGGTTAATGTAAGTGCAGTTACACATGACAAGACATGTCTTTCACTTTTCAAAGAGTTTTTTTCTGCTGTGAGGTAGCACTATTTCTGCTCATTCACTAACTGTAATTTATTTCCTTATTTTCCAGGTTCTCTTGATATTTTCACTTCGATTGGATTACAGTTCAGACGAGAATGTTGAACTACTGAACGCAAATGTTTTACAAAGTTTGATTTCAGTTTACACTTATATAACAAGATAAATAGAAGTTATGACGATATACCTTTCTCAGAAATCAGGAAAGAGTTAGAACCCTAGGATGTGGGTATAGAGAATTGTTAGACGATTGTTAACTGCAAATGTTTATTCCTTTAAGGCTGATTTGGAAAAAAAAACTCGTGCATAAAGATATGTAATATTTCATTGCCAAATATTTGGGAAATAAGTCCCTCGATTGTATCTAAAGAATCACATTCTTAGGTTGAATGTACATTTTATTATGGCTTCAATATCACAATACTTTCTATGTAATGTGTATCATACAAAATACAATTTATTACTAGCATCGTATGTTGGTTTTCTGTATTTGATCCACTGGGCAACTAAAAGTTTATAATGTATTTTTCTGAGTGGCAATAGTATGTTATAACATATAAAGTAAAGTGTAAAGTTTTGATTTCAAATAAATAGGTCCAAATAGTCAGCATGGTTATTGTACTGCTTATCCTATTTTTATGAGTTTGGTAATGGAGTTTTCATTGACATCAACTGTTCGCCAGTATTGTTGTTGTTAGTTGCTATTATTCTTAGACTTTACATTTCCTGATTTAAGTCCTAAAGTGCCAAGCGTTGCGTATCTCTGCTAATTCTTTTGTTATTATTGTATTTTCGATATTGATGGGAGGATCCAAATTCTAGTGATACCTACATTTAGGTCTAAATGAAAATCGCACAACTTCCATAGAATTTCTATACATCCACCTAGGGGAATGTAAGAATTATTTCATCTTTGGAAAATATTCCGTTACGGTAATTACTGCGATAATCAATTTCTTTCCTTTGCCGGTAGACATATTTTATCAAGGATACCAAACACTATAGGTTGAGACGGTCGGCCCAGCTTGGTCGGGGATTTCCGAGGCGCCCGGCCCTCTTCGCATTGTCAGTCCTTTTCACCATTCACGAAGGGGCCTAAAATTTGTTTGCAGCCAAGGGCCTCCGTCGATATATAACCGCCCCTGTTTGGGACGACGAAAAAGTTCTTGGGACGTGGTGGATACGTGAGATACTTGCGTATCATGTGTATTGCTTGCGAGTGCATTAGCGGTGTATACGTTCCAATATAACGCTGATTAATGGTTCCTCTTTGAGTTTCAGCTGTGAAATTGCATTCTGGTTGATGAAAGTAAAGTTCAAAGTGTTCCTGCAGTGTTGACAATAGTAGCACATGCAGTATATACCTTATTTACGCAAAACATCAGTTCTGTTTCCCACTATTGCCATGTTAATTCCCGTGAAAAACGGATCGCTCCACAGCTAGCGCCGTGAGTGGCGACTTTTGTAAACTCAATAAAATTCGCGGTGAGTGACAGCGCGTCTAGCGGCCGGCTCAATAATCCTCTAATATAATATTCGTGGTCCGGATTAGGGCCATTAGCGACCATGATATTGTCCGTCTACGTGAGTTAGCCCCCAGAACATTACCAGGAACCTTAAACTTGTTCAATTCTAAAAGTGGATTCCTCGAGTGATTCCTTAAGAAAAACACCTTGTTGAAACTTTCAAATGCCCTTATTTTCACTTCTGATGGCGATTGGAGTTGAAGAAATTACTGAGTTCAGTGCTGTGTTTTTTTTCAAATTAATGTGCACCATATGAAAAGCAGTCAATGAAATATTCTGGAAATCAAATTTTGGACAAAAGAAAGTCGAAAGTAGAACAATTTTCTCCGATTTTAGTAAACTGTGAAAATCGAAATTCGACAGAAAATAATTTACTCATTGTTTAAAGAGTTCGACTCAAGTCAATTTCCACTTTGCAATCCCTAGGTTGTGAATGTCTCGCGCAACGAAATCGAATACGTCCCGATGGAGTTCCTGCACTCTTCGCCGAACCTTCGCCTCGTGGACCTCAGCCACAACAAGATCAAGAGACTCTGGCCCAGCGATCTCCTCGTCCCCAATGGGCTGACTCCCGATGAACTGGAATAATCCATCTCCAAAGTGACCACTATGTTTACAGGGAAGATGGCGGGGGAAATTCTTTCTACGAGTACTCCAACGCACGCCAACTGATCATCGACCTCAAGCACAACCAGATCGACTCAGTGGTGCTGCCCTAATATCAGGTGAGTTAGTCGACGTCACTTCCGATGTCGTGGCATCCACAAATGACGTCAAAGTGGTAGGTCGTCCAGCCCAGTCCAAATGTCTGTGACTAAGAGATAAAAAAGCTTTGTGCGTGAAAATATCGGACGCAAACACATCATGAGTCCCCCAGGGTTGCGTATTAGGCCCGCTTCCCTTTCGTTTACACATTAACGATTTGGAATACGCAGTAAAATATAAGCTTACACTTATTGCAGACTCTGTAGGATCTCCAGTCATTTCATAAAATGCAGGGAATCGTTAAGCAAGGATTCAGATTCAATTCAAGAGTGGTGCGACATATGTCAGTTATAAACATAACCTTAACAAAAGTGTAGTTATTGAATATGGGAAAGGAAAAATTCCATGAAGCGATTCTACGGCATTTATATCGTGACAATTGAAACCGTTTTTACCGTAAGGTACTTAGGTGTAACAATCACTAAATACTTATCGTGGGGAAGACACAACTGTAAAATATGCGATCAAGCCGATATAAAGCTAGGATTTATTTAAAAAAGTGCTCGGTAAGTGTGAAAAGAAGACAAAAGAGCGGCGATATTACGTTTTACTAGTTCGGCCCATTCTTGAATATATAGCCAGGCTATGAGACCCGAATGAATTAGTTTTGATCAAACAGCGTGCTGCGTCGAGCAAATAAGTTTGTTTAACAATGTGTTAAGATAGGTTTCATAGCGTATTAGAATTAATGGAAGAATTAAGTTGGGAATCATTATCAGATCGTAGATTAATACACTGACTAAATCCCCCACAAAAGTATGAAACAGATATCTTTTATAATGTTGTTAGGTACTTAAATTGATTTCCCACTTCCAAGAGTGATTTTACACTTCAGGTGGGATTAGTTGACGCATGGGTTGCTGAGTAACGTGTGGATTGTGACGTCAATTAAGATGATGAGGCCATACAGTCGAAGGATGCCTCAGAACACTTTTGCTTTGCATGGCGGGAAATTTCAAGGGCAGACTCACAATTCCACCATTACCCACTTACCCATCCTTCGCTTCATCTGTCTTTCGGCCCTAATTTGTGTAACATGTGGTAAAGCTAGACCTCCCACTCAAATGCCACCTGACTCGATTACTAAAGTGCTATGGTTATTCGCGACTTAAGTCATTTCTTCGCGGAATTCATAATGCTCGTATAGGCGTTCTCAATCAGACATAATAAGATTACAACTCATAAAATAGAAAATTAGATAGCGATGTTATTATTCACTAGTCAGATCCACCCTAGAATACGCAGCCAGTGCATGCGGTCCGAATGAAAAAGGTCTCGTCAGAGAACTAGACAGCGTAGAGCTAGAGTTGTTTGTTATAAGGTGTTGCGATAGGTGTAGCAGTGCATCAGAGTTAAGAGAAGGTTTAGGTTGGAAATCATTATCAGATCGTGGGTTCAAATAGAGATTAAATCTATCGCATACCTTTAAAACGGATGTTAAAAACAGATAGGTTTCCTGAAGATGTTACTAAAAATATTTAAAACAAAACCAACGTATTTTTCCACATTTCATGGGCAAAGAAGATTCGAGAGATAGATTGTGGGCCTGATAGATTTAAAATGATATTTTTCTTCCGTAGCATAAGAGAACACATTATGCAGCATATGGAAGGGGTATACGTAGGTGAAATATTGTTGGTATGATAGGTATGTATGACATTGCATTACACTTCATTCTTTTTGTTGCTTAAGAAATCTGCGAACTACATTTCCTAATCACAAACAAATGTGATGCATAAAAATACTACCTACCCTACGAAAAACATTCAGCAATACGTTCGTACCTTAAACCAGTGAGGAGTATCAATATACTGTTACATACGATGGTGTTCAATCATTTGAATCTGATGCTAAGGATTTAAGCCCTCCATTTCTATTGAAGAGGTCTTTCTAGGAGTCATAGTGCGCCTTATAGACTTCAATTTCTCTGCAGATGCGGGTGGTGACTCAAGACTGCAGCGTCCAAGAGCAGTTTGCTCGTGCGACGTTCCTCTTGGGAGGAAACCCACTCGTCTGTGGCTGCCACTCCTTGAAGTTGCTGCAGTACTCACAGCAGGAAGTCCGGCCCACGGCCGAACTGGAGATTTTGAAAGGAAGCAGGTTAATCCTGCCGGCCAAGGTGGACATCGAGGGCCTACACTGCGCGTAAGTCGATTCAATCGCACTCCCATTGTTGTGACATGGGCACGTGGCGCGGTTGGCGATTAATCGGAATAAGATTTCATTTGCCAACATTGGGATTGAATGAAAACCTACAGCAATATCAATTAACAGTACTTCTAAGTAGTTGTAGATGGGCTCAACGAAAACCATAATGCGTGGTATGATCAAATAATATCGGGAATTTTTTTTAAAGAATATTAGTTTATTAATGAGGATCAATGTTGTCCCTTTCAAAGTAATCGCCTTTAGATATGTAATACACTTGATCCAGGTTTTTTTCCCATCTTAGATGCATTACCGGAAATCATTTTTAGGCATAGGGTTTAGCTCCTTTAGCGAATCTGTTTTTATCTCATTAAATGTGCAATACGTCATCCCTTCATAATTCTCTCTAGCCTCGTAAAATTAATGAAAGCCACAAGAGGCCATGACCGACAAACGCAGTGATTTAGGAACAATAACTTTTTGTTTTATATCAATAATTCACGAATAAGCAGTTAATTGTGAGCAGAAACCATACCGCAGTTTTCACTGAGTTTTTCTGCCGCAATTCTGGGCGTTTTCGTCAGATTGCTTCATGGACATAGGCGCACAACTTCCAGGCAGTATTCCTTATCGACAGTACGACCATACGACAGGAACGAAGGATGAATTAAGACATTGAAACTGACGAAAACAGGTAGAAATATTTTCCGTATTTAATTTAACACACCATGTACATGTCCCGGCCGTCGATCATCCTTCACTCCATGTTGTTTATTTACCACGTCTCCATGGGGATATTCTCGTTACGTGAAGTTATAGGATTTTTCCTCTCTGTTGTATTACATAGTCATTGTCTTTTCACGCAATACTCGTAGGTGGAGACATACGTTTTCCACCTGTAAATTACAGAATCACGAAGGATATAAACCAGCAAATGAAGAAAACGTCTTTGCATTGTATTTTGTAAAACGCCAGTCCTGAACCTTGGAGTTCGTGGGTTCATGTCCCTGTCAAGGAGAGAGATTTTGATTCTGTGTTGAAAGACGACCACTGTCCACTGATACCTCACAGATCGCTTAAGCTGTGTATTACTTAATGTAGACGAGTGTTTACAAGGGAGCTCAATGCATTCCGCCAGTGGCAATGTCTCACCACTCTGCATTCGAAACACGCAAAACACATTTGGACAACGGCATTTGTCTAAACCATAAAAGTATTGTGGTGATGTAGCAAATATCCTGATCTATTACACATAAATAACAGTAATATGTGAGATAAAACAATGTAGAAAATTTTTTAGGAGCCAAACAAGCATTCTAAACCATGCTATAATTTGTGTTAGATAAAAGTCCTTAAACCAGAATGCAAAATCCCATTGAAACTTATGTATTGTACTATTGGATACATTCACAGTTATGCACATCTCTAATACTTTCAAGAAAGAAATATATTTGAAATCTGTCTATTCGGCAATCAATTTTAATTATTATATGTCCACGGCCCAGTTAACCGTTGGAAGATGGAGTTACCGAAATATTGCATGAGTCATCATTGAAAATAATTTCTTGGGATTTACTTATAGGATTATTTCCAAACACAGAACGTCCGAATGGCCCTCTAAAAGGTCAAAAATGGTGGATTACCTCATCAACCTTCGCTCGGTGAATGTGCCACTGAAGTCCTAGAGTACATACCCTTAATGTTTTAGCAGGACAACATCTACTTATATTGTTTAATACAGGACACAAGATTTAACATGAATACCCAGCAAAGTAACAGATTATGCTGGATAATATATTGACCACGGTCCCATCCAATAACTATAATCTTGCTCCATTGTTTTTTTTTTAACAATGACAATGTAATTCCTTCTTCTTCTGCAGACAGCCACAGTCGGTAGCTGGGAAGGCGTTGTCGGAACCTGAGACTTGGATGCATCACTTGCTTCCACTGTTGGGCCTCTGTGCTTCCCTGAACGAGGGTCAAGAGACCTGGGACTCTTGGCCGGCCAGAGGTCAACGGGGTCAACCTCGGAAGGGAGTCAATCCGGGCGGAGGAAGATTGTGAAGATTGCAGTGGGATACAGCGAAGAGATTGACAATGTTTCCGATCGGGAGTGAATGGAATCAGCTTCATGCAACCACACCAACCGTTAGTTCGGAGTCCATGGGTCAAATTACATTTCTTTACTCATGCGCATGAATATTGGATTTTAAATATTAATTTAAATTGAAAATTGATTGAAAATTGTTCCGATCGGGAGTAAATTTTTGGAAAAAGAATTGTTCTCCTCAAAGCACTTACAGAATAAGTAATGATGAATTAAATAACGTGAATCCATTAAATAAATACCTTGGAATAAGAATGACACATGATCTTTCCTGGGGTAAACACATACGTGAAATAATGGGTCGAGAATATCCTAAACTTGGATTCATCAAAAGGGTACATTGGGTAAATGTGACGACCATGTAGTTCAAGAAAATAGTAACTACTTAATTCCCTAGTTAGACCTAATTTGGAATATGCTTCCAGGGTAATATGGGATCCCTACCATATTGGTATAAATAATGAACTTGAAAGTTTGCAGCGAAGATCGGCAAGATTTGTAAAGGGACGGTACGATAACTATATTGGCGTAACCAGTCAATTACATGAAATGTAGTGGGAATCATTGTCAGACAGCAGGTTGAAATTTAGACTTAATCTCTTAAATAAATTCCAAGATGATAATTTAAGTGATGACGTTAAAAATATTTTATGAACCCCAACTTAGAATGGTACACTGGACCACAATATCACAAAATTAGTGAAATTGATTGCCGATATTAAAAATGTGCTTTTTTTCCTCGTCCAATTAGGGATACGAATTGCGGTAAATATATTCAATACGAGTTTATCAATGGATAGCATAGGCACTGCATTTCAGTTTAAGGCCATGAGGCTAACCCAACTAACGGCATCATATCGCATGATTGCTTTCCTATTTTCATGATATTTTGAACACGTTTCATGGAATTCTTTTTCCCTAAAATGTTTGGAAAATACAACATTTGAATTTGGGAGCGGCTGACGGATTTCCTTGAAATTATTTCGCCAAAAGGAAGAATGAATATATTATTGTCTTCCGGTCCAACTGACTCCGAGGGAAGGAACCAATTTCCTTCCGGACGTATATTACGCAGTCGAAAATTTAATGAAATAGTTATTTAGAACGCAAAGCAGTGCTAATTACTGAGGCATCACGCACGAAATGGATGACGGAGACAACAACCGCAGTTTGCCAGTTGAGTAAGAAATTGGCCACAGCCAATGGATGGCATTTCCTCGAAATCAGAAATAAATAAAAAGAGGACGATCGCGCAGCGTGGCCTCACATTCTCATCTCCGTCATCATCGTGACAAGACTTTCTTGCTTGTGCATCAGCATCGTTGCTAGGCGACTAGTGTAAATCAACAACATCACGTGCAGACGAGATCCTCCAGCCGGGCGATCGTATTGAAGCCGATTTCTCTCCAACAGGTAAGATATCTAAAAAATGTAATTATCCAGATCTACATCTACTGACTGCGCAGATAGCCACCTCGTTGGTGTGTGGCAGGGGTTGAGTTTCCATCAAATATACTCCAAAGTTTTATCATACTATTAGAATAAATTGAAATTTTCGCTGAATGTTTCGCTCTGCGATAACTACAGCTTCTACTTTTAATTCAAATTCAATAGACACGTTTTTAAACTGCTATAACATGCATCATGTAATTCATTATAATATGTAAACGTGGTTGAACATTAAAAATACAAACACTCTTAGTTTCAATTTTGTTAGTTCTAATTATCCCAATTGATTTACCGTGAGCAAATTCTTTAGGTGCAAATTCTAAAGGTGAATTTATTCCATGAACGCTTCATTGTGTGAGGACTCGTTTTGATTTTTGGTCACGATGAAAGAACGAATATTTGAATCTGTCCGTGGTACAGTGTATAGTATCTGGTTCACAGGGAATCGCTGTAACAACAAGGCAGGACGAATGGCATGTAATTTGTGTCAATCCAAGGGAAAACCGCAACGCCCGTGATTAAATAAGCGCACGGAGTCCTGACTGAAGCTTTTTACGCAAATGAAATGAATGAAGTGGAGTTCATTCAATTATATCAGGGAGTAGATAAGTTACTCCTGCCATAAAAGAAGGTGACAGATTTAGTTTTCAATTCCTTGGTTTAAGGGTTTCTTCGCAATCACAATGAACAATCCTAGAGATTTTCCTCATCAGTGGATTGTGGTAGGTATTTGCTGTTTTTTCACATTATAAAATGCACAAGCGTAATAGAAATTTGTAAACTTTTCTAGCAGCGCTTATATTAACTCTTCTCCAAGTTTCAAAGGATTTAATTTTAATGTTACTTTAAAATTTCCTTAAAATATCCTGCAATGCTTTTCCTCAAAAGTAATGATTTTTTAAAAGAGTTCGTATAATAAGAAGGAACGCCGTGTACACTGAGAATATTTTAGTAATCCGGTTTCAAAAGCCGTTAGCTTCATCGGATCCGAAACTTGGAAAAGGGAAAAAAGTTTCGGAATTTTTTTTTAACTGATGCAATCGTAATTTTTTAGATTAAAATTTAAAAAAGATATACACATTGATTGGTGTGACAGCATGAAAAATATAACAGATGGTAAAGGAGATATTTATGAATTAACTTTGTAGGTAACGGGTTATGCAATAGGTTGTTGTATTTTAAGGCTTTTGAAGGTAAATGTGCTAATATTAGCTTGAACTATTTTCTTTTATTAATAAACTTTTATTAATGTAGTTAAAGGGGCTTCAAAAGGTAGATTATCGATTTGAAAACGTGTCAATCTTTGAATAGGATGTATAAATTTTACTTTATTTTTTACGGAATAATTTTCAATAGGAATCTTTGCTTAGTATATTAAGAGAACACATTTTTTTAACGTCTACAAAAACATACATTCATCACTTATTTTAAAAGAAATGTAATAAGAAATCTAAATACAAAACACCTTTACCAACTAATGTGTCACTTTTTACACAATTTAAAAAATACTATTTCTAGACATCTTACAATCTGAACATCCATCAATCCAACGTCAGACAAATCATAATCAGTGTCGGCATTCAGGAATGCTTCTCGATCGCTAAACATCTCCGTATAACTTCCAATCACTGACTAGACATGCTTCTCCCAATCGAATGACCTTGTCGTGTTTCTTCAAGAGTCCCAAGTAGACAATAGATATGCCCAATTTCCGAAATTGCATTTCTAAATTCACAAAAACTCACTCTGGCTCACTCTCAAAAATTTGTGTCTGGTGGACTGTGATGGCTATGGCTTCATCAACACCATCAGATGATGTCTGGAGCTTTCATGACACTGAATCAGCATCACAGAGAACCCTGTATCACGAAGGAATCGCCGTGGTAGGATATTATTAATATATCCTTCATTTCCAACAATTGTGTATGGATACTTACTTTTTTGTACTTCTATCGCTTCAACTAGATTTACAAATGTGTCACTCAAAAATACACTGTAAAGTTAACGTAATGATTCCACGATTTAATTCTGATGTATAAATTTTTTCCAATCATTTCCTTTCGCCAAATTTAATTATTTTTTTTACTTATAATTTGGCATGAAATTTCTGATAATCTACGTTTTTTAACTGCCACTAGCATGCCACTAGCACTAGTAGTGTTAAGGATTGAACTCGCGACTGGCAGTACACTAGCCCACATTTTTAACAACTACGCTCTCATAGGTTCACGGGAATATGGCGAATGTAGGCGACCCGCATGACATTCTGCTTAATTGCTTTCTCGCACATGGATAAAAATGTCAAGACGAGTATTTTTTATTTTGTTTTTCTCGTTTGTGGCACGGGAAAAATCTTCTTCTCATTTCGTGACCCGAGTTACTTAACCTCTCCTTGTTGGTATCTACCATACGTGCATTCCATTTGCGGGGCGCATCGATCACGAGGCCACGAGATGTTAAAATCTCCGATCCGGATCTGACCCTGGATATGGTTTCAGTAGCGAATGAAATGAAAGACCCGTGGATCTTTGGATCCGACCCGACCATCCTTAATTTATGAGTGGTACATTTGTAAATCTAATTTAAAAAACAAAGTATAATAAAGTGAGTATTCAGATGTAATAGTTTTAAATTGAATATGATAACATTTTCGATGCAATGACTGAAAGAAAAAATTAAACTGCGATTGGGATCGAACTTCGCACAGTACACTAGCTCTTGTTGTACGCCTGATCTCGGCGAGTGTAGGCTACCCGCTGACACCCTACGTATTTTTTTTCCCGCGATACCGGGGTAATGGGGAAAAAAAGTCATATTTCTTTATTTTGCTTCTAGTTGCACGGGAACGTTTTCATCTAATTACGTGACCTTAGTTGCACTTCATCTTCTTGTCAATATCTACCGCACCTACATTCCATTCACGGGGAGCTTCGATCGCTAAGCAGCGAAAATTTAAAATCTACGACCCGGATCCGATTTTACTCCATGTCTTTGGATCCGAATCCGGAACCGTAAAAAATAAAAGATCCGATCCAGCCGTCACTAAAGAAAATATTTCATGCTACAAAAATTCGGCATGTGCAAAATTTCTCAAACTTCGTTAAAAAATCGCGTTTCAAAGAAGACACGGTTAATTTCGTGATTAAACCCTAAAGTCGCTTATTTCGTGAATCCTGTCGCAAAAAACGTTTCGCAAAAATGTCATGTCCGTGATCATAGCTGATGTTGGGTTGACACAAATTAATATATAATATCAAATATTCATGCGGATGAATTAAGTAATGTAATTCGACCCATGGTCTCAGAACTAAAGGTTGGTGTGGCTGCATGAAGCTGACTCCATTCACTCCCGATCGGAAACATTCTCAATCTCTTCGCTGTATCCCACTGCAATCTTCACAATCTTCCTCCACCCGGATTGACTCCCTTCCGAGGTGGACCCTGTTGACCTCTGGCCGGCCAAGAGTCCCAGGGCTCTTGACCCTCGTTCAGGGAAGCACAGAGGCCCAACAGTGAAAGCAAGTGATGCATCCAAGTCTCAGGTTACGACAACGCCTTCCCAGCGACCGACTGCGGCTGCCTGCAGAAGAAGAAGGAAGACATTGCCATGGTACAAATAAAAACAAGGTAGCAAAAATGCAAAAAATTGCCAAATGCAAAAATTATTTTCAGTGATAAAACACAAAATATTTCGCTACAAATTATCCTTTGGAAGCTCGGCATAATCTTTGACATGCATAATGGTGACACTGTTGAATTTATTGTAGAAATTGACGTTTTTAACCGAGATAGGTACCGAAAGAACAAATGGTGAAATTCTGCAGTTTAAGGAGGCTGCACCGAATTATGAAGTAGATGTCATTTTCGTGAATATCTCAGGACACATCATTTTTTTGGCCCTTCTATCGATTGGAAAAGAAATAATGAGGCCTTTCCATCATATATTGGAAGAGAAAAGACGTCGAAAACCAGATACTTTATATTACGTGGTTATACGGCAAAGCATGGCTGTTGCAGTTTGATAATGTAAAGAGAAATGTCGTTTTGACGAAAAACTAATGTAACATGCGCTATTTTATGTAGAATTTACCATTTTGGAAAAGTGCTCGCCTTACCACACTAGTTTAATTGATATTTATAAATGTTTGCTCGAAAAAATAGCAGAAATGTCTTAGTTACATGAAAGTGGTTGTACAGTATTGTGTTATCACTCGCAACAGTAATTGGGATGGAACGTTCTTACAAGCGTATTTACTAACTTAATTTAGGACAATACCTTACCAAGGTCCTAATTATATTTTTTATTTAATTTCATTGGTTATTGATATAGTGTAATTAATACCAATTCTTCCAATTGGTAGCAGCGTCATTGTTGCCAAACAGTTTTCAAAAATATCAATATTAATAAAATTCAGAATAAAGAGTTTTATTTGCAAGAGAATAGTTTAAAACTAAATAAGAAAATATGTAACCTATTTTAGAATACGTATTAGCGGGATTGAGAAATGTATTCTAACTTTTTAAATTAAACGTGGCAATAACACGTCTACCATGTTCCGAAGTCGAAATGAGTCAAAAGAGCGGGCAAAAAATAGAATGCAACTTCAACACGCTACATAATAGCATTCTCATACAATTATTGTGCAAGCGTTATCACCCTGTAATTGAATTTCCATATAGGTGTGTTTCTGGATCTATATTTATTCATTAAATAACAAATAGCTCTTTTACGGGATTTTGAATTGCGGAGTCACGGTGGAACCTCCTTAAGTAAATCCCTTCCACTGAAACCATTGACTCTAAGCTGAGAGCGGGGAGGGGAGGTCTGTAGCTGTGGAAGGGACTGGTCCATCGCACCGCAAAGGACCACGTCTCAGAAACGCTTAGAGACAGGTGAAAACAAACGAAATTTCGCCCCTAAAACACTTTACTTTCGCGTATTTCATTAAAATAGTGCTCTTGCAGCCCAAAAATTACATATTTAGAACCAAAGTACTTGGGGCACAGGCTCCCGTTAATTAAAAGGGAACACATTTTAGCATCTGAATATAAACATTTCGATCATTCTGAGAGGACGAAAACATAACTTTTCCAAATTATGTAAAACATAGGCCACCCTGCTGGACATCGTACGCCTCCCTATTGGACAGCTTTCTTTACTTGTACAGCATTTTAATCCAGGGACATAAAAATCAAAGAGTCTCCTTAATTGTTTCCCAAGAGTTTTTCTCTTGAATTCTGTACATGTATTTTGCCTTTGCATGGCATTTTGTAATTGTATAATTATCAATTATCACGTTACGCTCATTATTGGGCATACCTTCACTAATTTATTCCATTTTTCCGTGGTCTACCCCCGTCGTCTCAATTATTTTCGTAGTAAGTATAATAATATAATAAAAATGTTAATACTCCACATTATATACAAAACAAGGAAATACAAAATATAAGGATCTTTAGGTAACTTATAAGGCGGACCTGTGTTTAGGTTACCATCATTAAATCCATGCATTGTGCCTCCTTGGTTCAGTGCCTTCTCTTTTAAATTTAATAGAGATACATCTATTGATCCCAGACCGCCGGACATTAATGAATGACTTCCATAAACCCTCCGTACATATGGTTTTGAAAGACTTTTTAAAATCCGATAAGGAATCGTTGAAATAAAATTTAAATATAGGGGAGTCTGCTCCTTAAAAAATGTAAATCTTTCGTTTTTGTTTAAAATACTTATCTAAAGTCAGAGAGAATTTTGCAGTTAGAACCCTGTGGTCACTGATTCCTTTAATTATGTCAATCTTAGTTACTTGTGGGATATAGGTTGCTAGTAAATCGAGAATTCTAATCCCTCGATTAGGTGCTGTAGCTAATTGATGTAGGGAGTGGTTGGTGAACTAATGTAATAAATCCTCACCGAGTTCCTTCTCCATTTCTACAGTTTAAAACAGTGACACAGTTCAAAGTTTGAAGATTTACTTTGTGGAACCACTCGATGGGAAATTAAAATCCTCTTTGTACGTTTCACTCAAAGATTTCATTGGTTTCGGTAAAATTAAAGCATTGCTTCTGTCTATTGAGTGACTGAATCTTATATTACGACCGCTGTTACGGGACCTGATTGGGATTCTGTTGCTTTAGTGTAAACGCCTTAGCAATAGCAACCTAGTGCAAACACTATATCAATAGTATGGAATCCCAAAGTAAAGAGGTAAGAAAATGAACCGATGAAAACCAACTCCGATTAATCGCCAACTGCGTCACGTGCCATTGTCATAATAATGCGAGTTCGATTGAATCGACTTACGCGCAGTGTAAGCCCTCGATGTCCACCTTGGCCGGCAGGATGAATCTTCTTCCATTCAATCTCTCCAGTTCAGCCGTGGGCCGGACTTCCTGCTGTGAGTACTGCAGCAACTTCAAGGAGTGGCAGCCACAGACGAGCGGGTTGCCTCCCAAGAGGAACGTCGTGCGGGCAAACTGCTCTTGGACGCAGCAGTCTTGAGTCACCACCCGCATCTGCAGAGAAGATAAGAAATTGAAGTCTCGATGACTCCCAGAACACCTCTTCAATGAGTAATAAAGGGCTGAAATCCATAGTATCAGAATTAAATGATTGAGCACAATCTTCAGAAACAGTGTATTGATACTGTTCACTGGCTTAACGCACGAACGTATGGCTGAACGCATTTGGTGGGATAGGGTACGTAGTATTTTCAATCAATCGTCTGTGTATGTTCACTCTAATTGCCATGCGATAACATTCACCTTGACCGGGAGTCGAACCACGGACCTTTGCTCTTCCGGGCCTTCAACGATCACTTAAATCAACGCAGCACTTTGACGTCATTTGTGGACGCCACGGAATCGGAAGTGACGTCGACTCACTCACCTGATAGTAGGGCAGTACCACTGAGTCGATCTGGTTGTGTTTGAGGTCGATGATCTGTCGACGTGTGTTGGAGTACTCGTAGAACCAATGTCCCCCGCCATCTTCCCTGTAAACGTAGTGGTCACGTTGGAGTTTGGATGATTCCAGTTCACCGGGAGTCAGTCCATTGGAGACGAGGAGATCGCTGGGCCAGAGACTCTTGATCTTGTTGTGGCTGAGGTCCACGAGGCGAAGGCTCGGCAAAGAGTGCAGGAACTCCATCGGGACGTATTCGATTTCGTTGCTCGAGAGATTCACAACCTAGGGATTGGAAAGTGGAATTTGACTTCAGTCGAACTCTTTGCATCAGAGTCGATTATTTCACTGTCGATTTTCGATTACCACAGTCGATTAACACTCCGAGACCTGAGATAACGTGACGTTTCTCCATGAGGCCCTATATCGCCACGATATTAATTAATTTCTAATTAAGGGTTAATCATGCAGCTTGGAAAGTGGAAATTGACTTCAGTCAAACTCTTTAAACCATGAGTAGATTATTTTATTGTTGACTTTCGATGTTCACAATTAACAAAAAGCAGAGAAAATTCTGCAACTTTAGACTTGATTTTGTCCTCAATTCAATGTCCACAATAATTCATTGACCTTATTTCATGGGATGCATTTTATTTATAACACACCACAGCACCCAAGAACCCAATTCAGTGATTTCTTCAGCTCCAATCGCCATCTGAAGTGTAATAGGGCCATTTTAAAACTTCCACAAGGTCTTCTTCTCAAGGAATCACTCGAAGATTCCCCTTTTAGAATTGAATAAGTTTAAAGTTCATGTATCTTCACCTAACTTACTCAGGTAGACGGACATCATCGTGGTAGCTAATGGTCCCACTCCGGAATGCTTAGAACTCCGTTAGCGACCGGACCCTCACGGCAAGAGGCCACGAGGATAAAACGGACCTCTTGCAACTGGATTTTAGAACTCTATGACTATAAATGTGTAACAATTTACTATCACACGTTAGGAAATAGTAACGAGCGTCCTTTCATTACCGTTGTACGAAAAAATTAACCAACTTTTTCATGTACTCTATACTAACATGTTGCTTACACATGCTCTTACAGATCCCATCAAATACCGGTAGATTTTTTAAGCATTTTACTGTAAAATTCTTTAATGGCATTCAGTTTATTCCCACACATCACAATGTGTATTCAATATATATTGTGAAAGGATAAATTCAATATGTACTGTGGGCGTATGGGATACTGTCATGAATCCTACTTTGATTACAAGTGGAATACCCATGCATGGAATGTAAATTCCATTCTGCATCGACTCCGAAACCTTGGTATTGTAACAATTATAATATATTGTGTCGGTTCTCTTATTGATTCACCGCACTGTCCAAAAGGTAATTGTTTTGCGTAAGATGAGTACAATTGTTAAACAATGGAGAAGGTTTGAAAGGTGGTCTTGTAGTCTTAAATGATAACCAGACTGAGAGGTATTACTTGATGCTCCGTATTCCTATTTCAACATGTAAACGATCGAACTGTAGCCTCGCAGTTACTCCAGTGTACACCTTCTACCGAATCTTGATACAGTACAAAATTTCTCGGAGTAATTGCCCACGAAGGTAATATTCACATCAAAATGCCAAGAGAAAATATCTACATAGTTGACTGTGTGTTTAGGAAGAGAAATTCGTTAAGGTCCTTGTTTGAAGCGTAATGCATTGTTTACAGTGTGTTCAAGAAAATTCACCAAGTAGGAAAAGATGGCGGAAGTAATGCGTCGGTAATAGTATCAATCAGTTCATGCCTCCATGGACGACTATATGATGACCGCTTGTGGTACAGTTGGACTATTTGCGGTACTACATCAGCAAATACATTATAAGGGTCTCAGTGAGATGATGATTCTTGCTCTCCATACAACCGAGAGAAGAAGAATTGGGGTCAGTACTCCCATGAAAAATAAGAACATTTACAAAACTTTGAAATTAACAGCTACTATTGATAAATAAATTACATAGATCAAGTAAGTGTCATGTTAAGAAACGGAAAAAGCCAGTAGCATTGAAACCCTAAGACGAGATGTCTATTGCTTTCCATAAATAATAAGCATAATTTATTTTTCACTGATTCCAAAGACTTGATTCATTCACAGGTGAGAAATCAGCCAAACGTTCATGAATTTTTTTACATTAAAATATAAACAATTTGCAGTGTGACATCCTGGTATGTGCTTCATCCACGGGCGCTAAATGAAATTGATACGATCATACGCCGATGAGTAAAGAGGTTACGGAGTAAACGAAGTAGGAATCATTTTGTGCTGTCTGGCGGCTTGGCCATATCTTCGGCAGGAGATTAGATTTACGTAAGTATCAGTTCTATCCTATTTGTTTTTGTATCTTCTTTCCTATCAAAGAATAGTCACCTATGGAATTGTACTTTGGGGTAACTGTAGCCGAATGAGTGAAATTCTACTGTTGCAGAAGAAAATAATCCGAATTATGATGAATGCTGATAGATTATCACATTGTAAGCCTTTGTTTATTGAACTTAAAATTTTGAAAGTTTTTTATTCATATATTTATTCTGTTTTACTGTATACAAAGAGTAATTTACCTTACTTACTTCAGAGACAAGATATTCACTTTTATAACACTAGGAGTGGCAACAAACTGAATTTACCATACTGCAGATTGTCTACATTATTAAAAAGTTACAAGAGTATTGGGATGAGAATTTACAATAAGTTCCCTTGTAATACGGTTAATATCCCATTAGATAGATTTAAGAAAAAAATGTTTGATTGGCTTGTTTCAAGACCTTTGTATTCTTTGCAGGAATTTTTTGAAACCATAATATAGAATTGAAATAAATAGGATAAATAAGTTATGTTTTGCGCCCATAAAATAAATCACAATGTATAAGTTGCAATTCTTTGTCATTAATCCGTGTGTAAATAACATGTTAATTGTTAATGTATTGCATACTGTTTCTATGCGAAGGCTGCTTGGTTGTTATAAGTGTTGTCAAAGTTTTAACAGACATTGTATTTTATTTTGTGTAATGGTTTTATTTTAACTTGTATATAACAATTATTCGTATCATTATTGATTTATTGTAGAATATTTGACTTTTTCTATTGCTGTTAAGGCCTAACGACAATAAAATCTTTATTATTATTATCCTATTTCCTACTGATGGTTACTATGAGGGTTGAGGTACCGTACACCAAAGATAAGTTTCTGGAAAGAATATTTAGCATTCACGAATGTGTTGTGTCCAACCACTCTGGGCCTCCTCTCAGATTGGAAATGGTTCGCCATCGAAGTCACCCACCTGCAATTTCTTCGCTTCCTGGAAGAATGTCCGACAACCCACCGCTTTCCTCATCTCATTCACAAATCCCGCGCAATCGGCCAACTTCATTCCGTTTCTGGAAAGGTCAAGGTGCCACACGTTCCTTAAAGCGGTGACGGCAAAAAAGGGGACTGACATTAGTAACAGGGGATAGCCAAACTTCTGGATCCTGTTCCCACTCAGGTTCAGCGCCCGCAGGTTGTGGAAGAGTGATTCATATGCAGGAAAAGCCATCAGTTGGTTTCCTGATACATCAATCTCTTCAATTACGCTCAGGCGACTGTCGGATTTCGATACTGAGAAAAAACCAAACCTCCAATTAGAATTTTCTGGAACCAGAATGAGTATAACGGTGTTGGGAATGAATGATTTTGCACAAGCGATGCTGTTTTATGAACCACCTCTTAACTTTCACATGTAGGCGAGTTCGTTTTTGGAAAATAGCCCATTGATGAAACCGAATGGTTAACCATGTATTCAGCACCTCCTCCAAGGTGTTAAAAGGTTCTAAAAGTATCGATGAAATTAAATAGTTAACCACATTTTTAACGATTAACTTTAGTCGTTATTTTTTTTCAATCTTAAATCCCAACTGTGGTTATGGATGGACAACCTCACATTGTACATGAGAATATAATTGAAAAATGTAAAAGGAATCACCACCCATCTTGTGTCATATCTCTCAGAGCAATGTAGCGACTATTATTCAGCAACCGTCCGTTCATACCATTAAAAGTATTGATGAGGTTGTGCGACAGGTACAGCTTCTCCAGTCGTGGCAATCCATGCAGAAAATCTTCCCGGATATGTGAAAGGCTGTTCCTGGACAACTTCAGCCACCTCAAACTTGGTAGGGTTAAGGGCAGCAGGGACTCCAGTAGATTTCCTTCTAGGTTGAGTACCAGCAGAGACTTAACGTCATCTGGGCGTGTGATGTTGAAGGGTTTGAAGATGTCCTCTGGCAAGAAGGACAACCTGCGGGAGAAGTAACAATGATTTTCAAAATGTTACGACATATTGTTGGAAATTCCTCGATAACATTTACTACTTTGCAAAGAGAATACACATGAGGACGTAGTGAGTCACTCTTTATCCTTGCGTTGCTTTAACTAACGGCTCCTTCCCATCACTAAATATCTCTTTTGATCAGCTTTAGTTTAAATCTCTGCATGCTGTTCTGGATATACCCTACTTTCTAAATTTATTCGAGTCCAGGACTTTTCCATCAGGAACTGAATCTCAGGACTTATCCAAATGTCTGTCACACTGACTCCTCCCTCTGACACATGCCCACAATTTTCTCAAGACGACTAAAACAGGGTGGCGATTGACAGGGAAAACCTGGAATTGTCAGGGAATTTTGCGTTTATGGACAAGTCAGGGAAAAGTCAGTGAATTATCGTGAAAGCCAGGGAGAAACATTGGAATTCTATTTTTTTTTCTGCCATTATGTTTATCGGCCAGTTTTTCCCGCTCTTTATTTCACCAACTAGAACTAATATCCGTCGCTGACGTTCTAGGAATAAGTCCCATCAGTTTGTGGAACATTCAGTTGTGAATCTTATTAGTAGAGTCTCTTAGTTATTTTGTTGTGAATTAGACGTGCAATGTATCCCTTGTGTACTTTCTTAAAGCGATATTTTCCTAGTAGTGTTAAAATCATCATCACATGCATTCCGCTCATCACAAGGAATCCGAGGCTATGTTGTTCGGAAAATTCTACCTCTCGCTTCTAACTGCTGAGACTCAGATCTAGAGGCAGGTGGATCACAATAGCTCGTAGTAAATACGTGCTTGTAGTTATAAAAATACGATACGATGATTATTAGAATAGTAATACAAGTATGATCACTCGTGTAGACAAAATCTTACGTAAGATCATCTTCGATTCCCATACCACCGTTCGTGAGACAGTAAGAAGAGTCATCCTCCTCCTCCCCACCTTTAACGCTAGGCATAATTATTGAATGGTTCCATTAGTTTCCTCTCGAAGCAACTTAGTCATGTCCAAACCACCTCAATATGATATTCCTGAATACGATGCTGCCGTTGCTAATTGCCTCGTTCCCAGTGGCGCGATTACGTTTTGTCTGTTTATACAAATATTTGTACATTTTTGGTTCACTCTTACAATCAAGAGGTTATAACCACGTTAATCAATTTGTTATTCGCTTCTGATTGTCACTTTTGCCATCCGAGTTTGATCCAGTCCAACAACTTGGCTTTGGTTTGTATTTTTTCACGCACCATAGTGATACCTGTCCGCCAGTAAATTGGCCAATAACTTTCTCTTCGATGCCTTTTCAGTAATCCTCAACTTCCCAGAAGTGCCACGACACGCTACTTCTTTCTTGAAGGATTAGACATGCTCATTGTAATTTTACCGAAAGAAACATATAAGGCCTCGGAAATACAATACACGGAATGTGTATGAAAAGTGCGTATAGTTTGCATGAGATTATTAACTTATGAAGGTTTAATATAATTTTTGATTAGGGTATACTTAGCACTTTTTATGTTTCGATTTCAGCTTTTAACATTTTATGAGTTTTGACGGAAATTTAATTCAGCAGAAATAAAATATATTCAGATAATAGGAGCCCTTTTGGCGATCACTCAGGGAAACTCGTGAGTACGTAAGGGAAAAGTCAGGGAAATAAAAAATTGGTTCTCAGTAGACATCCTGTAAAAAAATGGCAAAAAATACAAAAATACTAAAAAAAGGACCCATTATAATTTTTCTAATTTACTGCGAGATGTTATCAGGAGATTCAAAATTTAGAACACGTATTTCCAAATATCTACAATAAAAAATTATTTATCGTTATTTCTAGAAGTAAACGGAATAATGGTATCAGTGTTTGTATAATTGCTCTCTCTACCTTGCACGTTACATGCTCTATATTCCTAGCACTTTGATCTTCACACGCCATCGTCAACGTAGAGGAATACAATAAACAATCGTAAAATATCGACTCCTTAATTATAAAGATGTAGCGATCCAAATTCCTACTGTCACCGCACCTCCAGAGCTGGCACGGATTTTATTGTTGGGTTATATGGAATTATGCTGTAAAAGATTATATTGAAACCAAAAGTATAGGATAAGTTTTGTTCATAGAAGTAAATTCGAAAAGAGAACCGACCTGTTGTTGCTGAGGTCTATTTCCTGAAGATTCGGCACACTCGTGAAGAAGGATGACCCCAGCGTCCTTATAAGATTTCTGGACAAGTTCAGAATTGAAAGGTTAGCGTTTGCCAGCAGTAGAATCTCAGAGGCGTCCGTGAGAAGGTTGTCGGACGCGATTAGCACCTCTACCTTGAAGTTTCCGGGTAACGAGTCTGGATGAATTCTCGAGATATTGTTGCGAGAAATATCAAGTATACTTACTTTCTCCTGGCCCTCTTCCAAATATATTAGTCTGTCAAGTACAGGATCCGAGAGATAGGTTCGCCCATAGGTCATCGCATCTGAGTCAGGTAATTCTGTATCTGACATCTTAAAGGTGATACCTTTGCTGATGTAGCGATCACAATACTCTGGAATCGGATGTTAGCTTCTTGTGGAGGAATTCAAACCTGGCGACCGGACATCTCGGCGATGTGAATTCAAATTTGAGCTGAAAAAATGTCTGTTGTCGTCACCACCGAATACGTCATCATTTGATCCGGTGTACATATCCAAATTACTTCGAATGGAGCCTGGCAAATCTCCACTGATCGCATTCATGCCGGCAGTGATTGTGCTCATCGTGTTCCAGCTGGAGTCCAGGTTGACCAAACGGTTCCCTTGCAATCTCAGATCTTGCAGCTGGACCAGGTTCTGTAGGCAGTTTGGAGGAAGGACACGGATGAGGTTGTCACCGGCGTAGAGCTCCCTCAATCCTCGCAAGCAACAGAGGCCGTCCGGAATGTCCCTGATCCTGTTTCGGCTTATGTCCAGAGATAGAAGACCTAGAGTGTGCACGAACATGTCCTCATCGAGAAGTTCGATTCTGTTCTCTGCCAGGTTCAACGAGTTCACCATTCTAGCGTCCCTTAGGAGATTTCCCTGGAACCTCTTGAGTCTGTTCTCCCCCAAGTACAAGGTTGTTAGATGGTTGAGGCCGGAGAAGAACTGTTCCGGCAAGGTCTCTACCAAGGTGCCATTTATGCGGATTATTTGAATACTCCTGGATACGCCAGACAGGAGTCCCTCGCTCAGTTTGTTTAAACTGGCGTAGATATTTCGAGGTGCGTGAGGTTCTGTAGGCCATCGAGATGGTGTTCATCCAGGACAAACGAATGTAGTAGTAAACAGTCAATTTGAAGCACCTCCAGTATTTGATTATCTAATCTTACTTCTTGGTTATCTTCATTGTTCCCGAAGAGTGCAGCGTAGTTCTGCCTTGGAGGTGGACATCCTTTCACCTGCGAAAGGTATAAATGACATTTCCGTATTAGTGAATCGTCTTGAAGAAGGCAATATGTATGCATTGTCTTCCAAAAAAGAAAACTAATGTTAACGCAGTTAGGGAACACTGTTAATTATTATTTGTCTACTGTTCTCTTCTCTTAAAGGTGCCAAAACTTCTGACTACAATTGTTCCACATAATTTGCAGTCTGATAATCAGTTTTGTAGTATGCTTTTTCAAATTTTATAATAACTTTTGAATATTTAAAAATCATTGGAACTAGTGATTTATTTTTTTTGTTTAAATTTCAATTTAACATGAGAACAGCTTATGGAATAAAAATCGTCAAATCTTCGTCGACGGATTTTGTCACCGAAACAATTTCAATCCAAAATGAATTTGTGAAATATAATCTATGGCGAAAAAAACATTTATTTACATGAATAAGCGTAAAAATTAACTTTTTAAAACATTCCTTTGAAAATTGGTTTCATCTTTTCGAAGGTGGAGCCTTTCCAGCTCGGGCGTCTCCATTTATCCTCGACGATGTCTCCACGGAAAACAGAAACATAGACTAATAGAGATAGAGTAGAAGCATGAGTTTTCATTGACTCTAACGTCAAATATTTTATCTATTTGCGAAAGTAAAATATTGCAGAATATACACTTGGCCTGACTGTTTATAAATTAATGATGAATATGTAACGTGAATAGGAAGGGATCGTGTCGAGCGGTAACCGTAGACTACGTTTGGGAACTTTATTTATGAGTTTGAATCGTGATTAACGGTGACTAGATTCAGTGCGTTATTTATGGTGAAAAGGCTGCAGTGTTGCCGGAATTCCTTTCCTGGAAATTGTAGTCTTTGGAACCATTAATAGCATTGAATCTCTTTGTTGCCTTCAAGTGGTGCATATTTGGTGATCGAAACCGCCTCGCGGTGACGTACATTGGGATCTAGACGAATGCGACATAGTAGCTAAAATATTTGAATTCTAGAACAGCCAACAGAACTTTCGAGAGGAGCACTACATAAATACAAGGAACAAAGGTACAAGACTGTTGGCTATACTGAAAAGGAAACCATTTACCCGAAGTCGTGCAGATAAATAAAATTGAGGTATGGGATGTGGTTGGAGGTATAGGAGAGTAGAACATCACCTCTAACCACACTTTGTCGACGGTTTGGTTCAGTGGAGGCATCAGCGACATTTGTCGGTAAGCGTCTACCCCCTCTTCTCCCAAGCACTCCAGCGTGTTGTAAGATGTGTCCATAAGGAAGAACCTCTTCAAGTGTGCGATTCCCTCGCAGTGTCTCCAAGACCGGCTACGGGTCTCAGCGCAGATGCACCGTGGGTCATCGCTGCACTGGTGGCCACTGGAGGGGTCTGTCCACTGTTCCCTTGGTGGCGACGAAAAAGCGGATCCCCACGAGGACATCTCCATCAACGCCATGGTCGCCAACGAAAACACCAAGAAGATGTTTCCAAATCTCCGAAAGCCTCCTCCGACCATTGCAGTGTGAGGAAGCACCTGAAACATGTAGCGAAACGTCGCAAAGTAAATAGGTCTACATCACGTCACAAAGTAGCGACTTGGATCATCGTTACGTTCTCATGAAGTAGAGGAACAAATACTGCAAAAGTAAAAGCATTTCTTTAACTTAATATTTAAGGAGGAACCATCAATTTAGGCATGCCCGAAAACTTGCTCTGATTTTAACATATTTTATAGTCCATCGCCTTCCCTCTCGAATGGTGTAAAAATATTGCTATGTCATAGGCCATTTAACGAAGATATATGGATTTGAAAATGAAGGCTTTTCACGTTGAAATACATTGTCTTTATGGGAGTATGATGACCTTCCTTCACATAAAAATTTTTCTTTCAATTTTAGCCCGAAAAAAATCGTTTAAAAACTAAAGGAACGTGCAAGAGATATTAAAGCACCTAATATATTTTTTCCAGCCTAGGTCATCGGATGTTTAACGTTAGTATTTAAGTTCAAAGAACATACTTGCGAAGATAGCCCTTGCGCAGGAATTGATAGTCATAGCGAACTCAAGGCGTATTGGAAGTTAATGTCCTAAGTCCAGTCCGTAAGTTGTTAACACACGGAGGCCCGTACGGGTCAATTTGACCCTACTGGACTTTTAAAGTGCCACTACATTCATAAATTTTGAGATAATGGGAAAATTAACCGTGACTTTTCATGGAAAGACGTTATTCAGCTCTGAGTAAAATTTTATCAATATAGCATAACATTTTCAGTCCGATTTTAAAATATTACAGTGAAGGCCCGCCCGGGTCATATTGACCCGAAGACTTAAAAGCCTTAGTTTCACCTACCATTTTTACAATTGATGGTATTTCTACATTTTTTTACACTTATTACATTCTTATGTATTATAATTGCCGATGTATGTCACGTATACACAAGTTATCAATATAGGGAGGCGGGAAGGGGTAAGACATGGTGTCAGATGAAGGGGGAGGGGAAAGGAGAGATGAGACTGTCATCCGTGACAAACACCTGATATTGGAGAGGGAAACATTGCCACCATGAACCATATCTCCAAGAAGGATTTTGAACATAATGCAATAAATTTCAGAAAATGAATCAGACGTCAGTGAGACTCTAAATTGAGCGCTGGTAATCAGGATTATCTACCACGTGACATGGAAGGAGTCTTATTCCTTGAGCATACAGCAAACCAAAACAGGCCATGTAGCAGTCGACGAAGTCGGACATGTGGACAGGGTATAAAAGGACCAGTGAATTTCGAGTCTCTGGATACTGATGAATATGAGACTGCATCAACTGTGGTTGAAGGTGCTGTGTGTGCGGGTGGACATCAAGAAGATGACGGAAAAAATTCAGGATCGCGTAATTTGGCTCTCCCTAAGGTGGGTGAGACTGTTATTTCAAAAAATAGAATGGTCAAGTGTGCGGTGCCTGAAATTGGAGTATAAGCTCCCGGTCGGAGGGCGGTTCAAAATATAGTGAGTGAAATTTCAGGTCAAACGCCTCATGGAAAATGAGGCGTGGAGAATGGTTGTGCCCTTAGCACGTAGCGTTTGCTTTTTTCTGATGTAATGCTACAGCACGTACTGACATGCACGCAAGACGAGGCCCGTTGAATCACCAGCGATGAAAACTCGTCAGTTTCAATTTCAGAACTAGAATCGTTCATTGCATTGCCTTATTTCCGAGGGGCATATGGTAGTCGGGCGTTCAATTTAGATTCACTCTGAAATACTACGTGGAGTTTTTCATTTTTTAGCAATACTATGCCTAAGGAAATTATGACCTACTTCAGATTTGACTGTAAGTGTAATGGGCTGGAGAGGGTAAAAATTGACAAATTTGCTCTGGTATACGGGTATTCGCTCTGCACATGTCTCTTTATTCAATATATGCCTAAGAATCCTGACCAAATTAGTAAAAAATTCTGGGTTCTAGCTGATGCTAATAGTAAATACATGTCTAATGCAATATATTTATGTATTCCACCACCGCTCTAAAGTCTGATGACATGACGCTTAGTGCATATCAGTGTAGGAAGAAAAAGGAATGCAATGGTATTGAGTACAATGCACCCCTAAGTTTCCATTTCCACAGGGCAAAATAAACTTCCGGAGTCAGTGCATTTTATAATGCTACGCTAAAGTGGCTTTGACTGTTTACATCAAATGGCGCCTGATTACACCGGGTGAGCCTGTACACGACTTTGGCCAGTATAAATGTTTTACAATTTGTTGGCCCTCTCAGCCATAAACCCAAGGGTAATTTACAGTGAAATTACAGGGATAGAATTATCTCGGCACAAATTTCTGCTACAATGGTCTCTGAACTATGAGAGGATTTCAAACAGTCAAGAGTATAGTGCAATATTTCAATCAATATTCTAGATTCAAATTCCCCTCATTAAAAAATGAAACTATATAATATATCTATCAGCAAGAGAAATGAAAAGAAGACAATGGATTCGTGCTACAGCTACAAGAGGCCGGTGTATGGTTAATGTACTGCATCGTTGTCATTCATATTCATTGATTGTGATATCAATTATTCTAATGATATTTAAAAATATTGATTACATTATAATTGTCGGTATTAGCAGTGTTATAACTTCTATTGATAACGGTTAACCTTAGAATAGAAAGAAAAACTCCCAAACGGGCAAAAAAGTAACTCCGGGTCAAAATGACCCGTGCGGGCTTTCTAGGAGGTAAAAAAATCCGGGCCTCCGCGTGTTAAAACATTGAACTTTCTTTTTTCATAAACCTGCCCTTATGTTTAGTAAGGCTGCCTATTTTAAGAAATTTGGATTCAATAGGTTTGATTAATACGATCAATAATATCGCATTAATCAGAGATCAATACGATTCCACCGAAAATGAGATGGCGAAAAAGTGATGCTGAATTTGATGCATGAATGATGCCACGAAAAAATGATTGAAGTAAAAAAACAATGGGTGATGAAAAGGTAAATGATGAATGCAATATTTATTGCGTGAGGAAACCTACTGAATACTTGAAAATACAAAGGTTGCACACTTCTACCGCTGTCAACAAGATACCGTAGGGTACCCCTCAACTGTTTATGCAATTTCGGTGTTGCCATGTGCTTCTACTACACATTCATAATGCAACTTATCACGAAAATAAACAGCTAAGGCACATTTTCAAACGTTTTACAGCAAAAAATAATTATATCTTTTCCTCAGTTCATTAATAAATATTGTAATCAAATTATGACTACATAGCAACGAATGCTGGAGTCAATACAATATTTAGTTTTCATTACGCACCTAAAACTTTTTTTAAACATATTGTTGCATGATAATGTACCATGTGGATCTTTCATATACATATTTTAAAATACAAAAGGCATCACAAAGCCTAAATTCAATCATTACCGCAAATGATATAAATCATAAGAATACAGTATTTCGAAGCGCAGGTTCCTCCTTAAAGTCTTATATTTCGCGTGCGTATTTTACCATTCTCCTGCAAGATGAGTATCGTAGCGTGGATGAGGTAATGGAATGTGAAATAGCGTAAGGATGGAGTTGGAATGCCTTATTTAAATTCATCGGAGAAAGAGAAGGAAAGTCACTGATACAAGCGCCATGCATGGATTAGTGATGGAAAAATCGATTTTGATTAAAATCAAAAATATAGTTTTAATAGTCAAAGATTGAGGAAATCGAGATCGAGCCATGATATTCGAGTTTCGATCCAAACTCGATTTTTCAACTTCGATCTTGACCATTTTGTTTGATCTCAGCAGCGCGTAGTAGTCAGTAGAGGTCCTCGATGAACAGCCACTGAGGTCACTTCTTGTTAGAAGTAGATGCCAGTAGAAGTTAGGCAAAACCTCAACAGGCAGTAGAAGTTAGGCAATACCTCAACAGGCAGTAGAAGTTAGGCAATACCTCAACAGGCAGTAGAAGTTAGGCAATACCTCAACAGGCAGTAGAAGTTAGGCAATACCTCAACATGCAGTAGAAGTTAGGCAATACCTCAACAGGCAGTAGAAGTTAGGCAATACCTCAACAGGCCACCCGTCGATAGGAAGGTCAACCCCCAATCCTCTGAAAGTCTGGGAGGAGATAAAGGGTGAATACCCCAACACGTACCGTTTCGCGATCAGAGTGCTGAGTACGATAACGTCATCCGTCCCATGTGAAAGACTTTTCTCTAAGGCCGGTAAAATTGAAAAGGCATCATCAAGAAAGCATCTTAATCAGTTAATCTTTCTTAAAAATTTTAGTGAAGCCGAATGGTTTCAAGCGGTGATCCACATTAGAGTAAATTGTAAATTTTTACGACTAATAATTCAAGAATATTTTCCAAGTGCAACTTTAGGGATTTTTTCATATTATTCAAATATGTATTATGAGCGTTTTTCAAATGAATAATAAACATGTTTTTGTACCAAATGCATTTTTTTCAAAAATGAACCGTATTATTTAATCGATCTTTTGGTTCAAATTTCGATTTTTGCTGAAAAGTCGAGATTTTCATTTCGATTAAAAATCGATTTTTCGAGCAATCGATTTTAACCGACATTTTTCCATCACTAGTATGGATGCGCCAAAGGATTTCAACGCCAAAGGTGGTCAACGAACTAGTTGGTGGAGGAACTGCCGTAACTAAAATAATAATATCCCACCACGGTGATTCCTTCGTGATGCAGGGTTCTCTGTGATGCTGATTCAGTGTCATGAAAGCTCCAGAGATCATCTGATGGTGCTGCTGAATCCCTAGCCATCACAATCCCACAGACACAAATTTGTAAGAGTGAGCCAGAGTGAGTTTTTGTGAATTTAGAAATGCAATTTCGGAAATTCGGGTTATCTATTGTCTACTTGGGACTCTTGAAGAAACACCACATGGTCATTCGATTGGGAGAAGCATGTCTAGTCAGTGATTGGAAGTTATACGGAGATGTTTAGCGATCGAGAAGCATTCCTGAATGCCGACACTGATTATGATTTGTCTGACGTTGGATTGATGGATGTTCAGATTGTAAGATGTCTAGAAATAGAATTTTTAAATTGTGCAAAAAGTGACACATTAGTTGGTAAAGGTGTTTTGTGTTTAGATTTCTTATTACATTTCATTTAAAATAAGTGATGAATGTATGTTTTTGTGTACGTTAAAAAAATATGTTCTCCATCTCCATAAATCCATTACATGCGTGATGCGACATTAATTAGCACTGCTTTGCACACGTTCTAAATAACTATTTCATTAAATTCTCGACTGCGTAATATACGTCCGGAGGGAAATTGGTCCCTTCCCTCGGAGTCAGTGGGACCGGAAGACGATAATTTATTCATTCTTCCCTTTGGCGAAATAATTTCAAGGAAATCCATCGGCCGCTCCCAAAGATTGCTATTGAAAATTATTCCGTAAAAAATAAAGTAAAATTTATACATCCTATTCAAAGATTGACAAGTTTTCAAATCGATAACCTACCTTTTGAAGACCCTTTAACTACATTAATAAAAGTTAATTAATGAAGGAAAATAGTTAAAGCTAATATTTGCACATTTAGTTTCAAATGCTTTTAAATACATTATCGTATTGCATAACCCGTTAACTACAAGGTTAATTCATAAGTATCTCCATTACTATCTGTTATATTTTTCATGCTGTCATACCAATCAATGTATATATCTTTTTCTAAATTTTAATCTAAAAAATTACGATTGCATCAGCTGAAAAAGAAATTCTGATTTTTTTTCCTTTTCCAAGTTCCGGATCCGATGAAGGTAACGGCTTTTGAAACCGGATTACTAAAATATTCTCAGTGTACACGTCACTCGGCGTTCCTTCATACTATACGAACTCTTTTTTTAAATAATGAATTTCGAGGAAAAGAATTGCAGGATAATTTAAGGAAATTTTAAAGGAACATTAAAATTTTAATCCTTTGAAACTTGGAGAAGAGTTAATATAAGTGCTGCTCGAAAAATTTACAAATTTCTCTTACGCTTGTGCATTTTATATTGTGAAAAAACAGCAAATGTATACCACAATCCACTAATGAGGTAAATCTCTAGCATTGTTCATTGTGATTGCGAAGAAACCCTTAAAACAAGGAATTGAAAACTAATTCTGTCAACTTCTTTTGTGGCAGGACTGAGTTATTAACTCGCTGATGGATTTGAAAAATTTCCACTTCATTCATTTCATTTGCGTAAAAAGCTTCAGTCAGGACTCCGTGCGCGTATTTAATCACGGGCGTTGCAGTTTTCCCTTGGATCGACACAAATTCGTCCAGGCCTTGTAGGTACAGCGATTCCCTGTAAACCATAATATGATACTATACACTGTACCACGGACAGATTCAAATATTCGTTATTCATCGTAAGTTCGTGACCAAAAATCAAAACGAATCCTCACAATATGAATTATTCATGAAATAAATTCACCTTAAGAATTTGCACCTAAAGAATTTGCTCACAGTAGATCAATTGGGATAATTAGAACTAACAAAATTGAAACTAGCAGTGTTTGTATTTTTAATGTTCAACCACGTTTACATAATATACTGAATTGCATAATGCATTTTATAGCAGTTTACAAATGTGTCTATGTAAGTTGAATTAAAAGCAGAAGCTGTAGTTATCGCAGAACGATACTTTCAGCGAAAATTTTCTTTAGTCAAATAGTAAGATATAACTTTGGAGTATATTTGGTGGAGACTCAACCCCTGCCACACACCAACAAGGTGGCTATCTGGGTAGTCATTAGACTTAGATACAGATAATTACATTTCTAAGATATGTCACCTGTTGGAGAGAAATCGGCTACAATACGATCGCCCGGCTGGAGGATCTCGTCTGCACGTGATGTTGTTGATTTACACTCTTCGCCTAGCAACGCAGCTGATGCACAAGCAAGGAGGTCTTGTCACGATGACGGCGGAGATGCGTATGGAGGCCACGCTGCGCGATCGTCCTCTTTTTATTAATTTCTGATTTGGAGGAAATGCCATCCATTGGCAAACTGCGGATGTTGTCTCCGTCTTCCATTACACGCGTGATGCGACAGTAATTAGCACTGCTTTGCACACATTCTAAATAACTATTTCATTAAATTCTCGACTGCGTAATATGCGTCCGGAGGGAAATTGGTTCCTTCCCACGGAGTCAGTGGGACCGGAAGACGATAATATATTCATTCTTCTCTTTTGGCGAAATAATTTCAAGGAAATCCGTCGGCCGCTCCCAAATTTAAAAGTTGTATTTTTCAAAGATTTTAGGTAAAAAGAATTCCATGATACGTGTTCAAAATATCATGAAAATAGGAAAGCAATCATGCGATATGATGCTTTTAGTTGGGTTAGCTTCATGTCCTTATACACAAACATGCTGCTACCTATGCTATCCATTGATAAACTCGTATTGGATATATTAACCGCTTTTCGTATCCCTAATTGGACGAGGAAAAAAAGCACATTTAGAATATATGTCAGTTTGGCAATCAATTTCACTAATTTTGTGATATTGTGGTCCAGTCTACCATTATAAGTTGGGGTTTATAAAATATTTTAACGTCATCACTTAAATTATCATCTTGGAATTTATTTAAGAGATTAAGTCTACATTTCAACCTGCTGTCTGACAATGATTCCCACTACATTTCATGTAATTGACTGGTTACGCCAATATGGTTATCGTACCGTCCCTTTGCAAATCTTACCGATCTTCGCTGCAAACGTTCAAGTTCGTTATTTATACCAATTTGGTAGGGATCCCATATTACCCTGGAAGCATATTCCGAATTAGGTCTAACTAGGGAATTAAGTAGTTACTAATTTCTTGAACTACATGGTCGTCACATTTACCCAATATACTCTTTTGATGAATCCAAGTTTACGATTATCTCGACCCATTATTTCACGGATGTGTTTAGCCCAAGAAAGATCATGTGTCAGTCTTATTCCAAGGTATTTAATGGATTCATGTTAGTTAATTCATCATTACTTATCCTGTAAGTGCTTTGAGGACAACAATTCTTTTCCCAAAGATTCACTCCCGATCGGAACAATTTTCAAACAATTTTCAATTCAAATTAATATTTAAAATCGCGCATGCGCATGGGTAAAGAAATGTAATTCGACCCATAGTCTCAGAACTAAATGTTCGTGTGGGTGCATGAATCTGATTCCATTCACTCCCGATCGGATACATTCTCAATCTCTCCGCTGTATCCCACTGCAATCTTCACAATCTTCCTCCGCCCGGATTGACTCCCTTAATGTCATTCATACAGATCTTACTCTTTATATACACATTATGGTTTATAAGTTTTATTCCTGAACGAAGAACATAATCACTTGTTGAGTAATAACTTCACATAGACGCTGTTCTCATAATCTTCATTGCCGCATGTGCCAAATGCATGGATCGCTTGGATATCCATTTCATTTGATATTCAGAAAAAAAATGTTCAAAAAGCACTCTATAAAGAAGAGTTTGATATACACAATACAAAACAGTTTGGTAGAATCTAATTCATATATTGCTAAGTAAGGGTGAACTTGTAAAAATATCTGAAGCCATTGACAAAAAATCATAATGTTGCACTTAATGTGGAATGCCAATAAGTTAGAATTGTTTGACATAGTATATTACGATAAGAAGGCCAGAGAAAATATTTCGTCATTACAAAAATTGAGTATTCATTGTTGAAGTAATTCAAGATTTGATGAGACATTCCCTGAGTGATACCTTATTGCGAGGATGACCGAATTGTACTATGGACATAGATTTTTGTGTCGTGGATTTTAACGAAGTCAATAACTTCAGTAAAATGATGTGAGTTTATCACATTACAAAAGAGGAAAACACATCAAATCCTTATTAGGAATTGAGCATTTCGATAACCATAGCAGATGTTTCGATGTTACAATCGAATATTTAATATCCAATATTCATACGGATGAATATTGGATGTAATAAAGTAATGTAGTTCGACCTATGGTCTCAGAACTAAAGGTTGGTGTGGTTGCATGAAGCTGACTCCATTCACTCCCGATCGGAAATATGCTCAACCTCTTCGCTGCATCCCACTGCAATCTTCACAATCTTCCTCCGCCCGGATTGACTCCCTTCCGAGGTGGATCCCGTTGACCTCTCGCCGTCCAAGAGTCCCAGGGCTCTTGACCCTCGTTCAGGGAAGCACAGAAGCCCAACAGTGGAAGCAAGTGATGCATCCAAGTCTCAGGATCCGACAGCGCCTTCCCAGCGACCGACTGCGGATGCCTGCCGACGAACAAGGAAGACATTGTCATTGTACAAATAAAATCAAGACAGCAACCAATATAGTAATTAGACGGGACCAAGTTCAATTTCGTATATAGCATTACTCATTACTCTGCTGGTGATTCATGTTCAATCTTGGGTCTTGTATTAAACAATATAAGTAGATGTTGTCCTGCTAAAATATTAAGGGTATGTACTCTGGGATTTCAGTGGCACATTCACCGAGCGAAGGTTGATGAGGTAATCCACCATTTTTGATTTTTTAGAGGGCCAGTCGCTGAACAACGTCAGACGTTCTTTTTTTTGGAAATAATCCTATAAGTAAATTCCAAGAAATTATTTTCAGTGAAGACGCATGGAATATTTCGCTAACTCCATCTTCCTACGGTTAACTGGGCCGTGGACATATAATAAGTGAAATTGATAGCCGAATCGACAGATTTCAAATATATTTCTTTCTGGAAACTATTAGGGATATGCATTATTGTGAATATATTCAATCGTACAATACATATGTTTCGATGGGATTTGCATGTCGGTTTAGGGATTTTTATCTAACACAAATGATAGCATTTTTTAGAATGCTTGTTTGCCACCTAACATAATTTCAACATTGTTTAATCTCACTTGAATATAGATATTAATCCTTTTTACGTGTGATAGATAAGGGTATTTGCATCACCACAATACTTTTATGGTTTAGAAAAATGCCGTTGTCCAAATGTGTTTCGAATGCAGAGTGGTGAGACATTGCCAATCGCAGAATACATAGACCTCTCCCTTGTAAACACTCGTCTGCATTAAGTAATAAATAGCTTCCAGCGATGAGTGAGATACCAGTGGACAGTGGTGTCTTTCTACACAGAATCAAAATATCTCTCCTTGAAAGGGACATGAACCCACGACCTCCAGGGTTCAGGACTGGCGTTTTACAACATGCAATGCAAAAATGTTTTATTCATTTGCTGGTTTATATCCTACGAGATTCTTTAATTTACAGGTGGAAAACGAAACGAAATACATCAGAGAGGAAAAATCGTTTAACTTCACGTAACAACAATATCTCCATGGAGACGTGGTAAATAAACAACATGGAGTGAAGGATGATCGACGGCCGGGACATAAACGCGGTTTGTTAAAATAAATACGGAAAATGTTTCTAGCTGTTTTCTTCAGTTTCAATGTCGTAATTCATCCTGCGTTCCTGTCTTATTGTCGTACGGTCGATGAGGAATACTGCCTAGAAGTTCTGCGCCTATGTCCGTGAAGAAATCCGACGAAAACGCCCAGAATTGCGGCAGAACAACTCGGTGAAAATTGCGATAGTTAGAATTGCGGTAGGGTTTCTGCTCACAATTAACTGCTTATTCGTGAATTATTGATAAAAAACAAACAGTTATTGTTCCTGAACCACTGCGTTTATCAGTCATGGCCTCTTGTGGCATTTATTAATTTTACGAGGCTGGAGAGAATTATGAAGGGATGACGTTTTTCCACATATTACATAAAATAAAAACAGATTCGCTAAAGGAGCTAAACCCTATACCTAAAAAGGATTTCCGGTAATGCATCTAAGATTAGAAAAAAACCCTAGATCAAGTGCATTACATATCTAAAGGCGATAACTTTCAAAGGGACAACATTGATGCTCATTAATAAACTAATATTAATGAAAAAAATTTCGCATATTATTTGATCAAACCACGCATTATGGTTTTCGTTGAGCGCATCTACAACTATTTAGAAGTACTGTTAATTGATATTTATGTAGGTTTTCATTCAATCCCAATGTTGGAAAATGAAATCCAATTCCCATTAATCGCCAACTGCGTCACGTGCCTTTGTCACAACAATGGGAGTGCGATTGAATTGAATTACGCGCAGTGTAGGCCCTCGATGTCCACCTTGGCCGGCAGGATTAATCTGCTCCCTTTCAATCTCTCCAGTTCAGCCGTGGGCCGGATTTCCTGCTGTGAGTACTGCAGCAATTTGAAGGATTGGCAGCCACAGACGAGCGGGTTGCCTCCCAAGAGAAACGTCGTACGAGCAAACTGCTCTTGGACGCTGCAGTCTTGAGTCACCACCCGCATCTGCAGAGGAATTGAAATTCACGAGGCGCATGATGACACCCAGAACACCTCTTCAATGAGTAATAAAGGGGTGAAATCCATAGTATCAGATGTAAATGATTAAGCATCATCTTCTGGAACAGTATATTGATACTCCTCACTGGATTAAGGTACGAACGTATTGCTGAATGTCTTTCGTAGGGTAGGTAGTATTTTCATGCGTCAAATTTGTTTGTGATTAGGAGAATTTAATTTGCAGATTTCGTCAATAACGAACAGAATTGAGTGTAATGCAATGTCGTACATACCTATAATACCGAACAATATTTCACCTACGTATACCGCTTCGACATGCTGCATAATGTGTTCTCTTATGCTGCGGAAGAAAAATGTAATTTAAAATCTATCAGGCCCACAATCTATCTCTCGAATCTTCTTTGCCAATGAAATGTGGAATAATACGCTTGTTTTGTTTTAAATATTTAACTAACATCTTCAGGAAACCTATCTGTTTTTAACATCCGTTTCAAATGTATGCAATAGATTTAATCTCTACTTCAACCCACGATCTGATAATGATTCACAACCTAAACCTTCTCTCAACTCTGATGCACTGATAGACCTATCGTAACACCTTATAACAAACAACTCTAGCTCTACGCTGTCTAGTTCTCTGACAACACCTTTTTCATTCGGACCGCATGCACTGGCTACGAATTCTAGGGTGGATCTGACTAGTGAATAATAACATCGCTATCTAATTTTCTATTTTACTAGATATAATCTTATTATGTCTGATTGATAACGCCTGTACGGGTATTATGAATTCTTACGCACTAAGGCACCTAGAATATGTGGGTGTTGGTGGTCACCCCTCCCCAAGGGAAGCTAGAAATACGGTCCCAATGCCAGGCAACCGAGTCACCGACGTCTTTTTTTCAGCAGTTTCCGCGAAGAAATGCCCGACTCTGGCTGAAGTTGAATGGATTTCAGTAGTCTCTAACTGATGCACTTAAGTAAGTGAGTCTGGCATTTGACCGGGAGGTCTAGCTTTACCACATGTTACCCAAATTAGGGCCGAAAAACAGATGAACCGAAGGATGGGTAAGTGAGTAATGGTGGAATTGTGAGTCTGCCCTTGAAATTTCAAATGCATGCCCATGCAAAGCAAAAGTGTTCTGAGGCATCCTTCGACCGTATGGACTCATCATCTTAATTGACGTCACAATCCACACGTTGCTCAGCGACCCATACGTCAACTAATCCCACCTGAAGTGGGAAATCACTCTAGGAATTGGGAAATAAATTTAAGTACCTACCAACATTAGAAAAGATATCTGTTTCATACTTCTGTGGGGGATTTAGTCAGTATATTAATAACGATTTGATAATGATTCCCAAATTAATTCTTCCATTAATTCTAATACGCTATGAAACCTATCTAAACACATTGTTAAACAAACTTATTTGCTCGACGCAGCACGCAGTTTGATCAAAACTAATTCATTCGGGTCTCATAGCCTGGCTATATATTCAAAAAGGGGAAGAACTGGTTAAAAGTAATATCACCGCTCTTTTGTCTTTTTTCACACTAACCGAGTACTTTTTTAAATAAATCCTATCTTTATCTCGGCTCGATCGCATATTCTCCAGTTTTGTCTTCTCCACGATAGGTATTTATTGATTGAACACCTAAGTACTTTACGGTTCCAACGGTTTCAATTGTCACGATATAAATGCCGTAGAATCGCTTCATGTAATGTTTTCTTTTTTATATGCAATAGCTTCACTTTTGTCAAGGTTATGTTTATAACTTACATATGTCACACCACTCTTGAATTGAATCTGAATCCTTGCTTAGCGATTCCATGCATTTTATGAAATGACTGGAGATCCTACAGAGTCTGCAAAAAGTGTAAGCTTACATTTTACTGCGTATTCCAAATCGTTAATGTGAAAAACGAAAGGGAAGCGGGCCTAATACGCAACCCTGGGGGACTCATGATGTGTTTGTGTCCAAGATTTTCACGCACAACGCTTTTTTATCTCTTATTCACAGACATTTGGACTGGGCTGGACGACCTAGCACTTTGACGTCATTTGTGGATGCCACGACATTGGGAGTCAGTCCATTGGAGACGAGGAGATCGCTGGGCCAGAGTCTCTTGAACTTGTTGCGGCTGAGGTCCACGAGGCGAAGGTTCGGCGAGGAGTGCAGGAACTCCATCGGGACGTATTCGATTTCGTTGTGCGAGAGATTCACAACCTAGGGATTGCAAAGTGGAAATTGACTTGAGTCGAACTCTTTTAAGAACGAGTAAATTATTTTTTGTCGAATTTCGATTTTCACAGTTAACTAAAATCGGAGTTAATTTTATAATTTTCGACTTTCATTTGTCCATAATTCGATTTCCAGAATACTTCATTCACTGCTTTTTTTTGGGTTCACATTAATTTGAAAAAAACACTGCACTAAATTCAGTAATATCTTCAAATCCAATTGGCATCAGAAGTGAAAAAAATTTGAATGCTTCCACAAGGTGTTTTTCTTAAGGAATCACTCGAACATTCCACTTTTAGAATTGAAAAGGTTTAACGTTCCTGGTAATGTTCTGGGGACTAACTCACGTAGACGAACATCATCATGGTCGCTAATGGCCCTAATCCGGACCCTCGCTTGACTGAGAACTCCGTTAGAGACCGGACTCTAACGGCAAGAGGATCAACTTACCACTTACATTTGGCTTTTTAAATTTAATAACTGTATATGAGCTACAATTTACTATCATACGTTAAGAGATAGTTACAAGCGTCCTTTGATTACCATTGAACGATAAAAATAAAACTATTCCACGTTCCCTATTGTAACATTCTGCTTGTACATGCTTTTACATATCCAAGAGGAATACGGGCAGATGTTTGAAGAAACAGGAGAGTGTTAAAAAAGGAAAACTCAATGTAATTTTTCCCTGTGATCCACCAGTGGCGTTGGATTATAAGTTTTAATATTTTTTAAAGAGTTTTACTTATTTTGATTGAATTAATTAGAGTTCTTGAAATGCAATCAGGATATACCGACGCATCACAATGTGTATAAACAACATATTGTGAAAGGAATACTCGAAGTATTCAATGAGGGCAAACTGGATACCACTATACGACCTAATTTGAATACTAGTGGAATACCCATGTGTGGTATAGAAATGCCATTCAGCATCGACTTCGAACTCTTGGAGATGCAACAATTACAACATATTGTAGCGTTTCTCGTATCGAGTTACCGCATTTACAAAAGAAAGTAAATGTTTTGAGTAAGATGAGTACACACTTGTTACACAATGGAGCAGCTTAATTTTAAAGTGTAAAATGCAGTGGCGTTGTGTTTCATACAGTCTGAAATGATATCCAGATTGAGAGGTATTAGTTGATGCTTCGTATTCCTATCTCAACATGTATGCGAGTGTACTGGTGCCTCCCAATTACTCCAGTGCACATCTTTCACCGAATACTGGTACAGTAGAAAATTTCTCGGAGAAATTGCCCACGAAGATGACTGTAATTCTCAGCCCAAAAGAAAATATCTACAGAGTTGACTGTGAGTTTAGGAAAAGAAATTTTCGTAGTTTCCTTGTTTGAAACGTAATACATCATGTAGAGTGGGCGTAAGAAAATTCATCGAGACTAAAAAGATGGCGGAAGTAAAAGTCAGTAATTGTTTCAATCATGGGGGTCGTGGTGGCCTAGTGGGTAGAGCACTGAGCTTCTGACCGGAGGGTACCGGGTTCAAGTCCCGGGCATGAGCCTTTCTGGACATCCCAATCTAAAATACTCGCGATCCAATATTCTGCTTGTCAGAACTTGGTAGGAAATCGCAGGTGGCCCAGGGGAAAGAACTGGCCTGCCTGCCATGAATGTGTGCATGTCACACGCCATTGGCTTAATGTCAATTGCAACATTCCGTCACACGATGTTGAAGACGAATATCTAGAAGACGACTCAAATGGATTTTAAAATAAAATATACATCTTATGGGAGCGTGTTTTTTTTTGTGTTCAGTGATGGAATATACAATTTTTCACCATGTATATATTAATTTCATAATGCGCTTAATAACGGAATTTTAGCGCATTTTTCCGGAGGGTAGCATCGCATTCACGGTTTTGTAATAACAACACGGACGGAGATATTTATATATCCTTTTTACCGATTGTAGCAGTGATCTTTCTTAGTAGTCTCTCGACGTTTCATACTATTTAGATCATTAGTGTTTTAGTTGTTGATGAAAAAGTAAGACTGCGTTACTTTCCGTTCCTCGCATCCCTGGAAATCGCCGTTTGGATCTTTTTGCTCTTGAGCTCATCACCACTAATCCACTAACAAAACCTTCACGGAATTCGTTGGTTAATCAGTATTGATTAACATTTATTTTGGAAAAGGAGCGCGCTGAGCAGCCAGGACTATGCCGAGAAGAGATAGGGAGAGGCGTGCGGTGTTGCCCAGTCAGAGGTTTGTCTGTAAGGGTCGCGAGGAATAGCGCACTGGAAGCATTTTATAACTTTACTTCACAAGCAGGAACATACTGTAGTAGACGAAAACATTGCTGTACTCACATGCCCTCTTTTTCAAGAATAAATGTCAATCAATACTGATTAACCAACGAATTCCTTAAAGGTTTCATTAGTGGATTAGTGGCTATGAGCTCATGAGCAAAAAGAAGGTCGAAACAGCGATTTTCAGGGATGCGCGGAACGGAAAATAACGCAGTCTTACTTTTTCATCAACAACTAAAATACTAATGCACTAAATAATATGAATGTTCGAATGACGTCTAAGAAGGATCTTTTCTGTTTTACGTGAAAAGGAAGTGTAAATATCTCCATCCGTGTTGTTATTACGATGCCGTGAATGCGATGCTACCGCCTGTAATCCGGAAAAATGCGCTAAACATTCCGTTTTTAAGCACACACTGAAATGAATATAAATAGTGAAAAAATGTGTATAACATATCTAAACGCAAAATTAAACAGGCTTCAATTTTGTGTATTATATTTTAAAATCCATGAATTCGTCTTCTAGATATTAGTCTTCAAACTCGGGTGACAGAATTTTGCAACTGACAGTAGTACGGGGTGCACTCTACTCTCACCTGTCATAACCAACCTACGGGCTGAATCACAGAGTCACTATCAATCATTTCATGCCTCCAAGGACGAATAACTGATGACTGCTAGTGGTACAGCTGGACTTTTATCCGGTACTACATTAGAAAATATATTAGGAGGATCTTAGTCGGAGACATTTATTAGCACCGCGAAAAAGAGCGGAACTGTTGAAGACAAGAGAAGTAAACTGGGAGTCAGTTCTCCAAGGAAACAAAAGTGTTTAACAAAACTTTGAAATAAACTCCTGCTATTGATAACTAACTTCAAGTTAATATCAGTTTAAGAGAATGGATAAAGCCAGTAGCATTGAAAACCTAAGACGATAAGATGTCTGTCTATTGCTCTCCATAAATAATGAGCATAATTTATTTTTCTCATATTCCGAAGACATGCTTAATTCGTAGGTGTGAAGTCTTGCAAACTTTTATGAAAAAAGTTCATATTAAAATATTTTTCTTAATAGACGCAATACTTCGATGATATTTGAAACTACGCAAACAGATTTTATTTCTTGGACGTGAACCAAAGTAAATATAATTACGCGCGTGCAGTACTTCCAATAATGTAATTAGACAGATCATTTAGGCCAATGCAGTGGTGACCTCTACGTTAACTTATTAGTGTGGCATCTTTGTATGTCTCTCATTTGAGGACGTTAAAAAAATTAGAATCGATGATACGCCGATGAGAAAAGAGGTGAAGGAATAAACGAAGTAAGAATCATTTTGTGATGTCTGGTGGTTTTGCCATTTCTTAGGCAGGTGATTAGACCTATGTAAGTGTAAGTCCTATCCTGTATTGCACCAAACCCAAGACATGTTCGTGGGAAACATATCACTTAAGGAATAGCCATATTCTGGAATGGTACACTTACAGCAACTTTATTTCTTACTTAAGGTTACCATGGGGGTTGAGGGACTGTACACCAAAGATAAGTTTCCTTGAAGAATTTGTAGGATTCACGAATGTGTTGTGTCGAACCTCTCACTGCTCATCCTCTCAGATTGGAAAAGGTTCATCATCAATGTTACCCACCTGTAATTTATCCGCTGTCTTGAAGAAGGTCCGGCAACCCACCACCTTCGTATCCTGATTCAAAAACAACTTGCATTCGGGCAACTTCAATCCGTTTCTGGATAGGTCAAGGTGCGTCATCTTCTCGAAAGCACCCACGCTAAATATGTAGAAGGGGAATGATATCAGGGGAGTGGCGAACTCCTGGAGCCTGTTCCCGCTCAGGTTCAGTTTCCGCAGTTTGCGAAAGATTGGTGTATAGGCAGGAAGAGCCGTCAGTCGGTTTCCTGACAGATCAATTTCGACAATTTCGCTCCAGTGACTGTGGTATTCCAATACTGAGAAAAAACCAAACCTCCAATTAGAATTTTCTGGAACCAGAATGAGTTTAATGGCGAATGAATAAATAAATTCTCACAAGCAATGCTGTTTTATGAAACCAAATCTTAACTTTCTCAGGGAGGCGAGTTCGTTTAAGGAAAATAGCCCATTGATGAAACCAAATGGCCATCCTTGTGTTAATCAACTCCTCGAAACTGTTAAAAGGTACAAATGATTTCCTTACATTGTACCAACAATAATATAATTCAAAATGTAAGAGGATAACCACCCATCTTGTGTCTAATCTCTCAGAGCAATGTCACGACTATAATTCAACATCCGTCCGTTCATACCATTAAAAATCTCGATGAGGTTGTGAGACAGGTCCAGCTTCTTTAGTAGTGGCAATCCAAGCACAAAATCATTCCGGATATGTGTAAGCCTGTTCCTGGACAGTTTCAGCCACCTGAGACTAGGTATGGTCAACGCCGGTAGGGACTCCAGTAAGTTTCCTTCAAGGTTGAGTACCAGCAGAGAATTAAAGTCATCTTGGCGTGTGATGTTGAAGGGCTTGAAGATGTCCTCTGGCAAGAAGGACAACCTGCGGGAGAAGTCTCATTGATTGTCAAAATGTTGCGGCATATTGTTGTAAATTCCTCGATAACATTAACTTTACTGCAAAAAAGAATACACATGACAACGTATTGAGCAGCGGAGTCGAAATTGGGAGGCAGGAGGGGCCCAAGGCCCCCCCCACAAGATTTGCCCCGGGCCCTTATGGTCGAAACGGGTACTTAGTCATACACATTCTCACGCCTTTTATAGAAATTCTAGTCTTTAACCTACAAAAAATGCGGGTCCTTTTCTTAGATGCCGGGCCGTTTTCTTAGGTGCCGGGTCCTTTTCTTAGGTGCCTTAGGCCCTTATCACTGTTGGCCCACCCCCCGAGTGAAAATTGTTTAGACCACCTGGTAGTGAGTCACTATTTATCCGTGAATTGCTTCAAATAACGGCTCCTTCCCATAACTAAATATCTCTTTTGATCAGCTTACTTTTACATCTCAGCAAGATATCTCGTACGTTGTAAAATTATCCGAGTCCAGGACTTTTCCGTCAGGAACTGAATCTCAGGACATATCCAAATGTCTATCACACTGCATCCTTTCTGTGATACATGCCGACAATTTTCTCAAAACGACTGGGAAACTCAATAATTTTAGATTAATCCTCATTTTTTTTATTTAAATTTAAATTATTAAAATTATAAAAAAAAGTTGCCGCCCACCAATCGAGCTGTGTCAAGGATTCCTACGACATCCTTAAGTGTGTTAAGGAAGAACGGGAGGGGAACGGGGGAGGGGAGGGGAGGGGAGGGTGATCCTGAAGTGATCCTGTCCCATCCTGCAAATAACTCAGAACAACTGAACAACGAAATATATAATCCCGTATACATTTTGGTGTATCCAAATTTGTGCTGAAGCTAATTTGCTTTCTCACAAATTACGATTCAGTCGAAAGTGCAATGTCTTTCTAAACAACCCGAATGCAGTCCTACAACCACTTCCAATAGCTGAGTAAGCTCACTGTCTTCCACTGTGAAATGGCGAAGGGGCTATTCAGTCTGGGTTGTGATTGGGCGAAGCGGATGACACACGAGTCCTTTACTCGCCCACTTTTCCGAACGGATTAAAAACATCGGCTTTTGCTGCTGGTAACTCGAGAACGACTCGAAGGATCGAATGACGGAAAAATTTACGTCTTCTTATTTTACAAACTCCCTCAAACAACTCAGTCTCAACAAAAAATATGTTAAACTTCCTCAATATAATTTTCCTAAGACCTACCCCAAGATGTCATCTATAGATTTATAGGCTACAACTAGTATTATCCAAATATTTACCATAAAAACTTCTTTATTGCCATTTATACAATTAAACGGGATGAGGGTATAAATGTTTGTGTGATTGCTCACTCTATGTTGTACGATACACGCTCTATATTCCTAGCACTTTGATGTTCACATGCCATCGTCAACGTAGAGGAATAAAAATATTAATCTTAAACTAGCGGCTATGTAATTATAGAGATCCCAATAAGGTCATCCTCCAATCACAGCACCTCCAGAGCTGCTACAGAGATCATCGTTGGGTTATATAAAATTCTGCTGTTAAGGAATACGTTGAAGCCAAAATTAAGTGATAAGTTGTGTTCACAGAGTTGAAGTTGAATATAGAACGAACCTGTTATTGCTGAGGTCTATTTGCTGAAGATTCGGCGTACTGATGAAGGAAGATGACCCCAGCGTCCTGATACGGTTTCCGGACAAATTGAGAATTAAAAGGTCAGCGTCAGCCACCAGTAGAATCTCAAAGATGTCCGTGAGAAGGTTGTCGGATGCGATGAGGTTCTGTACCTTGAAGTTCGGGGCGAACGAGTCAGGACGAATTCGCGAGATGCTGTTGCGTGAAATATCAAGAATCCTTACTTGCTTAATGCGCTTTGAAGCAAGAGAATAATGCCACCGGAGTTCAGGATCCTGGATATAGATTCGTGGAAAGATATTCGCATCTGAGTCAGAGTTTTCTGTAATTGACATCATAAAGGTGAAGCTTTCGTTAATGTACTGATCACAGGACTCTGGAATGGGATGTTGGCCTCTTGTTGTGGAGTTCAAAACTGCCGACTGGACACCTCTGCGATTTGAATTCGACTTCCAGTTGGAAATAAGTGTTGTGTCGTCACCACCGGACATGTCGCCATTTAGTACAAAGTCACCATAAGATGTGCTGCGAGAGGAAAGGTCCATATCTCCGTTGACCCACGTCAATGCGGCATTTATTGTCGTCATCTCGTTCCAGCTAGTGTCCAGATTGGCCAAATGGTTCCCTTGCAATCTTAGATCTTGCAGTTGGACAAGGTTCTGCAGGCAGTTTGGGGGAAGGACAGGGATGAGGTTGTCAACTGCGTTGAGCTCCCTCAAGCCTCACAGGTAACAGAGGCTGGACGGAATGTTCCTGATCCTGTTTCCACTTATGTCCAGAAAGTGGAGACAAGGCGTGTTCACGAACGTGTCCTCATCGAGGAGTTCGATTCTGTTCTTTGCCAGGTTCAACGAGTTCACCAGTCTTGCGTCGCGTAGCAGACTTCCCTGGAACCTTTCGAGTCTGTTCTCCCTCAAGGAGATGGTTGTTAGACGGTTGAGCCCGGAGAAGAAGTGGTCGGGCAAGTTTTCTACCGAAGTGCGAACTGTGCGGAATATTTGAATATTCTTGGATACGTCAGACAGGTTTCCTTTGCTAAGATTGCTTAAACTTGGGCATGATATTTCGAGGCTCTTGAGCTTTTGTAGGCCAACGAGATGGTGTTCGTTCAAAGCAAAGGAATCTAGTAGTAAGCAGTCAATTTCAAGCATCACCAGCTTTTGATGATCTGAATTTTTTTCGAGGTTATCTTCCTTGTTCCCGAAGAGTGCAGCGTAGTTCTGCCTTGGAGGTGGACATTAGGGCGGATCGGAAAAATCGATTTTTCGCGGAGAAACTTGGCCCTCTGGAAAAAGTTGTCAAAGTGGCTCAAAATGAGGCCAGAAAAATTTGGGAACTCTAGGTCAACCCTAGACCCTCGCGCCGTGGCCATTTATGGAGATGGGGGCTGAAAATGGAAAAAATCATGTTTTAAAATCGGTTCCCCATGGAATTTGTCGAGTTGCGGCCCTTTAGGGCAAAAATTTCGTCCATTTGTACGTATCTGCAGCCGTTAAGCCACAAATCGTCTATTTTGAGTGCGCGGCCGCGCGTAATATGCACCGCCCACGCAGCGTCGCGGCGCTACGCTCCGAAGGCCGCTCGAGCGTCTCCTGTCGGCTCGCGCCTCCTGCCCGGTCGCCGCGAACGCAGCAAAACTCATCACGGATGCGTCTTCCGTCGTTGATCTCATTAATATTAGATAATTAAACAATTTACAGGTAATAACAGTTACGGAGGAACTGTATGAAAGTAATATAACCCTACATACTAAACCGTTTTTCCTGTCCCGTCCACATAAACGAATTGACAGTACTAACTTTTAAAGAAGTGATAAAATATTTTTTTTATGTTCGCGACGTATTGATACAAAAGCGCAGGAAGGGAGCCTACCGTTTATCAAGTAGTCTGGTGGCGTAAAAAGTGTTCGAACTTTTGAGACGGACCTCTATTCCAATCATTCTGAAACATGGTGTGATTAAAATGATTATACGGTACCATACGACGTACTACGGCTTAAGAAAAAATGCAAGCAAGCCTACTAAAGGTGCCAAATCGATAACAAATTAATATATTTTTAAATGAATCCCAGAAACTATGTGATATTTGTGCGTTTCAGTGCTAAAGAATTAACGAGTGTAAATTTAGACAGAGGATACAGTTCTCCCAAATGAAGCGGCATTTTTGAGGGAGCAAAAGACAAAACGAAAGATGGTATCCGGTGAATTGGATGCCTCAGTAATTCGACGATTAAAGAAAAACCTCAGAAGAGGATCGTCGGAGAGCGTCGACTCAAAATCTTTCATTCTTGAAGAGGTAAAAAGTGAGCATCAAGAATTTTTTTCCGCCACATCTCGAGAAAACTCAACCGACGAGGAACCAACCGACTTGGACCTCAACGTTCCTAATACGATTAGGAATGAAAATCAACCTGGGGCCCTATGCTCGAAGTTTCACCCGTATGCGGCTGACCATTTCGAGCGGCTCAGTCGCACGGCTAGCAGATTTTGGTATGCTCGAACCGTAAAAGAGAAAGTTGCACGACAGAATCATACGACCGGGGAGTCGCAGGGCTGAGGGCGGGTGAGTTCCTTAACCGTATGCGACTAGTCTCGTTAAAATGGCGGCTGCAATGCATCAATTAGAAGTTCTCCAAGCTTTGGAGGCTGAAGAAAGGCCAAGAAGGGCAATGCGGGTTCGAAAATCACAGTTTAATTTGGAGGAGAAGAAGTTTATCAGACTCTACCGCGTCACAAACGATGTAGGTAGAGAACTAGTAGAAAACCTGACACCGTTTCTCGGCGAGGCAACCAGATCGTCTGCGCTGACTACAGAAACTAATGTAATTTTAAAGAACTATAATGTATGTAAGTAATTAATTGTGCCAGAGATATAAGTGAAATTATGTAAAATGACTTTACTCATTTTTTGTTCGTAGCTATGTATCTTTTAATGAACGAATGATGACAAACTTCGATTGTCACATTATAAAAGATGCACGTATCATCTCATTTTTTATGCTTAATAATTAATTTAATTTTCAAATATCGTGCAATCAAAGGTAAGTATATTTTTTCGATCCCAAATACCACTATTACGATTGTGTGTAATGCATACAGCCATGATATGGAAATCACGGGAGATACTTAGAAAATAAGTTCTTCATATGCGGAATGGCTTAGTTAATTTTCTTTTCTGTACCTGAATAATTAAAAAAGTAATCTTTCAACACGATGCAATGGCGAAAGTAAAACACTAAGTGCTTATGTAGACATGGGCATCCATCACCTACCACCTGTGCACCAGCAGGATAATCGTTTGGGTCGGACAACAAGGATTACTTACAGATTAGATATGTTGTTGTGTAGTTAAGTGTGAGCACTGTCCTGAGAACGTTATCTGTAAACACATTTTTCAAAGAATACAAATGACAACACTTAACAACTCTTTTCAAAAAATATACATTCAGCGATTAATAAGAGAGTATTTCTTTTAAAACATCAAGATAATTAATAACTAGAAGAAAGGAAACATCAATCAACATAATAAATGACAAGTAAGAATAACGAAGAATTGAGTTTTAAACAAAAGTAACGCAATCACTTTTTAATTGGGCGATGATGTTACAAATGACATTAATATGTGCTGCACCTCTTGTCCATAACTACTGCTATTTACCATATGGCAGTCACAATGGTTGAGAACCTTGGCTATCTAAAACCATGTTCAGTGATGGGTAATAAATATTCAGATGCTAAGTAAATCGTCCATATTTCTTTCGTCAATTGCAGAAGTAAAACACTCTTGTGAGTTCACAACCAACAAATAATATAGAAATCTGCCATTCAAAAGTAACATAAATATTTCAAATTCCAAACCACGGCATTTCGATATATTTGAAAGATGGTATCAATTACAAACAACAAGTATGGCAGATAACCAAACTAAAACCACTTTTTCAGGGTCATCAAATAGAATATATTTATTCAAAATTAAAAATAATTCTAAAATCAACGAAAGCAGTAAAACTAAAATTGGTTTAAAAAAATCTGTAATGGCTTAAGGCACACACGGAACATGTTTAAAAACGCCGTTAATTTTAAAGAGATTAGAAAACATTTACTACAATAATTTACACATAAGGTTGGCCATCAATTTTCTCCCATAGATAATATGTAATCAGAGATAAACCTTATAAAGTATTTTTACTTACCTTCCTCCGCTCCTTCCACGACTTCGACGCCCCACCGCACGCATTTAGCCTAATGGCAACGTCGTGCAACAGAATATCGTTAATGTAGGAAAATGAAGGTTCTGATACAAACATGAAGCATATTTCGTCAGCGAAAAATTTCCAATGCTTACTAACCTTCTACAAACTCCAGCAATAGGTGCTTCTGCTCCGTGCTTAGCTTCGCCATCGCCACAGATCAAGCAAAAATGCATTACCTGCGCATTTAGGTGGCGATCCGGTGATTACTGCACTGCACTACATTTTAAATTTCGCGGAAAAGCTTGAATCACAGCTGAAGTAGGCTGTGATTGGCTGAGCGATCCTGCATAGCAACTGGCCGCAACGTTGCCAAGTTGTGCCATGCGGAATCCCTTCCCGCCCGTATGGTCAACGTCGCATGCGACGGTAGCTGTTTCGAGCATACCAAAATAAGGGTCACCCGTAAACCGTGCGGGTTCAGCAATCGGTCATTTGTGCCGTGCGACACTAAGCCGCATTGTTTCGAGCATAGGGCCCCTGGACCTCCTTCGGGGCAAAGGCGTCTTCAATTGTCAACTGTGGCGGAGGTATGTGCCAGTTTTGGTGACTTGTCCCTCAGAGCAGCAGCAATTATCGTCAGCACAACTGTATCCGACGCAAAGCTCAAAACTCCGGAAGACACGTGATAGGTAGTGGACCGGCATTACTTACGAAGACACAAAAAGAAGATGCTAGATTCAGTAAAAGCAAGGACAGATAAATAAAAAAAATACAATTGAAGGTCTGTATTTTGACGGCAGAGAGGATGAAACAAACTGCAGAAAATAGGCAAGAGGACTTACCCATCTAAGGTTAGGGAGGGACATGTCGTGTTAGTTGGAGCCTGGCTCCCAATTTTTCGGTTTTGTCTCCCCCATAGGAGGATTTGCAAGAAACATCATATCTGCATTTTCTTGATTTTTTGCGAAAGAAAATATTGAACTTTCAAATTTAAAAGTGATTGGATGCGATGGCACCAAAGTGAATACATGTCAGGAAGGAAGCGTCATCCGTTTTCTGGAAGCAAAACTCCGACGTCCCTTATAGTGGTCTATTTGCCAATTTCACTTGATCGACTTAACACTGCGGCAGTTGGTAGAAACATTATACGGGCAAACTAAGGGTCCAAAATTGTTGCAAGACCTATTGTCTCCACCCTTCAAGACTGCCACACTCTTGATATCATACGATTCGAGCCAGTTCCAACAAAATTGTCCCACGAAGAAGACTTGAGATTGCTTAGCAGTGACCAGCAGTATCTTCGGGAAATTTATAATGCTGTGGCCAAAGGATTTCGCTCGGAAAATTTGGTCAGATGAAGTCCAAAAAATGTGGCTCATTCTCGTTAGCTCACTACGGCCAGCCGACAACTGAGGCTATAAGTGTCCACTAAAATTCATGCGCTAATTTATAAAATCTAGTGTCATTCAAGAAGTATACGCACCTGTCTGATTTTCAGTGAAAAAAACACTGTATACACGCTGGTGCTGTAAATTTATGGAAATTGTTAAATTGATCAAGATATCTATCAGTAGATTTAAAAGAGTCATTGATCCTGTTATTCAGAGAAACAGTTTTTTCGGGCACTCAGAAAATTCACTCCTCCCGATGATAGCTGAGAATGGAGAGGAAGTGTAAGAGATTCGTGGAAAATAATCTTAACAGGCATGAAGAAATACACGTGCGACGAAAATCCAAGAACTTTTGAGTTAACAGATTTTAAATTTGATGTAGAAGACTACAAGCTGCTGATAAAATGGGACGAGAACACCGACTCGTGCTCTATCGCATCTCACGACTGAAGAAAGTCGATAATTATTTGAGTAATGCTCAACTGTGGAACGCAATTGTCCTTGTCACACGCAAGCTTTTGAAATATTTGTAAAAGAGGTAACCCAAGCTTCATTGGCATCCGCAACAACGACAGACAATAAGAAATACAGAAAATACTAGAAAGCAGAATGAAAATGCCAACCTTTAAAACCTAGTCTCAGTTCATGCTGTGATAAAGTAAGTTTTACATTTATCTGCTCGACTTCAAAAATAAAAAAATCGATAATGACCTTTAGTGTTCAATGAAAATAAAGTTTAAAGACGAATACTTGCACACAGATAAACCGACTGGTACTAAAAATGATCACTTTCTTATTTTTTCGATAGCATATAATCTGATAAAGGAAATGCGTTCCTCTATTCTATGAGTGGGTGTGTGGGCGGGGGAGTTCATAGTGCAGGTACCTCAACGTGGTGAGCTCTGGTAACTACTTTAATTATTTTTGCATTCTTTCTCCATACTGAAAATTAATAGTAAAAGTAGGCTAAAAGTCGAGGAGTGTTCCTTAACTCCCTGAATGATGACGGTGTGTTATATTTCTTTCATACAGTTCTTCCGTAATTGTTATTACCTGGAAATTGTTTAATTATCTAATATTAATGATCAACGACGGAAGACGCATCCGTGATGAGTTTTGCTGCGTTCGCGGCGACCGGGCAGGAGGCGCGAGCCGACAGGAGACGCTCGAGCGGCCTTCGGAGCGTAGCGCCGCGACGCTGCGTGGGCGGTGCATATTACGCGCGGCCGCGCACTCAAAATAGACGATTTGTGGCTTAACGGCTGCAGATACGTACAAATGGACGAAATTTTTGCCCTAAAGGGCCGCAACTCGACAAATTCCATGGGGAACCGATTTTAAAACATGATTTTTTCCATTTTCAGCCCCCATCTCCATAAATGGCCACGGCGCGAGGGTCTAGGGTTGACCTAGAGTTCCCAAATTTTTCTGGCCTCATTTTGAGTCACTTTGACAACTTTTTCCAGAGGGCCAAGTTTCTCCGCGAAAAATCGATTTTTCCGATCCGCCCTAGTGGACATCCTTTCACCTGCGAAAGGTATAAATGACATTTCCGTATTAGTGAATCGTCCTGAAGAAGGCAATATGTATGCATTGTCTTCCAAAAAATAAAACATATGTTAACGCAGTTAGGGAACACTGTTTATTATTATTTGTCTGCTGTTCTCTGGTCACAGTTGTACCACAACATTCATCCAATTTCCATGAAGCTTTGAAAAGTTGTTAAGTTCACTCCGATGAAGGTTTGTACAATATCAAGAATCAATAAGTATCGATACTGGATACGGGATGTGCATCTATTTAACGTGCAATTCATTGAAACTCTCACGTGCAACATATCCAAATCATCCGGAATGGGACATTTATTTCAGAAATGCAAACTTATTGCTTGGGATGAATGCACAATGGTGCACAAAGCATCGCTCACGGCTCTGGATCGATCATTGCAAGATATCCGTGGAATCCTGAGACCTTTTGAGAACGCATTGATATTGCTTGCAGGAGATTTCAGGCAAACATTACCTGTAATTCCTCGATCGACACTAGTGGATGAAATAGCTGCTTGCCTGAGATATTCTACTTTGTGACGACATGTAAAGACGTTATAATTTAATACAAATATGCGTGTGCAGCTGCAAAACAATCGATCAACTGAGATATACTCACATAAATAGCTGAAAAATGGGAACGGAAAGGTGCCAGTTGATCTGACCTCAGGAAAAATTTCATTGCCTCATAACTTTTGCAATTTAGTAACGTCATAAGAAGAAAAGGTTGAAAAAGTATTTCCCAATATTTAAATGAATTATAAGAATCACGATTGGCTAAGTGAACGAGCTATTCTTGCGGCCAAGAACAAAGACTTCTATGAACTTAACAATAGTATTCAGTCTAACACTCAAAGCGACGCAGGCACATATGTACAAGACCGTCGACACTCTTGTGGAAGCAGATGAGGCAATTGGTTATCGAACGGAATTTTTGAATTTACTCGATCTGCCAGGTATGCCACCGAACGTACTGCAATTGAAAATCGGCGTGCCAATTATCATGTTGCTAAATATCAACCAGCCAAAGCTTTGCAACGGCACGCGGAATTCAGTAAATAAATTAATGAGCAACGTCGTGGAATCCACAATCTGGTCAGGAACTTTCAAAGGCAAATATGTACTCATTCCTCGCATTCTTATGATTCTAACAGAGATGCCATTTCAATTTAAGTGATTGTATTCCCAATGAGATTGGTATTTGCTTTCACCATCAACAGAGCTCAGGGCCAATCTTTAGAACTATGCGGTTTAGATCTAGACACGGATTGTTTCTCAGATGTACGTGTATTTTGTTGCGTGTGTGTTGCGTGTTCTACGTGTATTTTGTGTGTTCTAGAGTCGGCAAACCAGACAATCTCTATATCTGCACAGACAATGGAACAACAAAAAATATTGTATACCCATAATAATTGTAAAATTAAACATACTATAAACGTGCGCTTTCCATTTAACCAGATTGAGATACAGCAACGCGTGGCCGGGAACAGCTTGTAGATAAATAAAATGGAGTTATCGGATGTGGTTGGAGGTATAGGAGAGGATACATCACCTGCAACCACACTTCTTTGACGGTTTGGTTGAAGAGAGGCAACAGGGACAGTTGTCGGTAGGGTTTCAACCCCGCTTCTCCCAAGCACTCCAAGGTGCAATAAAGCGTGCTATCATTGAAGATCCAATTCACGTGTGCAAGGCCATCGCAGTGCCTCCAGGAGTGGAATTTGTTTTCAACGCAGATGCACCCTGGGTCATCACTGCACAGGTGGCCACTCGAGGGTTGATCCCTTGGTGGCGACGAAGAAGCGGATCCAAGCAAAGTCATCTCCATGACGATGAACGCCATCGTCGCTATGGAGAACACCAAGAAGGTGATCCCAAATCTCCGAAAGCCGCCTCCAGCCATCTCAGCGTAAATAAGCACCTGAAACACGTAGCGAAACGTCGGAAAGTAAATTGATCTATATTATATCACAGAATTGTGTGTGTGTTGCACTAGCGATACTTCATCTGGAGTACTTGGGTAAAGAAAAGTTGGACGTTTTGGAACAGTCGGAAATTACACAATCCACGAAACACAATTTATTAAATGATCAACTTTTGCAAATAATTCCCCTCTTCTCAATATTCCCGTCTCTAGGATTAAATTGCATCCCAAATCTTAGTAATGACAATTCTCGAGTTTTAAAGGGAAATGCCTATGTAATATATGTGCCTCGGATGTAAAATCGAAACAAATAGGTAAACGCAGCTTTGTGTACAGAGTGATTCAAATTTTGATTTTTTTCCGAGACCCAAATAAGAAAAACATGAATTTTAAGTCCCTGCTAACACTTGACAATAGCCCTGGACATCCAGTTATTCTGCAAAATGCTGGAGAAAATATCGAGTACTGTTTCACTCTACAGCTGCGATATCAATTGGCAACCATTAGATCAAGAGTGATAAAAATCTTCAACCAAAAATATGAACCAATTCCCCCCCGGACGTATGTTACGCAGTCGAGAATTTAATGAAATATTATTTAGAATGAGTGCAATGAGACAGTCGCATCACGCATTAAATGGAAGACGGAGACAACATCCGCAGTTTGCCAGTCGAGTAAGAAATTGGCCAATGCCAATGGATGGCATTTCCTCCAAATCAGATATAAATAAAAAGAGGACGATCGCGCAGCGTGGCCTCACATTCGAACCGCCACACAGTGGGCTGAAATTATATAAACTGGCCCAAATTAAAACAGTTGTATTTTCAAGCCAGGAAGATTAAAACTTGCACAAATATTCTTAAAATACCTGTGCATGCGATGATGCAAGGCATTTTGCCTAGTAATTAACTATTAACAATTTACATGAAGTCAAAGTTGCACTAATTTCGCGAAAATTTCTACACTCAATTTTCTCACCCTCCTTCACACTATATGGGGTTTGGAATGACACTTTAACACTAGAAGGCCGGAGGGGTCAAATTCGACCCCCACGCTGGGAAAAATTTTAAACTTTTTCTATTCCTTATATTATTGCTGTTAAAACTATAAATGTGTCTTTAAGTATTAATGAATGCCCTAGTGTAACAAGATCTCTACTCCGTGTGCCTTCCACTTCTCTAACGCCCACTGTTTACTCCTTCGCCACGTCAACATTCTTGTGTTGCATTCCTTCTCCGACTTTTATATGAAATTTCAGTGTCTGTAGTCTCAGAATTAATATTTTCGTTCATTTTCTTCATAATTTCAATGCGTACATTGTTCGAATTTGAACCTAACTCATTCCCTGGGTCGCGTCGTCCAAGCCTACGAAGATAACTGAAGAAGCGTGGGAGTCGAGGAGGATATACCAGGACAATGGCTTCAGATGCTACGGATTCTCAAAAGTGAAGAGGCGTGGGAGTCGATAGTCACCTAATAGGTAACGAATCGGTAGAAAAAAATGGCGCAGGTACCTTGATAAATGCCGTGAGGGTTGCTCACTTTCAAGTGCGGGTTGAAGGCGTTTGAATTTTTGTCCTTCATTCGAAATCATGGATGCAATTAACATCATATTGTATTCATAGAATGGAGTCTACACTGAATGCTTACTAGTAAAGCCTTTGCTCAGAAGTGGTGAATATAGTCCTCGCGTTTTCCTCATTCTAAGAAGAAATTACCGAAACGTACCTGGACATAGCTAACGGGGAACAAGGTTTTAATGTCAAACAGGAGAAAGAGGTAGGAGAATTATAAAAGCGATATCACATGGACCTGATGGAATCTGCAGCTATTTTGGTGAGAAAAATGTTTCTCACAACAGCTGGAACTGGGATTGATTTCGGCCAACGAATATAGAGAGATGTGAAGAGGATTAGTAGATTCAAATGAAAATATGTGTCTTATATTGACCGTGAAATATAGCGAGAATATTTTTAACGGACTTGACGAATTTCAAGATAAATTTCTTTGAGTCGTTCCGTGGATAGAAGGAAGATAAACCACCTTATTTGGAGCTATAGAAAACCATGAAGAGCGAGGAGCAATAGCTGCATTGCATAGTTCCTGGAGGTTACGTTTTAAAAGGGATCTTTTCTGCGCTAATTGCTAATCCTAGATTCTAAATACTCTACATTCTTTATCGAGGGCTATTTCTAAAACTCGGAAAAATAACGCTCAACTCGGATGGAATCAAAGCAATGGGTGCATTGGCTGTCAGAATAAATGGCATTAATTTAGAAAGTACAAAATTGTAAGCAATATTAATTTTGCAATCCTTCTGATTATCATGGTGCGCGTCCACCGATGATGCTGCTTTGAACATATGTTGTGGTGAGCGTTTTCAATTTCTGCACCTTACATCCTTTTGTTGAAAGCCAAATCATCGTGAATTTCATTTTTCTTTTAGACAAGATGAGCTATGAAGATACAAATGGCCGATTGTTCTATTTTACGTGTTCACATAAAAAAGGCCAGAAATATTTCGTGCTGAAGTTTATTTTAAAATATTGATGAAGCCATTTGACTTAATCTTGCGTTTGTCCAGTATTGTTAATGTGACCTAAATGCTACAATGATTTATGGAATGGCATGCTTTTGATTTAAAAAAGGCAATTTTACTATGCTGGACACCTTTCCAAATAATACGAATAATCTCTTCTAAACGTTGTGCAAATACGCAATTATTTCTGGATATATATAGTTACTGGTAAATGACACTTTCGTCATAAATCACAAGTCTAATGTGCTAATTTAAAGTAACGAACGAACGAATATTGCCATCCGTTCGGCGTTGAGATTACGGAACGGATCTCGGTATTTCCTGTTTACTCTTTGTTTCATATAGAGCGATTTTAAAAGAAGATTTCAGAAGCTAAAACCAAAAATTGTTTTTCCCTTTACCATTTTTCACTTCCGATGCAGTTAACGGCTTTTGCAACCGGACTGTTCAAATATTCTTAGTGTACACATCACACCCCGTTCCTCCTTACAAAACGAACTCCTTTCAAAAATCATGACTTTTAATAAAAAGCAATTGTAGGATATATTATGGCAAATTTAAAGGAACCGAAAAAATAAATCCGTTGCGACTTCAAGAAGAGATGACGAAAGTGCTGCTCGTACACTTTAGTAAATTTCTCTTACGCTTGTATATTTTTTATTGTGATAAAAACAGCAATTGTAGACCTCAATCCACGAATGACAACAATCTATGGAATTGTTCTTTCCAATTGCGAAGAAAACCCTCAACGCAAATAATAAAAACTAATCTTGTCACCTCTTTTTATGGCAACAATAAGTTACGTACTGATAAATTATTCCTGCCATATATTTTCATGAATTCCACTTCATTCATTTCATTTACATAAAAAGCTTCCGACATTAGTCCGCGCGCATTTATAGCACGGGCGTTTGAGTTTTCGCTTGGAACGATACAAATAAGATAAAAATCGTCAAGGCTATCAAGTAAAGCGAATGCCTCTGAAACATAATAGATTACTATGCATTGCACCACGGACATATTTAAATATCCGTTCTTTCTTCGTAAAGTTCGTGACCAAACAGCGAAAAGTATCCTCACACAATGAAGCATTCATGAAATAAATTCACCTTAACACTAGAATGACCGGGGACGCTCAATTGTCCGTTCTTGTATTTTATACCGTTATTTCGATCTCTCGGTCAAATGTGTCAAATACCATAACGTGCACCTTACCAAACACTTGCACTACTCAAATTTGATTCTCAAATGTTTTCAAAACAGTTTTTACATATGATTTTACTGTCTATGTGAAGGAGAGACACATTAGCAAAACCACAGTATGTTGCGTCGCAAAGAGTCGCTACTAATTATTTTATGGACAGTGTTGATCACTCCTTTGGCTGAAATGCGCTGTTACGTTTGTGCGTAGCCTGGCAGCTGTGGTTCGGGGGCGCCTGTCAGCCAAGCCAGGCGCCGCCGCAACCCGCTTCCCTGCCCGCCGCGTAGCCTTCAGATCTGCCCGAGAGAGCCTGGGGAATACCCTTCCAAACGAGTTACATGCCGGTCGCTGATTCGTCATAGACGCTGCAGTCACCCATTCCTCTTCATTCCCATCTACGCGATACCCAGCAAGCCACCGCAAGGGAGCGTGGCAGGGGGTGAAGATCACCAAGCATGGACCATTAGACATGAAAAACATGCTACTATGGGGACTCAGGACTCTAGGTTGTTAGTATCTACATAGTAATTAAGATTTGGTTTAAATAAATGCATCATGTACTACAGACTACTCTAAAATATTTCCCTTACCAATCCGTTTGCTATGCTGCTTATTCTGTTCACTTATAGCACGAGGGAAAAATGACATTTTGAATGTATCAGTACAACAATCTATCTCTCTGATCTTATTTATCTCGTCGAGACTAGGATAATACACTTGTGTTTTTAATATAAGCCGAACATCATTATATACATAAACGCGATACAATGCACTCCATCGTTAGGGTGCGTGGCAGGGGATGTAGATCACCAAGCATGAACTATTGACATACAAACAACCTACTGTAAGGTGTCATGGAACTAGATTGTTAGTATCTACATAGTAATTAACATACTGGTGGTTAGTACAAGCATCATGCACTACAGACTACTCTAAAATATCTCCTATACCTATCCCATTGCTAGGCTGCCTATTCTGTTCTCTTATCTCATAGGGAAAATGACATTTTGAATCTATCAGTACTACAATCTCTCTCTCAAATCTTATTTACCTGCTCGAATCTAGTATAATACGCTGGTGTTTTTAATACATACCCAACATCTTCAGTGAAGATATCCGATTTAAATTTCTGTAGTAGATTTAATCTGTACTTTAACCTACGCTCTGATAATGATGCCCACCCTAATCCTCGCATTAATTCTGTAACACTACTCAACCTATCGTAACACCTTTAGAACCTAGCTTCTCTACGCCGCACACTGCCTAGTTCTCTGATGAAACCAAATTTATTCGTATCCCATACACTGGCTACATATTCAAGGTGGGGCCTAACTAGTGGAAAGTAACATGTAACAGCGCTCTTTTGTCTTCTCATCACATTTCGTAAGAACTCTTTTAATTAATCCTAGCTTTCTCTTCACTCGGCCGCATATTTATCGGATGTGTCTTCCCCACGATAAATCTTTAGTGGTTGTTACCACTGAATACCTTATGGTTTGAATGCATACGATCTTCGTGTTACTAATTTTATAGGATCGCTCTATCCAATTATTCCTTCTCCAAAAATCAATAGCTATACACTTTTTAAAGTTAAGTTCTAACTGCCATTCGCTTAACCCATTTGCTTCCATAACCCAGTTCATTCCACACTGCGGTAGGGAAGAGCACGATGGCTCGTCGGCGTTGACAGACCGAGGCGGAGATCATTCAGGCGCTCCAAGATATCTCGCCCTCCCAAAAAACCAGAAAATTTGCAAAAAGTGCTCTCAAGAGTAATTATATACTTAACTTGAGACCACATTTTATCGCTTCATTGTAACGCTGTCTTTTCTAATTCATTTTTCTCTGATATAAAGTTTTTTACCAAAAAAATGCGACAAATAATGTGTTTTGAAATGTTAATTGTGTTTTAAAACACATGGCGTGTTATTTTTACCGATATAAATGAGATACTTTTTAATTTTTCAATAAAAAATTTATCGTAGTAATTAATATTGCTTTCATTGTAGTACAACTTTTGTTTCTAACACTACGCCTAACCGTAAACACTTCTCAGAACACTTCTACAATCGATAGGAAAAGCTTCCGATGGGAAAAGGTATGAAACAGCGCAAGAAAGGGCGAACGTTCATTTGACCACTGGCGGTCACAGTAGGCATGCGGCTTACCCCGGTCATTCTAGTGTTAATATGAAAATAATTTGCACACATTAGATCAATTATGATAACTAGAACTGACAAAATTGAAACTAAGAGTGTTTGTATTTTTAATGATCAACCACGTCTTCTTTATATACTAAATTGCATAATGTATTTAAAAGCAGTTTCAAAATGTCTTCGCAATTTGAATTAAAGTACAAGCTGCAGTGTGAAAAGAACGAAATTCAAATTTGTCTTTAGTCACTTAGTATAAATTAACTTTAGTATATGTTTGGCGGAAACTCAGCCCCAGCCACACACCAACAATCTGGGTAGTCACTGGACGTAGACATAGATAATGACATTTGTTAAATTTCTCACCTGTTGGAGAGAAATCGACTATGATTGGACCGTCCAGCTAAAGGATTTCTTTACAATGTGATGTTGTTGATTTGCACTCGTCGCGTAGCAACGGAGGTGTGCACAAGTAAGAAGGTCTTGTCACGATGACGACGGAGATGCGAATGTGAGGCCACGCTGCGCGATCGTCCTCTTTTTATTTATTTCTGATTTGGAGGAAATGCCAATTTATTGGCTGTGGCCAATTTCTTACTCGACTGGCAAACTGCGGATGTTGTATCCGTCTTCCATTTAATGCGTGATGCGACTGTCTCATTCCACTCATTCTAAATAATATTTCATTAAATTCTCGACTGCGTAACATACGTGTGGAAGGGGAATTAGTTCCTTTCTTCGGATTCAGTGGGACAGGAAGACGATGACATACTCATCTTCCCTTGTGGCGAAATGGCGAAATTACGAGACCTCACTGGCTAAGCAGAGCAAGAAAACAATGTCTCATTGTGCCTGCGAAATAACGTAGTACTCGTTAACAGACCACGCCGTCTCATATTCCTTTTCCACGAACACTCCTTGGAAATATATTAATTCAGGGTTCGATAAACTATTATAATTAAAAGCCGACGCCATTGTATTTCACGATTGGAAAGTAAAAACACAAAATACAGGATGAATTACTGCGACTGTGGAATACTCCAAATGTCCCGAATGTTTCATTATCCATTTCTGCACAAATTACTGCTAAAATAATTAATTCCGGATTCACTACACGTTTACAAGAGATCGCTAACACCATTATATTTCATCATCGGTGGGCAAAGGATTAGCATAAATATTTGGAATAAAAAACTTTTGAATTCGGGTTTTATTATGAACACTGCCCGAGATTTTCGTCATTCGTGGATTCTGGTGTATAATTGCTGTATTTTCACAATATAAAGTGCACAAATATAAGAGAAATTTTGTTAACTCTTGCCATAATATATCTTGCAATGCATTTAATCAAAAGTCATGGTTTTTTAAAATGAGTTCAAGGTATAACTAGGAACGCCGTGTGACGTACACACAAAGAATTTTTGAACAGTCCGGTTGAAAAAGCCGTTAACTGAATCGGAAGCGAAACTCGGAAAAGTAAAAAAATGTTCTGAAATATTTTACTCAAATTTTTTAATCGAAATTTTTAGAAAAAAATTGTGAAAAATATAGAAATTTATTGGAACGACAGTATGAAAAATGTAAGAGACGGTGAAGAGGATACTTGAGAATTTATTTTTTAGTTGACGGGTTTTGTAACCGGATAATATATTTGATGGCTTTCGAAACTTAATATGTTAATATACAGAACTACATTCCTTCATCAATAAATTTTCATGACTCCCATGACTAGTTCCCTATGAATCTGTTGGAGAGGAAAGTCCATGTTCATCTATCCAAGAATGGCTTCTTGATTTTTATGTCTCTGGATCAAAATACTGTGCCAGTAAAGACGGCTTTCAAATAGTGAGGCCCAGCTAATGTCTCCTCCTCAAAGAATATGTGAGAGGGGACAGTGAGTAGGAGACATTTGGACAACGGCATTTATCTACATCCACATAATACACTGCGAGCCACCGTAACATATTTGTGGTGATGTAAAAAAATCCTAAACTAATATGCTTAGATATTATTAATATCTATATTCAACTGAGATAAAACAATGTAAAACTTATGTTAGGAGCCATGCGCGCATTCTAAATCATGCTGTAATTTGTGTTAGCTAAAAGACTTTAAACTGACATGCAAATCCTCATTGAAACATATTGTGACGGAACACGCGTTGATCCTTGGATCAGACAGCGTGGCTGAATTCGGACCCTTAAACCCTCGACCCATCCACCTTCCTGGCAAATATGATCCCCTATATTTCAAATTTCAACGCCAAAAGATTACATGGAATAAATTTTACGTATTGTAAAGCATTTTGGCACTGTCCCTTAGATCATGTTACTTATTACTGTTATGTCATTGGTGGTCCATCCCATTTCTAGCCCTGACGAAGGAAAAATACAATTTCCGAAACGTCAGTTAAATAGTTTATATTTTTAAAAAATACCTAAACTCCCGAAGAATCATCCATATATTTAATATAATAGAGATGTCTGGAATTCAACTTGAAACTCTTGAGGGAGACTCTAGTTAGTATGTGAATGAATTGATGGAACAAATGACATGGAGAACTATATCCAATTCATGCCTACAATTGATGCCGTTGCTTACAAAAAACACCAGAGTGGATACAATATACAAACTCCACGTTCCAGATCTTACTAGAGTCTCTCAAGCAACGAACGGAAGATAAATGATTTAAATGAATCGATTGGTGAGAATTGACGATTCCATTGAGTCGCAGACGTGGTCGTGAACTAATTTCACTCTTCGATTCACTTGGGAGGGGCTTAGACAGACGAGAGGAAGGATCTTCGGGAAGTCCAATCTCCGGGAACAGGGAGATGATTTTCGAGTACTTGTGAGTTTTCAGGAAGCGTCTCCGGCCCGCTCAGGTCGGATCATTCTGTTTCTGCCTACAGACGGTGGCCTCCAGTCGGGTAGGACGGCCAACCGACTCCGGCGGGAGATTCCGTTAAGCACTCGGCATCGGTGAGCCGGCGAATTCCAGTCTTTGGGTCACGGTGGATCCTACCACCGACAGACTTGAGCTGTCGGTACCGGAAAAATCAGTCGGATAGTTCTCGAGTGGAATATATCTAGATTGATGTATGCGAAGAAATCAAATAACTTCCAGTAAGAAGGTCATAGTTATTATGCTGCTCAATTAACAAATCATTCACTATCAATTCCTGGGCTCATTATGACAATGTTAGTATTTCATTAATTTTGCATCGCATAGTGAAATGTAACATCCCATGCGAAAAAAAAAAGAAAAATCTTTGGAACAAATGTTTCTGTTTCCTAGAATCCCTTTTTTCGAAAATGAATTGGATAATAATCCAAATATGGTAAATAGTGCAATACATGCTCCACGAGTGATCAGAATACGATGTCACCAGTCATCGAGTTATGATAGGCTAGATGAATGTCCTTACGTAGTCGTTGATTCTTTTGGAGATCATACTTTTAAAGAATTTTTGTGAATTGCTGAACTCCTACATAATAATATCAGTTGAACTTTAAATTAAGTGGGAAGAATTATGAAATATGCCAAGGGTTAAAAATATTATAAAGAGAGATTTGAAGCAGAAATGTTAAATTTTCTAATGAAATAGCACGATAAAACAAATGTCATAAATTTCCATTTTTTATTTTGGGACACATTTGGATTAGCATGGAGAGAAATATAGTTTCCATGTCATTGGCAAAATGTCAAAAACACAAGCTTTGCCATGTTGCTAAATGACCTCTATGGCACGTTAGATAGGTAAGGACCTAAAGCAGTTAAAGTCTGTAACCACAGCAAGCTGATGTGATGAAGAGTTAACTGCGCAGAGATTTTCCCGTTCACAAAACATAACATAGATGGCAGATTGGTCCCAGTTGAGGATTTGTGAAAGAGAGAGAAAGAAAATTGCGTCTTACGGTCTCTTTTGCAAAATATTTTGAACAGTTTTTATGGATTTTTTTTCCTTTGAATATTTGGAATATAAAAGTTTTGAATTTGGGTGCGGCCGACGGATTTCCTCGAAAACATCTCGCCAAAAGTGAAGATGAGTGTTCCGTCTTCCGACATCCGTATCACCGTCTTCCTGTCCAACTGACTCCGAGGGAAGGAACCAATTACCCTCCGGACGTGTGTTACGAAGCAGATAATTAACCGAAATAATTATTTAGAATGTGTTCAATGCATTTGTAATTACTGTCGCGTTTCGGATGAAATGGATGACGGAGACAACATCCGCAGTTTGACAGTTGAGTAACAATTTGACCACAGCCATTGGATGGCATTTCCTTCAAATCCGATGGAACTAAAAAGAAGACGATCGCACAGCGTGGTCTCACATTCGCACCGCCACACTGTGTGTTGTTGTTGTATTTTCAAGCCAGGAAGATGAAAACTTGCCAAAATATTCTTAAAATACCTGTGCATGCGGTGATGAAAAGCATTTTGTTTAGTATTTAACTATTACCAATTTGCATGAAGTCAAAGTTGCACTAATTTCGCGAAAATTTCTAAACTCAATTTCCTCACCCTCCTTCACACTATATGGGGTTTGGAATGACACTTTAAAAGATTACAGTCACCCTAACCCCCGAAAACTCTCCTCTTTCCACGCCCTCATTAACTGTCTTCTTATAATTCCCCTCAATGACTTGGCGAAAGAATCCCGTACCATCAATCAGATGGCAGCCAATAACGGCTACCCACCCAAACTAATAGACAAATTCATATACGCAACAAAGGGAGGAATTTAACTGTAGCCAGTTGTCACAAGAAAATAGAACCCCCGGCTAAAAAGTGGTGCTCGATTACGTACTTTGGGGAGATTTCCTCTCTAGTGGTGAAAATTATACCAAGTGACGGTTTTAAAGTGAATTTCAAAATGCCCCCTGCCACACACCTTTGAGGTGGCTTGCAGGGTATGATGTAGATGTGGATATACACCTTATAAACACAATATAGTTTATAAGTTTTATTCCAAAAGGAAGAATATAATCATTTGTGGAGTAATAACTTAATATGGACGCTGTTGTCACACTTTTCATTGCCTTACCTATAAATGCATGAATGGCTTGGTTTTAAAGTAAATTTCAAAACCCCATTTAGAGTGAAGAACCTTTTATCGAACTGCAAGGAACCCATTGACCCTCAGAAGACAAGTTATGTGCACTTAATGGAATGCAGTGATTGCGGTGGACGGTACGTTGGACAGACGTGCAGACATTTCATAACGAGACACAAGGAGAACACAAGGGATTTTAAAAATTTTGATTTAAAAGGAAGCAACTTCGCCTAACATATTTCAACCCACGGGCATAAAAGCGATTTTACTATGACACCTCTCCATTTTATTAATGGTAGACGAAATCTAAATCATTTAGACCAGCTGAAGATTAAAAAAAGCAATTAGACGGTATTAAATTCCTTGTTAATGAATGAAACCACATCGAAACCCGGCTGGAGAGTAATATGAATCTAGTGGCATCAGTGAAAGTTTCCGTTTCTTCCTCAGGAAAAATTTGGGAAAAATTACCTAAAGCACTTGACGTTTAAGTAATTTAAAGCGCGTTGGGCGTAATGTTAATTACACTTGGAGAAATTAAAAAGGAAATTAATCAGGAAAGTTTAACGCGGACGTTCCACCATCTGTCAGCGTTTCTGGAACTAATCGCATGCGGTTTAATTATTGGAATTATTCTTTAGTATTCTCATTCGGGGAAAGATTTTGGGATTTAAAATATCCTTATGCAAACTGGCTGCCCTTGGCAAAACGCTGGGGAATAACAAACACAAATTGGACCCACTACACCAAGCCAGTGCCTTTAAAGTGAGGTTTGGACGCTGTGTTATGTGTTTCTATATCGAAGATACGGGGAGTAATTTCACCACCCGACTATAGGAACAGAAAAGGCGCTGGAGATCAATAGACGAATCATCTCTCTTGGCAAAACACCTGCCACCACGAACCACGCATTCATTTGACCTTGCTCTAGCGAATCCTTATCTAGAGTAGCAGGTTAAAAAACATTGGACGTTTTGGAACAGTCGGAAATTACACAATCCACGAAACACAATTTATTGAATGATCAACTTTTTGCAAATAATTCCCCTCTTCTCAGTATTCTCTTCTCTAAGATTAATCGCCCCATTTCAGACCCTTCCGCAGTGTAAAAGTGTCCCAGTCAGTTTTACCAACCTCTGTTTCTTTCACCCCCTAGCTGCCCCCTATGATGGAAGGGTGATTATAGTAGGGTCAATTTGTTCATTCTGGGACAAGGTCGCCCTTGAAATTACATTTGCCTTACACTTCCCGATACGTCCAATCCACTTTCACTTCCTGATACGTCCAACCCACTTTCCCTTTTCGCGCACGGAGACGTCTGCCCCCACGTTCACATTTCGTGCCCGCGACTCGGAGACACCCGACCCACTTTCACTCTTCGCACACGTGTTGAGGAGACGTGTGCCACCCTTGCTTGCAACATTGCCATCGTTTCTTTACCTCCCATCTTCTCAGACAGTATAAAAGCGCGTTAAATCGAAGCGAGAACTTCGGCTATTTGCCTATCAGAGCACAGCATACACTTCAGACCTACCGAACGGATCCCGCAGCTGATGAACTCTTCTCAGATACCGCTGGTTGGACTACTGTCAGATCTCGATGTTCTGGACTGCTCCCAGATCCTGCTCCCTACTGGACGGTGGCTTTAGGGGTAAATAGGAACCACTAACCCACAGTGGACATTCGGCTATTTCATTTCTAGACTAACAAACATAAGCATAACTCGGAAACTATCAACAAAAACAGGTCAAACTTTTCTGATTTTTCCGTTTCACATACTGTTCTACCTTTGTACCAAATTTTAAAAAAATCCTTTAGTAAACAAAAAAGTAATTTTTTTCTGTTAAAAACATCGCGAATCTCATTAAATCATAAACTACAAAATGTTTCTAACCCATATTATACAAAACAGATTCTTAGCAGATCCTACACCTAAATACCGAATTTCAGCAAAATTCATTGATAAACAAAAAAGTACCATCAGAACTTTTAAACATTAATAACTTTGAAACTACTACCCGTACCTAGTTTACATTTCACGGAAAGAACTTTTAGTGTCTCCTACACTTTCACACCAAATTTCAGCAAAATACATTGATAAACAAAAAAGTACTATCAGAAATTTTATTCCTTAATAACTTTGAAACTGCCACTAGCACCTCGTTTACATTTCACAGAAAGAACTTTTAGGGTCTTCTACATATTCACACCGAATTTCAGAAAAATTCATTGATAAACCAAAAAGTACTATCAGAAATTTTATTCCTTAATAACTTTGAAACTACTACCCGTACCTCGTTTACATTTCACGGAAAGAACTTTTAGTGCCTCCTACACCTTCACACCAAATTTCAGCAAAATGCATTGATAAACAAAAAAGTACTTTCAGAAATTTTATTCCTTAATAACTTTGAAACTACCACTCGCACCTCGTTTACATTTCACAGAAAGAACTTTTAGGGTCTTTTACACATTCACACCGAATTTCAGCAAAATTCATTGATAAACAAAAAAGTACAATCAGAAATTTTATTCTTTAATAACTTTGAAACTATTAACTCTACTCGGTCCATATTTTACCGAAAAATGTTTTAGGGTCTCTTACATCTTCGTACCGAATTTCGTTTAAATTCATTGATAAACAAAAAAGTACAATCAGAAATTTTATTCCTTAATAACTTGGAGACTATGAATTCTACCCGGACCATATTATACAAAAAAACCTTTTAGGTTCTCCCACACCTTCGTACCGAATTTCATTTGAAATAATTGATAAACAAAAAAGTAACACCAGAAATTTTATTCGTTAATAACTTTGAAACTATTACCTATACTTGATTCTCATTTTACAAAAAGATCTCTTAGGAACTCTTACACCTTCGTGCCGAATGTTAGTCGAATGCATTGACAAATAGAATTATTTTTTACATAACTAGATCATCTCTTTAATATTTTCATTAAATTTATTTGAACCCTTTATTACCAAGTTCCATATTTAAACACGCAAATACTTTACCAAAACCTCATTTCCAACGGAACTTCCAAACAGTAAACATTCATTTCAACCGCGCCATTCCACGAATATTAAATATAGGTATATAAAGGAAAAGGGAAAGTTTTTGCAATACACCGTATCATTTTGGGAGAATATAAAGCATAAATACATAAAGCACCGTGATAACGTATTAGTATGGAAATTTTCTTTTTCCTATCCATAGTGTTTCAACTGAAATAACACATTCAAATATTGTATTTTATTTGTTCTTTCTTCTCTACACAGGAATTTCAAACTCCAAACATGTCTTCACCCATATCAACCATCCTCGACAACTTTAATGCAGATCGTTACCACACATCACAGGAACTAGAACGGGCACTAACAGACATCCATGAACGTGTTGTCTTTAATGATGAAGTGATAAATGATATGGAAACTTACACACGAATGAAAGACGCGTTAGACGATGCCAAAGGTAGGCGATTTTGCATGTATTGTGAAGAATATTACAACGTTCACAATACATTGGCTCACGAGAATACGAATTAACACCGGCAGAACGTAACGCTCCAACTAGGTCAGGGTTTTAATGAAATAGAATCGGCAATCCGATCTAGACTTCAAACGTACTGGACCACTCCAGAGGAGGATAAAGGTGGGGACGTAAATTCTTTCCTGGACGACTTTAAAGAACAGGTGACTGAAAAATTACGGGAACTGGTAATTGCTAACAATTGCATTAAATTTAATCTTGTTCTAATTTGTAAATTCCGCAAAAGCGAGAAAGAGGAATTGAATGCATCTTTCAAGACGAAAAATAGACGCCTATTATTTGCGGATGAAATGGGGGAAGTAATAAAGGAGGCTTTTTCAAAATTGCTCAAGGAATAGTCAGAGTTTCAAGCCAAGGGATCTAATTGGACCTTATCCGAAGTTGTAGGTTTAGAATTGCGCATAAACAAATACGTACCTTTTCAGGGATCGTCGTATATAGAGCTTCCAGGTAAAATAAAAGTTACCAAAGCTGTTATTAACGTAAAAAATAACGATATATACTGCTTCAAGTACGCTGTGTGGGCAAAGAATATTGATATTCATCCCGAGCGAGTTTCCAAGTACAAAACAGAACAATTCGTCTCGGAATATAATTGGTCATGCATCAAATACCCAGCAGATTTAAAAGATATTTCAAAATTTGAACGTATTAACAATATTTCGATTAATGTTTTTGGTCTAACAGATTAGAATGAGGTTTATCCGATTAAAATTGTTGATCACGAGCTAGATGATCATCGAGATCTTCTGTACATTACAAATAACGAAACTGCACACTTTTGCTGGGTTAAAAACTTCAATAGATTAACTCACTTGCAAATTACTAACCACCATAATAAGGTATTCATCTGCAAACGCTGCCTCACACACTATCACGATGAGACAAAACTAAAAGAACATAAGGAATTATGCAGAGGGGTGGGAGCACCAACTAAAATTATAATGCCTGACGAGAGTGATAATATTTTAAAATTTACACACCTTAATCATTCCAACCGAGTACCTTTTGTCTTATACGCTGACTTTGAGTGTCTCCTTGAAAATATTAGCACTTGTGAACCCTCTTCACATACGTCCTACACGAACGTGATACAAAAACACACACCTTTTAGCTTCTGCTATATGGTAATCACACCTATTGGCTGTCAATGCCCTCAGTTATATCGGGGACCGAACGCGGTCCGTGTATTTATTGAACGTGTCAAAGCCGAGGCGGATAAAATACGCGATTTGTATAGAAATACCGTTCCTATGACTCCCCTCACTCTGAAAGAGGAGAACTTGTTTCAGGAGAGCGCTGATTGTCACATTTGCGGGAAACCACTTTACGAGGACCGAGTGAGGGATCATGACCGCCTAACTGGCAAGTATAGAGGACCTGCGCACTCTATTTGTAACATACAATACAAAATGCCGAATTTTCTTCCGGTTTTCATTCACAACCTTTCTTCATACGATGGTCATTTTATTGTTCGTGAGCTAGATTACGACGATAGGAGAATATTTGTCATACCAAATTCCGAGGAAAAGTATATTACTTTTGCAAAGTCTGTCGATGACAACTTCAGCATTCGGTTTATTGACACTTGCCGCTTCATGCCAGCTTCTCTGGCCTCTTTGGTTTCAAATTTGGACACGTTTCAATATACTAGTGGTGTTTTCGGTCAACAGACAAATCTAGTCACACGCAAGGGCGTCTATCCATACGATTACACAAAAAACCTTGAAACGCTAGAAGAAACTTATCTTCCAGAGAAAGAAATGTTTTACAACCACCTAACCGATGGACACATTTCAGACTCAGATTTTTCACATGCCAAAAACATTTGGGACTCTTTCCAATGTAAGACATTAGGAGAATATAGTGATATCTATCTTAAAAGTGATGTCACACTTCTAGCTGACGTTTTTGAAAACTTTCGAGACGTTTGTTTTGACGCATACAAGCTAGATCCCGCGTGGTATTATACTGCTCCAGGGTTAGCTTTTGATGCTATGCTGAAGCATACAGAAATTGAGTGGGAACTTTTAACAGACTATGACATGCTCCTAATGTTTGAGGCTGGTATTCGCGGTGGTATTTCACAATGCTGTAAAAGATATTGTCAGGCAAACAACAAATATATGGAAAATTATGAGCCCGAGTCTGAGTCTAAATTCATAACCTATTTTGACGCAAATAACCTCTATGGTTGGGCGCTCTCCCAGCCACTTCCATATGCTAATTTTCGATGGCTCTCTGGTGATGAAATTTCAAATTTGGATGTCAATAAAATATCAAATGAAAACGAAAAGGGATATATTTTGGAAGTTAATCTTGAGTATCCGCAGTCTCTCCACGATAGTCATTCTGATTTACCCCTATGTCCCGAAAACCGTATTCCACCCGGTGGAAAACATAAAAAGTTAATTACAACACTCGAGGGTCGAACTAAATATGTTATTCATTATGTCAACCTGAAGCAGGCTTTTTCATTAGGCATGTATCTCAAAAAAGTACACAGAATTATCGAGTTTAGTCAATCACCTTGGTTAAAGACATATATTGACTTGAACACTAATCGAAGACAATTAGCCACTAATGATTTCCAAAAAGACTTCTTCAAGCTCATGAATAATTCCGTGTTTGGAAAGACAATGGAGAATGTACGCAAAAGAATTAACATGCAATTAGTGACTGACGAAAAAAAATTGCAAAAATTAATCAATAAATCGACATTTTTGGACAGAACGATTTTCACGAGTCTCTAGTGGCCGTTCACATGCGTAAGGCGACTATCAAAATGAACAAACCGATATACATAGGTTTCAGTGTGTTAGACCTCAGTAAGACTCTAATGTATGACTTTCACTATCATACAATGTTACCAAAATATGGTAAGAACATCTCCCTTGCGTACACTGACACAGATAGTCTATTGTACGACATAGGAACAAATGATGTATACCAAGATATGTTAAAAAACATTGAAGCATTCGATACCTCCAATTATCCAAAAGATCACCCTTGCTACTCTGAGAAAAACAAGAAGGTGATAGGAAAATTTAAAGACGAATGTGATGCTCAAATTATGACTCATTTCGTAGGTCTAAGAAGCAAACTATATTCATTCAAAGTCGAGGGGGGAAAAGAAAAAAAGAAAGCCAAGGGTATAACAAAACCGGTGAAAGAGAAATGTCTGAAATTTGATGACTATGTCCGTTGCCTGCACGAAAATTCCACTGAATTTAGAAAGATGACGATCATTCGTAGTAAAAAACATGAATTATACACTGTACAAATAAACAAAGTCACGCTAAACGCGAGCGATGACAAACGGTATATTTGTGAGGGTGGCATCAACACCTTGGCATGGGGTCATTACAAAATTCCGCGGAAGAGAACGCATCATGAGGCGTTTGGTAATGAAGATACTTGATACTTATTAATACCCATTAGAGGTTTTAATGAGAGCAGTACCAATCATGACTTTGGTTTGGAAACACCCTTTCACTTGCATCTGCGCCGGTCCGTCAGGGTGTGGAAAAACTACGTTCGTGACTAAATTCTTGGAAAATTTGCCACACATGATCGATAGTCCAATACATGAGATTGTATGGTGTTGCAGTCGAGGGAGTGAGCCGAGAATACGTTCGAGTACACCAATTCAATTTCGAACCGAAATACCCCCTTTCGAAGAATTCGAAAGCGCGCCAACGTTGTATGTGCTGGATGATCTAATGAGTGAGGGTGCGTACAGTAAAGACGTATGCAAATTGTTCACAAGAGGAAGTCATCATTTTAACATTTCCGTTTTCTTAATCACACAAAACATATTCTATCAAAACCCGCAAGCGAGAAATATATCCCTGAATTCCAAGTATATAGTAACATTTAAAAATCCTAGAGATCGGTTACAATTTGGACACTTAGCTCGGCAGGTCTATCCTGAAAAATCGCAGGAATTGGAAAGGGTATATAAAGAGGTGACGCAAGAACCGTTCGGTTATTTAGTCCTAGACCTCGGGCAGGACACGGACGAAAGGTTGAGATTCCGAACTAAAATCTTTCCTGAAAACGAGACCACTGTAATCTACATGCCTGTGAATGATGAAAAGATTGAAGAGCAATAATCATTTACTCCATGTGCTCAAATCTGCCAAACCTAAGTTACGTTCGGCAATAGTAAAAGAATCGGATGCGGAGTTGATTAAAGCCATCTCTGAATGTTGTCTGAATACGCTTAAACGAAGACATAAGATAAATAACTCCTTAAAGCGAAAACTATTCAAGCATCGATATACCTTGAGAGACTTGGCTTCTCGTGGTACAAGCATTAAAAAAAAGCGCACGCTTCTCGTACAAAAAGGGGGTTTTCTACCAATGCTACTCGGATCCATATTGAGCGGTGTCATTGGTAGTCTCATTGGTGGAAAATGAGTTTGCGAAAAATGCTCGTAGTCGACCCTGAGGCTTTTGAGCGAGGTCAAATGAAGAGGAGATTGAATGCATTAGATGTTGAAATGAAAGCTGTATTGATCAAAAGAGGTGTCAAAGACGTAGATAAATGGCACATGTACAAGCGCGTGCTGGATAAATATCTGAACACTGTTTCCGACATTAAATCACCCATTCATATTCCGATAGTGAAATCCTTGGTTCAGAACCAGTCCTATAGAAGGTCGCAGGACAGTGAGGAGGGGGATACTCATGCACTGAGGAAATCACTTGCCGATGTGAAACGAGCGAATGCTGATTTGAATAGACATGGGAACGTATAGAGGGAAGACTAGACGCGGTGGGGAATCTATCGAAACAGCTAAAGAGAAGAAAAAGAAAGAGTTCAGAACAAAGCGAAAAAGAAAAGCCGTCAAGGGCAATAGGTGAAGCAGTCGACCAAGGAAACCGAAAAAATTCGGGGACGAGTGGATTACGATGTAATCGAGAGTGTGTACAATGATCCTGAAAATTCTGCAGGTTTTTCGTCCGTTGACAAATTACACCGAGAGACTGGGATTTCGAGAAATACAATACGCGAGTGGTTAAATTCTCAAGATGCATACACACGTCACAGACCGATGAGGAGAAAATTCCCTCGAAATCGTTACAGCGTATCATACATTGATGAATGCTGGCAATGTGATCTGAACGATATGCGGAGTTTGAAAAAATTCAACAGAGGATATTGTTATATTTTGACGGTGATCGATTTATTTTCGAGGTACGCTTGGGCGAGAGCTTTGCGGAAAAAAAGTCCAGTGGAGGTAGTCGAGGCGTTTAATAATATTTTTCGTGAAAGAAAACCGTTGAAAATTCAAAGTGATAAGGGTAGCGAATTTGTAAATAGTAAATTTAAAACTTTTCTCTCGAATCGCGGTGTAAGGTTTTACACAACAAACAATCCGGACATAAAGGCTAGTCTCGTTGAACGTTTTAATCGTACTCTAAAATCTAAAATGTATAAGTATTTCACGAGATATTCAACGTACAATTACGTGGATATATTACCCAAATTGGTGAATAGTTATAATAATAGCGTGCATTCCAGCTTAGGTGTTAAACCTGTCGCGGTGAATGAGAAAAATGTATTCTCAATCGCTAGTCGCTCAAGGAAACCTCTTGTTATCAAAAAGGATAAATTTAAAGTGGGTGATTACGTCAGAATCAGTAAAGAACGACATCCATTTGCAAAAGGATATACACCTAATTACACCAGCGAAATATTTCAAGTCGAGGGTGTGAATCAATCGAGGGAGATACCCACGTACGAGTTGAAAGATCTAAACGGTGAGGATATAAAGGGTAGTTTCTATGAGCAGGAGTTAGTGAGGGTTAACCTTTCCCCCGGGGCGGAATATAAGATTGAGAAAATTTTGAAGCGCAGGGGGCAGGCTGGCGATTAAGAATATTTTGTAAAGTGGGAAGGATACCCAAAATCATTTAATTCTTGGATCCTCGCTTCTTCGGTGCGTGAAATATGAACGAGTTTTACATTACGTTACCTAGTGATAGTTCCAAAACATATTTTCCTCACAACACAATATCACATTTCCGTACGAGATTATCACACCGGTCGATTTGGAAAATGATGAATGGATGGTGGGTTTAGCTGAGATTTCTATTCCTCCCATAGACGGGAGTATTCTCTCGCGGGATGTTAGAGAAGAAACCGCGACTCCGGGAACTCTGGCGGAAGAAGAAGCGTTATCTTCCGGCTCACCAGTAAAAGATAATAGGACTCGAAATGAGGAGGGATTGGTCCGGGGTGAAATTGGTGGGCCAGAGGATAAAGATATTGTTAGAGTAAAGTTGAAGGATGGTTCGTTTTTCGTCGTTCCAAATGGTAGGTACGAAAGTATAGCTTTTGCCTTCGAACCATCATTTTTTGAGATTAGCGGGGTGAAAAGGTTGGACATAGCGAATGATGTAATGATTTACGCAGACGAGATGACAGTGAATGATAAAAAGAGTGGTATAAATGAGAGATTATCACCAAACTCAGTGCAGATTATTACCGATGATGTTAAGTATACGTTAAAGCCAGGAACATATAATTCGTTCAAGGAATTATTCGATAAATCGATTAAAGATTTCAACGGCGAACAGCAGGCTGAAATAAAACATGATATTCTGATATTATCAAGTATTCTTCTCCGTTTCTATCAGTGGGATTCATCTTCGTCAACACTTGCGGAGGATTTCGTAAAGAATTTCAAGAGAATTAAAGCTGAATACCGCAACTTGCGAAGTGGTAGAACGAAAAGAGAAATCTTGTCTCCTCCCAAAAACGTTTACGTTTACACGGATATAATTAAACCCCAACTGGTAGGTGATTCGCTCAGTCGATGCTTGCGTATATTAAACACTCAAGTCTTACACTGGACATTCAATCCCATCTTTTATTACCACGTCGAAAAAAACAACATCGAGAGCATAGAAAATTTGTTGACTGACAAACTCGGCGAGTCCATACCATTTCGCAGTGGGGGGCAATCTTCCATCATCGTATTGCATTTTATAAAAAAGATGTGATATGAGTTGGTTGATCATTGAGCGTCGAGATGGCTCCGGTGACGGATCGTTATTTATCTTACTACCTAAAGCAGTCGGGTGGGGAGATTGGACCAATATATCGAGCATCGTATCGTGTGCAAAAGGGTCGGGGTATAGGAAGTTTTCTTGCTGGTTTGTGGCGTTTTGCCAGACCTCTTTTTTACAGCGGGTTGAAGACGGTTGGTAAGGAGGCAGTTAGTGCTGGGGCAGCAGCCTTGAGCGATCTGGGGACTAAACCGGTTAAGGATATATTGCGTAGTAGATTAAACGAGGCGGGGCAGAACTTGAAACGGAAAGCGGAGGAGAAGATAAAAAATATGAGTGGGGGTGGGATGAGACTGGTTAAGCGCCCACGATTGAATAAAATAAAAACTAGTGTTGGGAAAAAGAAAGGGCATTCGCAGAGAAGGCGAAGAGGGAAGAAGGTCGTGCACAGAGATATTTTTTCCAACTAAGTCATGGGTGAGCATATGCTGAGCTCGCTGGACTTATTCCAACCCAATCCACCCATTCAGACTGACATTTTATCAAAGCGGCTAGTCTCCTACAAACCTATATCATCGCTGGATAATAGATCGGTGATTGAATTCCTGATCAAAGATTCTGGGGATGCTTACAAGGATTTGAATAGCATATTTCTCAAGCTGAGAGTGAAGGTTTGTAAGACGAGCATGGTAGATTATACGTCTAGCGATGGAAATCAACCAGGTGTTGTGGACAATATTCTCCACTCCCTCTTCGAACAATGCAACGTTTATTTCAATGGGACATTAGTGACCCCATCAGAAGATAATTATCATTATAGGAGCTATATTGAAAATGTGTTGAATTATGGTGGGGATGCGAGTAGAACGCATTTGAGGAATGTCGGGTGGGAAGTGGATACGGGGGAGGATATTAATAAAACTGACGTGAGTAATGCAGGTTACGTGAAGCGAAAGACTTGGTTCGAGAATAGTGCTGAGGTTGAGCTATATGGTAAATTACATGTGGATGTGTTTAATCAGGCACAATTGCTGTTAGATCGGGTCGATATAGGAATCAGGTTGATGCTTTCAAACCCTGCGTTTAATCTGATGGGAGTGAATGGGGGAATAATAAAAATACTAGATGCGACTCTTTACGTTCAACATTTCGACATCAACCCTTCCATATTATTGGCACACAATAAGATGCTGGAAAAAAATAATGCTAGATATCACTACAAACGTACCGAAATGAAATCTTTCACGGTTCCTGCCGGAGGACGAACTCTCAGCATTGATAATGCTATCGTTGGTCGAATACCCAACACCATAATATTTGCTATGGTTGATAATGACTCGTACGCTGGTAAGGTTGACAAGAATCCATTTGCTCTCTCTCACTATTCCCTGGAAAATTTTTCACTCTTTGTAAACGGTGTTCAGTTTCCTTCCGAGGGGTTGGAGTGTAATTTCTACAGTAAAAAGTATTGGGCACGAGCGTATGATACCATATTCTCAGGCAGTGGAATAAAGCATTATGATAGAGGAAATCAAATTACGTATGACATGTTTGGACATGGATATTTCATGCTGGTGTTCGATCTCACCCCGGATGATTCTGGAAACGAAGATTATGTAAGTCTCGGAGATCGAGGTGTGGTGCGAATAGAGGCGAAATTCGAGAAAGAATTGACAAACACCGTGACGTGCTTGGTATTTGCAGAATACGATGCCTCTCTAGAAATCGATAAAAACAGGAACATCATCACAAATTATTAGTCTTGCAATGGATAGTGTACGGATTGATAGGTTATTGAATCCGTTTAAAATATTCCGCGGAGTCTTCGCTTCTGATAAATTACCTCAATCTCCTAGAAATGGTGTATACGTAGTGAATTTAGATCCTTCATACTTACCCGGGACTCATTGGGTCGCGGTATATATTTTCAATGGAATAGGAGAGTATTTTGACTCTTACGGATTGGCCCCTTTCGTTCCGGGTATAATAAATTTTTTGAAACCTTTCGCTTACACTCACAATAGTGTTCAGATTCAAAGTTTCCATTCTGATATTTGCGGAGAATACTGCTGTCTTTACGCAGCTAGTAAGTCGTTAGGGTACACATTACACAAATTCCTCACACAATTCCATCACACCATCCCCCATCTCAACGACTGTCGCGCTTTGGAGCGGTTCCACCTGACCTTCAACGAGTTGAGGAGTGAAAGCAAGTGTCATCCCAAAGCTCAACGGTGCTGCTCGAGAATAAATATGATGCTTCGGGTGAAGAAACGTCATTGACGAGAGAGACTTTCCGAAATGCAGATCGTTGCGTCAGTGTGCTTTGCCAAGGGTGGCGTCATTGAGCTGGCAGCTGTGGATGTCGACTCAAATCGTTTGTTCTGGGGGAGTTTTCAGAAGCATGGAAAGCTTATCGCTGGTGGGAAGAAACTGCGGTTACATGATCCGCTAAACTGCGAGGAGACCACCTTCGATCATGGATTCATCTCACATGTGGAGCTCCTACCCGCGCTGGAAGCCATCATTGAAGGAGCAACCTCTTTGTATGCATATAGTGAAGCCGAGTGTGAGTTCCTCTCCGACCTCACAGACCGTACCTTCATTTCCCTGAAGAAAGAACTCCATTGTCCGGCACCTGAAAAATGCTCCTTCCCCACCTTTTCCTGTCTGAACCCATGTCATAAGTTACGTAGCAGTACGTGCGCACTCCGTGATACGCATTCCCTCGCTCAATGGATGCAATACAACCGCCTCAAAGCAGAAGTTGAGCCTTGCTCCAGCGACTGTTCCCCCACCCCTCCCCCACCTAATCCCTCTTAAGCAAGATAATATCCTGTCGATCATCAGTTGTTATGCAGTCATCATCGATGAAGGCGTCTCCGCCAGTGAAAAGGAAGAGACCTGTTGAACATCCTCCCGCCCCCTCGTCATTTTCTAACAGTAATAACTTACTGCTTCAGACTGTGTATTATCTCAATGGTGTAAAATCAAAAAGTGTTTGTGTGGGTTACGACCCCAGCAGAGACTTTGAACCAGTAGTGCAATTTAATCATACAACTAAGAAAAGTGTTATTGTTTCACATAGTGAATGGACTAATGTCATAAATTTGGAAAAATCAGTGAGTAATTATTTATATGCTGGTTTAAAAGATCAGCTCTCCTCAAATTGCTTATCCTATGCAAATTACTTTGGGAAGCGACATTTGTCTATTAAAAATATTTTACCAAAGAGCTCATTTAACCTTAATGCCGGTGAATGGGAAGCTCTATTAAAAATCTCCAATCTGATAAATCTATTCCTCCGGAGACTTTCGGACAATCACGATAAGGTTAGACAATTTCTCGCTAGCAGGATATCTAACGATATCACTGAAAATGATCTGGAAAGGTTGGAATTTGATTTTATACTCATGTTGAATGATGTGTCTTGTAATCAAAAGGTATAACTCGATTGTACTTTGATTACGTGTGTTTGCAAAGGGTTTCTGACCTCTGGCACGAGGTAAAATTCTGCAAGTCAGAAGCTCTTGTAATCTCTTGAACCTCTGGCATTGGGTGTAAAAACCTTGTAAGTTTGAGAGATTACACCATGAGTGTCATTATCGAATTTCAAGGATTCACCGCAACTTATGGTGAATATATAGTTAAGGAATTGGCCATCATTAATATGCATATGCATGCATTGCAACACGTGGCTTTTCAAATCGCCTGCAAGATTACTGTACGCGAGAGACTCGTCTTGGTTGAGAAACAACTATCATGGATTGAATGAATACTCTGGGGATGTAGATTATTCGGAACTGGAGAGTATATTATTTGAATATACAAAGGGATATCAGTTTTTATTCACAAAAGGTGCTCAAAAGGCATCCTTCTTGACCAGTCTCCTTCCCAAAGGAATATGTGTGGGTAACTTGGAAATGTACGGCTGTCCTTCACTTAAGAAATTAGCCACAAATGAGGACTGTTTAATTAAGTCACATTCTCAAAATAATCTGCAATGTGCAAGAAAAAATTGTTATAAGCTAGCAGATTGGTGTACACAAAATAAAATATGTTAAAAAATGAAATAAATCTGTCAAACCTATATGCTATGTGTTTTATTTACTGAACAACCCTTCCTCTTAATATTAAGGAAAAGGTATTGAGAAATGATAACTAGGCGAGAAGATTTGATTTTATTTTTATTTAGAACAAAGTATATTCAGTTGGTACAACATTCAGTATAAAAGTATACGTTTCCAAATGCTTCCCTCGTTGATCGTTAACATTACAATAGTTGATTCGTGACTTTTCTCCAGTTGTGAATGTCACAGGTGGGGCGAAATCAAATTGGACACCATCCTTTGACGTTCTCCCGATTTTTGAAATGAACTCGGATCCTCCCATTGAATAAGCAATCTTCTTCATCTTCTTTATATCGTAGACATGGCACGTGATGGATGGATCTTGTCTCTTGGCCTTCTCCAACTTATCCCCCTCGAGTTTCAGCTGCTTGATCGTGGAAACGTTGAAACGTTCCACTTCATCTGTTTCAGGATTCTCAAACCCCGAAAATATTACACTTTTTCCTACGATATTTATGGATTTGTTCATATATTTGAACACTGTGAAGCATCTGTCCTCAAATTCTATACTGAGATTAAGGTCGTTTTCTTCGTTGTTGCCCAGTAGTGGTAATGGGAGGAGCACTTCATATATGTTGTTCACATTATCCTTGAATTTGCGAACGAGGAGTTGATGCTTCCCACCAAGCTCAGCTTTCACGGAGAGTAAGGGAGACATCCTTACGTGTCGAATATCTGTCAGCGATTATATGTCACTTCGATTTAACGAGCTTTTATACTGTCTGAGAAGATGGGAGGTGAAGAGACGATGGCAATGTTGCAAGCAATAGTGGAAGGGTGGTACACGTCTCCTCAACACGTGTGCGAAAAGTGAAAGTGGGTCGGGTGTCTCCGAGTCGCGTGCACGAAAAGGGAAAGTGGGGGCAGGCGTCTCCGTGCACGATAAAGGAAAGTGGGTTGGACGTATCCGGAAGTGAAAGTGGGTTGGACGTATCGGGAAGTGTAAGGCAAATGTAATTTCAAGGGCGACCTTGTCCCAGAATGAACAAATTGACCCTACTGATTATTAGTTTCTTTTGAGCCATACGATTATAATGTTCAAGAAAAAGAATTCAAACTTAGTTCTACTGAGAAGGAGAGGTCGTGTAATATGAGTCACGAAATGAGCTGATTTTTTTGCAGTGAAACCAGAAGAAAAATAAAGAGATACGTGTCTCGGCTTTCTTCCCCATTGGCCCTGGTTCGCGAGAAAAAAAAATATATAATAGATTCGCAAAATTGCACCGAGGGTTGCCTACATTCACCGGCCTCGGGTAAGCCTACAATGGCTGAGTAGCTGACAACGGGAGATGGCGTTCTATCCTCGTCGTCGTGGTGTGATGTTTTTCTTTCGGTCATTCTATCTAAAACTTTATCATCATCAATTTCCTACCCTTACGGGTGAACACTTTCAGTTTTCTAACATTATCGCGTAACCTAGATTTACAAATGTACCTATCATTCAAAAATGCATTGTAAATTTAATGAAATTTTCCGCGATTTTAAGTATGCAAAAAAATATGTTCCCAATCATTTTCTCTAACGCTGACAATTATTATTTTCATGTTCATTTTATTGACGCGTTTTACCGCGTTCCAGACTCATCGGAAAAGAAGCTGTTGAAAGATTTGTGGAAATGAATTGGTGAATATCAATTAGTGGAGACAGAGGAGCTGTACATGGCTGGCGAGACTCACGAGAGTGTTGGAAACCGTCATTCTTTGGATAATGAGTTGCAGGAGGCAGCTGGATTTAGCACAAGTCTCGATCCATCGCCATTGGTTGGAAGTGAATATGAGCCCAGCCCAAAAGCTGCAAAGTATCAGCAAGTACCCCTCAACTTGAAAATTAAGGTGGTAAATCTTGCAAGAGAACACCCAAGTTGGAGTGTTTCTACCCTGCAGCATCAAGGTTCAGTTTTTTTTTAAGTAAAGCGATCCTTCATATGTGGCAAAAAGACATAGAACGGGGTTGTACAAGGCGCGATAAGCTGCAAATGATAAATGAATGGGTACACGATCGCTTCACTGAATCCAGGAAAAGGAATGAATCAGAGACAAACAGGACCTTGTAGGAGTGGGCCCCGTCGCCGCGGTTCAGCATACATCGCCAGAATTTGAATCCTCGGCAAGTGCAGCATGGGTCAAATCTTTTAAAAAGAGGTTCCGCATAGTGCAGCATAAAGTTACGAAGTATGTCTCCTCGAGTGAGCAGGCTTCATTGGAAAACATAATGAAATCAGCAGAACTATTCCAAAAACATGCAAAAAATTTAATTTCACAGTATGACAGTGATTTTGTGATCAATACGGATCAGACGGGTTGTGCTTACCGGGTGGATATGAAAAGATCACTTGCACGAAAGCGGGAGAAAATAGTGCAAGTTGCAGTCGGATGCATGAGCAAAGTTACACATTCGTACACGGCGCAATATGCAATAACTGCGTCTGGAAAGCTTCTTCCAAAGGTGTTTTTGTGTATGCAGGAACCTGGGGGTGATTTTGGTCCACGAGTGAATGACAAAGCAAAAAATCTGGAAATTGAATATGACAATGCGGTTGTTACATGCTCAAAATCGGGAAAATTAAGCACTGAATTGTATGTTCAGTTTCTTGAAAATGTGTTGCAACCCTATGTGAATAAAAAGGAGTTTCTGTTGATTGTTGATTCGTGGTGGGGTCAAAAAAATAATGCCATTTATGACGATTGTTTCAAGATGATAATGGTGATCAAGCATGCACTTTGAAAATCATACCACCAAGATGCACATCTTTATGCCAACCATGCGATGTTTATTTTTACAGACAAGTAAAGCAGTTCATCTCACGACTACAGAATAGAACATTCTTACTTCAAGAAAAAAGAGAAATCCCTTCTCGTGCGGATATTATGAAAATACATGCAATAGTGCATAACCAGTTGTCTTCACCAGTCCTCTACGGCATGATAAAGTACGCATGGTATGCGTCAAAATTAGTTTCTAATCGGAATGTGTTTAAGAATGTACGCGAAGTTTGTTTTCTACCAGATCTCCGAAAACACAGTTGCAAATGTACGGGCACAAGCTTTATAAGATGTGCATGGTGCAGAGACATACTAAGTTTTAAGTGTTTTTATGATGCATATCATCAAAAATTGTGCCGTGAATTCATATCAGTGCATAGCAATTCCGATTAATGTACCTCATATACACAAGCATAATCCTCAACTAAAAGTTGTCCTAAAGAAAATGAAATATTGACCTTTAGTTGTATAATTTTTAGGGTAGGATATTTTATAGAAGGAGAGGATTCAGGAAGATAGCGTAAAAAGTATGGAAATGATTTTGTACGATAGTCAAAAAATTGTTATCGGTTTTCGGCAATCCTATCAGTCACGCAGCATGAACTTTGTCTTACCCTGCTGTACAATAAAATGCCCCCTTTCCATTCTACTTCCATCCTTGTACCTTTTTCTCCCAGTATGAAGTACCTTTAAGTGCGGGTACAAACTTGAAAACCACTGTTAAGTACCAGTAGACACATAAAAGAAATGGATTGTTAGAATGTATATGCCAATTAACATGTCAATAACATGAACATGAAAATAATAATTGTCGGCGTCAGAGAAAATGATTGGGAAAATATTTTTTTGCATACTTAAAATCGCGGAAAATTTCCTTAAATTTACAATGCATTTTTGAATGATAGGTACATTTGTAAATCTAGGTTACGCGATAATGTTAGAAAACTGAAAGTGTTCATACGTAAGGGTAGTAAATTGATGATGATAAAGTTTTAGATAGAATGACCGAAAGAAAAACATCACACCACGACGACGAGGATAGAACGCCATCTCCCGTTGTCAGCTACTCAGCCATTGTAGGCTTACCCGAGGCCGGCGAATATAGGCAACCCGCGGTGCAGTTTTGCGTTTCTATTTTATTTTTTTTCTCGCGAACCAGGGCCTATGGGGAAGAAAGCCGAGACACGTATCTCTTTATTTTTCTTCTAGTTTCACTGAAAAAAAATCAACTCATTTCGTGACTCATATTACACGACCTCTCCTTGTCAGTAGAACTAAGTTTGAATTCTTTTTCTTGGACCTTATAATCGTATGGCTCAAAAGAAACTAATAATCACCCTTCCATCATAGGGGGCAGCTAGGGGGTGAAAGAAACAGAGGTTGGGAAGACTGACTGGGACATTTTTACACTGCGGAAAGGTCTGAAATGGGGCGATTAATCTTAGAGAAGGGAATACTGAGAAGAGGGGAATTATTTACAAAAAGTTGATCATTTAATAAATTGTGATTCGTAGATTGTGTAATTTCCGACTGTTCAAAAACGTCCAATATTTTTAAACCTGCTATTCCAGATGAAGAATCGCTGGTGCAACGTCAAATGAATGGGTGGTGCGTGGTGGCAGGTGTTTTGCCAGTAGAGATGATTCGTCTATTGATTTCCAGCGCCTTTTCTGTTCCTACAGTCGGGTGGTGAAATTCCTCCCCGTATCTCCGATAAAGAAACACATACCACAGCGTCCAAACCTCACTTTAAAGGCACTGGCTTGGTGTAGTGGGTCCAATTTGTATTTGTTATCCCACAGCGTTTTCCAAGTGCAGCTAGTTTTCATAAGGATATTGTAAAATCCCAAAATCTTTCCCCGAATGAGAATACTAAAGAATAATTCCGATAATTAAACCGCTTACGAATAGTTCCAGAAACGCTGATAGATGGTGGACCGTCCGCGTTAAACTTTCCTGATTAATTTCCTTTTAATTTCTCCAAGTGTAACTATCATTACGCCCAACGCGCTTTAAATTACCTAAACGTCAAGTGCTTTAGGTAATTTTTCATTAATTTTTCCAGAGGAAGAAACGGAAACTTTCACTGATACCACTAGATTCATATTACTCTCCAGCCGGGTTTCGGTGTGGTTTCATTCATTAACAAGGAATTTAATACCGACTAATTGCTTTTTTTAATCTTCAGCTGGTCTAAATCATTTAGATTTCGTCTACCATTAATAAAATGGAGAGGTGTCATAGTAAAATCGCTTTTATGCCCGTGGGTTGAAATATGTTAGGCGAAGTTGCTTCCTTTTAAATCAAAATTTTTAAAATTCCTTGTGTTCTCCTTGTGTCTCGCTATGAAATGTCTGCACGTCTGTCCAACGTACCGTCCACCGCAATCACTGCATTCCATTAAGTGCACATAACTTGTCTTCTGAGGGTCAATGGGTTCCTTGCAGTTCGATAAAAGGTTCTTCACTCTAAATGGGGTTTTGAAATTTACTTTAAAACCAAGCCATACATGCATTTATAAGTAAGGCAATAAATAGTATGACAACAGCGTCCATATTAAGTTATTACTCCACAAATGATTATATTCTTCCTTTTGGAATAAAACTTATAAACTATATTGTGTTTATAAGCTGTATATCCACATCTACATCATACCCTGCAAGCCACCTCAAAGGTGTGTGGCAGGGGGCATTTTGAAATTCACTTTAAAACCGTCACTTGGTATAATTTCCACCACTAGAGAGGAAATCTCCCCAAAGTACGTAATCGAGCACTACTTTTTAACCGGGGGTTCTATTTTCTTGTGACAACTGGCTACAGTTAATTTCCTCCCTTTGTTGCGTATATGAATTTGTCTATTAGTGTGGGTGGGTAGCCGTTATTGGCTGCCATCTGATTGATGGTACGGGATTCTTTCGCCAAGTCATTCAGGGGAATTATAAGAAGACATTTAATGAGGGCGTGGAAAGCGGAGAGTTTTCGGGGGTTAGGGTGACTGTAATCTTTTAAAGTGTCATTCCAAACCCCATATAGTGTGAAGGAGGGTAAGGAAATTGAGTGTAGAAATTTTCGCGAAATTAGTGCAACTTTGACTTCATGCAAATTGGTAATAGTTAAATACTAAACAAAATGCCTTGCATCACCGCATGCACAGGTATTTTAAGAATATTTTTGCAAGTTTTCATCTTCCTGGCTTGAAAATACAACAACAACAACACACAGTGTGGCGGTGCGAATGTGAAACCACGCTGTGCGATCGTCTTCTTTTTAGTTCCATCGGATTTGAAGGAAATGCCATCCAATGGCTGTGGTCAAATTGTTACTCAACTGTCAAACTGCGGATGTTGTCTCCGTCATCCATTTTATCCGAAACGCGACAGTAATTACAAGTGCATTGAACACATTCTAAATAATTATTTCGGTTAATTATCTGCTTCGTAACATACGTCCGGAGGGTAATTGGTTCCTTCCCTCGGAGTCAGTTGGACAGGAAGACGAAACACTCATCTTCACTTTTGGCGAAATATTTTCAAAGAAATCCGTCGGCCGCTCCCAAATTCAAATCTTTTATATTCCAAATATTCAAAGGAAAAAAATTCCATGAAGCCTGTTCAAAATATTTTGCAAAAGAGACCGTAAGACGCAATTTTCTTTCTCTCTCTTTCACAAATCCTCAACTGCGACCAATCTGCCATCTATGTTATGTTTTGTGAACTGGAAAATCTCTGCGCAGTTAACTCTTGATCACATCAGCTTGTTGTGGGCACAGACGTCAATTGCTTTAGGTCCATACCTATCTAACGTGCCATAGAGTTCATTTAGCAACATGGCAAAGCTTGTGTTTTTGACATTTTGCGAATGACATGGAAACTATATTTCTCTCCATGCTAATCCAAATGTGTCCCAAAATAAAAAAAATGAAATTTATGACATTTGTTTTATCGTGCTGTTTCATTAGAAAATTTAAAATTCCTGCTTCAAATCTCTCTTTATAATATTCTTAACCCTTGGCATATTTCATAATTCTTCCCACTTAATTTAAAGTTCAACTGATATTATTATGTAGGAGTTCAGCAATTCACAATAATTCTTTAAAAGTATGATCTCCAAAAGAATCAACGACCACGTAAGTACATTCATCTAGCCTATCATAACTCGATGACTGGTGACATCGTATTCTGATAACTCGTGGAGCATGTATTGCACTATATACGATATTTGGATTATTATCCAATTCATTTTCGGCAAAAGGGGTTCTAGGAAACAGAAACATTTGTTCCAAAGCTTGCTGGAAGTTATGTGATTTCTTCGCATAGATCAATCTAGATTTACTTCCACTCGAGGATTATCCGACTGATTTTTCCGGTACCGACAGCTCAAGTCTGCCGGTGGTAGGATCCACCGTGACCCAAAGACTAGAATACGCCGGCTCACCGATGCCGAGTGCTTAACGGAATCTCCCGCCGGATTCGGTTGGCCGTCCTCCCCGACTGGAGGCCACCGTCTGTAGGCAGAAACAGAATGATCCGCCCTGAGCGGGCCGGAGACGCTTCCTGAAAACTCACAAGTACTCGAAAATCATCTCCCTGTTCCCGGAGATTGGACTTCCCGAAGATCCTTCCTCTCGTCTGTCTAAGCCCCTCCCAAGTGAATCGAAGAGTGAAATTAATTCACGACCACGTCTGCGACTCAATGGAATCGTCAATTCCCACCATTCGATTCATTTGAATCATTCATTTCCCGTTCGTTGCTTGAGAGACTCTGAGTAAGATCTGGAACGTGGAGCTTGTATATTGTATCCACTCTGGTGTTTTTTGTAAGCAACGGCGTCAATTGTAGGCATGAATTGGATAAAGTTCTCCATGTCATTTGTTCCATCAATTCATTCACATACTAACTAGAATCTCCCTCAAGAGTTTCAAGTTGAATTCCAGACATCTCTATTATATTAAATATATGGATGATTCTTCGGGAGTTTAGGTATTTTTTTAAAATATAAACTATTTAACTGACGTTTCGGAAATTGTATTTTTCCTTCGTCAGGGCTAGAAATGGGATGGACCACCAATGACATAACAGTAATAAGTAACATGATCTAAGGGACAATGCCAAAATGCTTTACAATACGTAAAATTTATTCCATGTAATCATTTGGCGTTGAAATTTGAAATATAGGGGATCATATTTGCCAGGAAGGTGGATGGGTCGATGGATGGGTTAAAGGGTCCGAATTCAGCCACGCTGTCTGATCCAAGGATCAACGCGTGTTCCGTCACAATATGTTGCAATGGGAATTTGCATGTCAGATTAAAGTCTTTTAGCTAACACAAATAATGGCATGATTTAGAATGCGTGCTTGGCTCCTGACATAAGTTTTATCTCAGTTGAATATAGATATTAATAATATCTAAGCGTAATAGTTAAGGATTTTTGCAACAATATCACAAATATTTTATGGTGGTTTGCCATATATTATGTGGATGTAGATAAATGCCGTTGTCCAAATGTCTCCTACTCACTGTCCCCTCTCACATATTCTTTGGAGAGGAGACATTAGCTGGGCCTCACTATTTGAAAGCCGTCTTTACTGGCACAGTATTTTGATCCAGACACATAAAAATCAAGAAGCCATTCTTGGATAGATGAACATTGAGTTTCCTCTCCAACAGATTCATAGGGAAGTAGTCATGGGAGTGATGAAAATTTATTGATGAAGGAATGTAGTTCAGTATATTAACATATTAAGTTTCGAAATCCATCAAATATATTATCCGGTTACAAAACCTGTTAACTACAAAATAAATTCTCAAGTATCCTCCTTACCGTCTCTTACATTTTATATACTGTCGTACCAATAAATTTCTATATTTTTCTAAATTTTTTTCTAAAAATTTCGATTAAAAAATTTGAGTAAAATATTTCAGAACATTTTTTTACCTTTCCGAGTTTCGCTTCCGATTTAGTTAACGTCTTTTTCAACCGGACTGTTCAAAAATTCTTTGTGTGTACGTCACACGGCGTTCCTAGTAATACCTCGAACACATTTTAAAAACCCATGACTTTTGATGAAATGCATTGCAGGATATATTATGGCAAGAGTTAACAAAATTTCTCTTATGTTTGTGCACTTTATATATTGTGAAAATACAGCAATTATACACCAGAATCCACGAATGACGAAAATCTCGGGCAGTGTTAATAATAAAACCCGAATTCAAAAGTTTTATATTCCAAATATTTATGCTAATCCTTTGCCCACCGATGATGAAATATAATAGTGTTAGCGATCTCTTTTACTGTAATGAATCCGGAATTAATTATTTTAGCAGTAATTTGTGCAGAAATGGATAATGTAACATTCGGGACATTTGGAGTATTCCACAGTTGCAGTAATTCATCCTGTATTTTGTGTTTTTGCTTTCCAATCGTGAAATACAATGGCGTCGGCTTTAAATTATAATAGTTTATCGAACCCTGAATTAATATATTTCCAAGGAGTGTTCGTGGAAAAGGAATATGAGACGGCGTGGTCTGTTAACGAGTACTACGTTATTTCGCAGGCACAATGAGACATTGTTTTCTGGCTCTGCTTAGCCAGTGAGGTCTCGTAATTTCGCCATTTCGCCACAAGGGAAGATGAGTATGTCATCGTCTTCCTGTCCCACTGAATCCGAAGAAAGGAACTAATTCCCCTTCCACACGTATGTTACGCAGTCGAGAATTTAATGAAATATTATTTAGAATGAGTGGAATGAGACAGTCGCATCACGTATTACGTTACGCAATAAATTTTTTATTGAAAAATTAAAAAGTTTCTCATTAACATCCGTAAAAATAACACGCCATGTGTTTTAAAACATAATTAACATTTCAAAACACGTTATTTGTCGCACTTTTGTGGCATGAAAACTTTATATCAGAGAAAAATAAATTAGAAAAGACAGCGTTACAATGAAGCGCTAAAATGTGGTCTCAAGTTAAGTATATAATTACTCTTGTGAGCACTTTTTGCAAATTTTCTGGTTTTTTGAGAGGGCGAGATATCTTGGAGTGCCTGAATGATCTCCGCCTCGGTCTGTCTACGTCGACGAGCCATCGTGCTCTTCCCTACCGCAGTGTGGAATAAACTGGGTTATGGAAGCAAAAGGGTTAAGCGAATGGCAGTTAGAACTTAACTTTAAAAAGTGTATAGCTATTGATTTTTGGAGAAGGAATAATTGGATAGAGCGACCTATAAAATTAGTAACACGAAGATCGTATGCATTCAAACCATAAGGTATTCAGTGGTAACAACCACTAAAGATTTATCGTGGGGAAGACACATCCGATAAATATGCGGCCGAGTGAAGTGAAAGCTAGGATTAATTAAAAGAGTTCTTAGGAGAAGACAAAAGAGCGCTGTTACATGTTACTTTCCACTAGTTAGGCCCCACCTTGAATATGTAGCCAGTGTATGGGATCCGAATAAATTTGGTTTCATCAGAGAACTAGGCAGTGTGCGGCGTAGAGAAGCTAGGTTCTAAAGGTGTTACGATAGGTTTAGTAGTGTTACAGAATTAATGCGAGGATTAGGGTGGGCATCATTATCAGAGCGTAGGTTAAAGTACAGATTAAATCTATTACAGAAATTTAAATCGGATAGCTTCGATGAAGAAGTTGGGTATGTATTAAAAACACCAGCGTATTATACTAGATTCTACCAGGTAAATAAGATTAGAGAGAGAGATTGTCGTACTGATAGATTCAAAATGTCCTTTTCCCTATGAGATAAGAGAACAGAATAGGCAGCATAGCAAAGGGATAGGTAGGGGAGATATTTTAGAGTATTCTGTAGTACATGATGGATGTACTAACCACCAGTCTGTTAATTACTATGTAGATACTAACAATCTAGTTCCATGACACCTTACAGTAGGTTGTTTGTATGTCAATAGTTCATTCTTGGTGATCTACATCCCCTGCCACGCACCCTAGCGATGGAGTGCATTGTATCGTGTTGATGTATATAAAGATGTGTAGATGTTTATATAAAGATGTTTATAAAGATACAGATTAAATCTATTACAGAAATTTAAATCGGATAGCTTCAAAGAAGAAGTTGGGTATGTATTAAAAACACAAGTGTATTATCCTAGTTTCGACGAGATAAATAAGATTAGAGAGATAGATTGTTGTACTGATAGATTCAAAATGTCATTTTTCCCCCGTGCTATAAGTGAACAGAATAAGCAGCATAGCAAACGGATTGGTAGGGGAAATATTTAAGAGAAGTCTGTAGTACATGATGCATTTATTTAAACCAATCCCTTAATTACTATGTAGATACTAACAATCTAGAGTCCTGAGTCCCTATGGTAGCATGTTTGCATGTGTAATGGTCCATGCTTGGTGATCTTCACCCCCTGCCACGCTCCCTTGCGGTGGCTTGCTGGGTATCGCGTAGATGGGAATGAAGAGGAATGGGTGACTGCAGCGTCTATGACGAATCAGCGACCGGCATGTAACTCGTTTGGAAGGGTATTCCCCAGGCTCTCTCGGGCAGATCTGAAGGCTACGCGGCGGGCAGGGAAGCGGGTTGCGGCGGCGCCTGGCTTGGCTGACAGGCGCCCCCGAACCCCAGCTGCCAGGCTACGCACAAACGTAACAGCGCATTTCAGCCAAAGGAGTGATCAACACTGTCCATAAAATAATTAGTAGCGACTCTTTGCGACGCAACATACTGTGGTTTTGCTAATGTGTCTCTCCTTCACATAGACAGTAAAATCATATGTAAAAACTGTTTTGAAAACATTAGAGTCAAATTTGAGTAGTGTGTGTGTTTGGTAAGGTGCACGTTATGGTATTTGACACATTTGACCGAGAGATCGAAATAACGGTATAAAATACAAGAACGGACAATTGAGCGTCCCCGGTCATTCTAGTGTCAAGGTGAATTTATTTCATGAATGCTTCATTGTGTGAGGATACTTTTCGCTGTTTGGTCACGAACTTTACGACGAAAGAACGGATATTTAAATATGTCCGTGGTGCAATGCATAGTAATCTATTATGTTTCACAGGCATTCGCTTTACTTGATAGCCTTGACGATTTTTATCTTATTTGTTTCGTTCCAAGCGAAAACTCAAACGCCCGTGCTATAAATGCGCGCGGACTAATGTCGGAAGCTTTTTATGTAAATGAAATGAATGAAGTGGAATTCATGAAAATATATGGCAGGAATAATTTATCAGTACGTAACTTATTGTTGCCATAAAAAGAGGTGACAAGATTAGTTTTTATTATTTGCGTTGAGGGTTTTCTTCGCAATTGGAAAGAACAATTCCATAGATTGTTGTCATTCGTGGATTGAGGTCTACAATTGCTGTTTTTATCACAACATAAAATTCACAAGCGTAAGAGAAATTTACTAAAGTCTACGAGCAGCACTTTCGTCAACTCTTCTTAAAGTCGCAAAGGATTTATTTTTTCTGTTCCTTTAAATTTACCATAATATATCCTACAATTGCTTTTTATTAAAAGTCACGATTTTTGAAAGGAGTTCGTAGTGTAAGGAGGAACGGGGTGTGACGTGTACACTGAGAATATTTTAACAGTCCGATTGCAAAAGTCGTTAACTGCATCGGAAGTGAAAAATGGAAAAGGGAAAAACAATTTTTGGTTATAGCTTCTGAAATCTTCTTTTAAAATCGCTTTATATGAAACAAAGAGTAAACAGGAAATACCGAGATCCGTTCCGTAATCTCAACGCCGAACGGATGGTATTACCGAAGTTCGTTACTTTAAATTAGCACATAACTTGTGATTTAGGACGAAAGTGTCATATACCAGCGACTATATATATCCAGAAATAATTTCGTATTTGCACAACGTTTAGAAGAGATTATTCGTATTATTGGGAAAGGTGTCCAGCATAGTAAAATTGCCTTTTTTAAATCAAAAGCATGCCATTTCATAAATCATTGTAGCATTTAGGTCACATTAACAATACTGGACAAACGCAAGATTAAGTCAAATGGCTTCATCAATATTTTAAAATAAACTTCAGCACGAAATATTTCTGGCCTTTTTTATGTGAGCACGTAAAATAGAACAATCGGCCATTTGTATCTTCATAGCTCATCTTGTCTAAAAGAAAAATGAAATTCACGATGATTTGGCTTTCAACAAAAGGATGTAAGGTGCAGAAATTGAAAACGCTCACCACAACATATGTTCAAGGCAGCATCATCGGTGGACGCGCACCATGATAATCAGAAGGATTGCAAAATTAATATTGCTTACAATTTTGTACTTTAGGAAATAATGCCATTTATTCTGACAGTCGATGCACGCATTGCTTTAATTCCATCCGAGTTGAGCGTTATTTTTCCGAGTTTTAGAAATAACTATCGATAAAGAATGTAGAATATTTAGAATCTAGGATTTGCAATTAGCGCAGAAAAGATCCCTTTTAAAACGTAACCTCCAGGAACTATGCAATGCTGCTATTGCACCTCGCTCTTCATGGTTTTCTTTAGCTCCCAATAAGGTGGTTTATCTTCCTTCTATCCACGGAACGACTCAAAGAAATTTATCATAAAATTCGTGAAGTCCGTTAAAAATATTCTCGTTATATTTCACGGTCAATATAAGACACATATTTTCATCTGAATCTACTAATCCTCTTCACATCTCTCGATATTCGTTGGCCGAAATCAATCCCAGTTCCAGCTGTTGTGAGAAACATTTGTCTCACCAAAATAGCTGCAGATTCCATCAGGTCCATGTGATATTGCTTTTATAATTCTTCTACCTCTTTCTTCTGTTTGACATTAAAACCTTGCTCCCCGTTAGCTATGTCCAGGTACGTTTCGGTAATTTCTTCTTAGAATGAGGAAAACGCGAGGCCTATATTCACCACTTCTGAGCAAAGGCTTTTCTAGCAAGCATTCAGTGTAGACTCCATTCTATGAATACAATATGATGTTAATTGCATCCATGATTTCGAATGAAGGACAAAAATTCAAACGCCTGCAACCCTCACTTGAAAGTGAGCAACCCTCATGGCATTTATCAAGGTACCTGCGCCATTTTTTTCTACCGATTCGTTACCTATTAGGTGACTATCGACTCCCACGCCTCTTCACTTTTGAGAATCCGTAGCATCTGAAGCCATTGTCCTGGTATATCCTCCTCGACTCCCACGCTTCTTCAGTTATCTTCGTAGGCTTGGACGACGCGACCCAGGGAATGAGTTAGGTTCAAATTCGAACAATGTACGCATTGAAATTATGAAGAAAATGAACGAAAATATTAATTCTGAGACTACAGACACTGAAATTTCATATAAAAGTCGGAGAAGGAATGCAACACAAGAATGTTGACGTGGCGAAGGAGTAAACAGTGGGCGTTAGAGAAGTGGAAGGCACACGGAGTAGAGATCTTGTTACACTAGGGCATTCATTAATACTTAAAGACACATTTATAGTTTTAACAGCAATAATATAAGGAATAGAAAAAGTTTAAAATTTTTCCCAGCGTGGGGGTCGTATTTGACCCCTCCGGCCTTCTAGTGTTAAAGTGTCATTCCAAACCCCATACAGTGTGAAGGAGGGTGAGAAAATTGAGTGTAGAAATTTTCGCGAAATTAGTGCAACTTTGACTTCATGTAAATTGTTAATAGTTAATTACTAGGCAAAATGCCTTGCATCATCGCATGCACAGGTATTTTAAGAATATTTTTCAAGTTTTCATCTTCCTGGCTTGAAAATACAACTGTTTTAATTTGGGCCAGTTTATATAATTTCAGCCCACTGTGTGGCGGTGCGAATGTGAGGCCACGCTGCGCGATCGTCCTCTTTTTATTTCTTTCTGATTTGGAGGAAATGCCTATTTATTGGCTGCGGTCAAAATGTCACTCGACTGGCAAACTGCGGATGTTGTCTCCGTCTTCCATTTAATGCGTGACGCGACTGTCTCATTGCACTCATTCTAAATAATATTTCATTAAATTCTCGACTGCGTAACATACGTCCGGGGGGGAATAGGTTCATATTTTTGGTTGAAGATTTTTATGACTCTTGATCTAATGGTTGCCAATTGATATCGTAGCTGTAGAGTGAAACAGTACTCGATGTTTTCTCCAGCATTTTGCAGAATAACTGGATGTCCAGGGCTATTGTCAAGTGTCAGCAGGGACCTAAAATTCATGTTTTTCTTATTTGGGTCTCGGAAAAAATTCAAAATTTGAACCACTCTGTACACAAAGCTGCGTTTACCTATTTGTTTTGATTTTATATCCGAGGCACATATAGGGTTACATAGGCCTTTCCCTTTAAAACTCGAGAATTTTCAACACTAAGTTTCGGGATGCAATTTAATCGTAGAGACGGGAATATTGAAAAGAGGGGAATCATTTTCAAAATGTTGATCATTTAATAAATTGTGTTTCGTGGATTGTGTAATTTCCGACTGTTCCGAAACGTCCAACTTTGCTTTACCCAAGTACTCCAGACGAAGTATCGCTAGTGCAACACACACACAATTCTGTGATATAATATAGATCAATTTACTTTCCGACGTTTCGCTACGTGTTACAGGTGCTTTATTACGCTGAGATGGCTGGAGGTGGCTTTCGGAGATTTGGGAACACCTTCTTGGTGTTCTCCATAGCGACGATGGCGTTCATCGTCATGGTGATGACTTTGCTTGGATCCGCTTCTTCGTCGCCACCAAGGGATCAACCCTCGAGTGGCCACCTGTGCAGTGATGACCCAGGGTGCATCTGCGTTGAAAACAAATTCCACTCCTGGAGGCACTGCGATGGCCTTGCACACGTGAATTGGATCTTCAATGATAGCACGCTTTATTGCACCTTGGAGTGCTTGGGAGAAGCGGGGTTGAAACCCTACCGACAACTGTCCCTGTTGCCTCTATTCAACCAAACCGTGAAAGAAGTGTGGTTGCAGGTGATGTATCCTCTCCTATACCTCCAACCACATCCGATAACTCCATTTTATTTATCTACAAGCTGTTAGGCCACGCGTTGCTGTATCTCAATCTCGTTAAATGGAAAGCGCACGTTTATAGTATGTTTAATTCGCAATTATTATGGGTATACGCAACATACACGTAGAACACGCAACATACACGTAACAAAATACACGTATATCTGAGAAACAATCCGTGTCTAGATCTAAACCGCATAGTTCTAAAGATTGGCCCTGAGCTCTGTTGATGGTGAAAGCCAATACCAATCGAATTGGGAACACAATCACTTAAATTGAAATGGCATATCTGTTGGAATCATAGGAGTGCGAGGAATGAGTACATATTTGCCTTTGAATGTTCCTGTCCATATTGTGGATTCTACGACGTTGCTCATTAATTTATTTACTGAAATCCGCGTGCCGTTCAAAGCTTTGGCTGGTTGATATTTAGCAACATGATAATTGGCACGCCATTTTCAATTTCAGTATGTGCGGTGGCATCCCTGGCAGATCGAGTAAATTCAAAAATTCCGTTCGATAACCAATTGCCTCATCTACTTCTACAACAGTGTCGACGGTTTTGTACATATGGGTCTGCGTAGCTTTGAGTGTTAGACTGAATAATATTCTTAAGTTCATATAAGTCTTTGTTCTTGGCCGCAAGAATAGCTCGTTCACTTAGCCAATTTTGATTCTTATAATTGATTTAAATATTGGGAAATACTTTTTCAACCTTTTCTTCTTATGACGTTACTAAATTGCAAATGTTATGAGGCAATGAAATTTTTCCTGAGGTCAGATTAACTGGCATCTTTCCGTTCCCAATTTTCAGCTTATACGTGAGTATATCTCAGTTGATCGATTGTTTTGCAGCTGCACACGCATATTTGTATTTAATTATAACGTCTTTACATGCCGTCACAAAGTGGAATTTTTCAGGCAAGCATTTATTTCATCCGCTAGTATCGATCGAGGAATTACAGGTTATGTTTGCCTGAAATCTCCTGCAAGCAATATTAATGCGTTGTCAAATGGTCTCAGGTTTCCATGCAAATCTTGCAATGATCGATCCAGAGCCTCGAGCACCTTTGTGCACCATTGTGCATTCATCCCGAGCAATCAGTTGGCATTTCTGAAATAAATGTCCCATGCCGGAAGATTTGGATATCCTGCACGTGAGAGTTGTTGTCACCTTAGACTAAATTCACAAAATTTATTTGGAATGAAATTATTTTCGAGACTTAAAATGCCTTGAATAAGATTTGCGTGCCTTCTATCCCATTAGCTGTCCTCATGTTACATTGAAATTTCAACAAGTAAAAGCATTCATTAATTTTTATTTATTAAAATATTCAAAAGTTATTTAAAATCAGTAAAACACAATTACAAAACTGGTGACTAAACTGAATTTTAAGTGTAATCATCGCAGTCAGAAATTTTGTCACCTTGAAGTGAAAAGAGCAGTAGAGAAATAATAATTAACAGTATTCCGTAACTGTGTAAAAATTTGTTTTCTTATTTGGAAGAGAATGCTACATATTACTTTCTTCAGATACATGGAGTTTCACTCATATCGAAATGTTATTTATACCTTTCGCAGAAGAAAGGATGTCCACCTCCAATGCAGAACTACGCTGCACTCAACGGGAGCAAGGAAGATAACCTCGAAAAAAATGCAGATAATCAAATCTGGTGATGCTTGAAATTGACTGCTTACTACTAGATTCCTTTGCCCTGAATGAACACCATCTCGTTGGCCTTCAGAAGCTCAAGGGCCTTGAAATATCATGCCCAAGTTTAAACAATCTTAGCAAAGGAAACCTGTCTGACGTATCCAGTGGCGGATTCAGGGGGGGGGGTCACAGGGGTCATGACCCCCCCCCAAATTTTATCGAAAACTTTTAATTTTTATTAGTTTAATAGTTTTTGTAACCTTGTAAAGGATTAAAGTGAGTGTATATGCAACTGCATGGCTACAAGTCCCAAACGTGAGAGAAGTTTAAGTTGCATTTATCGTAGATCGTAGCACTCCCTACTGTAAAAACAAGCTCAAAAATAAAATAAGCTGTGTCCCAACTCGTTAGGCATTAGGAAGCATGGATTTGGGTGCCTAAAATTTAGCTGGCTAACCCAAAAGGGGGCACGAATTGGGACATATTCGTGAATTGGGATATCCTTACGCAGGTATTGCCATCTGCTGGGATTGAAACCGATGAAAAACAAGAGAATTTGAAAGGGATGACAAATTATGTACAAAATCTTACACAATCCATATTGTTGAATTTCTCATGCCATTGTGTACAGACAGAATTTAATTTGGGTTTAGAGTACCGTAGATTAGCATCTTCTCATCTTTTCCGAAAATTAGATAATACATTTATTTTAATGTAGAACAATTCGGCCTTCTCCAACTTGTGAATGAATCTCTCCGTCAGGTCACTACTCTCTATAACGATATTTTATTGTGATAAACGAATCAACACGACTAATTATAAAAATATCAACAAACTTTCAGCCAAAATACTTTCCCTCGTTGGTAGCTATCTTCATCGAGTCCACTGTTCTCGCGGTTCTCGCTTTCTATCATGGGAAAAGGATGCACTCGTCGATGCCCAAATCTAGCGGCTGAAAAAGGTACCTAAATCTACTCCCTTATGATGCCAAGGGGGCCCAGGAGAGGATGTACGCGGCAACACTGCACGGCTTAAACCAAGGTCCCTATAAAATAATGTAATATAAGGACCATGGCTTAAACAATGCCAGTCGCTTTCTGAGGGACTCGCTTTCGCCAATATAAATACCATTCGATATAAATTAAACAAATGTGTTGAAATATTAGACAATTACATATTGGATACGTTCAGGACATGCGGATTTTAACGCCACCAAGAACGAAATTCTACGACACCCCAGTTTCGAATTGCTAACTTTTTTAAAATTGATAACAGCTCTTTTTATTTTAAGGTTATATACTGGAAACTTACAGTATGCATAGAAAACATGTATACCTAAAACTATTTAAACTTTGGTTGCAATTGAACGACTTGGTATTGATTTACGGGTCATCAAAGTCGGTGCTTTGCTCGAACACCGTCAAAAACAGGCACTTTTTACGTCACAACCGTTGTAAAAAATATGCAAATACATTTTAAAAATTTAAATTTGCCACTCAATAACGCAAAATGAAGTAAGAAAAGCACCGGAGTGATTAGTTTTTCTGTAAGCCTAGTTGCAAACTTGTTATTTGTATTTAAACTCGAGTGCACATAATTTCTGCGCCGACAGTAGTACCTTGAACCTCCGTGAATTTGCCATGCGAATTAGGGATCCTGGGTAGCGTAGTGGTCTCCACAGCCAAAGGTCCGTGGTTCGATTCCCGGTCCATGTGATTTTTTTCGCATGTGAATTAATGTGAACATATTCGGTATTTTAATATTGGGTTATAACTCCAATAACTTCAACAGAAAACGAATCTGAAATATTTCACTATAGTGATAACGCTTAAAGTTACGCATCTTTCACTGAGGGACGTTGGGTCAGGAGTAAAGTAGTTATCTCATTATTATAATGAATCCTTTTAATTACTCTTTCTTTTATTAGGAGAGTTGGGTAAGGGGTACAGTGCAGGGTTTTTAGTGTGAACGTTCCTAGATCGAAACCAGCTCTCTCCATTTCTTTTTCCATCGCATTTTTATTGTACGATCGTCCCTGATTATAAATATTTTTAACATGTTTATCCAGGATACATTTTAGCTATCTTAGTTATTAAATCATCCCAATATCATGTTAATGAAAAATCAGTCCATGGTAATATCAAACATACGTCGGCCCAATATCATTTTTATGCCACTGTATAGTGGTGACTGATGTCTTTTTATCATAAAATTAATATCGGCCCAATATCGTCAGTCCCGTCCCTCATAACGAAGTAATGAAGAAAGGAAAGCCTACAAAAAATATGCACAGAGATCACATCTTGACAATGTCCACTGGCTTGTGGTGTCTCATAAAGACAGGGGACTGTACTGTAAATATTGTGTACTTTTTTCATCTGGCTTAGGAAGTGTCCACCACAACGTGACTCCACTTAGGAAATTAGTTAAGGAACCCATTAAAAAGTTTGATAATCTTAGGAGAAAAAGGTGATCTTACCACTCACGAGTAAAACCGATTCCATGTATGTGTAATTGATAATAGAAAAGACTTTTTACTAACATACAATGAACCATCTTTAGAAATAAACAACCGATCGGGTTGGTGTGGTGGCTAGAGCCTCCCATCTCGAGGGCCCGGGTTCGATTCCTTGCAGCGGCAGATTTTTCATTGGAAAACCGGTCCCCACTTCAGTGCCTAGTGGAGGGCATTTTAAGTCCAGTACTCCGTCCGTCGGATAGGACGTTAAACCGTGGTCCCCTTGGCGCCTTTCGTTAAGAGTAGGCTAATGCACTGGGTTTCTCTCCACACTTCCTCCGTTACCTGAAAACTCCTACTATTACCCAATTACCAACCTATCCTAAATGGCGTAAATGACCTCAGCTGTCGGTTTTTTAAAAACATTTTGCATGCAATTATTTTCAAGATTTTCCCACTATCGTAATTTGAAAAACTGATCATGAGTTGGCTTTCTATAAATTCTTTTGTTACATGATACTGATAATACCGTACAGCAATATTAGCACCCAACTCAAACTTTTTAGTAATCCCCTAATTAAACAGATAGTTTTTAACTTTTATGTATGTGCTTATCATCACTGTAAACCTTTTCCAATGAAATTTGTTCACATTGACTGTTGTATGAAACAATATATTATAATTATTTTAAACTTCAAGTTGGCTATTTATTTATTCTCCATTGTTAAACTTGTTAAACTTAAATGTCTAAAATTGTTCAATTTCATTAGTTGTTAAGAATGCAAATGAAATGTTAGGCTCCAAAATGCGTAAAAAATGGGTATTTTAAAAAAATTTAAACGGGAGAACGCCCCTCCCCCCCGGGGGGGGGGGGCGGGGAGGGGGGGGGGGGAGGGTACTCCCCGGACCCAGGTCATGACCCCCCCCCCAAATTTGATGCTGAATCCGCCCCTGGACGTATCCAAGAATATTCAAATATTCCGCAGAGTTCGCACTTCGGTAGACAACTTGCCCGACCACTTCTTCTCCGGGCTCAACCGTCTAACAATCATCTCCTTGAGGGAGAACAGACTCAAAAGGTTCCAGGGAAGTCTGCTACGGGACGCTAGAATGGTGAACTCGTTGAACCTGGCAAAGAACAGAATCGAACTCCTCCATGAGGAAACGTTCGTGAACACGCCTTGTCTTCACTTTCTGCACATAAGCGGAAACAGGATCAGGAACATTCCGTCCAGCCTCTGTTACCTGCGAGGCTTGAGGGAGCGCTACGTAGTTGACAACCTCATTCGTGTCCTTCCCCCAAACTGCCTGCAGAACCTGGTCCAACTGCAAGATCTAAGATTGCAAGGGAACCATTTGGCCAATCTGGAATCTAGCTGGAACGAGATGACCACAATCAATGCCGCATTGACGTGGGCCTACGGAGATATGGACCTTTCCTCTCGCAGCACATCTAATGGTGACATTGTACTAAATGGCGACATGTCCGGTGGTGACGACACCAGACTTACTTTCAACTCGAGGTTGAATTCACATCGCAGAGGTGTCCAGTCGCCAGGTTTGGACTCCACCACAAGAGGCCAACATCCCATTCCAGAGTCCTGTGATCAGTAAATTAACAAAAACATCACCTTTATGATGTCAATTGTAGAAAATTCCGATTCAGATGGGAATATCTTTCCACAAATCTATATCCAGGATCCTGAACTCGGGTGGCATTATTCTTTTGTTTCAAAGCGCATGAAGCAAGTAAGGATTCTTGATATTTCACGCAACAGCATCTCGCGAATTCGTCCTGACTCGTTCGCCCCGAACTTCAAGGTACAGAACCTCATCGCATCCGACAACCTTCCTACGGACATCTCTGAGATATTTCTGGTGGCTGACGCTGACCTTTTAATTCTCAACTTGTCCGGAAACCGTATCATGACGCTGGGGTCATCTTTATTCATCAGTATGCCGAATCTTATGCAAATAGACCTCAGCAATAACAGGTTCGTTCTATATTCAACTTCAACTCTGTGAACACAACTTATCCCTTAATTTTGGCTTCAACGTATTTCTTAACAGCAGAAATTAAAGCAGAAAAGCAATAACCCAACGATGATCTCTGTAGCAGCTCTGGAGGTGCTGTGATTGGAGGATGACCTTGTAGGAATCTCTATAATTACATAGCCGCTAGTTTAAGATTAATTTTTTTATTCCTCTATGTTGACGATGGCATGTGAACATCAAAGTGCTAGGAATAAAGAGCATGTATCGTACAACGTAGAGTGAGCATTCACATAAGCATTTATACCCTCATCCCGTTTAATTGTAGAAATGGCAATAGAGAAGTTTTTATGGCAGATATTTGCATAATACGTCTTGTAGCCTATGAATCTCTAGATGACATCTCGGGGTAGGTCTTAGGAAAATTATATTGAGGAAGTTTACCACATTTTTTGTTGAGACTCTGAGGGAGTTTGTAAAATAAGAAGACGTGAATTTTTCCGTCATTCGATCCTTCGAGTCGTTCTCGAGTTACCAGCAGCAAAAACCGATGTTTTTAACCCGTTCGGAAAAGTGGGCGAGTAAAGGACTCGTGTGTCATCCGCTTCGTCCAACCACCACCCAGACTGAATAGCCCCTTCGCGTTATCACAATGGAAGACACTCAACTTACTCAGCTAATGGAAGTGGTTGTTGGACTGCATTCGGTTTGTTTAGAAAGACATTGCACTTTCGACTGAATCGTAATTTGTGAGAAAGCAAATTAGCTTCAGCACAAATTTAGTCACACCATAGTGTATACGGGATTATATATTTGGTTGTTCAGTTGTTCTGAGTTATTTGTAGGATGGGACAGGATCTCTTCAGAATCATCCTCCCCTCCCCCCCTACGTTCCCCTCCCGTTCTTCGTTAATACACTGAAGGATGACGTAGTAATCCTTGACACAGCTCGATTGGTGGGCGGAAATTTTTTTTTTATTTTAATAACTTAAATTTAAATACAAAATGAGGATTAATATATAATTATTGAGTTTCTCAGTAGTTTTGAGAAAATTGTCGGCATATATCACAGAAAGGAGGCAGTGTGATAGACATTTGGATATGTCCTGAGATTCAGTTCCTGACGGAAAAGTCCTGGACTCGGATAAATTTACAACGTACCAGATATCTTGCACAGCATGCAGGGTTTTAAAAGTAAGCTGATCAAAAGAGATATTTATGTATGGGAAGGAGCCGTTATTTGAAGCAATTCACGGATAAATAGTGACTAACTACCAGGTGGTCTAAACAATTTTCACTCGGGGGGTGGGCCAACAGTGATAAGGGCCTAAGGCACCTAAGAAAAGGACCCGCATTTTTGGTAGGTTAAAGACTAGAATTCCTATAAAAGGCGTGAGAATGTGTATGACTAAGTACCCGTTTCGACCATAAGGGCCCGGGGCTAATTCTGTGGGGGGGCCTTGGGCCCCTCCTGCCTCCCAATTTTGACTCCGCTGCTCAATACGTTGTCATGTGTATTCTTTTTTGCAGTGAAGTTAATGTTATCGAGGAATTTGCAACAATATGTCACAACATTTTGAAAATCATTGTAACTTCTCCCGCAGATTGTCCTTCTTGCCAGAGGACATCTTCAAGCCCTTCAACATCACACGCCAAGATGACTTCGTTTCTCTGTTGGTACTCAACCTGGAAAAAAATCTACTGGAGTCCCTGCCACCCTTAACCCTACCTAGTCTCAGGTGGCTGAATCTGTCCAGGAACAGGCTTACACATATCCGGAGTGATTTTGTGCTTGGGTTGCCACTACTGAAGAAGCTGGACCTGTCTCACAACCTCATCGAGGTTTTCAATGGTATGAACGGACGGATGTTGAATTATAGTCGTGACATTGCTCTTAGAGATTAGACGCAAGATGGGTGGTTATTCCTCTTAAATTTTGAATTATATTATTGTTGGTACAATGTAAGGAAATCATCTGTACCTTTTAACAGTTTCGAGGAGTTGATTAACACAAGGATAGCCATTTGGTTTCATCAATGGGCTATTTTCCTTAAATGAACTCGCCTCCCTGAGAAAGTTAAGATTTGGTTTCATAAAACAGCATTGCTTGTGTGAATTTATTCATTCATGCACCATTATAATCATTCTGGTTCCAGAAAGATATAATTGGTGATTTGGTTTTTTCTCAGTATTGGAATACCACAGTCACTGGAGCGAAATTGTCGAAATTGATCTGTCAGGAAACCGACTGACGGCTCTTCCTGGCTATACACCAATCTTTCGCAAACTGCGGAAACTGAACCTGAGCGGGAACAGGCTCCAGGAGTTCGCCACTCCCCTGATATCATTCCCCTTCTACATATTTAGCGTGGGTGCTTTCGAGAAGATGACGCACCTTGATCTATCCAGAAACGGATTGAAGTTGCCCGAATGCGAGTTGTTTTTGAATCAGGATACGAAGGCTGTGGGTTGCCGGACCTTCTTCGTGACAGCGGATAAATTACAGGTGGGTAACATTGATGATGAACCTTTTCCAATCTGAGAGGATGAGCAGTGAGAGGTTCGACACAACACATTCGTGAATCCTACAAATTCTTCAAGGAAACTTATCTTTGATGAATATTACCTCAACCCCCATGGTAACCTTAAGAACGAAATAAAGTTGCTGTAAAGGTATCCATTCCAGAATATGGCTATTCCTTAAGTGATATGTTTCCCAGGAACATGTTTTGCTTTTGGTGCAAAACAGGATAGGACTTACACTTACATAGCTCTAATCACCTGCCTAAGAAATGGCAAAACCACCAGACATCACAAAATGATTCTTACTTCGTTTATTCCTTCACCTCTTTTCTCATCGGCGTATCACCGATTCTAATCGTTTTAACGTCCTCGGATGAGTGACATACGAAGATGCAACACTAATAAGTTAACGTAAAGGTACTCACTGCATTGCCCTTCATGATCTGTCTAATTACATTATTGGAAGTATGGCACGCGCGTAATTATATATACTTTGGTTGCACGTCAAAGCAATAAAATCTCGTTGCGTAGTTTCAAATATCATCGAAGTATTGCGTCTATATCAGAATTATTGCACAGGAATTGTTATGCACTGAGATTCCAAGGCTATAGGTGCATATACATATATAGAGCATATTCGATGTTTGGAGGATATAGATACATTGTCAAAAGTAAAATTTAAAATTTATAAAGATATTTATAAAATAATAAATTATGATATAACAATGTTATAAATAGGATATAAAATATAAATAATTAAAACAAACATTTTAATGTAAAAAATTTTCATAAAAGTTTGCATGACTTCACACCTACGAATTAAGCAAATCTTCGGAATATGAGAAAAATAAATTATGCTTATTATTTATGGAGAGCAATAGACTGACATCTTATCGTCTTAGGTTTTCAATGCTACTGGCTTTATCCATTCTCTTAAACTGATATTAACTTGAAGTTAGTTATCAATAGCAGGAGTTTATTTCAAAGTTTTGTTACACACTTTTTTTTCCTTGGAGAACTGACTCCCAGTTTTCTTCTCTTGTCTTCATCAGTTCCGCTCTTTTTCGCGGTACTAATAAATGTCTCCGACTAAGATCCTCCTAATATATTTTCTAATGTAGTACCGGATAAAAGTCCAGCTGCACCACTAGCGGTCATCAGTTATTCGTCCTCGGAGGCATGAAATGATTGATAGTCACTCTGTGATTCAATCCGTAGGTTGGTTTTGACAGGTGAGAGTAGAGCTCACCCCGTACTACTGTCAGTTGCAAAATTCCGTCACCCGAGTTTGAAGACTAATATCTAGAAGACGAATGGATGGATTTTAAAATATAATACATAAAATTGAAGCCTGTTTGATTTTTCGTTTAGATTTGTTATACACATTTTTTCACTATTTGTATTCATTTCAGTGTGTGCTTAAAAACAGAATTATTAGCGCATTTTTCCGGATTACAGGCGGTAGCATCGCATTCACAGCATCGTAATAACAACACGGATGGAGATATTTACATTTCCTTTTCACCAATTATAAGAAAGATCTTTCTTAGACGTCATTTGAACATTTATATAATTTAGTGCATCAGTATTTTAGTTGTTGATGAAAAAGTAAGACTGCGATTTTTTCCGTTCCGCGAATCCCTGAAAATCGCTGTTTCGACCTTCTTTTTGCTCTTGAGCTCATAGTCACTAATCCACTTATAAAACCTTTAAGGAATTCGTTGGTTAATCAGTATTGATTTACATTTGTTCTTGAAAAAGAGCGCTTGTGAGTACAGCAATGTTTTCGTCTACCACAGTATGTTCCTGCATGCGAAGTAATTATCTCCCGCTTGCCGTGGGCTATTCCTCGCGACCCTTAAACCTCTGACTGGGCAACACCGCACGCCTCTCCCTATCTATTCCGGGCATAGTCCTGGCTGCTCAGCGCGCTCCTTTTCCAAACTAAATGTTAATCAATACTGATTAACCAAAGAATTCCTTGAGGGTATTATTAGTGGATTAGTGGTGACGAGCTCAAGAGCAAAAAGATCCAAACGGCGATTTCTAGGGATGCGCGGAACGGAAAGTAACGCAGTGTTACTTTTTCATCAACAACTAAAACACTAATGATCTAAATAGTATGAAACGTCGAGAGACTACTAAGAAAGATCACTTCTACAATCGGTAAAAAGGATATATAAATATCTCCGTCCGTGTTGTTATTACAAAGCCGTGAATGCGATGCTACCCTCCGGAAAAATGCGCTAAAATTCCGTTATTAAGCGCATTATGAAATTAATATATACATGGTGAAAAATTGTGTATTCCATTACTAAACACAAAAATAAACACGCTACAATAAGATGTATATTTTATTTTAAAATCCATTTGAGTCGTCTTCTAGATATTCGTCTTCAACATCGGGTGACGGAATTTTGCAACTGACATGAAGCCAATGGCGTGTGACATGCACACATTCATGGCAGGCAGGCCAGTTCTTTCCCCTGGGCCACGTGCGATTTCCTACCAAGTTCTGACGCGCAGAATATCCAATCGCAAGAATTTTTGAAGGGGGTGTCAAGAAAGGCTCATGCCATGGACTTGAACCCGGTACCCTCCGGTCTGAAGGTCAGTGCTCTACCCACTAGGGTACCACATCCCCCACGATTGAAACAATTACTGACTTATTACTTCCGCCATCTTTTTAAACTTGTTGAATTTTCTTGCACTCACTCTTCATGATGAATTACGTTTCAAACAGGGAAACTACGCAAATTTCTTTTCCTAAACTCACAGTCAACTCTGTAGATATTTTCTTTTGGGATTTTGCTGAGAATAACAGTCATCTTCGTGGGAAATATCTCCGAGAAATGTTCTACTTTACCAGTATTCGGTGAAAGGTGTGCACTGGAGTAATTGGGAGGCACCATGTTGAGGCACCATGTTGAGGCACCATGTTGAGGCTCCATCGCTTACAAGTTGAGATAGGAGTACGAAGAATCAAGTTAATACCTCTCAATCTGGATATCATTTCAGACTGTATGAAACACAACGCCACCGCATTTTACACTTTAAAATTAAGCTGCTCCATTGTCTAACAAGTGTACTCATCTTACTCAAAACATTTACTTTTTTGGACAGTTCGGAAACTCGATAAGAGAAACGCTACAATATGTTATATTTGTTGCATCACCAAAAGTTCGGAGTCGATACTGAATGGCATCTCTATACCACACATTGGTATTCCACTAGTATTCAAATTAGTTTGTATAGCAGAATCCAATTTGCAATCACTTCCGATTCCGTGGCGTCCACAAATGTCCTCAAAGCGGTAGGTCAACCAGCCCAGTCCAAGTTTCTGTGACAAAGGCGTAAAAAAGCTTTGTGCGTGAAAATATCGGACGCAAATACATCATGAGTCCCCCAGAATTGCGTAATAGGCCCACTTCCCTTTCGTTCACACATTAACGATTTGGAATACGCATTTAAATGTAAGGTTACACTTTTTTCAGAGTCTGTAGGATCTCCAGTCATTTCATAAAATGCAGAGAATCGCATAGCAAGGATTCAGATTCAATTCAAAAGTGGTGCAACAAATGTAAGTTATAAACATAACCTTAACAAAGGTGTAGCTATTGAATGTGGAAAAGGAAACATTCCATGAAGCGATTCTACGGCATTTATATCGCGACAATTGAAACCGTCGGAACCGTAAGGTAGGTGTTACTTAAGTGTTCAATCACTAAATACATATTGTGGGGAAGACAAAACTGGAAAATATGCGATGAAGCCGAGATAAAGCTAGGATTTATTTAAAAAATTGCTCAGTTAGTGTGAGAAGAAGACAAAAGAGCGGCGATATTACTTTTTACCAGTTAGGCCCATTCTTGAATATATAGCCAGGCTATGAGACCCGAATGAATTAGTTTTGATCAAACAGCGTGCTGCGTCGAGTAAATAAGTTTGTTTAACAATGTGTTAAGATAGGTTTCATAGCGTATTAGAATTAATGGAAGAATTAAGTTGGGAATCATTATCAGATCGTAGATTAACATACTGACTAAATCCCCCACAGAAGTATGAAACAGATATCTTTTCTAATGTTGTTAGGTACTTAAATTGATTTCCCACTTCCTAGAGTGATTTGCCACTTTAGGTGGGATAAGTTGACGCATGGGTCGCTGAGTAACGTGTGGATTGTGACGTCAATTAAGATGAGGAGTCCATACGGTCGAAGGATGCCTCAGAACACTTTTGCTTTGCATGCCGGGAAATTTCAAGGGCAGACTCACAATTCCACCATTACCAACTTACCCATCCTTCGCTTCATCTGTCTTTCGGCCCCAATTTGTGTAACATGTGGTAAAGCTAGACCTCCCAGTGAAATGCCACCTGACTCACTTACTAAAGTGCTATGGTTATTCGCGATTTAAGTCCATACAAATCCAGGCATTTCTTCGCGGAAAATGCGGTTAAAAAAGACGCCGGTGTCTCGGTTGCCTGGCATTGGGTCCTTCGGTCTTCACCCCGTATTTCTAGCCTCCCTTGGGGTGGGGTGACCACCAACTCCCACCGATGTCTTAAAGTGTAAAATTCATAATGCTCGTACAGGCGTCATCAATGAGACATAATAAGATTAAATCTAGCAAAATAGAAAATTTGATAGCGATGTTATTATTCACTAGTCAGATCCACCCTAAAATACGTAGCCAGTGCATGCGGTCCGAATGAATTAGGTTTCGTCAGAGAATTAGACAGCGTAGAGCTATAGTTGTTTGTTAAAAGGTGTTGCTATAGGTGTAGCAGTGCTTCAGAGTTAGGAGAAGGTTTAGGTTCGGGAATCATTATCAGATCGTGGGTTCAAGTACTGAATATTTCTATTGCATACATTTGAAATGGATTTCAAAAGACAAATAGTTTTCCTGAAGATGTGATTTAAATATCATAACCAAAACCATTGTATTATGCTACATTTCATGGTCAAAGAAGATTGAGAGATAGATTGTGGACCTGATAGATTTAAAATGATATTCTCCCCCGTAGTTTAAAAGGATACAATTTGCAGCATAGCAAAGTGGTATCTGTAGGTGATATATTGTAAATATCATAGGTATGTATTAATTCTGTTCGTTATTGACGAAATCTGCAAAATAAATTCTCCTAATCACAAAAAAATGTGATGCATGAAAATACTACCTACCCTACGAAAGACATTCAGCAATACGTTCGTACCTTAAACCAGTGAGGAGTATCAATATACTGTTTTAGAAGATGGTGTTTAATCTTAAAACCTGATAATGTGGATTTCAGCCCTCTATTACCATTGAAGAGGTGTTCTGATAGTCAATGTGCACCTTATAGACTTCAATTTCTTATCTCCTCTGCAGATGCGGGTGGTGACTCAAGACTGCAGCGTCCAAGAGCAGTTTGCTCGTGCGACGTTCCTCTTGGGAGGCAACCCTCTCGTCTGTGGCTGCCACTCCTTGAAGTTGCTGCAGTACTCACAGCAGGAAGTCCGGCCCACGGCCGAACTGGAGAGATTGAAAGGAAACAGGTTAATCCTTCCGGCCAAGGTGGACATCGAGGGCCTGCACTGCGCGTAAGTCGATTCAATCGCACTCCCATTGTTGTGACATGGGCACGTGACGCAGTTGGCGATTAATCGGAATTAGATTTAATTTTCCATCATTGGGATTAAATGAAAACCTACAGCAATATCATTTAACAGTCCTTCTAAGTAGTTGTAGATGCGCTCAACGAAAACCATAATGCGTGGTTTGATCAAATAATATCCGAAATTTTTTTTTATTAATATTAGTTTATTAATGAGCATCAATGTTGTCCCTTTGAAAGTAATCGCCTTTAGATATGTAATACACTTGATCCAGGGTTTTTTCCAATCTTAGATGCATTACCGGAAATCCTTTTTAGGTATAGGGTTTAGCTCCTTTAGCGAATCTGTTTTTATCTCATAAAATGTGCAAAACGTCATCCCTTCATAATTCTCTCCAGCCTCGTAAAAGTAATGAAAGCCACAAGAGGCCATGACCGACAAACGCAGTGGTTCAGGAACAATAACTATTTGTTTTTTATCAATAATTCACGAATAAGCAGTTAATTGTGAGCAGAAACCCTACCGCAATTTTCACTGAGTATTTCTGCCGCAATTCTGGGCGTTTTCGTCAGATTGCTTCATGGACATAGGCGCACAACTTCCAGGCAGTATTCCTTATCGACAGTACGACCATACGACAGGAACGAAGGATGAATTACGACATTGAAACTGAAGAAAACAGGTAGAAATATTTTCCGTATTTAATTTAAAACACCACGTACATGTCCCGGCTGTCGATCGTCCTTAACTCCATGTTGTTTATTTACCACGTCTCCTTGGAGATATTCTTGTTACGTGAAGTTAAAGGATTTTTCCTCTCAGATGTATTACATAGTCAATTTTTTTTCACGTAATACTCGTAGGTGGAGACAAACGTTTTCCACCTGTAAAGGAAAGAATTTCGAAGGATATTAAACCAGCAAATGGAGAAAACATCTTTGCATTGTATTTTGTAAAACGCCAGTCCTGAACCTTGGAGGTCGTGGGTTCATATCCCTGTCAAGGAGAGAGATTTTGATTCTGTGTAGAAAGTCTGCCACTGTCCACTGGTACCTCACTCATTGTGTTAAGCTGTTTATTACTTAATGCAGACGAGTGTTTACAAGGGAGGTCAATGCATTCCGCCAGTGGCAATGTCTCACCACTCTGCATTCGAAACACGCAAAACACGGCATTTGTCTAAACCATAAAAGTATTGTGGTGATGCAAATATCCTTATCTATCACGCATAAATAGGATTAATATCTATATTCAAGTGAGATAAAACAATGTAGAAATTATGTTAGGAGCCAAACAAGCATTCTAAACCATGCTATAATTTGTGTTAGATAAAAATCCTTAAACCGACATGCAATATACCATTGAAACATATGTATTGTACGATTGAATACATTCACAATTATGCATAATCCTAATACTTTCCAGAAATAAATATATTTGAAATCTGTCGATTCGGCATTCAATTTCACTTATTATATGACCACGGCTCAGTTAACCCTTTATAGGGCAACATTATGGGAAACTTTTTTAACGGAATTTTTTCACATAATGTGTTTATTTGGGTCTCAAATATGCACAAATAAGCAATATCATCTTTCGAAAAAATTTTATAATGTTGATATTCCAGGGACCACTGGCCATTTGGGGACAAATCCATTAATTAATTTTGTCTTTTCTTCAATGTTGTCAAATTATACATATGGCCCATTGGATTTCGAAAATATGTCCTCGCATGTTTAGGTAGTCCTTTGTTCGAATTTTACCTTATCCTTATACGTGTTTACCATGGTTCAGAGTCTTATTAGTAAAATAATGCGATGGAAATGTCTAATTGAATGTTTTGTATATTTTTGTGTTCATACCATATACCTGTAGTAACTGTAATTAACAATATTTTTCAGCTAATCCAAATGGAGCACTGGTAAAAGTTCTATGCATATGGTAATGCTACACTTTCAGTTTGGCCACAGTGCATTTCTTTTTTCCCGGGAAGAAGTAGTACTCTACGGGTACACACCCGACCCGTTCTAGGGTCATGGGATATTTTCTCCGAAAAGGGTTTACTGACATTTTGTGATTTTTATACCTGCGTAGCGGTAGTCGAGCCATGGGTTGCGGAAATCCGCCCCCTCCCCCCTCCCACTCCGAAGGTCATTGTCCCACAAGTGCGCCGAGATACACTAACACTAAAGAGAAACAGACGAAATTCTGCTGTCCGAGTTCTCCGCCCACGATAATCTCGCCGACTAGTAGCCGCCCTAGCCAATACAATGAAAGTTCGTCCTGTTTTCACCGTTCCCATCCCAGATCCTCGGCGCATTTTTCCATTACTGTCAGATTATCAATGAAATTATACGCAATGGGTACTCACGTGCATAAAATATTTCAAAAATACCCATGAAAATAAGAAGGAAAAAATAGAGCAAATATACTTCTTACAAGAGTGGAAATGAAAAAACAAATATTTACTTTGAAAACTTTATTTTCCTGGTTTTTCTGCATTCTAGTCTAGTTTTCACTTTATTTTCATACATTTATTCATTATATGATACTTCATATATTGCGGGAAGATTTATTGCTTGAAATATTTCGGAGGTTATATTTGGTTTAAGAAGTTATTAACATACACTTATAAAATAAAACATAGTAAAGTGTATTACATAAAATGATTTTGGCAGCCTGATTTTACAAAATAAAGTACATATAAAATGTTATTTTTCAAATTAGAGTAATGCACTAAATTGGGGAAATACCTATAAAAATGTCTCAAAAAACATAGGATATGGTGAAAAATACCTTATAGAGTATAAAACCAGCAATATACGAGTATATACATAATTATAATTATTTTTACAAAATATGGATAATATTTACAGATATTTTACAAGAAACAATTATAAAATACCGTAATTACATCAGTAAAATTGTTTATACACAGTAAATTATGGCACATTCAGTTTGAGTTACTTTGAGTGACAAGGAGAAAAGCAGTCAAGGCATATGCCCACATTACACCGAGAAAAAATAATAATTTTTCAGCTAAACCAATTCCCTCTTCACCTTTGACTTGGTGCTACAATGAACACATCTTTATGTTCCTTTTTTATTACGTGATCTCCAACATTTCTCAGTCTTATAGTATTTTCAACAGTCACGCGGCCTTGCGGGTCATTTCATTTTCTCGCTCGCCCCTTTCTTTATTCTCCCATACGCCTAATTTATTAGTTCTTAGAACTTGGCTCTTTTTTGTCAGGTTGTGCATTGATGAATTTACATTCACCGTTATTGTGCCCCTATCCTTCATTTTACAAAACTTGATGACTTTTGACTTGGCATAGTCACTCTCTGCTGATCTCAAGTTTTTATCGGCTTATTGTAACTCTCTAGGGAGTCTACTGATTCTTATTGTTCCACACGAGAAGACATCAATTTTCAATAGATTTTCCACCAAGCTGACACTGGAAAAAAACTGTCGAAATAAGCACCAAGTGCTTAGTCAGTAGCACGGGAGTTGATGACGAGCTTCTTGAAGTTTGGTCATCGGCATCTAAATCCCCTTCCACCTCAAAATGCACAGCCACATAATCTGTGACGCCAAACAACATATCCACTACTTCTTGCCGATCGGTAAGGTCGTTCAAATCATAATTTTTCCGATCCATGCTGGAAATATACATTATTTTAGCATAAATGTGAAGGCTTTTCATTGGCATCAGAAAAGAGAGGTTAGAGGATGAACTTACATTTACCCATGGAGATGTGCAAGGGGCCCTGTTTTACGGCACTAGCTGCCAAGCAGGCTGGAGAAGGGCAAAAATTTGGCCGGAGACCGTGAAAATATTTTTTGGTCGGCTCAACGGCGCAAAAATGCTGGTAAAAAATAAAGAAATCAAACAGTTACTAAGTTTACCGAAAGTCCAACGAAAATATTCATCAGCAAAATTTCATCAGTAACAATAATTCAGACTCTCAGGGATTCATACAAATTATATGCATCAGTGACTAAATAAGCTGTATTATTATTAAAAATACGCTTTGATAAAGTTTTTTAAGGAATAAAAAATTCAAATACATGTCATTTGATCAACTAAAATAAAAAACAACATAAGACACGGAACACGTATAAAATAAGCATGGAAATCTAACATTTTCCGAACATCCAGAGAAATTTCAGATAAATATCACAAAAAAACTTAAATAACATGTTTTCGATCAAATATTATTCCAAATAAATGCTTCTATGCTAAAGTGTATTCATTTACTGTTGTAAATACTCACTTTTTGAGAAACAGAATGAAAATCGGACGAAAATAATCCAAAAGTCCAGGAGCGCGACCTCGAGCACGGCGGAATCCACTGTGGTCCGGAACGGGCAGCGGTCCCTCTGAGGGACCACTTCTTCAAAGAAAACGTCACCAACGGAACCCAAGGCCATCCATAACCCCATGGGTATTTTTCTAGGTACCAACGCATGCAGCGGAAAGGGAAGAAACTATTCCCGCGTTTCAGGCGCGAAATTTTGAATGGTGGTCCCTGGGAGGGACCAGTGCCCTATAAAGGGTTCCGTTGGAAGATGGAGTTAGCGAAATATTCCATGCGTCATCATTGAAAATAATTTCTTGGAATTTACTTATAGGATTATTTCCCAAAAAATAAATGTCTGACGTTGTGCGGCGAATGGCCCACTAAAAGGTCAAAAATGGTGGATTACCTCATCAACCTTCGCTCGGTGAGTGTGCCACTGAAGTCCCAGAGTACATACCCTTAATGTTTCTGCAGGACAACATCTTCATCCTTTGTTTAATATAGGACACAAGTTTGAACATGAATCACCAGCAGAGTATCGATTTATGCTCGATACGATATTGAACATGGTCCCATCTAATAACTATAGTGTTTACTGTCTTGTTTTTATCTGTACAATGACAATGTAATACCTTCTTCATTGGCAGGCATCCCCAGTCGGTCAGTGGGAAGGCATTGTCGGAACCTGAGACTCAGATGCATCACTTGCTTCCACTGTTGGGCCTCTGTGCTTCCCTGAACGAGGGTCAAGAAACCTATGACACTGGGCCGACCAGAGGTCAACGTGATCCACCTCGTACGGGAGTCAATACGGTCGGAGGAAGATTGTGAAGATTGCAGTGGGATACAGCGAAGAGATTGAGAATGATCGGGAGAGAATGGAATCAGATCCATGCACCCACACGAACCTTTAGTTCTGAGACCATGGGTCGAATTACATTGCTTAATTCATCCGCATGAATATATGTGATATTATATATTAGTTTGTGCCATCGATATATCTGCTATGTTTATCAACATGCTCAATTCCGGATAAGGATTGATGTGTTTTCCTCCCTTGTAATGTAATCATTTCACATCATCTTACTGAAGGTACTGTCCTCGTTAAAATCCACGACACAAAAAATTATGTCCATAGTTCAATTCGGTCATCCTCACGATAAGGTATCACTCAGGGTATGTCTCATCTAATCTTGCATTGCATCAACAATGAATACTTAATCTTTTGTAATGATGAAATCTTTTCTCTCTGCATAATTATGTTAATATACTACACCAAACAATTCTAACTTGTAGGCATATAACATGAAATGCAACATCATGCTTTTTTGTCTCTGAGTCATAAATTTAACAAGTTCATCCTTACTTAGCGATACATGAATTAGTGTCACCGAAATTATTTTTAACTTTGTTTATCAAACTCTTCTTTATAGAGTGATATTCGATCATATTGTTTTCTGAAAATCCAATAAAACGGATATCAAGCGATCCATGCATTTATAGCTACGGCAATGAAGAGTATGACAACAGCTTCCATATGTAGTTATTACTCAATAAGTGATTATGTTCTTCCTTCACGAATAAAACTTATAAACCATAATGTGTATATAAAGAGTAAGATCTGCAAGATACGCATAATCCTTTCTTCTAACTCAATGTACAGTCATTTGCAAAAGTCTGTGGGCAACCTCCTCCGCGCCACTAGCGGACAAGATTTGAATCCACCAACTATATTGGCACTAACTGTGTGGTAGAGTAAATTTGTGCTAAGGTAACGGTAATACACGATATGTAAAAATGGCGGATTTTAATGTCAGGGTCCTCAAAAAAAATGATCGGTAACGATTAATAATGACGCATAGGATCAAGGTTGCGCTATAATTAGGGCCCTACCACTTTTATTATGCAAAATAAATATCGGAAAATGCGTGCGATTGCTTAAAACTCTGATTACGCCTATGATATTGCCGCGAAGTGTCGTGCCGTAACAAGTTAGAAAATTCATTTTTCTCACTGTATAGTTTATTTTCAGTCCATTACTCTTTCTCATATGATATAGTTTCAACGGCAAGCTTACAGAATGAAACTCCGAGCGTGCGCAGTAAGAAATAAAGACATTTGTCGTCGTTGAAAGTTACTTGGCCTAGTCAAGACAGACGCATTCATTCCGTAATTTATGCTCCATTGCATGAATAATGAAATAATGTCACTGCTACACAAAAAAGACGTCTTACCCGCTACGTGGATTCCATTTCACTATCCAAAACATCTCGCGCTATTAATTTTATGCAGTCCAATCAGTTCACCAATATAAATTAACACGTATTCGTGGTAGGTTAAATAATCATTTGAATACCTACATGCGGTTCATGGAATTTATTAAAGAAACCACTCTCATACACAGTACGATTACAAATAATTTTGCGGTCCGAAGTATTTATGGACATTTTCAGTCATTTATCTTCCGACGAGTCTTGCTTTAATCAGGGTCCACCACCGACACTAGGTATCATCGTAGTCGGCTATTTTTCCAGCAGCGCACCGCGTCTTCTTGTCAATCACCAATCTTCTATCAATCACTACACTAGAACGTTTTCACTAATCATTTAGCGAGTATTCCTCCACAAATTTTACAAAATAGGATTAATGCCATACCTATGTATTCCTTGGGACTGGACCACCATTCCAATATTCACAGATATCAAGGTAATGTTTATTTACGCCTGGTTGTTATTGACGACGAAATAAATACACAAAAGTTATGGAATTAGAGGACTACTCGTTGTTGCAATGCATTTTATGCCTTTAATTTTCATTTAACGTATTCGTGCTTGAACATTCGTAGGGAAACCATTTCTGTAGGAGTCATTGGCGCTTCTGAGATGGTTTTATGTTAATAATGTGTCGTTTGGACTCCCATAGCATGTTTTAAGTTATTTTGTGCTTCAGTTTTTTTGCAATTGTTTTTCGGATGGCTTTTGTTTCGCTTGACCACGTCATCGACTCACCGATCATTGTTGAATTTGAGCGACTGAATTACCAGTGCCAAGTGAAATCGAACTGGGAATGGAAAAACAACCTGTTGATTGTTATAATTTTTAGTCAATAAGTAAACAAGGCATTTGAATAATTTCTTCAAGGAAATTTTTTTAAATGCTTACACTTTGGTCAAGAAATGAATATTTACTCGCTCTTAATCCAGTTCTCTTTGAATAATATTTGTCTCTTCGTCCTCACGCATTAAAAGATTCAATTAAATCATTGACATGGCTAATGTTACTTTCAATCATTTAACGTAAATGTAATTAAAATTGCCAATTTCGCGTATTTTAAAGTTCTTTGTAGACTCAAGTCGAAAAATGCAATTGGGAGATAATTTATCTCCATTGAAAATAAAGGAATATATTGCGAAGGGTTCAAAGTATGCCATCATAATTTATTATCTATACTTTATATAGAAATTAATTCTAGGTGAATGTAGAATCAAAAAACTGCATTGTCACGATAAAATGCTAACACACATGGCATAGTAGAGGCATACTACGTCGAGCTCTGCGCAAGTACTATACGGTTAGATATTTGACGAAAATATCAGTACATAGTTTGATATTGATAATATTCCAGCTCAAGTTATTGCAGTAACGTAAGATAAATTAAAAAAAAGATAATTTACTACATATCTGAAAAGTACAGGAAAAAGGAATAATTTAATAAGATTTCGTACTAATGCTGGAAAATCTATAACAGCAAGATGAAACAAGATAGAGTAGTATTGAAGTGTGATAAGTTTAAAACTATAGGCAGCGTAGTTGAAACAATGAAGCAGACGGGAGACGAAGTCTGATGGGAATAGCAGGTAGGCTCTTAGATATGGTATTCATCATACCATTGAGGGAGAATATTAATAGAAAGGAACGTCAAGAGACTGAATGAACTTCTTTCTTATGGCTCCTACTCTGCTTCTCTTCTTCTTCACAGTAGAAATGATTGATAGAAATAAGGAAAGCATAAAGTGGGGAGAACTATGGTTGACATCATTCAACGATATGAGGATATGAATAATAACTTATGAGAGAAGCCCAGTGATTGAAAAAAAGGATGTGGGAGGTCAATTTTAGAGGATCAAGAGGATGAAATAGAAGAGAAAAAGTACCTATTAATATTAAGTTTGTATGATTGCCGACACCAAGGAAAGGTAGACAGTACTGAGTATATAATTAAAGTAAGGTAAATTTCTGGATTGAACTTGAAGAAAATTAACAAAGGTGGATGAAATACGTGGAACGGCGATGTAGTAGTTAAAACAAATCTTTCCTTTTAAGGAATGAATGTGAACTATACTTGGAAAACTACTAAACAATGACAAACGTCGATATACAAGAGAAAAAAAGGATAAAAGGATGCCTGGACTGTACTAAAGAATTCATTGCTAGTAATATAAGTGGGGAAACCGAAGGGGGACAAAATATACCACCAATGAATACTTAGATTAGATCCTTAGTACCTTTTAATATCAAGTTTGTATTATTCCCGACATCAAAAAAAGGAAGGCAGTACCGTATTAATATAATTTAAGTCGGTCAATTCCGAAATGAACCCTAAGAGAATTAACAAAGTTGGATGAAATACGTGGAAAGACTATGTGGTAGTTGCAACAAGCCTTTCCTCTTAAGGTATCTATGTGTACTAAATTTAGTATACTATGAGGTAGTTACCCTTGCCGAACTTGGATAGACAAGAGGAAAAAGAAGTAGAAAAGGATGCCTGGACTTTACTAGAGAATTCATTGCTAGTAATATAAGTGGGTAAAGTGATGGGGATTCAAAATATACCAACATGGTTACTTCGATTTCTCAGTGATGTCCTCATATTTTCCTAATCCACAATATGTATAAGTATATTATCTTTCCGAAGTATAAGATTTAATTATTAACATCCCAACTTCCCTCATTAACCATTTTCACTGTTTTTCTCAGCAATGAAAAGGGATTTCAAACTGATCCTGAGTTTCATAATCTTAATTAATCCACCCTTAATATCTGATTTGCGTTCTTTTCAAACTACCTTTATTCTGGAAGCGGCAAGGAATTTTTTATTATTAAATTGGTCTGCATCCATCGGCACATCTATTTACTGCAGGCTAATGGTTTTGCTTCACCATTTCATATTTCTGAGAGTAATTCATTCATTGTATAATTGCGCAACCATCCCTATCAGCATTAATTACGATAGCTGTCGGTTGTCTTCGTCCAATAATAATCCAATAAACTTCATCCTCTTGATTTTTCAAAGTATCAGTCTAAACCCGGCAACGTGCGTGATTAGGCTCTCCTACAATATTTGACAACATCTGTATTTCATTTTCTTAGGCAGTAATGATATTATCTATTTTTACAAACTTTTCCAGCCACATTTTTACTTCATACGTGATAAAAATCAGTCATTGACCTTTCTTTATCCTAATTTTCCCATGCTCTGGAAATACTTTTGGGATAGTGAAAAAGAAAGTCCTTAGTTAATTCCGCGATTTATTTTGAATTACTCGACCGGTTTCAACCTTTACAGGCCATCATCAGGTCACTCTATTTCTTTTTCACTATGTCTAAATTCCACCAAGTAAACTTGCCGACCATCGATTATATACTTTTGGGGTATTGATATTTTCATTGCTTTTCTCATCTCCATGCTATCTCAGTATCGCAATGCAACATTTATGTACCCAGTGGTTTATTTGTCTGTGTAAACTACGTGCTCTATATCCAATCGTCCGTATCATATACTTCCTCCAAATGTTTTTCTCAACTAGTTTGACTCTGTTGTTGGCTCGTCCATAAATTTATCTACATTTTTTATGGAGAATACGAATGTTTTCCTCATCATGCCCACAAATATTCTTTCTCTGTACTTTCCTATTTGATGTAATTGCCTTCCTCATGCTAACGTTACTCTGTTCGAACATTCTAATAACAGCGTAGCAAAAAGCAGGCAAATGAACTTACGACCTCTATTTTCGTAAATGACCTAGCGATATTTCGCAGTTCTATGAAACCTTCTGCAGCAAAGAGGCATAGTCAAATGACTCTCCGCAGCTGGTCGCATGTTTTAATTTTATTTTCAAACCGCAATTAAATGAGTTTTTGCCTATGGTTATTGAAGTCTATTTCAATTACCACAAGTCACTAGAAAATCTAAATCTATTCGACGATGACAAAGCGAGCAAGACTCGCGGCTGAGCTTAAAGCCACCGAGTGCGTCCACTGGGTTGCGGATGGTGGGTCGACCTCTAGATATAGAGGTTAGCTGCGAGATAAGCGAGTTTACTCGTCGAATAAGCAGTCGTGGACAAAAAGCGATGGCATTCCGAGGGCGTATTGGTCTATCCTTGGGTAAGGTAGGCCTTAAATAATACAGAACCTGTGAAGTTGCCGTGACTTGGCGATGGAGGCCGCCAACAATTACGCTTCCCATCACCCGGAGGAGAGGGCAGCAGCTCTTCTTCACATGAGTGAAGGTGGAGACCACAGTGGTCGGTACAGCGACACTCATTTCACTACAGGCGTGGTAACATTTACTTTAACGGCCGTAGTACTGCGATGTTGAAGGCAAGGGGAAACCACCACATTATTATCCCGAGGAGTCGCAGCTACTCCACTCTTTCCTTTATTATCAAGACGTGATGGCACCCTCTCGAGTAAAATATTCCGGAGGTAAAATAGTCCCCCATTCGGATCTCCGGGCGGGGACTACCCGAGAGAGTACATCAGTCAAGTGTGATATTCATTTTAGGGTAGGAATGGGGAACGTGCGATCACTTAGGACCTGCGGAAGACTGGAGAACCTGAAGGTGGAAATGCGGACAATGGACCTCGATGTATTGGGAATCAGTGAAATGAGATGGCCCGAAGAAGGAGATTTTGGAGTGGAAGTTTTAGAATTATTCACACCGGATCACTGAATGGTAACGCTGGAGTAGGCATAATGCTCAGGAAGAGTGCGGGACTGCGTGTGAAGAGCTTCCTGCAATACAGTGAAAGGATTGTAATGGTTAAAATACAAACTAAGCCTACAGATACCATTGTGGTGCAAGTTTACATGCCTACGTCGGACTACGAAGATGAAGAAGTGGAAGACGTCTACGAAGATATCACTGAAGTAATAAAACAGGTAAGAGGAGAAGAAAACCTAATTATTTTAGGAGACTGGAACGCTGTCGTCGGCGAAGGACAAGACGGAAGAATAACTGGAAAATATGGATTGGGAAACCGAAACGAAAGAGGAGAAAGACTGCTGGAGTTCTGCGCACAACATAAGTTAGTGGTTACTAACACATTGTTTAAAAATCACAACCGAAGAAAATACACATGGAAGATGCCAGGAGACAGAGGAAGATTTCAAATAGACTACATTTTAGTGAAGCAGAGGTTCAGGAATTAGGTGAAGGACTGCAAAAGCTACCCGGGTGCAGACATCGACAGCGACCATAATTTAGTGATGATGAAATGCCATCTAAAATTCAAGAGATTGAAGAAAACAGTAAAGAACATTTGGCAAGTAGAAAAACTAAAGGAGACTCAAAATCAGCTGGAATTTCAAAAAGCAGTAGAAAACAACATAGGAGAGGACCTGACTGAGAAACCAGTAGAAGAGCGTTGGGAAAACATTAAATGTGGACTACAAAAAGCCGCAAAAGAAGTTCTTGGAAGAAGAAAAGTTGTTAAGAAGAAACCATGGATCACGGAAGAAGTCTTAGTGCTGATTGAAGAAAGAAGAAAGTACAAGAATGCGAATACTGAAGAAGGGCAGCTTTGCTACAAAAGAATAAGGAACGAAGTAAGTCGCAAAGCCAGGAAAGCTAGAGAAATGTGGATGAACAATCTGTGCGAAGATGTACAAAACAACCTTACCATTGGAAAGGTGGAAGCTGCCTATAGGATAGTGAGGACCCACTTCAAGGAACGGAGCGCAAGATGCCATGCTATAAGGGACAAGAATGGAGAACTTTTGATTGAAAATGAAGACAAAGTGAAGAGATGGAAAGAATATCTTGAAGAGTTATACAACGGGAACGACCTCAGCACGAAAGTGATTGAAGAGGAAAGCGAAGTCGAGAAGGATGATATGGGAGCATCAATATTGAGATCGGAATTCGACGCAGAAGTAAGGGACATTCGGATGAATAAGGCTTCTGGAATTGATGATATACCCGCAGAACTGATAAGGAATGCAGGAAAGAGGACATTGACCCAACTTTATAATGCCATCTGCGACATGTACTCAACAGGAGAAATACCCAGGGACTTCGAGAAAAACATCATCATTCCTATTCCCAAAAAGAAGAGAGCAGAGAAATGCGAAAAATTTAGGACTATAAGCCTGACGACAAACGCATCGAAGATATTGAAAAGGATCATCTACAGAAGAATAGAACGAAAAGCAGAGGAGTTCCTGGATGAAGATCAATTCGGATTCAGGAAAAGTAAGGGTACAAGAGAAGCAATATTGGCCCTTAGGCTGCTTATAGAGAAGAGAATGGAGAAGAACAAACCGACCTTCATTGCATTTGTGGATTTAGAGAAGGCTTTCGACAACGTGGACTGGAATTCAATGCTTGATATTCTGAAAGGAATTGGAGTTTCCTACAATGATCGAAGAATTATCCACAGTTTGTATAAAAACCAAGTAGCTGTGATTAAATCTGGACCCAGCTGTGAAGAAGCAAGAATAAGGAAAGGAGTGAGACAAGGCTGTGCACTGTCTCCCGTAATTTTTAACGTCTACATTGAGAGAGCCATCAATGAAGTCAAGGAGAAGTGTTCTGGAGTGAACATCCACGGAGAAACAATCAGCATGCTACGATTCGCTGATGACATAGCTCTCATAGCAGAGACAGAGAAGGAGCTGAATAAGATGCTAACAACCATGGAAAGGACAATGACCAGACATCAGCTGAAGATCAATAAGAAAAAAACTAAGATATTGGTGTGCAGCAAAAGAGAAGAGGCCAAAACCAACGTTAAACTAGGAAAACAGAAACTGGAAGAGGTGAAAGAGTTCTGTTACCTGGGAGGCAGAGTAACCAACGATGGACGAAGCAAGAAAGAAATAGTGAGTAGAATAGCCCAGGCAAAGAGGGCATTCTATCAAAAGAAGAATCTACTAACAGCTGGAAATACAAGCTTGGAAGTAAGGAAGCAATTCATTAAAACGTATATCTGGAGCATATTCCTTTATGGCAGTGAGGCATGGACGATGACAGCAGCGGAGAAGAAAAGGGTGGAAGCATTCGAAATATGGTGCTATCGACGAATGATGAAGATTAAATGGATCGACCGAGTGACAAATGAAGAAGTCTTAAGAAGTGTGGGAGAAAAGAGAAGTCTGCTGAAAACTATAAAAAGAAGACGGGACAACCTAATCGGCCATATCTTAAGACACGATGGCCTGATGAAGACAATCGTCGAGGGAAAAGTGAACGGGAAAAATGGAAGAGGCAGGCCTCGTATGAGTTACATGGAGCAGGTCGTAAAGGACGTGAAAGAGAGGAACTACGTTGGTATGAAGAGGTTGGCCGATAGAAGAATCGAGTGGAGGGCTGCGTCAAACGAACTAGGATTGTTGACCCTTGATGATGATGATGACAAAGACAATTTCCAAGTGAACGCCACCTACAACGTCTTGTTTACGGATGTTATTTTCTCGGCCAGTGTCCTTAATCGGAATATTGTCTCACTAGCTCCGAGGCTTTCCCTGAATCCGACTTGGTTTTCCGAAAGGTTCCCTTAAATCTTTCCATCCATTCTTTATCTAACTATCCGAGTAAGTATTTTCTATGTGTTTGATACCAGGCTGAATGTTATAAGTTCTTCGCATTTCTCTATCCTTGGTTTCTTTGGAATTGTGATCGTGTCCCTTTTTTTAAAAGTCCTCTGGTATTCTCCCACTTCCGTTACTATCTTTGATTATTCCCAAGAGTATTCCTTTGCCTTGACTCCCAAGCACCTGGATGATTTCATTTGTGTTAACCCCTCCTGGCCACTTGTCGTTTTTCAAGTCTTTAACGGATCTATCGAATTCGCTTCTCAGTATCTTGGGGCCCCGTTCGTCTTCTTCTACCTTGATTTTTTGAGTGTTTTGAGCGCGTGATAGGGCTCTTCGATGTTTTATTTCTATCTCTTCCCTATGTTTTCTTGCAGTGGGTATTTACATCGATGAATATTGCCTCCAATCCTCACGTTTTTCCACACATGTGAATATTTTACACTAAAGAGTTCTTTTCTTCTATTATAATTCTAATTGGCATTAAACTTGTAAAGCGTATTTTTTTAATAGGTTAATTTTTCAATATACTACGTTTTTATTGCAATAATGATATTTATTGTATTTTGTTTCCTAACATGGATGTATATTTTTATATGTTAGATTGACGATGGGTTTGGTGCAAAAGGGGAATTTACAGTCACAACCTCGCTCGAATAAAGACACTTATAAGCCAAGACATAAGACATTATCATCATCATCATCATTGGTCAACAATCCTAGGAATGGTTTGACGAAGCTTTCCACTCCATTCTTCTATCGGCCAACCTATTCATTGTGACGTAATTCTTCTCTTTTACATCCTTCACAACCTGTTCCATGTATGTCATACGATGCATGCCTTTTCCAATTTCCCGTTCACTTTTCTCTCGACGATAGTCTTCATCAGGCCATCATGTCTCAAGATATGGCCGATTAAGTTGTTCCTTCTTCTTTTTAGAGTTTTCAGCAGACTTCTCTTTTCTCCTACTCTTCTTAGGAGTTCCTCGTTACTTACTCGGTCGATCCATTTAATCTTCAGCATTCTTCTGTAGCACCACATTTCGAATGCTTCTACCCTTTTCTTCTCCGCTGCTCTCATCGTCCATGCCTCACTGCCGCAAAGAAACATGCTCCAGATGTTCTGATATGAACTGTTTCCTTACTTCTACGCTTGTATTTCCAGCTGTAATTAGATTCTTCTTTTGATAAAATTCCCTCTTTGCCTGGCCTATTCTACTAACTATTTCTTTCTTGCTTCGTCCGTCGTTGGTTACTCTGCTTCCCAGGTAACAGAACTCCTTCACCTCTTCAAGTTTTTGTTTTCCTAGTTTGACATTGGTTTTGGCCTCTTCTGTCTTGCTGCACACCGATATCTTAGTCTTCTTCTTATTTATCTTCAGCTGATATCTGGCCATTGTCCTTTCCAAGGTAACTAGAATCTTGTTCAGATCCTTCTCTGTCTCTGCTATGAGTGCTATGTCATCAGCGAATCGCAGCATGCTTATTTTTTCTCCGTGGATAGTCACTCCAGAAGACTTCTCTTTGATTTCATTGATGGCTCTCTCGATGTAAACATTAAAAATTACTAGAAACAGTGCACAGCGTTGTCTCACTCCTTTCCTTATTCTTGCCTCTTCACAGCTGGGTCCAGATTTAATCACAGCTACTTGATTTTTGTGCAGGCTGTGTATAATTCTTCGGTCATTGTAGAACACCAATTCCTTTCAGAATTCCAAGCATTGAATCCCAATCCACGTTGTCAAAACTCTTCTCTAAATCCACAAACGCAATGAACGTGGGCTTGTTCTTCTCCATTCTCTCCTCTATAAGCAGTCTAAGGGCCAATATTGCTTCCCTTGTACCCTTACTTTTCCTGAATCCGAATTGATCTTCATCCAGGAACTCCTCAGCTTTTCGTTCTATTCTTTTGTAGATGATCCTTGTCAGTATCTTCGATGCATGTGTCGTCAGGCTTATAGTCCTAAAATGTTCGCATTTCTCCGCTCTCTTCTTCTTGGGAATAGGAATGATGATGTTTTCCTCGAAGTCCTTTGAAATTTCTCCTTTTGAGTACATGTCGAAGATGGTTTTGTAAATATGAGTTTATGTCTTCTCTCCTGAATTTTTAATTAGGTAGTTCTGCAGGGACATCATCAATACCAGAAGCCTTACTTTCATTATTATGTCTTCCTGGGGCCTTATTCTGTAAAGTCGAATTCGAGATTCCGACGTCACAACAATACCCATATATGGAAAAAACGTCATAGTTTGTAGTACAAACCGTGCTCCCTTGATGCCGCGACGGTCGCTCCGGCTCAAGGCGACGGAGTCGTATCATTTTGCGGATCATTTCGTTCATAATCCGTCGCCAAATATTTTCTGGCGAGCAGGCGCTGCTAATGCGGTGGGCACCGATAGAAGCTTCGATTGTAGCAGACGACTTGTTGATATTTATCGCGCGGGATACAAGGTGAGAATGTTTCTAATTCTAGCTAATGATTAAATCTTTCATGTCTCCGTTTCCTTGCCGCTTATACAGTTAGAGGTATATAAAACTATTTGTTTTGTTTTCAATTGTCACCATGCAATGTTTTTGTTTAATGTTGATTAAAAATTGTCGAGTGGACTAGACATAGGTATAAGTTTTTTATTCGTGTAAAACTTCTACGTAATATTTTAATGCTACTGCAGGGGCGATCTACATTATAGAGAGAGATGGTATTATGTTGGAAATCACATTGTTTGAGCAAATCTCATTATGCTGGCAATTGTTTTGTACGAGTACCTTTCTTTGTGTGGTTGTATTCTACCGACAAATTCTGAAATAGTATGGACGTCCCCCCTGTGTGGCTTTCTCCCCCTCCCACACACCTTTATGGTGGCTTGCAGGGTATACGTCCTTTGGTCTTCGGACGCGTACATTATCGCAGGATATGTTCAACATTAGAATGTTGTTCTATATTTGTTATCTGCTACTGTGATATCAACCATTCCAAATCAATGTACTATATAAATAGAAATATAGGCGGTCGGAGGAATATATGCACGAAGATGTAATGATTCACTCGAGAAAACGATATCGTTATAGAAGCTGTCGACACAATAAATTGATAAAACCAAAACATTTCGTGATTTAATTCCAAAGGTGTAATTACAGGTGATTAATCACTTTCAATTTTCAGAAGTTTCACTTTCTTAATAAGTCCGCCGTTATTCCATACCAGCATATATTGTTACATTTTAAAGCGAATAGATTGATTACAAATATCAACAGTAAGTCATGTTGATTAACTATTGTTAATTACCTCAGCTTGTTCCTTCCATTGTAATAATGGCGCGCTGGATAGACATAACGTTGGATAACAGTCAACTGTTAAACGTCATTTCGGCGGTGAACGATGTTCGCGAATCGTTCGTCGCGGTGACCCACGACTCTCCATATGAGCCGAAATTCTTTCGACTTTACAGAATAGGCCCCCTGATTTATAAATATCTTTCTACACGATTCTTTATGTTCAGAGATCTCGTTTTCCTTTTCCCTAATTGTGCCTTCTCTAGTTTTTGAGCCATATCGGATTTTCCTTTCATTCTTCTGTCATTTATATCTTCGCAGCGTCGCACTCACGAGCTGCTCATATGCTTCTTCTGCACTTATCATATTTATATCATCTCATCTTCCTATAATGCTAGTCACCTTCACTTCCAATTTCGCAACGATCATTGAAGTGAAACTTTCTCTTACTTCCTATTCCTCCAGTGACTTTGTGTTCCATCTTTGTTCCTTCGTCATCCTCTTCATCTTCTTGTATCGCAGGCGGCTGACCATAATCGTTAGATTATGGCCAGACGGGGCAGCTCCTTCACTGTTACATTCGATTACAGTCTCGCTCTGACAAGTATGTGTTCAATCACGTATCTTGCTTTGCCTCACGGTATCTTCAATGCCTATCTTTCGCCTGAGGTTGCTCGAATAGGGTGTTTGATGTTAGCATGTTTTTCTCTTTACAAAACTCTACCAACCTTTCTCCGGCTTGATTTCTTTTTCCAAAACTGACCTCACAGACGCTACTTCCTTCTCTGCCCTCTCCAACCACCGCCTTCCAGGCCTACGAGGGCCTCATAGAAAATATCCTCGTAATATCTTCAATATAGTATTTCAGGTCAATAGAGACTGTATACCATGGTTAAAATGACAATTTTCAATAATTAGTTCCAAGCAACTTGAAATATCCAACGGAGTCACCGAGTCTCTAGGCCCCGCGTCGCGGAGCCGTGCCGTGAAGCGCGATCGAAAAATTGCGTTCATTTTCGCAGCCGCAAACTTTTTTCCAAGATTTTTGCTTTACATTCTTAAAATATCTTTATTAAATACTTTCATGAAAGTTTTTGCGGTGGCAATTTTCTTAAACTAAATATATTGTCTACTTTATGTCAAATTTTACCCGGAAAAAGGGTCCGCCATTTTGCGACGTAATACCACACTAATATTAACCAAAATCTTCGAAACTAACAGATAGTATAGATAAAGTACCATATTACCGGAATATAATGTTTTTTACTTCATAAAAATCCTTCCAAAACTCCACCAGCAGCTTAACTTCAAATATTTTTGAAGAAAAGCAAGATCGGGTGTGTTTTTGGAAACTTGGCCAAGTTTGGGCCTCTGTACCTCAAAAACGGATGAGATCATCCAAAAATGGCTTAATGTTCCGTGATCAGTGATCAATTCTAAGCGTTTATGACAAGTTTCAAGTGTGTACCTCAAAAGAAGCAATTTTGGACTTTTGTCCGGCTATATCCGATTTCAGATCACAGTGCGACACTTCGCGGCAATATCATAGGCGTAATCAGAGTTTTAAGCAATCGCACGCATTTTCCGATATTTATTTTGCATAATAAAAGTGGTAGGGCCCTAATTATAGTGCAACCTTGATCCTATGCGTCATTATTAATCGTTACCGATCATTTTTTTTTGAGGACCCTGACATTAAAATCCGCCATTTTTACATATCGTGTATTACCGTTACCTTAGCACAAATTTACTCTACCACACAGTTAGTGCCAATATAGTTGGTGGATTCAAATCTTGGCCGCTAGTGGCGCGGAGGAGGTTGCCCACAGACTTTTGCAAATGACTGTACGGTGTCAGGGGTAGCTATATGAAATATAACTGCGGTGAAAAAAAGGAACACACTTGGCTAATTTCATTTTAAAAATTCCACGTTCCACCTTCAGGTTTTATTTCATCCTCAGGTTCTGAAGATTACATAAACCTGCGTCGTTAATAAAAGAGTTTTAAATAAATTTGTAGCATTCTCTGTTTTTTAGAGGAACGATCTTATTAATAAAATGTTTACTCTCCCACCTTTTCGTGAACTGCAGCTGAAGGTTTGCATTGCGTGAAAATGTCATACTATGGCACTATATGAAAGTGTTCTGATATTCAAATAGTCATTGAATTCTCTGATTGTACCTGGTAAAATGTTTCACTTCATGAATGACAATTGAACCTCACTCTATACCCCAATTTCAAATCAAAAACGTTCTCCAATCACGTGAATAACTTGGGTATTTCAATAAATGGTTGTGGAACATGAAACATTATTTATTTTAGTTCATTAATTACTGTTGTCCGTGACGTCATCAGTATTTCAATCCTAGGTTTGGTTTACTGCTGCCCTCCATTCAGTTTTAATTACCTCACCCCCTGGCATGTTAATACATTCAGGGTATTTATGTAATTGTTGAAATACTAATCAGTCACATAATGGTCATGGTTGTGTCATTCTGCAACTGAATCATTACGTTATCTGACGTTTCTCAGAAGCACATAACATTTCTTATGAATCTGTATTTTATGCGATTGTAACACACCTGTGAAACATATTTTTTTTATATCTCCGCCTTATACTATTTAAGAAAAATAATATCACAACGTTCTAATTCTTCTACTATGATTCAATTATTTATTCGTGAACAACATTCTCCACAAATTTCTTAACGTGAAAAATTGAAGTAAATGGTGACTCTTATAGCATTGAACACGAAATAAATTCTAGCATAATAAAGGAGGAAGTATTTCAATTTATTGCATCATAATGTTTTCGGTGAGAGAGTACGCCTACATAAATTTTCTTTAAAGGTGACCTCATTCCTAGGAAAGATATTGTTATCAAATATAATATATAATATGTTTTTGGATTGTTTGCTAACAAGTCTCAGTGAACCGTTTACACGAGAAAAAATTGGGTGTGCTTAGGACTACACAATAGAAGTGTAAACTTCTTTAACCGATTTATATTCCCAAATAAATCTGAATAATAATTCAGCCACTCTTCCTTTTGTTCACTACGCCGTGCAGAACCTAGACTTGTGTATTTTTTTCTCTTTATGTGAACGTATATACAGTTATCATCATCAACATTTCGCGGTAAAGTACTCACCTAATGTATTAACGTCCACTGGAACATTAATTACTTGACCATAAATCCCAAACAGACCGTGGATATGTTGCAGTCGCCTTATTTGCATGAAAGGAATTCGGGGTGATGTTAATCTTTTAGTCACCTAATGTAATGGAAAATTTTTTCAAACTATCTGGAAATGGGGGACTTTTAAAACCATTATATACCGATAGTTGGGGGATATTATTTTTGTTAATGCTTGTGATATCTGAAATACCGATTTCCGAACCGGAACAATTTTCCTGATTAATATTATGCTTTTTATGCTGTCAATGTTGGTAAATTATTTTAAATCATTTTGAAACCAAAGTCTATCACTAACAATACAAGCATGTCTTAATTCATTATTAATAAATTGCTTCATAAACTCTATGTGCCGACAAATGTTCACTGGAACATTAATTACTTGACCAAAAATCCCAAACAGACCGTGGATATGTTGCAGTCGCCTTATTTGCATGAAAGGAATTCGGGGTGATGTTAATCTTTTAGTCACCTAATGTAATGGAAAATTTTTTCAAACTATCTGGAAATGGGGGACTTTTGAAACCATTATATACCGATAGTGGGGGGATATTATTTTTGTGAATGCTTGTGATATCTGAAATACCGATTTCTGAACCGGAACAATTTTCCTGATTAATATTATGCTTTTTATGCTGTCAATGTTGGTAAATTATTTTAAATCATTTTGAAACCAAAGTCTATCACTAACATTGCAAGCATATCTTAATTCATTATTAATAAATTGCTTCATAAACTCTATGTGCCGACAAATGTGTTGAGAAAGAGCTGTACATTATTTTCTGTTGTGTTTGTGCTTGTATTAGAGGTTCGTTAATATTATTTTCGTTTGACATGTCTTTCTCATTCCACCGTGGAACGAAATCGTGCACAACATTATCAACATTTGAATTTGACTCGCCCCGATGCTCTCCTCCATCAATGAACATGGCCGGAATATGAAGATCTGGAGGTTGTCCACCACTTTCAAAATTAGGATAAGTAATGTCTTTCCGCGGTATAAATGGCACCTCTCTCGTAGAGAGACCTGCTATTTGCGAACAATGAGTTATACGATCTCTCTTGGGAATGAATGATAGTTTTTTGGAGGGCCCCGCTATTTGGCAATCAGCCATTTCCATAGTTTTGTAGTAAATCATATGTCCCTTTTTTCTCCCTGTAATTTTTAGAACGAATTTTATCTAGGATCTTTCTAAGAGTAGCAACTCCATTTCCTACATAATCTTTATTCTCGACATCAGATTTTATCTTAGCACATCAATTTCTGGCATATTCGGCCTTTTTTCTCTTGTTTTCCACTTCCTGTGCACTCTGATGAATACATTCTTTCTTTCTTGCGCGGTAATTTCTGGCATATTCAGCGTTTTTTCTCTACCGATCAATGTTAGTTTTTTCCAATTCGGAATCAGCATCAATTCTCCCTAATTCTTTCATTTTAGAACGATTAATTCCGTCATCTTCGGCTTTCTTCCTCTTTCTTTCATCTCCCTGTCCTTCCGCTAAATTATTCAATTGTAACATCTCACTCATTTCGTCTGTACTTTCATTATCTTTTTGATCTTCTTGCCGCTCTATTCCACTTTCTGCATTTTCTAACATTGCGGATTCAACGCAAGTTGCGTTGCCTTCATGACGTTTGTCCATGTTTCCGTGCCTACAAAAGAATTCCAAATTAATGTAATTTCTCGATATAGCAGATCAGATGCGTAGGTCAAATTTCCGAAAGAAATTCTCATAAACACCCATTTTTTTATGAAAAACCATTATAACCCCATAAATTTGTCGGAAAAAACTTTTTGACAAGATCAGAACAAAATCGGAAAAAAATTGTTCCAAAAAAAATTCTTAAAAAAAATCTACAACACCGGGTTTCGAGTTTGGGACCATTCGTACATCGGACGATGACATAACCACTACATCACCTAATCATTTAAGCAACGAGCGTTCTCATGAGTTTACATTCAACATGCTAATCTGGGCCCCGGAAAGCAGAATGTGACGGTACGTGACGCGAGCTTTCTCTTTTTCCCCCATGCCAAAAGTGACCAACGGGCCAAAAGAAGGATACACTTCAAAAATTGAGGTATAGGATGTGGTTGGAGTTATAGGAGGAAAATATCACCTTCAACGATACTTTGTCGACTGTTTGGTTCAAAGGAGGCATCAGCGACAGTTGTCGCGGTAGGAGTACAATCCCGCTTATTGACATATTTAAAAGAACTAATAAATTGAAGAAACTTCAAGAAGAGTTAACAAAAGTGCTGCTCTTACACTTTACAAAGTCTATTACGCTTGTGCATTTCACTTTGTAAAAATACCAGCAAATATAGACCAAAATCCACCAATGACAAATATCTCGGGCATTATTCATTGTGATTCCAAATAGAACCCTCAACGTAAGGATTTTAAACTATCTAGACTACATTATCTACTTAATCCCACCACTGCTCACCACCCCCCATCCCCTCACCTCACATTTTTCTGTACACAAGGCTTGTGCTTCACTCAAAATTTACCTGAAGATGATGTGAAACCACATCGAAACCCGGCTGGAGTTTCAAATTAAATCTCGTGGTATCAGTAAAAGATTCCTTTTCTTTCTCTTATCATTGAATGTGTTATAATTTTAACTTGTAAAGGCGGTTTAAAAGAAAAATGTGTGCGAAATTACCTTGAGCGCTTGACGTTTAATTAATTTAAAGCCCATGGGCGTAATGTTAATTTATCTTGGAGAAATTAAAAAAGAAATGAATCAGAAAAACTTAACGCGGACGGTCCACCATCTATCAGCGTTTCTGGAACTAACCGTGTGTGGTATAATTATTTGAAATATTCTTTAGTATTCCCATTCGGGGATAGATTTTGGGATTTTAAAATATCCTTATGAAAACCAGCTGCACTTGGCAAAACGCTGTGGAATAACAAAGACAAATTGGACCCACTGCACCAAGCCAGTGCCTTTAAAGTGAGGTTTGGACGCTGTGGTATGTGTTTCTATATCGGAGATACGGGGAGGAATTTCACCACCCGACTGTAGGAACAGAAAAGGCGCTGGAAATCAATAGACGAATCATCTCTACAGGCAAAACAATTGCAACAAACCACCCATTCATGTGACGTTGCACAAGCGGTTCTTCATCTGGAGTACTAGAGTAAAGAAAAATTGGACAGTTGGAAATTATACAATCCACGAAACAAAATTTAAAAAGTGACCAGCTCTTGGCAATTATATTTCCCTCATCTCAATATTCTCTTCCCTAGGATTAATCGCCCCATTTCAGACCCTTCCGCAGTGTAAAAGTGTCCCAGTCAGTTTTCCCAACCTCTGTTTCTTTCACCCCCTAGCTGCCCCCTGTGATGGAAGGGTGATTATGAGTTTCTTTTGAGACGTACTATTATAAGGTCCAAGAAAAAGAATTGAAACTTAGTTCTACTGAGTCAACTGGATAAAAGTCATTTAACTTCAATGTTTCCCAAGATCTCCACTTCACATAATGAATGTATGTGTGGAGCCTTGATTGTTGGGATTAACGTTTAAAAACATGAACGATAAAAATTAATCGTTAAATATGCAGTTAACTATTTAATTTAATCGTAACCTATTAGAATAGTAAACTCTTGACTTTTACCGTGAATGGTATACAAAAATACCTTTAGTTCATTTTTTTCGCGTATTTTTGGAGAATGACGATAATTTGGGCGCCTAGCTAGACTTAACTGACTAGAGGTAAAATACAACGGTATCTAAGAATGCAATGAATAGGCCCAGACGAATCTATCGAAGCTGGGGTGAGGTGAGTGACCGCCAAAGTTTAGGAACGCATCCTTAGACGAGAAGCATTCGAAGACGATGTCACTCTGGGACATCATGTCGTCAATACTCCTTAGTTGAAGCTGTGAAGGAGGGTGGCCTAAAAACCTATGACGGATAAGGAGGGGAAGGGGTTCATTCAAACTTACGTATGATCTGCTACAATGCGCCGGTCTACGTATGCCTTACTCGGCGACAGTGCGTCGTCAATGCATCAGCCCTAATTGAATCGCGAGAAAATGTGCGCTGGCAAACCCTCAGAGCATCTACTGTAACTCTACATATATAAGCCGTTCCCACTGCAATTTTACGATTGTGAAGGGATTCATCGCATCGCAATGTGGGGACTTACATCAAACAATAGTTCCTTAAAGCACTTTCTACCGCTCGGAACAATCTTTGGCGGAAAAATACAGACGCGCCATGGTTCGAGAGAGAGCCTCTCGTTCAAGAAAACTTTAAAAACTCCAGAATCAGAGCTCCATATCAGAAAAAGTCCCGACTCCTTTCAGCAGAAACTTGGTAACGTGACAAAAAACACTGATGACACTAATCGGAATTACAATGAAAATCCCATATTCAAATAGTTTTAAACAAATGGATGGGGATGGAAGAAACCACAATGAAAGTTTTCTGTCTTTTTTTATTTGTTTGTCTATACAAAAGAACCATCAAGGCCGCAGCATTCAATTTTACAAAGTAACTGAAAAAATAAATTTTGCGCTAAAAGTTACTTTTTCTTAACTTAAACTTTAATTTGTTACTTTTTCAGAAAAGTAACATTAAACTTTAACTATATAACTCTTACTGAGATTATCTTTAACTTTAATTAGGTAATTTTTTTGGTAACTTCTACACCTATGTCTCCTCGGCCTTCCTCAGACCCGATTGTTATTGATCAACATAGCACTGAGGAAGTTAGGCCTTTCCTCGCTGTTATGCCCGATACTGATTTGGAAAATTAGTTGTTGACAATAGCTACAAGGTACTGGAATTTCTTTAACTGCTACATTTACGGCTACTTCAAAATATTGTAGCGTGAGACAGCGACTAAAAAAGAAGAATTAAGAGGTTCACAATACAAGTACGTAAGGATGTGCATTCAATCAAGTATTTAATGTCGTTCTTGGCCTGTTTTGCAAGCACGTCTGTTCCTGCATGATGCATGTTTTCAACCAGAGTTGAGGCATTGGGAATAAGCGTGATTCGTTATGAAATAAGTTCTGACCGAAAATCTGCATATAAAAGAGTTGGCCAAGAACAATTCTCACCCTAGATAAACTTTTGACGCTAAAAAAAGCATTAGTTTCAAACGTGTCGTCAAATGTCCCGTTTGATTTTTCAAATTTATGCACAGCAGCACATTCAGTTCACTGAGTTCCAAAGAAAATGTTTATTCCAGTTCAGAGTAGGGAAGACTGTTTCTCTAGAGTCCACAACGGAAGAATTCCGCTTCCCCGATGGTCAATTGTTTTTTCAATTGTTGAGTGGAAGGGAAAATTTATCACGTGGAAAAGCTCGTGAATGCGACATCACATTCTGAGATGATTTTCTTCCCATACCTGGAATACCTTGATGGGATCTTGATTTCCATGTTAACACAATAAGGTGTTCCAGAAATATATCGAGATGTGATCGGAAGGAGATCATTTGTACTGCATTCCGCATGCATTTGTTTTCTTCTTGTTGATCTGCAGGTTTCACTGTCTTTTCCTTAGTTACTAGAATCATCCATAAATCTGTTTCCACCAATGCCATGACTGCTATTTCATCAGTGAAAGGCAGTATGCTAATTTTTCCACCTCAGATATTAACGCCTTCTCTTTGGTTTCTTTGATGACTTTGTCGTTGCAAACTAGAAACAATATTTGGGAAACAGGGCACTACCTTGTCTCACCACTATCTTTGTTCTTAATACTTTACTGGGTGGTTCAGGTTGAAGCACAGAGATTATATACGTATTGAAACTGTGCATAGTTCTTTAACCATTCTAATACCATCATTTCTAATAGAATTTAAACCCTCAAATTCCAATTTACGTTCAGGAATGCCTCTCAACAACTCTGAAAACGACGTCTGTTGACTCTTGTCTTCTCTGTGGATAGCGTTCTTGTTCCTCCGTTTCCCAGAATTTCAACTTGGACTCCCCAAGGAAATCACCTTCTTGCTTTTTCTCAGATAGTTGTAAATTATCTTCTTGACACGTGTAGCAAGACTTCAAACTTTCAAAGTATTTAAGCCTTCTTTTTTAGAATATGAGAATTAATTCTTCTCCAATTTCTTTGTTTTAGCTGGTGTTAAATTTATGTCATTTGAAATGTCTACGTATTTCATCGCAGAGCAATATCAATGAACTGGCACAAAGACTTGATGGTATGTCACGAAGTAGAGAATACATCTCTCCTCTCTCCGTGGGAAATCAATAATTCACTGCTTAACCTTACGTCTTGCTGGAAAAAGTTGACATTTTTGTTTCATGAGACGGTTCCATGAGACTTGTTAGCTAAAATACAAAAAAAAATATAACCTCCATTTTGTAACAATATTTTTCTTAGGAACGAGGTCACATGTAAAGAAAACTCCTGTAGACGTACTCTCTTACAAAAATGATTATGATGCAACAATTGGGAATATTTCCTCCTTTATTATGATAACATAGATTTTGTGTTCAATGCTTTTAGACTCCCTATTGACTTCAATTTTCCATTTTAAGAAATTTGTGGAGAATATTGTTCACGAATAAATAATTGAATCATAGTAGGAGAAATAGAGTGTTGTGTTATTATTTTTTTACATTAAAAGATGGAGATATTAAAAAAAGTATGTATCACAGTTGTATTACATTCGAATAAAACACAGATTCGTAAGATATGTTAAATGCCAGAAATGTCAGATCACGTAATCATTCAGTTGCAGAACCACACATGATCATTGTGTGACTGATTACTATCTCTATAATTATATAAATACCCTGAATTTAGTAACATGCCAGGGGGTGGGGTAATTAACACTGAACAGAGCAGAATGGAGGGCAGCAGTAAACCAAACCTAGGATTGAAATGCTGACGATGGCAACGACGAGAGGAATTAATGAACAAAAATAAATAAAGTTTCATATTCCACAACCATTTATTAAAATACCCAAGTTAATCTCATGATTGGAGAACGGTTTTGTTTTGAAATTGGGGTTTCGAGTGAGATTCAATTGTCATTCATAAAGTGAAACATTGTCAGGTACAATCAGGGTATTCAATGACTATTGGAATATAAGAATACTTTCATCTAGTGCCATAGTATAAAATTTTCACACCCTGAAAACCTCAGCTGCAGTTCTAAAAAAGGAGGGAGAGCAAACATTTGCTCGCACAATTAGAGATATGACGAAGGGTAAATATACCCAATACGAGTGCAGCAATGGATACCATAGGTAGTTGCATGTTGGTGTAAGGACTTGAAGTCAACCCAGCTAAAAACATGTTTTTCATACGTAGTTTGATATTTTTATCTTTTAAATATTGCAGTATAGGCTTTTATATTGATACTAATCCATTTAAATGCATGATATGTAATGCATGTTTGGTGAGAATTCACCCCCTGCCGCACACCTTTGACGTGTCTTGCAGGGTATGATGTAGATGTAGATGTACACTTTATAAAAACAATATAGTTTATAAGTTTTACTCCAAAAGGAAGAACATAATCATGTGTGGAGTAATACCTTCATATGGACGCTGGGTTCGTGCTACTCATTGCCTTACCTATAAATGCTTGGATATACGTTTTATTTGATTTGCAGAAAAAAATGCTAGAATACCACTTTATAAAGAAGAGTTTGGTATACATAATACTAAAAAGTTTGGGTGAATCTAATTCTTGTATCACTAGCGAAGGGTGATCTTGTAAAAATATAATAGTCATTGACAAAAAAAACCTGCTGTTGCATTTCATGTGATGTGCCCATAAGTTAGAATTGTTTGACCTAGTATATTAGAATAATTATGCCTAGAGAAAAGAATTCATCATTACAAAAGATTGAGTATTCATTGTTGATGCAATTAAAGATTTGATGAGACATACCCTGAGTGATACCTTATCGTGAGGATGACCAAATTGCACAAAGGACAAACATTTTTGTGTCGTGGATTTAACGAGGTCAGTAACTTTAGTAAGATGATGTGAGGTGATCAAATTACAAGGGAGGAAACACATCAAACCCTTTTCAGGAATTAAGCATATTAACCATAGCTAATGTTTAGATGGCACAAACTAATATTTAATATCCAATATGCATGCGATTGAATTAAGTAATGTTATTCGACCCATGGTCTCAGATCTAAACGTTGGTGTGGTTGCATGAGGCTGAAACTATTCACTCCCGATCGGATACATTCTCAATCTCTTCGCTGTATCCAACTGCAATCTTCACAATCTTCCTCCGCCCGGATTGACTCCCTTACGAGGTGGACCCCGTTGACCTCTGGCCGGCCAAGAGTCCCAGGGCTATTGACCCTCGTTCAGGGATACACAGAGGCCCAACAGTGGAAGCAAGTGATGAATCCAAGTCTCAGGTTCCGACAACGCTTTCCCACTGACCGACTGGGGATGCCTGCCAATGAAGAAGGTATTACATTGTCATTGTACAAAAAAAACAAGACAATAACGACTATAGTTATTAGATGGGACCATGTTCAATATCGTATCGAGCATAAATCGATACTCTGCTGGTGATTCATGTTCAAACATGTGTCCTGTATAAAACAAAGGATGAAGATGTTGTCCTGCTGAAACATTAAGGGTATGTACTCTGGGACTTCAGTGGCACACTCACCGAGCGAAGGTTGATGAGGTAATCCACCATTTTTGACCTTTTAGTGGGCCATTCGCCGCACAACGTCAGACATTTATTTTTTGGGAAATAATCCTATAAGTAAATTCCAAGAAATTATTTTCAGTGATGACGCATGGAATATTTCGCTAACTCCATCTTCCAACGGTTAACTGAGCCGTGGTCATATAATAAGTGAAATTGAATGCCGAATCGACCAATTTCAAATATATTTCTTTCTGGAAAGTATTATGGATATGCATTATTGTGAATGTATTCAATCGTACAATACATATTGTGACGGATTGGACGTCTTATCTTTGTTTTTCCCTGGTCGCGCCTCCCGCGTCGGTCATTTGCGTCCCAAGCCGGGTCCCCGTTGCGTAAGCGAGATGAACGCCTGCCTTTTTCTGCGTGGATATCTGGTAAAATGTTCCTTTGTCTTGTGCATTGGATTCCTTAAGAGTGAGGATCACGCCACTTGTGTCTACCCAGGTCATTGGGCAGTGTAAGCCGTGAATCTATTGGTGATTTTTGAATTGAAGTCACGTGTGATGGGGATGAGCGTTACAAGGAGGACACCGACGGGAGTCGGGTGAGATATCAGTTGGCAGTTGGTGATTGGAAGTCGAGCAGAGTAGCTCAAGGTGTGCTGGTGAAGCCAGGCGAGAGTGTAGACGGAGAGAGAGGCGATAATCGGAGACGGAGATCACCACGACTTCCGCGAGGAATTGACAAAGTCGTTCCCTAGCGGTTTTTCCTGCGTTCTGCCCCAGAAGAGGAACCAGACGCAGCGGACCTCGATCCCGGCACCCCAAAGAGGAGGTGCGGTTTCGGGTAGATAAGGGTGACAGACCGCCAAAGGTAGCGGGTCGCCGCATCCCCGGAACCAAAGGTTGGACGAGTTCCTTTCAGTCGGAAGGTGCATTATCTCAACAGGAGTTGTTGAATTCCGTTCTCCACGCCACCATACCGAAAACTCAACGGTGCAGTCTCTCCGCGCTGGATTTCGCCGTCAAGCTCCACACCAGCTCACACATAAGTATCGCCACACCCGTATTTCCCCAATCATAAGTGGTTTCAACCCTCTTATTCACGCTTCCCCACTGTGAAACCCGTGTGCGCCAGAATAAGTGGTGTACGAGATATCCAAACAGAGTTAAAGTCCCTTCAGGTCAAGAGAAGAGTCAAACTGATCCCAAGAGTGGACAATCATAGTCCTACGGGACCATATTTCTGTATCACTTACTCCCGTCCTCATCATTAGTATTCATAAAAGGACGAGGAGCGTGTAATTCTTTCCATTTAGTAGTTTATTTTATTCTATTTTTTTTGTTGCTTGGTCATTTATTTGGTCAAAGTGTTACAGGGTGATTATTTCATTGTGGTTAACTTCATTCCATTTATGTCTCGCCATTCATTCACCTCTTCATCCCTCATTAGTCATTAAGACCTGTGTTATTTAGCTGTAGAGTGCCTTCGTGTTCATTTTCATGCTCATTTCAGTGAATAAATGTTACTTGTGTTAATTGTAAAAAAAAGCCAGAGGTTCATTCTTACGCTTCGCGTAATTTCTCCCGCGCTCACGTCATACGGCCCTCACTGTTTTACCGTCCGCCCTGGCTTAAAGTCCCCCCCGACCCTCGAACAATTTGGATCGTCCTTGCTTTGCTGGCTGAGCTGGTCCGATGCCTCGGTTTTGAGGTGGCGCCCTTCTCAAACACGCGACAAAGGTCGCGATATCCCTTTTTCTCAAAACCATTTCCCACCCGGGAAAGTCCGAAGGAGACGAGGTGTCGAGGCAAAGGTAAGGGTTCCAGTACTCGAAGGCGTAAGGACTGCGGCGAGTCAACGGGCGAAGGAGAATCAAGCCCGTTCCGTCACAGTTATTTGTCGCGAAACGTGGGGCGACCAGAGGTAGAGACGGTCATCACAGTTATTTTTCACGTTACGTGAGGCGGTTAGAAGTAGTGGTGGTCATCACAGTTAATTGGCGCCGAGCTCGCGGCTTGATTGGTAGTGCGTATTCTTTGCGGAATAACGTTAAAGACCAACCGAGACACTGGGACCCGATTAAAAGTGTAAGAACGTTTTTTGTGTGTTGTTCGTGGTGATTTTTGAAGGTTTGAATCGTTTCCCCGGTTTCTTGTTAGGAGAGTTTTGGCGAACTCATATTTCCTTTTTCCTGTCCAACGTATTTTTTTTCCTCGTCTTGCGGTGTGTTCGGCTTAACGAATGTTCTGGTGGTTTCACTTAATACTCACGAGTTATATCAATTAGAATCCACTATGGAGGGAGCCGATAAGCAATCGCCTGCTTTCACTCAATATCGGGAGACTAGGGATGATACCGACGATTCCGATGGACGAAGCGTGCATTCCGATACGGAAGGACTTGTGGGCACATTCCAGAGCATGCTATTGAGCACGCCCGATGCGGAGGTTGGTGAATCAAATGTCACTCAGGGGGTAGGTGACGGCGGAGGCGAGCCCAGCCGAAAGGCATCCCTCGCAGAATTGATGCTACAGGAAATAAAAAAAGGTTACGAATCGATGCGACAGGAAATGAAAGTAAGTAATGAATCATTGCATCGGGAAATAAATGGCGTTAAATCGGAAATAAATGGCGTTAAATCGGAAATAAATAGCGTTAAATCGGAAATAAATGGCATTAAATCGGAAATAAATGGTGTTAAATTAGAAATGAAAGCTAATAGAGAGCGGATACAAGCGGAAATGAAAAAAATTCAAGGTAATTTCTGTAGTGAGATCTCGCGAATTGATGACAAACTTCATAAAGTTGAAACTAAATTCGCGCACAAAATGACTGAGGTGGCTCATCATGTTCGTGATGAATGTCGGGAGATAGTTCAGACCGAAGTGGAAAATCTAAAGGCTCGGACTGAAAACTTAGAACGTTCATACGATAATGCCGAGGCGCAAGAGGAACGATTGAAATCGATAGAAGTTGAAATGGCCGCATTAAAAGCTAAAGAACCGGCCACGGTGACCTCAACGGTTGCCGCGCAAGCGATAAAAATGCATGTTTTTTCAGCTAATAGTAATGAACATCCAATAGCTTTCATGAGAGAAGTGGAGAATTACTTTTCCCTGGTGACTGTTCCTCCAACTTTGCAATCACGTTTGTTATATCAGATGCTAGATGGTAACGCAAAGACATGGGGAAACGCGCTGTTACCATTCCCTTCTACGATATTAGAATTCAGGCAGAAATTCTTGGCAAATTATTGGGATGCGGATACGCAGTTCAGTTACCGTATGAAGGTGACGACGAGTAGGTATTCCAAAAGTACGTCGGGGACCATGAAGCAATTCGCCACGGAGAAGTTAGCACAAGCACGCCTGTGTTCTCCACCATTGAACGAGTTAGAAATCCTACATGCATTGATCTGACAATTTCCCCTGAATATACAGAACTTGTTAAAATCGGCCGAACAATTATCTCTCGATCGATTACTTGTATTATTGGGCTTGTATGATCAATCATTTGAATCAATGACGGCTACGAGTGGTAATTATAATCATTCAAGTCCGCCGCATAATAATGCGAGACAAAATACGTATGAAAGAAATCAGCGAATCAATACGATTCAGCACAAAGGTAGACCCCAAAGATGTAACCGAGATTCCGATGGGCTCTTAAGTAATCAGCCACGTGCGGGGGGCTGTAAGAGCGGAACTCGAATAGATGGGACTGTGAAAGAGGGAAACGTAGGAAAGGTTATCAAAAATGGACCTATCCACCCTTCAGGGTTGATGATCTGGTTCTTCTGCGGAATCCTAAAGTGTCCGACGCCAAACTTGGCTTATTCCATAAGTTGTTTCACTTATTTTCGGATCCATTTAGGATCTCTGGTCTCGTCGGCTCGAACGCTTATTCTCTTGTGGACGAAGAAGGTTCGTCTAAAGGTATTTTCAATGCTTATTCGTTGATTCCCTATCGTTCGTAATTTTTTGTTTAAATCTCAGCTTCTTTTCCCAAAGTAAGATTTTTTTTTCGATTCAATAATTTTTTTCTCGTCTAAGGCGTGAACTCGCTTTTTTTTGTTAAATTATTGTTTTGACAAAAAAAGGAGCTCATTCACGCCGGGGGGCAATGTGACGGATTGGACGTCTTATCTTTGTTTTTCCCTGGTCGCGCCTCCCGCGTCGGTCATTTGCGTCCCAAGCCGGGTCCCCGTTGCGTAAGCGAGATGAACGCCTGCCTTTTTCTGCGTGGATATCTGGTAAAATGTTCCTTTGTCTTGTGCATTGGATTCCTTAAGAGTGAGGATCACGCCACTTGTGTCTACCCAGGTCATTGGGCAGTGTAAGCCGTGAATCTATTGGTGATTTTTGAATTGAAGTCACGTGTGATGGGGATGAGCGTTACAAGGAGGACACCGACGGGAGTCGGGTGAGATATCAGTTGGCAGTTGGTGATTGGAAGTCGAGCAGAGTAGCTCAAGGTGTGCTGGTGAAGCCAGGCGAGAGTGTAGACGGAGAGAGAGGCGATAATCGGAGACGGAGATCACCACGACTTCCGCGAGGAATTGACAAAGTCGTTCCCTAGCGGTTTTTCCTGCGTTCTGCCCCAGAAGAGGAACCAGACGCAGCGGACCTCGATCCCGGCACCCCAAAGAGGAGGTGCGGTTTCGGGTAGATAAGGGTGACAGACCGCCAAAGGTAGCGGGTCGCCGCATCCCCGGAACAAAAGGTTGGACGAGTTCCTTTCAGTCGGAAGGTGCATTATCTCAACAGGAGTTGTTGAATTCCGTTCTCCTCGCCACCATACCGAAAACTCAACGGTGCAGTCTCTCCGCGCTGGATTTCGCCGTCAAGCTCCACACCAGCTCACACATAAGTATCGCCACACCCGTATTTCCCCAATCATAAGTGGTTTCAACCCTCTTATTCACGCTTCCCCACTGTGAAACCCGTGTGCGCCAGAATAAGTGGTGTACGAGATATCCAAACAGAGTTAAAGTCCCTTCAGGTCAAGAGAAGAGTCAAACTGATCCCAAGAGTGGACAATCATAGTCCTACGGGACCATATTTCTGTATCACTTACTCCCGTCCTCATCATTAGTATTCATAAAAGGACGAGGAGCGTGTAATTCTTTCCATTTAGTAGTTTATTTTATTCTATTTTTTTTGTTGCTTGGTCATTTATTTGGTCAAAGTGTTACAGGGTGTTTATTTCATTGTGGTTAACTTCGTTCCATTTATGTCTCGCCATTCATTCACCTCTTCATCCCTCATTAGTCATTAAGACCTGTGTTATTTAGCTGTAGAGTGCCTTCGTGTTCATTTTCATGCTCATTTCAGTGAATAAATGTTACTTGTGTTAATTGTAAAAAAAAGCCAGAGGTTCATTCTTACGCTTCGCGTAATTTCTCCCGCGCTCACGTCATACGGCCCTCACTGTTTTACCGTCCGCCCTGGCTTAAAGTCCCCCCCGACCCTTGAACAATTTGGATCGTCCTTGCTTTGCTGGCTGAGCTGGTCCGATGCCGCGGTTTTGAGGTGGCGCCCTTCTCAAACACGCGACAAAGGTCGCGATATCCCTTTTTCTCAAAACCATTTCCCACCCGGGAAAGTCCGAAGGAGACGAGGTGTCGAGGCAAAGGTAAGGGTTCCAGTACTCGAAGGCGTAACGACTGCGGCGAGTCAACGGGCGAAGGAGAATCAAGCCCGTTCCGTCACAATATGTTTCGATGGGAATTTGCATGTCGGTTTAAGGATTTTTATCTAACACAAATTATAGCATGGTTTAGAATGCTTGTTTGGCTCCTAGCATAATTTCTACATTGTTTTATCTCAACTGAATATAGATATTAATCCTATTTATGCGGGATAGATAAGGATATTTGCATCACCACAATACTTTTATGGTTTAGACAAATGCCGTGTTTTGCGTGTTTCGAATGCAGAGTGGTGAGACATTGCCACTGGCGGAATGCATTGACCTCCCTTGTAAACACTCGTCTGCATTAAGTAATACACAGCTTAAGCCATCTGTGAGGTATCAGCGGACTGTGGTCGTCTTTCTACACAGAATCAAAATTTCTCTCCTTGACAGGGACATGAACCCACGACCTCCAAGGTTCAGGACTGGCGTTTTACAAAATACAATGCAAAGACGTTTTCTTCATTTGCTGGTTTATATCCTTCGAGATTCTGTAATTTACAGGTGGAAAACGTTTGTCTCCACGTACGAAGATTGCGTCAATAGACATTGAAAACGTAATACAACAGAGAGGAAAAATCCTTTAACTTCTCGTAACAAGAATATCCCCATGGAGACGTGGTAAATAAACAACATGGAGTTAAGGAAGATCGACGACCGGGACATATACGCGGTGTGTTAAAATAAATACGGAAAATATTTCTAGCTGTTTTCTTCAGTTTCAATGTCGTAGTTCATCCTTCGTTCCTGTCATGTGGTCGCACTGTCGATAAGGAATACTGCCTGGAAGTTGTGCGCCTATGTCCGTGAAGAAATCTGACGAAAACGCCCAGAATTGCGGCAGAAAAACTCGTGAAAATTGGGGTAATGCTTCTGCTCACAATTAACTGTTGTCATACTCTTCATTGCCGTAGCTATAAATACATGGATCACTTGAGTATCCGTTGTATTTGATTTTCAGAAAACAATATGCTCGAATACCATTCTATACAGAAGAGTTTGATACACACAAAACTAAATAGATTAGGTGAATCTAAATCATATATCCCTAAGGAAGGGTGAAATTCTAAAAATGTGAGTCAGTGACAAAAAAGCATGATGTTGCATTACATGTCTATAAGTTAGAATTGTTTGGCGTAGTATATTAGGATAATTATGCCGAGAGAAAACAATTCATCATTATAAAGGATTCAGTATTCACTGTTGATGCAATGCAAGATTAGATGAGACATTCCCTGAGTGATACCTTATCGTGAGGATGACCGAATTGCACTATGGATATAAACTTTTGTGTCTTGGATTTTAACGAAGAAATTAACTTCTGTAAGATGATGTGAATTGATTACATTATAAGTTAGGAAAACACATCAATCCTTATAAGAAACTGAGCATGTTGATAACCATAGCAGATGTTTCGATGATACAAAGTAATATTTAATATCCAATATTCATGCGGATCATTAAAGTAATGATGTTCAACCCATGGTCTCAGAACTAAAGTTTGGTGTGGTTGCATGAAGCTGATTCCATTAACTCCCGATTGGAAACATTCTCAATCTCTTCCCTGTATCCCACTGCAATCTTCACAATCTTCCTCCGCCCGGATTGACTCCCTTCCGAGGTGGATCACGTTGACCTCTGGCCGGCCAAGAGTCCCAGGGCTATTGACCCTCGTTCAGGGAAGCACAGAGGCCCAACAGTGGAAGCAAGTGATGCATCCAAGTCTAAGTCCGACAACGCCTTCCCAGCGACCGACTGCGGCTGGCTGCCGACGAAGAAGGAATTTCATTGTCATTGTTAAAAAAAAAGAAGACAGCAACCACTATAGTTATTAGATGGGACCATGATCAATATCGTGTCGAGCATAATCCATTACTCTGCTGGTGATTCATGTTCAAACTTGTGGTCTGTATTAAGCAATGTATGTAGATGTTGTTCTGCTGAAACAATAAGGGGACATCAGTGTCACATTGACCGAAAGAAGGTTGATGAGGTCATCCACCATTTTTGACCTTTTAGAGGGCCATTCGCCGTACAACGTCAGACGTTCTTTGTTTTTGAAGTAATCCCATAAGTGAACTTCAAGAAATAAAATATTTCAAGTATGACCCATTGAATATTTTGCTAACTCCATCTTCCTACTGTTGACTAGATTGTGGACATATAATATATAAAATTATTGCCGTATCGATAGATTTTAAATATGTTCCTTTCTGCAAAATAGTAAGAATATGCATTATTGTGAATATATTAAATAGTACAATACATATGTTTCAATGGGAATTTGCTGGTCGATTTAAGGAGTTTTAGCTAAAGCAAATAATACAATGGTTTAGAATGATTTATTGGCTCCTAACATACGGTTTACATTGTCTTATCTCACTTGAAATTAGATATTACCTAATGCTATATATGTATAATAAATGGGGACAGGGACTATCACACTACCTTGTGGGACACCCGAAGTGACTTCCATTTCCGGTGAGGTAACACCGTCCAAAACAACCCTTTGGACCCGATCATGTAGAAAATCACTTATCCATGGCATAATTTTACTGTCTAGCCCATAAGATTTTAATTTCAGAATTAGTTTGGTATGAGACACCTTGTCAAAAGCTTTTTTGAAATCTAGAAAAACAGCATCCACTGGAATGTTATTTTCCCCAGAAACTAAAATATCGTGGGAAAAGAGAGCAAGTTGAGTTTCACATTATCTGCTCTTTTGGAAGCCATGCTGATAGTTGGACAACAAATTCTGGCTATCTAGGTGCCCCATGACTGAACTGACAATTATATGTTCTAGGACCTTGCATGAAATGGATGTGAGAGATATAGGTCTGTAGTTAGATGGCTGCTCCCTATCACCACTTTTAAAAATGGGTGTTACATCGGCTACTTTTCGGTCCATCGGTACGACGTGTTCACTGAGGGATTTGTTAAATACTATTTGAAGGTAGGGAGAAATTTCGGAAGCTAACTCTCTATACACGCGGGAGGGAATTTGATCAGGGCCAGGAGATTTGTTGGGGCTTATATCTTTGAGTAACCTTTCTATACCATTACAGGATATTTCAATTGGTGGCATCAGCCTCTGAAAGAGGTCAGGTAGCACGATAGTTGGATTGCCTGAAGGTGGGTTAAAAACGATTTGGAAGAAGGAATTAAGCAAGCTATCTTCGTCAAGAGTGTTTGTGGCCATTTCCCCCTTATCATTTTTTAGTGAATGGAAGGTAGACTTATGGCCTTTCACCTCCCTGACGTAGGACCAGAAGACTTTTGGATTTTCCTTCAGTTGTTCCCCAAGTGTTTTTCTTTTGAATTCTGCAAATGAATTACTAAGGGCTGTCTTTGCAGTGGATTTTGAAATTTTATAATTTTCAATTATTACATTACGCCCATCAGTGGGCATATATTTACTATTTCTTTTCATTTTAGCATGATATTTTCGCTGCCGTCTCAGGGATTTTCTCACTTCGGCATTGTACCACCTAGGTTCAGTGCTTTCTTTTTTAAATTTACATGGGATATATCTATTGATCCCAGAGCTGATGATATTAATGAACGACTTCCAGGATCACTCCGTACATAAGTTGATGGAAGAGTTTTTAAATTCCGATAAGGAATCTCTTAAATAAATTTTAAAGCTAGGAAAGTCAGCTCTTTTAAAAATATAAATGTTTCTATTTTGTTTAACATTTTTGTCTGAAGTTAGTGAAAATTTTGCTGTTATAACTCTGTGGTCACTGATTCCATCAACCGTGTCAATCTTAAGTACTTGTTGTGGGATGTTGGTTGCCAGTAAATCAAGAATGTTATCCCCTCTATTAGGTGCTGTAGCTAATTGTTGTAGGGAGTTGTTGGAGAACACATCCAATAGAGTCTCACAGATGTCCTTGTCCCTTCCTCCGGCTATGGAGCATTGAGTTCTCCAGTCTATTGATGGTGACTTACGCGCAGTGAAGGCCCTCGATGTCCACCTTGGCCGGAAGGATTAACCTGCTTCCTTTCAATCTCTCCAGTTCGGCCGTGGGCCGGACTTCCTGCTGTGAGTACCGCAGCAACTTCAAGGATTGGCAGCCACAGACGAGCGGGTTGCCTCCCAAGAGGAACGTCGCACGAGCAAACTGCTCTTGGACGCTGCAGTCTTGAATCACCACCCGCATCTGCAGAGGAGATAAGAAATTGAAGTCCATAAGGCGCACATTGACTCCCAGAACACCTCTTCAATAGTAATAGAGGGCTGAAATCCACATTATCAGGTTTTAAGATTAAACACCATCTTCTGAAACAGTATATTGATACTCCTCACTGGTTTAAGGTACGAACGTATTACTGAATGTCTTTCGTAGGATAGGTAGTATTTTCATGCATCACATTTGTTTGTGATTAGGAGAATTTATTTTGCAGATTTTGTCAATAACGAACAGAATTAATACTTACCTATGATATTTACAATATTTCACCTACAGATACCACCTTGCTATGCTGCAAATTGTATCCTTTTATAATACGGTGGAAAATATCATTTTAAATCTATCAGACCCACAATCTATCTCTCAATCTTCTTTGCCATGAAATGTAGCATAATACAATGGTTTTGGTTATGATATTTAAATAACATCTTCAGGAAAACTTTTTGTCTTTTAAAATGCGTTTAAAATGTATGCAATAGAATTAATCTATACTTGAACCCATGATCTGATAATGATTCACAACCTAAACCTTCTCTCAACTCTGATGCACTGATAGACCTATCGTAACACCTTATAACAAACAACTCTAGCTCTTCGCTGTCTAGTTCTCTGACAACACCTTTTTCATTTGGACCGCATGCACTGGCGGCGTAATCTAGGGTGGATCTGACTAGTGAATAACAACATAGCTATCTAATTTTCTATTTTACTAGATGTAATCTTATTATGTCTCATTGATAACGCCTGTACGAGCATTATGAATTTTGCACTTTAAGACATCGGTGGGAGTTGCTGGTCACCCCACCCCAAGGGAAGCTAGAAATATGGGGTGAAGACCAAAGGTCCCAATGCCAGGCAACCGGGACACCGACGTCTTTTTTAACCGCATTTTCCGCGAAGAAATGCCTGGATTTGTATGGACTTAAATCGCGAATAACCATAGCAGTTTAGTAAGTGAGTCAGGTGGCATTTCACTGGGAGGTCTAGCTTTACCACATGTTACACAAATTGGGGCCGAAAGACAGATGAAGCGAAGAATGGGTAAGTTGGTAATGGTGGAATTGTGAGTCTGCCCTTGAAATTTCCCGCCATGCAAAGCAAAAGTTTTCTGAGGCATCCTTCGAACGCATGGACTCCTCATCTTAATTGACGTCCCAATCCACACGTTACTCAGCGACCCATGCGTCAACTAATCCCACCTGAAGTGGGAAATCACTCTTGGAAGTGGGAAATCAATTTAAGTACCTACCAACATTAGAAAAGATATCTGTTTCATACTTCTGTGGGGGATTTAGTCACTATATTAATCTACGATCTGATAATGATTCCCAACTTAATTCGTCCATTAATTCTAATACGCTATGAAACCTATCTTAACACATTTTTAAACAAACTTATATGCTCGACGCAGCATGCTGTTTGATCAAAACTAATTCATACGGGTCTCATAGCCTGGCTATATATTCAAAAAGGGGAAGAACTGGTAAAAAGTAATATCGCCGCTCTTTTGTCTTCTTCTCGCACTTACCGAGCACTTTTTAAATAAATTCTAGCTTTATCTCGGCTTCATCGCATATTTTCCAGTTTTGTCTTCCCCACGATATGTATTTAGTGATTGAACACCTAAGTACCTTACGGTTCCGACGGTTTCAATTGTCGCGACATAAATTCCGTAAGTAGTATGTGGGAAGTGGGCCCATTACATAACCCTGGGGGACTCATGATGTGTTTGTGTCCAAGATTTTCACGCACAACGCTTTTTTATCCCTTAGTCACAGACATTTGGACTGGGCTGGACGACCTAGCATTTTGACGTCATTTGTGGACGCCACGGAATCGGAAGTGACGTCGACTCACTCACCTGATATTCGGGCAGTACCACTGAGTCGATCTGGTTGTGCTTGAGGTCGATGATCAGTCGGCGTGCGTTGGAGTACTCGTAGAAACCATTTCCCCCGCCATCTTCCCTGTAAACGTAGTGGTCACCTTGGAGATCATAGTGTGCCAGTTGCTTGGAAGTCAGTCCATTGGAGACGAGGAGGTCTTTGGGCCAGAGTTTCTTGATCTTGTTGTGGCTGAGGTTCACGAGACGAAGGCTCGGCAAAGAGTGCAGGAACTCCATCGGAACGTATTCGATTTCGTTGTGCGAGAGATTCACAACCTAGGGATTGCAAAGTGGAAATTGACTTGAGTTGAACTCTTTAAAGAACGAGTAAATTATTTTCTGTCGAATTTCGATTTTCACAGTTAACTAAAATCGGAGTTAATTTTATACTTTTCGACTTTCCTTTGTCCATAATTCGATTTCCAGAATACTTCATTCTCTACTTTTTTTTGGGTGCACATTAATTTGAAAAAACGACTGCACTGAATTCAGTAATATCTTCAACTCCAGAAGTGAAAAAATTTGAATGTTTCCACAAGGTGTTTTTCTTAAGGAATCACTCGAACATTCCACTTTTAGAATTGAAAAGGTTTAACGTTCCTGGTAATGTTCTGGGGACTAAGTCAATTAGACGGACATCATCATGGTCGCTAATGGCCCTAATCCGGACCCTCGCTTGACTGAGAACTCCGTTAGAGATCGGACTCTAACGGCAAGAGGATCAACTTACCACTTATATTTGGCTTTTTAAATTTAAAAGCTGAAAATGAGCTACAATTTACTATCATACCTTAAGAGATAGTTACGAGAGTCCTTTGATTACCATTGAACGATAAAAATAAAACTATTCCACGTTCCCTATTGTAACATTCTGCTTGCACATGCAGTTACGTATCCAAGAGGAATACGGGCAGATGTTTGAAGCAACAGGAGAGTGTTAAAAAAGGAAAACTCAATGTTATTTTTCCCTGTGATCCACCAAGGGCGTTCGAATATAAGTTTTAACATTTTTTAAACAGTTGACTTATTTTAACTGAATTAATTAAAGTTCTTGAAATGCAATCAGGCTATACCCACGCATCACGATGTGTATAAACAACATATTGTGAAAAGAATTTTCAATATGGGCACATTGGATTCTGCTATACAACCTAATTTGAATACTAGTGGAATGCCAATGTGTGGTATAGAGATGCCTTTCAGTATCGACTCCGAACTTTTGGTGATACAACAAATATAACATATTGTAGCGTTTCTCATATCGAGTTTCCGAACTGTCCAAAGAAGTAAATGTTTTGAGTAAGATGAGTACACTTGTTACACAATGGAGCAGCTTAATTTTAAAGTGTAAAATGCAGTGGCGTTGTGTTTCATACAGTCTGAAATGATATCCAGATTGAGAGGTATTAACTTGATTCTTCGTATTCCTATCTCAACTTGTAAGCGATGGAGCCTCAACATGGTGCCTCAACATGGGTCCTCCCAATTACTCCAGTGCACACCTTTCACCGAATACTGGTAAAGTAGAACATTTCTCGGAGATATTTCCCACGAAGATGACTGTAATTCTCAGCAAAATCCCAAAGGAAAATATCTACAGAGTTGACTGTGAGTTTAGGAAAAGAAATTTTCGTAGTTTCCCTGTTTGAAACGTAATGCATCATGTAGAGTGAGTGTAAGAAAATTCAACAAGTTTAAAAAGATGGCGGAAGTAATAAGCCAGTAATTGTTTCAATCGTGAGGGACGTGGTGGCCTAGTGGGTAGAGCACTGAGCTTCTGACCGGAGGGTTACGGGTTCAAGTCCATGGCATGAGCCTTTCTGGACACCCGAATCTAAAATACTCGCGATTCGATATTCTGCGCGTCAGAACTTGGTAGGAAATCACACGTGGCCCAGGGGAAAGAACTGGCCTGCCTGCCATGAATGTGTGCATGTCACACGCCATTGGCTTCATGTCAGTTGCAAAATTCCGTCACCCGATGTTGAAGACGAATAGCAAGAGGACGACTTAAATGGATTTTAAAATAAAATATACATCTTATTGGAGCGTGTTTATTTTTGTGTTTAGTAATGGAATACACAATTTTTCACCATGTATATATTAATTTCATAATGCGCTTAATAACGGAATTTTAGCGCATTTTTCCGGAGGGTAGCATCGCATTCACGGCTTTGTAATAACAACACGGACGGAGATATTTATATATCCTTTTTACCGATTGTAGAAGTGATCTTTCTTAGTAGTCTCTCGACGTTTCATACTATTTAGAATATTAGTGTTTTAGTTGTTGATGAAAAAGTAACACTGCGTTACTTTCCGTTCCGCGCATCCCTGGAAATCGCCGTTTGGATCTTTTTGCTCTTGAGCTCGTCACCACTAATCCACTAATAATACCCTCAAGGAATTCGTTGGTTAATCAGTATTGATTAACATTTAGTTTGGAAAAGGAGCGCGCTGAGCAGCCAGGACTATGCCCGGAATAGATAGGGAGAGGCGTGCGGTGCTGCCCAGTCAGAGGTTTAAGGGTCGCGAGGAATAGCCCACGGCAAGCGGGAGATAATTACTTCGCATGCAGGAACATACTGTGGTAGACGGAAACATTGCTGTACTCACATGCGCTCTTTTTCAAGAACAAATGTAAATCAATACTGATTAACCAACGAATTCCTTGAAGGTTTTATAAGTGGATTAGTGACTATGAGCTCAAGAGCAAAAAGAAGGTCGAAACAGCGATTTTCAGGGATTCGCGGAACGGAAAAAATCGCAGTCTTACTTTTTCATCAACAACTAAAATACTAATGCACTAAATAATATGAATGTTCAAATGACGTCTAAGAAAGATCTTTCTTATAATTGGTGAAAAGGAAATGTAAATATCTCCATCCGTGTTGTTATTACGATGCTGTGAATGCGATGCTACCGCCTGTAATCCGGAAAAATGCGCTAATAATTCTGTTTTTAAGCACACACTGAAATGAATACAAATAGTGAAAAAATGTGTATAACAAATCTAAACGAAAAATCAAACAGGCTTCAATTTTATGTATTATATTTTAAAATCCATCAATTCGTCTTCTAGATATTAGTCTTCAAACTCGGGTGACGGAATTTTGCAACTGACAGTAGTACGGGGTGAGCTCTACTCTCACCTGTCAAAACCAACCTACGGATTGAATCACAGAGTGACTATCAATCAGTTCATGCCTCCAAGGACGAATAACTGATGACCGCTAGTGGTGCAGCTGGACTTTTATCCGGTACTACATTAGAAAATATATTAGGAGGATCTTAGTCGGAGACATTTATTAGTACCGCGAAAAAGAGCGGAACTGATGAAGACAAGAGAAGAAAACTGGGAGTCAGTTCTCCAAGGAAAAAAAAGTGTTTAACAAAACTTTGAAATAAACTCCTGCTATTGATAACTAACTTCAAGTTAATATCAGTTTAAGAGAATGGATAAAGCCAGTAGCATTGAAAACCTAAGACGATAAGATGTCAGTCTATTGCTCTCCATAAATAATAAGCATAATTTATTTTTCTCATATTCCGAAGATTTGCTTAATTCGTAGGTGTGAAGTCATGCAAACTTTTATGAAAATTTTTTACATTAAAATGTTTGTTTTAATTATTTATATTTTATATCCTATTTATAACATTGTTATATCATAATTTATTATTTTATAAATATCTTTATAAATTTTAAATTTTACTTTTGACAATGTATCTATATCCTCCAAACATCGAATATGCTCTATATATGTATATGCACCTATAGCCTTGGAATCTCAGTGCATAACAATTCCTGTGCAATAATTCTGATATAGACGCAATACTTCGATGATATTTGAAACTACGCAACGAGATTTTATTGCTTTGACGTGCAACCAAAGTATATATAATTACGCGCGTGCCATACTTCCAATAATGTAATTAGACAGATCATGAAGGGCAATGCAGTGAGTACCTTTACGTTAACTTATTAGTGTTGCATCTTCGTATGTCACTCATCCGAGGACGTTAAAACGATTAGAATCGGTGATACGCCGATGAGAAAAGAGGTGAAGGAATAAACGAAGTAAGAATCATTTTGTGATGTCTGGTGGTTTTGCCATTTCTTAGGCAGGTGATTAGAGCTATGTAAGTGTAAGTCCTATCCTGTTTTGCACCAAAAGCAAAACATGTTCCTGGGAAACATATCACTTAAGGAATAGCCATATTCTGGAATGGATACCTTTACAGCAACTTTATTTCTTACTTAAGGTTACCATGGGGGTTGAGGGACTGTACACCAAAGATACGTTTCCTTGAAGAATTTGTAGGATTCACGAATGTGTTGTGTCGAACCTCTCACTGCTCATCCTCTCAGATTGGAAAAGGTTCATCATCAATGTTACCCACCTGTAATTTATCCGCTGTCACGAAGAAGGTCCGGCAACCCACAGCCTTCGTATCCTGATTCAAAAACAACTCGCATTCGGGCAACTTCAATCCGTTTCTGGATAGATCAAGGTGCGTCATCTTCTCGAAAGCACCCACGCTAAATATGTAGAAGGGGAATGATATCAGGGGAGTGGCGAACTCCTGGAGCCTGTTCCCGCTCAGGTTCAGTTTCCGCAGTTTGCGAAAGATTGGTGTATAGCCAGGAAGAGCCGTCAGTCGGTTTCCTGACAGATCAATTTCGACAATTTCGCTCCAGTGACTGTGGTATTCCAATACTGAGAAAAAACCAAATCACCAATTATATCTTTCTGGAACCAGAATGATTATAATGGTGCATGAATGAATAAATTCACACAAGCAATGCTGTTTTATGAAACCAAATCTTAACTTTCTCAGGGAGGCGAGTTCGTTTTAGGAAAATAGCCCATTGATGAAACGTAATGGCTATCCTTGTGTTAAGCAACTCCTTCAAACTATTGGAAGGTACAGATGATTTCCTTACATTGTACAAACAAGAATACAATTCAAAATGTAAGAGGAATAACGACCCATCTTGCGTCTAATCTCTCAGAGCAATGTCACGACTATAATTCAACATCCGTCCGTTCATACCATTAAAAATCTCGATGAGGTTGTGAGAGAGGTTCAGCTTCTTTAGTAGTGGCAATCCAAGCACAAAATCACTCCGGATATGTGTAAGCCTGTTCCTGGACAGTTTCAGCCACCTGAGACTAGGTATGGTCAACGCCGGTAGGGACTCCAGTAAGTTTCCTTCAAGGTTGAGTACCAGCAGAGAATTGAAGTCATCTAGGCGTGTGATGTTGAAGGGCTTGAAGATGTCCTCTGGCAAGAAGGACAACCTGCGGGAGAAGTTACATTGATATTCAAAATGTTATGACATATTGTTGCAAATTCCTCGATAACATTAACTTTACTGCAAAAAAGAATACACATTACAACGTATTGAGCAGCGGAGTCGCAATTGGGAGGAAGGAGGGGCCCAAGGCCCCCCCCAAAGAATTAGCCCCGGGCCCTTATGGTCGAAACGGGTACTTAGTCATACACATTCTCACGCCTTTTATAGAAATTCTAGTCTTTAACCTACAAAAAATGCGGGTCCTTTTCTTAGATGCCGGGCCGTTTTCTTAGGTTCCGGGTCCTTTTCTTAGGTGCCTTAGGCCCTTATCACTGTTGGCCCACCCCCCGAGTGAAAATTGTTTAGACCACCTGGTAGTGAGTCACTATTTATCCGTGATTTGCTTCAAATAACGGCTCCTTCCCATAACTAAATATCTCTTTTGATCAGCTTACTTTTATATCTCTGCAAGATATCTCGTACGTTGTAAATTTATCCGAGTCCAGGACTTTTCCGTCAGGAACTGAATCTCAGGACATATCCAAATGTCTATCACACTGCCTCCTTTCTGTGATACATGCCGACAATTTTCTCAAAACGACTGGGAAACTCAATAATTATAGATTAATCCAGGTTTTGTATTTAAATTTAAATTATTAAAATTATAAAAAAAGGTTGCCGCCCTCCAATCGAGCTGTGTCAAGGATTCCTACGTCATCCTTCAGTGTGTTAAGGAAGAACGGGAGGGGAACGGGAGAGGGGAGGGGAGGGGAGGGTGATCCTGAAGTGATCCTGTCCCATTTTATATTATTTGAATATTCTTGAATATTTGAATATTCTAGGATACGTCAGACAGGTTTCCTTTGCTAAGATTGCTTAAACTTGGGCATGATATTTCGAGGCTCTTGAGCTTTTGTAGGCCAACGAGATGGTATTCATTCAAAGCAAAGGAATCTAGTAGTAAGCAGTCAATTTCAAGCATCACCAGCTTTTGATGATCTGAATTTTTTTCGAGGTTATCTTCCTTGTTCCCGAAGAGTGCAGCGTAGTTCTGCCTTGGAGGTGGACATTAGGGCGGATCGGAAAAATCGATTTTTCGCGGAGAAACTTGGCCCTCTGGAAAAAGTTGTCAAAGTGGCTCAAAATGAGGCCAGAAAAATTTGGGAACTCTAGGTCAACCCTAGACCCTCGCGCCGTGGCCATTTATGGAGATGGGGGCTGAAAATGGAAAATGAAATAGATGCTTGCCTGAGATATTCTACTTTGTGACGACATGTAAAGACGTTATAATTAAATACAAATATGCGTGTGCAACTGCAAAGCAATCGATCAACTGAGATATACTCATATAAATAGCTGAAAATTGGGAACGGAAAGGTGCCAGTTGATCTGACCTCAGGAAAAATTTCATTGCCTCATAACTTTTGCAATTTAGTAACCTCATAAGAAGAAAAGGTTGAAAAAGTATTTCCCAATATTTAAATGAATTATAAGAATCACGATTGGCTAAGTGAACGAGCTATTCTTGCGGCCAAGAACAAAGACTTCTATGAACTTAACAATAGTATTCAGTCTAACACTCAAAGCGACGCAGGCACATATGTACAAGACCGTCGACACTGTTGTGGAAGCAGATGAGGCAATTGGTTATCGAACGGAATTTTTGAATTTACTCGATCTGCCAGGTATGCCACCGAACGTACTGCAATTGAAAATCGGCGTGCCAATTATCATGTTGCTAAATATCAACCAGCCAAAGCTTTGCAACGGCACGCGGCCTTCAGTAAATAAATTAATGAGCAACGTCGTGGAATCCACAATCTGGTCAGGAACTTTCAAAGGCAAAGATGTACTCATTCCTCGCATTCTTATGATTCCAACAGAGATGCCATTTCAATTTAAGTGATTGTATTCCCAATTCGATTGGTATTTGCTTTCACCATCAACAGAGCTCAGGGCCAATCTTTAGAACTATGCGGTTTAGATCTAGACACGGATTGTTTCTCAGATGTACGTGTATTTTGTTGCGTGTGTGTTGCGTGTTCTACGTGTATTTTGTGTGTTCTAGAGTCGGCAAACCAGACAATCTCTATATCTGCACAGACAATGGAACAACAAAAAATATTGTATACCCATAATAATTGTAAAATTAAACATACTATAAACGTGCGCTTTCCATTTAACCAGATTGAGATACAGCAACGCGTGGCCGGGAACAGCTTGTAGATAAATAAAATGGAGTTATCGGATGTGGTTGGAGGTATAGGAGAGGATACATCACCTGCAACCACACTTCTTTGACGGTTTGGTTGAAGAGAGGCAACAGGGACAGTTGTCGGTAGGGTTTCAACCCCGCTTCTCCCAAGCACTCCAAGGTGCAATAAAGCGTGCTATCATTGAAGATCCAATTCACGTGTGCAAGGCCATCGCAGTGCCTCCAGGAGTGGAATTTGTTTTCAACGCAGATGCACCCTGGGTCATCACTGCACAGGTGGCCACTCGAGGGTTGATCCCTTGGTGGCGACGAAGAAGCGGATCCAAGCAAAGTCATCTCCATGACGATGAACGCCATCGTCGCTATGGAGAACACCAAGAAGGTGATCCCAAATCTCCGAAAGCCGCCTCCAGCCATCTCAGCGTAAATAAGCACCTGAAACACGTAGCGAAACGTCGGAAAGTAAATTGATCTATATTATATCACAGAATTGTGTGTGTGTTGCACTAGCGATACTTCATCTGGAGTACTTGGGTAAAGAAAAGTTGGACGTTTTGGAACAGTCGGAAATTACACAATCCACGAAACACAATTTATTAAATGATCAACTTTTGCAAATAATTCCCCTCTTCTCAATATTCCCGTCTCTAGGATTAAATTGCATCCCGAAACTTAGTGCTGAAAATTCTCGAGTTTTAAAGGGAAATGCCTATGTAACCCTATATGTGCCTCGGATGTAAAATCGAAAAAAAATGGTAAACGCAGCTTTGTGTACAGAGTGCTTCAAATTTTGATTTCTTCCCGTGATCAAAATATGAAAAACATGAATTTTTAGTCCCTGCTGACACTTGACAATAGCCCTGGACATCCAGTTATTCTGAAAAATGCTGGAGAAAACATCGAGTACTGTTTCACTCTACAGCTGCGATAATAATTGGCCACCATTTTATCAAGGAGTCCTAAAAATCTTCAACCAAAAATATGAACCAATTCCCCCCCGGACGTATGTTACGCAGTCGAGAATTTAATGAAATATTATTTAGAATGAGTGCAATGAGACAGTCGCATCACGCATTGAATGGAAGACGGAAACAACATCCGCAGTTTGCCAGTCGAGTAAGAAATTGGCCAATGCCAATGGATGGCATTTCCTCCAAATCAGATATAAATAAAAAGAGGACGATCGCTCAGCGTGGCCTCACATTCGCACCGCCACACAGTGGGCTGAAATTATATAAACTGGCCCAAATTAAAACAGTTGTATTTTCAAGCCAGGAAGATTAAAACTTGCACAAATATTCTTAAAATACCTGTGCATGCGATGATGCAAGGCATTTTGCCAAGTATTTAACTATTAACAATTTGCCTGAAGTCAAAGTTGCACTAATTTCGCGAAAATTTCTACACTCAAGTTTCTCACCCTCCTTCACACTATATGGGGTTTGGAATGACACTTTTACACTAGAAGGCCGGAGGGGTCAAATTCGACCCCCACGCTGGGAAAAATTTTAAACTTTTTCTATTCCTTATATTATTGCTGTTAAAACTGCAAATGTGTCTTTAAGTAATAATGAATGCCCTAGTGTAACAAGATCTCTACTCCGTGTGCCTTCCACTTCTCTAACGCCCACTGTTTACTCCTTCGCCACGTCAACATGCTTGTGTTGCATTCTTTCTCCGACTTTTATATGAAATTTCAGTCTCTGTAGTCTCAGAATTAATATTTTCGTTCAGTTTCTTCATACTTTCAATGCGTACATTGTTCGAATTTGAACCTAACTCATTCCCTGGGTCGCGTCGTCGGAGCCTACGAAGATAACTGAAGAAGCGTGGGGGTCGAGGAGGATATACCAGGACAATGGCTTCAGATGTTACGGATTCTCAAAAGTGAAGAGGCGTGGGAGTCGATAGGCACCTAATAGGTAACGAATCGGTAGAAAAAATTGGCGCAGGTACCTTGATAAATGCCGTGAGGGTTGCTCACTTTCAAGTGAGGGTTGCAAGCGTTTGAATTTTTGTCCTTCATTCGAAATCATGGATGCAATTAACATCATATTGTATTCATAGAATGGAGTCTACACTGAATGCTTACTAGAAAAGCCTTTGCTCAGAAGTGGTGAATATAGTCCTCGCGTTTTCCTCATTCTAAGAAGAAATTACCGAAACGTACCTGGACATAGCTAACGGGGAGCAAGGTTTTAATGTCAAACAGGGGAAAGAGGTAGGACAATTATAAAAGCAATATCACATGGACCTGATGGAATCTGCAGCTATTTTGGTGAGACAAATGTTTCTCACAACAGCTGGAACTGGGATTGATTTCGGCCAAAGAATATAGAGAGATGTGAAGAGGATTAGTGGATTCAGATGATAATATGTGTCTTATATTGACCGTGAAATATAACGAGAATATTTTTAACGGACTTCACGAATTTCAAGATAAATTTCTTTGAGTCGTTCCGTGGATAGAAGGAAGATAAACCACCTTATTTGGAGCTATAGAAAACCATGAAGAGCGAGGTGCAATAGCTGCGTTGCATAGTTCCTGGAGGTTACGTTTTAAAAGGGATCTTTTCTGCGCTAATTGCTAATCCTAGATTCTAAATATTCTACATTCTTTATCGAGGGTTATTTCTAAAACTCGGGAAAATAACGCTCAACTCGGATGGATTTAAAGCAATGGGTGCATCGGCTGTCAGAATAAATGGCATTAATTTCTAAAGTACAAAATTGTAAGCAATATTAATTTTGCAATCCTTCTGATTATCATGGTGCGCGTCCACCGATGATGCTGCCTTGAACATATGTTGTGGTGAGCGTTTTCAATTTCTGCACCTTACATCCTTTTGTTGAAAGCCAAATCATCGTGAATTTCATTTTTCTTTTAGACAAGATGAGCTATGAAGATACAAATGGCCGATTGTTCTATTTTACGTGCTCACATAAAAAAGGCCAGAAATATTTCGTGCTGAAGTTTATTTTAAAATATTGATGAAGCCATTTGACCTAATCTTGCGTTTGTCCAGTATTGTTAATGTGACCTAAATGCTACAATGATTTATGGAATGGCATGCTTTTGATTTAAAAAAGGTAATTTTACTATGCTGGACACCTTTCCCAATAATACGAATAATCTCTTCTAAACGTTGTGCAAATACGAAATTATTTCTGGATATATATAGTCGCTGGTATATGACACTTTCGTCCTAAATCACAAGTCATGTGCTAATTTAAAGTAACGAACTTCGGTAATACCATCCGTTCGGCGTTGAGATTACGGAACGGATCTCGGTATTTCCTGTTTACTCTTTGTTTCATATAGCGCGATTTTAAAAGAAGATTTCAGAAGCTATAACCAAAAATTGTTTTTACCTTTTACATTTTTCACTTCCGATGCAGTTAACGACTTTTGCAACCAGACTGTTCAAATATTCTCAGTGTACACGTCACACCCCGTTCCTCCTTACACTACGAACTCCTTTCAAAAATCGTGACTTTTAATAAAAAGCAATTGTAGGATATATTATGGTAAATTTAAAGGAACAGAAAAAATAAATCCTTTGCGACTTTAAGAAGAGTTGACGAAAGTGCTGCCCGTACACTTTAGTAAATTTCTCTTACGCTTGTGAATTTTATGTTGTGATAAAAACAGCAATTGTACACCTCAATCCACAAATGACAACAATCTATGGCATTGTTCATTCCAATTGCGAACAAAACCCTCAACGCAAAGAATAAAAACTAATCCTGTCACCTCTTTTTATGGCAACAACAAGTTACGTACTGATAAATTATTCCTGCCATATATTTTCATGAATTCCACTTCATTCATTTCATTTACATAAAAAGCTTCCGACATTAGTCCGCGCGCGCGCAACGCGTCCGGGCGTTTGAGTTTTCGCTTGGAACGAAACAAATAAGATAAAAATCGTCAAGGCCTTCAAGTAAAGCGAATGCCTGTGAAACATAATAGATTACTATGCATTGCACCACGGACATATTTAACCCTTTGTTACTCGCGTGGATGAAAATCCCGTAACTACTCGCGTCGGGTCATACTGACCCACAATAGGAAATTCGTTTTTAATAAGTATTTTTTGGGTGAATCTTAACTTCAGAATAATTTTTCGCCAGGGAAAGCTGGTTATTACATTAAATAGTAGTTATAAGACAGAGATAATCTCATACTTTTCCTTCTTGAATTCTTGTCGCAAACTTTTAATTCTATTACTATCGCCTATTCAGCAGGTAGCAAATTTTGGATCTCTTCTTATTTAATTGATATCTTGTACAATAGCTATTGCAACATCACTGAAAATATTTATAAAACTCATAATGGCTAATTTATTAAACCAAAAATGTGCAATAATAGAATCTTAAAATGCCGATTCCAACTAACAATATTATATACATTTAATTCCTCACAAAATGCAGAGAAGAGTTTTATGAAAGAATTGAATAAAATGTAAGATGTGAATTGTTCTAGAGCAAATATGCCACATAATTTAACGGTACCAAATTACAAGTGCAAATGAAAAAGTGTCAATGTTTATTTTACAAATTGATAACAGTATATTTATAGATTTAGTTATAAGTTATAGAGATCTACTTTTCATACAACATGTCAGCACATCCTCTGCAAATAATTGCAGTGTGCACCTTACAAACTATCTCACCACAGTCATTGCACATTTGCGAATATTTGTTGTCATTCGTACTCGGGCACAAGTGACATCTTTTCCTTTTTTTTGGATACATTTTTATCTACATGTTTTTGGTTGACCTTAGTCGTTTCAACACCATGTTCATGCAAAAATAATTGAATTTTTTGTCTTAACCAACGCGGCAATTTGAGATTGTTAACACGACTAATTACAATAGGCATGACTAGACTATGGCCTACGTACTTCAAAAAAATCCTCCTCCTAAGTCTGCCATCAGTGTTACTTTTGAAAATTATGTATGAATTAACGGCAGTAACATTCAAAAGATGAATACAGAATACAGCCAAAGGCCATCTTCTTGTTTTCCTTCCCACGTCATAACTAGAGTAAAGCTGATCACAGGAATCGACTCCTCCTTTAGTCAAATTATAAAAAGTTACAACTTCAGGCTTTTGCCTGTCACCGGTATCCTGGTCAATTTTTTTTGTCATTATGCATTGTTGAGATCAATATCACAGCCTTTGACCGCTTGGGCACATAAGAAACTATGGTTATATCTTTTGTGAAGCCGAATATGCTGGAACTCACTTCTCTTTTCCTAGAAGGTAGAAATTCTGGAGGTATTTCTGGTTTGTTCTTGCGTAGAGTCCCTACCAATGTCAGTTTATTCTCCGCTAGCAAAGTTCTGGCCAGGGGAACACTCGTGTACCAATTGTCCACAGTAATATTTCTACCACTGCCCTTCACTGGATTCACAAGGCGCTGTACTACATCATGAGGCTTATTTGATATGTGATAAGGGCCTTCAGGTTGAGTACCTGCATATACTTCAAGCTTTAGGACATAAAATGACCTCGCATCGACCAACGCAAATATTTTCATACCATACCTTTTCGGCTTGTTCGGCAAGTATTGACGAAAAGCACATCGTCCCCTAAATGACACCATTTGTTCGTCAGTTGTTAAGTACTCTGATGGAGTATATGCTTCTAAATACTTACCCCCGAGTATAGTGAGCAGCTGACGCACTGGGGCTAAACGGTCTGTTTTCTTTCTTACCTCCCGGTCATTGATATCATCGAAACGTAAGCAGCGAAGCAAAAATAAAAATCGGTTGTATGACATTGTAACTGAGAAAACTGGTGGACCATCCTTGTCCCACAAGTCCCTAAAATTCAAATGTCCTGCCCTATAGACTCCACTCAAAAACAGAAGCCCAACTAATGCCTTCACTTCTTTTTCATCAGTATCCAAAGCGTCATGATCCCTCACAAAATTTGCCCTCACATTTGAAATATACAAATTAGTATATTGCGCTAAAGTTGCAAACAACTCCTTATTGAAAAAGTAAAAAAATGCATCCTCTTCTGTTTTTGCACTTCTAGCCTCTCCGCGTACTCCCAGAAGATGAGAAATAATGTTGTGTTTTCTTGTTCTACAAATACTGTTTACGGGCTCAGACCTCCACTTCGTTGTTTTATCCCTGCCCACAAATGTGTCCACTTCTTCACCTGATTTCAGTTCCTCATAATCAGAAGATTCTGAAAGGAGAGAATCCGAATCATGTTCACTCTCTTGGAGTATATCCTCTTCATCTTAAGTATTTCGCTGTTATTTATGAATTTTTTGCCATCTTGATCTAGTGTAAAGAGAAATTACAAAATATTACTAATACAGATAAATAAATATTTCAAAATTTTCATCAAATTCAAGTGCTGAGTTCATAGTTGTATGACTTACATGCGTGAACGAGAGGAATTTTTAATCCCTTGTCTTAATGTGAATTAAACTCCAAAGCCGGATAAATGAAGTTCCTGGGGAAGGGAATACTTCATTTCTGCGATTGCTAAGGAAGAAACTCTCACTGCAGTGTCCAAATGCAGAATGAGAAATGATATCGTCTTTGACGCTGTCACCCTCGTAAAAATACATTGTAACATAACCACTTGCGTCGGGTCAAAAGTGATTACAAATTAGGAACACTAACGCTCGCGTCGGGTCAAAGTGATCACAAATTTCAAACGCCAACACTCGCGTCGGGTCAAAAGGCTAGTTATCAATTCGCTAAGTGTGTAAACTGTCGTAAAATATGTTCAGAGGAATCAATACAATGTAGTAAGAGATTACGTTCAGAAATTATCTCAAAAGCCTCAGAGAAAGTGAAAATATTTCGTGTATAAGAAAAGGCATGGGTCAAATTGACCCGACGCGAGTAACAAAGGGTTAAATATCCGTTCTTTCGTCGTAAAGTTCGTGACCAAACAGCGAAAAGTATCCTCACACAATGTAGCATTCATGAAATAAATTCACCTTGACACTAGAATGACCGGGGACGCTCAATTGTCCGTTCTTGTATTTTATACCGTTATTTCGATCTCTCGGTCAAATGTGTCAAATACCATAACGTGCACCTTACCAAACACACACACTACTCAAATTTGACTCTAATGTTTTCAAAACAGTTTTTACATATGATTTTACTGTCTATGTGAAGGAGAGACACATTAGCAAAACCACAGTATGTTGCATCGCAAAGAGTCGCTACTAATTATTTTATGGACAGTGTTGATCACTCCTTTAGCTGAAATGCGCTGTTACGTTTGTGTGTAGCCTGGCAACTGGGGTTCGGGGGCGCCTGTCAGCCAAGCCAGGCGCCGCCGCAACCCGCTTCCCTGCCCGCCGCGTAGCCTGCAGATCTGCCCGAGAGAGCCTGGGGAATACCCTTCCAAACCAGTTACATGCCGGTAGCCAATTCGTCATAGACGCTGCAGTCACCCATTCCTCTTCATTCCCATCTACGCGATACCCAGCAAGCCACCGCAAGGGAGCGTGGCAGGGGGTGAAGATCACCAAGCATGGACCATTACACATGCAAACATGCTATATAGGGACTCAGGACTCTAGATTGTTAGTATCTACATAGTAATTAAGGGATTGGTTTAAATAAATGCATCATGTACTACAGACTACTCTTAAATATTTTCCCTACCAATCCGTTTGCTATGCTGCTTATTCTGTTCACTTATAGCACGGGGGAAAAATGACATTTTGAATCTATCAGTACAACAATCTATCTCTCTAATCTTATTTATCTGGTCGAAACTAGGATAATACACTTGTGTTTTTAATATAAGCCGAACATCTTTATATACATCAACACGATACAATGCACTCCATCGCTAGGGTGCGTGGCAGGGGATATAGATCACCAAGAATGAACTATTGACATACAAACAACCTACTGTAAGGTGTCATGGAACTAGATTGTTAGTATCTACATAGTAATTAACTGACTGGTGGTTAGTACATCCATCATGTACTACAGAATACTCTAAAATATCTCCCCTACCTATCCCTTTGCTATGCTGCCTATTCTGTTCTCTTATCTCATAGGGAAAATGACATTTTGAATCTATCAGTATGACAATCTCTCTCTCTAATCTTATTTACCTTGTAGAATCTAGTATAATACGCTGGTGTTTTTAATACATACTGTGACGGTCCGGGCCCTCGGCCGGTGGCCGCGGTCGTAGGGCCGGGACAAACGTCCACATACGTGGGCATACCGTCTCCCGAAAACGGGGGGGGCAAGGCCCTCGCGAGGGGGACCCCAACGTGCCCAGCCGATGTGGGGAAGACGGGGACCCACAAATGAAAAAATTTAGAATAAAATGGATCGTGAAAGGGGGTTAGGTTGGGAGTGAGGGGGTGGGAGCATGGCCAATTAGGCACAGAAAGAAAACACATACACGCACGTGGCTTTGGGTGCAATTAAATACTTTAGTGCTTAAATGGATGACACGAACTCCCTCCAGAATACATTAAATGAGCACTATACCATGACACTAATGAGGGATGAAACACAGTGAAATGGATGGGAATGAAAATGATGAAATGAAAATGATAATGGATGCAAACAGAAAAAAATGTAGCCTTAACAATAGGCTCCGGCCGGATATACTGACCGAGCAAGCAAAATCGACAAAAAACAACCTTTAGACACTGGTTGACATGAGAAATTAATGACGGCTCCGTGGCCGACTATCACAGTTACATTACATGGTTCGTGATATGGCGATGGGAATGAGCGCTGCCTCCAAGGTCCCGCAACGCTCATGGATGCACGTCGGGCTCGCCGATCGTGAATCAAACTGACAGTTCTGGGAGAGAAATAGGGAGAACAATGGGCGAAGATGGGGGGGGGGGCGACTGTGGCTTACGCAACGGCCGGTGCAGGCTGGTTTTTGAGGATGAGGCGTGAAACGATGGTGAAGTAACTTGCGTCGTCCAGGCGCTGTCCCGAGCTTTCGCGACAGAGTAATCGCGAAGAGTAGCCAATCGACTCCACGTTCACGCCGCCGTCATTCCTCTGCAGCCTTTGGTCCGTGCTCCTTCCTTGCGTCCGTTCCCCAAGTCTTTACAATAGACTCCCTCGGCTGTCCTCTCTCTCTATCTCTCCAATGATGTTCTGGTCTCTCATCCACGAAGAATAGCAAGAAGACTTCGGTCGCTCACAATGAAGAAGACCAGACAAGAGACCCAGACAAGAGACCTGGTCAAGAGACCGCGAGCGGCGCTTCGCCCGCGCTTATATTCCCGAATCCTCGGGGTGGGATGGGGGTCACGTGACTGGGAGGACGGGTGCATCACATCACTTGGGGGCAGGCCATTTTAACACTCACTCCATCCAACCTGGAGCGGGGTCGAATAGCCCCTCCCAGGCCACACACTCACGCACCCGCGGGAGCAAGCCACTCCAAAAGCAAACCATTTACACTCAACCACATTCCTGGCCAAAAGGCCGGGGCAGGAGCCGGGGATAGTGGGGTAGGGGGTTTGGGGTGGCGAGTGCGGGAAAGGTAGGAGTGGGAACCCTGTAACGGACTCGGACCGTTACATAGCCCCTCCCTAAACTGTGGAGGCGGTCTCGAATGAAGAGACGGCTTCACAGTTTATTAATGCCAAAATAAGGCACTACAAAAAAAAACACGAAACCCCTAAAAGAAAAAACAGTGAACGCGACTCGCGTAAATGACAAAAAAAAAATTAAACAAAACCCAATACCGCGAAACCTACACCAATATTGGTTCGTGATATAGCTTCAAATTGCCAAAATTAAAAATCCCAATTTCTTTGTTGCTAGCATCCTCCAGATAGCAAGCATTTGGGCCTGATAATTTGGAAATGGTGAAGGGTCCAGTGTACAGATGGAAGAATTTGTGAAACAGATTAAGGCGCGCGTCGGACACGCGCGGCGTCCTCAAGAGCACGCGGTTACCAACTTGAAACCCAATTATTTTTCCTTTCTGATTTTTTTTGCGTTTGCGCCCTTCACTTTCCAGCCTTTGCAGGCAAAGATGAATAACCTCATCTCGAGGCTTATCTTCCCGCCCGGGGATATTCAAACCGTCATCCAACTCTCGCCTAGCCTTGCGACCGAAATGAACTTCGGTGGGGGTGAATCCCGTGCTTTCGTGGGTAAGTGCATTGAACCACCGATTAACCCAAGGCAACAATTCGACCCACTTCACATGATCTTCCGAACAGTAAGTCCGGAACCACCGAGACAGCTCCCTCATGACCCTTTCACTAGGATTGGACTGGGGGTGCCTAATCGATGAATATACGGGCGTGACGCCCATCTCCTCAAGTTCCTGTTTCCAACGATGACTCGTGAATTGGGTCCCGTGATCGGATAAAATCCGTCGGGGCACTCCGCACAACGGAAAATGTTTGTCTTTCAAAATTTTCAAGCAGAGTCTGGCAGTAGGTTTGTTTAAAGGATACACTTGCATGAATTTCGAAAACACGTCGATCACCACGAAGACGTATTTATTTTTGAACTTTCCCCTAGGGAGAGGTCCATAAATGTCCGCCGCATATAGTTCCCGTGGTTTTTTCGGAATTATATTTTCCATCGGACCCTCAGACTTCCTAGTAGGGTGTTTTGTCCGCTGGCATAAATCGCATGACCTTAAGGTCGTTCTAACCTTCCGACCCATATTTTTCCAATGGTACTTTTCCCGCAGCCACCCTAATACTTTATTACTTCCACAATGCCCGTAACTGGTATGTACGTGCCAGATTAATTTGACTCTAAGACTTTCAGGAACAACAATACGGAAAACGTCTTTGTTCCTCCCGACCTGTGCGAGCAAGATATTTTCGTGCATCTTGTATTTCCTAGCCCGTCTTGCCGCCTCGCCATCATCTACGTCGTCATCGGGAAGCTCTCCGCTCAAGTATCGGTACACTCCACTCAACTGTGGGTCGTCTCGTTGCAACGTGCCTAATTTCTCGATAGCTCCTTCGGGGAATTCTGCAATTTTCAAATCCAACACAGCCGATACAAAATGATCCGGCGGGGGTTGTACTGACGACGGGTCGTCTACGACCCTGCTAAGCCAATCAGGCACCGTGTTACCCTTCCCCGATATATATTGGATGTCCAAACAAAATTCCTGGAGCGCCAATATCCACCTTGACAACCGGCTATTATTTAAATGACATTGTTTTAAGAATGTCAAAGCCTTATGATCGGAAATAATCGTCAGCTTATGTCCTAATACGATCGTTCGTAGTTTTTGCAAGGCCCACACAATAGCGAGGGCCTCCTTCTCAGTCGTAGTATAGGATAATTCGGCTCCCTTGAGGGTTCGGGACACTAGCGCGAGCACCGCATCCCCCTCATTCTCATCTCTTTGAAATAGGACGGCGCCGATGCCATACCCGGAACTGTCCGTTTGCAAATACATAGGGCGGCTGAAATCAGGATATATTAAAACTACGGTTTTTAAAAAGGCCTCTTTTACCCCGTTAAAAGCACTTTGGAGTTCATCAGTCCATTGCCAACGGACCCCCTTTTTTAGCAAGGATAATAAGGGAAATGTCAGGTGCGAATATCTACGGCAAAATCGCGAATAAAAATTGCACACTCCAAGAAAACCCCGTAATTGTTTCACATTCCGAGGAGGCTTCAACTCCTGAATGGCCTTAATTCTTTCCGGGTCTGGTTTCAGTCCATGGGGACTTAAAATGTGGCCCAAATAGCGGACCTCCTGTATGCAGAATCTAGACTTAGACAAGTTTACAGTCATGTTGGCGGCCATGAGACTCTCGAAGACGGTCCGCAAGTGTTTAATGTGGCTCTCAAAGTCAGCGGACGCGATTAAGATATCGTCCACATAGCACGTAGTAAAGCTTGCTGATTCCCGCCCCAGAACCATATCCAAACACCTTATTAGCGCGGACCCGGAATTTCGCAGCCCATAAGGAACCCTTTTGAAAACATACGTGAGGGACCTATAAATGAACGCCGTGTACTTTCGGTCATCCTTATGCAACTCCAGCTGCCAATACGCTGACGTCAAGTCAATAATTGAAAAATGATTTGTCCCGCGAAATTTATGGAACAAATCGTCCATCCGCGGCGGCTCTTCCCTCTCGGGAATCGTAACACTATTTAGTTTACGAGCGTCAATACACAGCCGAGGTCGACCGTCCCTTTTTTTTACCACTACCAGGGGATTGACATACGGGCTCGCCGCCTTCTCAATAATCCCTTCCGCTAGCATGTTTTGGATCGTTTCCTCAACTGCGGTTTCGTAGGCGTGGGGGATGGGGTACGACCTTTGTCGAAAAGGGGTGTAGTCGCTGAGTCTAATACGGTGTATAAAATTTTTCGCCAAGCCGGGTTTCGTGGAGAAAACCCGTCGATACTCCTTCAGAGTTTCTACAAGGGCGGCCTTGTCCGTGGGACTCAAATGAGTGGATTCCGCGACCGCTTCATTCTCAGCCGTGGCTAGGGAATCCTCTACGTCCTCGCTCTCCACCAAGGCCGCGCCCATACGATAATTTCTCCGCTTGAGACCCTCATTCTGGCCTATTTGGAAACTTATTTCCCCTTTCTTGAAATCTATTACGGCGTCGCTCTTGCGCAGCCAATCTGCACCCAGGATAATGTCCCTCACGAGGTTACGCACGACCAGGCACGTTACATCCATTTCCTGACCGAACGCGGTGAAAGGAATCAACGCCTGCTTGGTTATCGGTTGTGACTTCCTTTTGTTCGCGCAGATTAAGTGCGTTTTTCTCACGGGTAGCAACGGTATATCGGTCCCGCGATCCATTATCTGTTCGAGCGATTCCTCGCTAATGGCAGACGCCTCACTCCCCGTATCGATCAAGGCTCGAAAGTTAATTCCGCCACACGCCATCTCGATTTCTGGGCACAAGCGTCTACCTGGGTCCACACCCCCCTGTTCGTGCATAAGATCTCCAATCGGGTTCCCTTCGAGGTAATATGCGGCAATAATTGGGGCGCATACTGACTCTCTCACTTCCGAGGCGCGGGACCCGTCCGACTCGGAAGTGTGAAGTTTCCCAGGAGGCAGTCTCCTCTCTCGTCTGCTGGGTTTCTCACCTGAGGGTCCTCCTCCCCGTGGCGCGCCTGCCCTGCATTAGGCCAAAACGGACGAGAATCGTCCGCCGGCTGCCCCGAGTGATCGTTGGACTTATGCGCTCGCCGTGGGAGAGTCCCCATTTCCCTTTCACGTGTGCCTCCTCTTTCTACGCTCGCGCATCCGACTCGTGGCGGGCCTTGTCTTGGAATCGCCCCCCTGTCTCGCGGCTTCGCCTGCCTGTCCTCGTGCGGCGGGGATTTGTTTCCTCTTGCTTCTCCGGGGACTGAATTTCCGCGAGAGAAACGATCCCTGTCTCCGTCCCGCCTACGGCTCTGTTCATTCATCTGGTCATACGCTTTTAATAATTCGCACAACTGGTCCAATGTCAACTCCCCCGCCGAGAGGAGATGGGTTTGCGTCATGATTGGTAGCTGTCGTATTATTAGACGCACTAATTGCCCCCCTTCAATAGGTGGGTCACAATTCTCCGCGGCAGCTACCTTTCTCAGAGCATAATCGAGCATTCCGCTCGTGCCTCCCTCGGAATAAGTTCCCGCGCACACCTTCTCCCTATAAATGTCCCTGGTCCTCGCGTCCCAAAACATACCCAGGAACCTACTCTTCAACGCCTCGAAGTCGAGAGACTCAAAGGATCTCCGGGATGCTTCCGCCCAGATGTTGGCCCTGCCTTTTAACATACTCCTGAAAGAAGCCACTTTGTAACCCTCGGGAATGGCACTAATTTGAAAATACCTTTCTACTTCTCTCAGAAAAGCCGGGGGAGTGACAGTTTCGTTCCCGGAAAAGGTAGGTGGGTTGACCGGAGCGGGCGAAACATACCCTGCTTCCCATGAGCTCCCCCGATCCGCTCGGCAGGCGAGCTCTTCCAATCTCCCCACTTTACCGCCCAGCCTTTCTACCGCGATGCGCGTCTGCTCCTTCACCTGCGCAAGCGATAGCTGGGTTCCCGAAATACGTTCCTCCACCCCCTCGAGCCGCCCGGCCGTGGAACATTCGAGCGCCGTGAGACGCTCTTCACATGGGCCGATGCGACCGTCTAAGGCTCCCAACTTCTGCGTCAAGACCGCCATCCATTCTCTATGCCTACTCTCATTCTCCTCCTTCTCCTTACGCCGTCTTTCCTCCTTCATTTTCTCCTTCGCCTCCTTCTCCCTTTTCTCCCTCGCCTCCTTCTCCCTTTTCTCCCTCGTCTCCTTCTCCTCCCTCTCCTCACGCCGTCTCTCCTCCTTCATTTTCTCCTTCGCCTCCTTCTCCTCCCTCTCCTCACGCCGTCTCTCCTCCTTCTCCATCCATGCTATTATCGCATTCATCGGGTCTTTCTGGGGACTGCTTGACTCTGGCCGTCCTCCCTCTGGCCGGGAAGATTCGCCGTCCTCAATCCCACCACTCGACGAATCGTCAAGGGTGATTACCCCCGTTAGCTCCCGATACTCCATGTACGGGTCCGGCTTCCCCTCTCCCTTGGGCATGGTTGACAGGGGGCGACCTTAATGCCTTCGGCACAAGCGAAAAGAAACCTCCCTACGCGGAATAAATGGTGACGCTCGCACGCGCTCAACGCGGCCGCCCCGCGAATACCGACGCCTTTTACCCACACTTACAAAAAAAAACACAAATCTCATCCAAATGTTACACCAGAACCTCCACGCACGAAACTGTGAGAAGGACAAAAAAAAAAAACCTGCCCACAGGGCGACAAAAATAATATCGCCAACACGAAATGAAAAAAAGGGAAAAAAAAACAGATTAAGGGCAACTAAAAATCTAAATTTGAATTGAACCAATAATGGCATTAGTTATCTCCTCCCAAACCAAAGGTTCCCCTTAGATCCTACCGACTGCGCCATGATGTGACGGTCCGGGCCCTCGGCCGGTGGCCGCGGTCGTAGGGCCGGGACAAACGCCCACATACGTGGGCATACCGTCTCCCGAAAACGGGGGGAGCAAGGCCCTCGCGAGGGGGACCCCAACGTGCCCAGCCGATGTGGGGAAGACGGGGACCCACAAATGAAAAAATTTAGAATAAAATGGATCGTGAAGGGGGGTTAGGTTGGGAGTGAGGGGGTGGGAGCATGGCCAATTAGGCACAGAAAGAAAACACATACACGCACGTGGCTTTGGGTGCAATTAAATACTTTAGTGCTTAAATGGATGACACGAACTCCCTCCAAAATACATTAAATGAGCACTATATGATGACACTAATGAGGGATGAAACACAGTAAAATGGATGGGAATGAAAATGATGAAATGAAATGATAAGGGATGCAAACAGAAAAATATAGCCTTAACAATAGGCTCCGGCCGGATTTACTGACCGGGCAAGCAAAATCGACAAAAAACAACCTTTAGACACTGGTTGACATGAGAAATTAATGACGGCTCCGTGGCCGACTATCACGGTTACATTACATGGTTCATGATATGGCGATGGGAATGAGCGTTGCCTCCAAGGTCCCGCAACGCTCATGGATGCACGTCGGGCTCGCCGGTCGTGAATTAAACTGACAGTTCTGGGAGAGAAATAGGGAGAACAATGGGCGAAGATGGGGGGGGCGACAGTGGCTTACGCAACGGCCGGTGCAGGCTGGTTTTTGAGGATGAGGCGTGAAACGATGGTGAAGTCACTTGCGTCGTCCAGGCGCTGTCCCGAGCTTTCGCGACAGAGTAATCGCGAAGAGTAGCCAATCGACTCCACGTTCACGCCGCCGTCATTCCTCTGCAGCCTTTGGTCCGTGCTCCTTCACTTGCGTCCGTTCCCCAAGTCTTTACAATAGACTCCCTCGGCTGTCCTCTCTCTCTATCTCTCCAATGATGTTCTGGTCTCTCATCCACGAAGAATGACAAGAAGACTTCGGTCGCTCACAATGAAGAAGACCAGACAAGAGACCCAGACAAGAGACCTGGTCAAGAGACCGCGAGCGGCGCTTCGCCCGCGCTTATATTCCCGAATCCTCGGGGTGGGATGGGGGTCACGTGACTGGGAGGACGGGTGCATCACATCACTTGGGGGCAGGCCATTTTAACACTCACTCCCTCCAACCTGGAGCGGGGTCGAATAGCCCCTCCCAGGCCACACACTCTCGCACCCGCGGGAGCAAGCCACTCCAAAAGCAAACCATTTACACTCAACCACATTCCTGGCCAAAAGGCCGGGGCAGGAGCCGGGGATAGTGGGGTAGGGGGTTTGGGGTGGCGAGTGCGGGAAGGGTATGAGTGGGAACCCTGTAACGGACTCGGACCGTTACAATATATATAGCTTAAAAACATTAAAAACCTAATTATTTCAGGAGCTAGACACTTTCATTCAAATTCATTTAAATTAAACAAAATATTATGACAAAATAAAATGCTTTCTCGAAAGAAATTATGCATGAATTTCAAGTTTGAGAATACAGACAAACACCAAAACAGATAGGTACTTCTTTATACACTGGTAGATACTGTTATCAAATGATTTGATAGTCACCGAACATCAATGAAAACATTTCCGCAGCAGATGTTTATTTGACTCATTTCTAAGGCCACCTTATAGCTGTCATCGTCAAACGTAAAATACTAAAATAATCATTTTTGTAATAATTTCAGTTCCAAAAGTAATTTATAACATAAATTTAGTGCTGAAAATATTTTGAGATATAAAAATATAATAAAATTACTTCACCTTAAAATTTCTTCTTGGTGTGATAATCCTCTAAGCAATCGATTCATAGTCTTGTGTCACAAGGTTCGCACCAGTAAACTGTCCCTTTCCTCTTCCCATGTTTGGTACAGACTGCACACCGTCTTTGAGGTCTGTCGTCATTACCATTAGGAGGTATTCTTTTTATGAAATGCCTTTCAGTAGGATTGGAAGCATATTGTCTGATATGTGTCGGCCTGGCGCTCTTTGTTGTACAGCAATGCCGTATTTTAGAAATAAACTTTCTACTATTTGGACTGAACGAAGGATGATCGATCCTTTTTCCTGAATTTTCGCGATATATTATCGTAGAATTTAACACTTATACTTAGGGACATGACATTTTCGCGAAACGTTTTTTGCGACAGGATTCACGAAATAAGCGACTTTAGGGTTTAATCACGAAATTAACCGTGTCTTCTTTGAAACGCGATTTTTTAACGAAGTTTGAGAAATTTTGCAAATGCCGAATTTTTGTAGCATGAAATATTTTCTTTAGTGACGGCTGGATCGGATCTTTCATTTTTCTCGGTTCCGGATTCGGATCCAAAGACGCGGAGTGAAATCGGATCCGGATCGTAGATTTGAAATTTTCGCTGCTTAGCGATCGACGCTCCCCGTGAATGGAATGTAGGTGCGGTAGATATTGACAAGAAGAGGATGTGTAACTAAGGTCACGTAATTAGATGAAAACATTCCCGTGCAACTAGAAGCAAAATAAAGAAATATGACTTTTTTTCCCCATTACCCCGGTATCGCGGGAAAAAAAATACGTAGGGTGTCAGCGGGTAGCCTACATTCGCCGAGATCAGGCGTACAACAAGAGCTAGTGTACTGTGCGAAGTTCGATCCCAATCGCAGTTTAATTTTTTCTTTCAGTCATTGCATTGAAAATTTTATCATATTCAATTTAAAACCATTACATTTGAGTACTCATTTGTTTATACTTTTGTTGATTAAATTAGATTTACAAATGTACCACTCATAAATTAAGGATGGTCGGGTCGGATCCAAAGATCCACGGGTCTTTCATTTCATTCGCTACTGAAATCATATCCAGGGACAGTACAAATTCAGATCCGGATCGGAGATTTTAACATCTCGCGGCCTCGTGATCGAAGCGCCCCGCGAATGGAATGCACGTATGGTAGATGCCAACAAGGAGAGGTTAAGTAACTCGGGTCAGGAAATGAGAAGAATATTTTTTCCGTGCCACAAACGAGGAAAACAAAATAAAAAATACTCGTCTTGACCTTTTTCTCCATAGGCCCGGATGTGCGAGAAAAAAATTAAGCCGAATGTCATGCGGGTCGCCTACATTCCCCATATTCCCGTGAACATATGAGAGCGTAGTTGTTAAAAATGAGGGCTAGTGTACTGCCAGTCGCGAGTTCGGTCCTTAACACCACCTAAGAATACAGCCATGCTGTATTCCTAAGGTAATGCTTGTAGGCAGTTAAAAAAAGTAGATTATGAGAAATTTAATGCCAAATTATAAGTAAAAAAAATAATTAAATTGTTAAAAGGTAATGATTGGAAAAAATTTATATTACAGAATTAAATCGTGAAATCATTACGTTCACTTTACAGTGTGCTTTTGAGTGACGCTTTTTTAAATCTAGTTGAAGCAATAGAAGTACAAAAAAGTCAGTATCCACACACAAAGTTTGGAAATGAAGAATGATAAAGTTTTTATTCAATGGTTGAAAGAAAAATTTTAAACAGCGTAAGAATCGAACTTCATTACCTGCAGTAAACTACTCCACTCTGTTATTGTTATTACCATTATCTCATTAATTTGCCTTTAACTTAATTTTGCCTACTATGTGTTTTATGTTGCGTAGGGTAGCCATAACTTCTGTATTTGATCTCAAATGTATGTACTATTAACTGTTTGTTCACATTGGTATGAAGTTTAATTAATAATATATTTAAAAAAACCTTCCTTTAAGACTCCTTTTTCCCAACATTAAACACAGCTTTCACCTTTTTAAAACGATTTTATTTACCGTATTTGTCATTTTTAAACACCGCTTTTGATGATTTTTATTTACCATTTTTCGCTGTCCATAACTATGGTTATCGCGAGACTAAATTTCTTATATTGTTTTGATGTGCTTCCTTCCCTTGCTTTTTTATCACCTCACATTACTTGACTCACCCACATGAATTTTAGATATTTTATATTAATAGCAACAGAATTATAAACAATTTTAGAAGCAAAGTACGTGTAGGAGATGAATGTTTGGTGGATTTTTTTCCTTCTGTACTGCTCATATTGAGAGCCATATAAAAATACTCCAGATAACATGCGCTTTCATTTTGAAATTGAATTGTTTTTCTTTGAAAATGATATTTAATCGAAATTTTCACTATCTGGTCAGTTCAGACAGCAATGAATAAGTACATGCATAAAATTTGTCTTGATTAAGAAGGTTATGTGTTGTAAAAGCAGTATATACACCTAGGAGAGTACTTAAAAGCATGGTATAACTAATAACTCACTTAATTATTTTGTAAAAGGAATGGTTTTCAGGGGTTGTAGCCTTTTGATTCCGCCTTCTTCGAGCTAAGGGATGCCTAAACAAGTATATATGGGTCATCTTGGTACTAACAGAATAATGAGCCTTGCTTATGGTGGCTGGTTCGGTAATCGTGAGTCGTTGAGAACTAGTACTCATGTAATATCAATGGCACTAAAAAATTGCTTGGAGATGATTAAATTACACGACATTTTAACCGGATGCCTCAAATTCTCAAGTCATATTGAAAAATTGCCCCTTTGAATTTAAATATTTACATGAAACATAACATAAAACTTGACTTGGTTTCAAGGAACCTGAACGTCTTTTGCAGTCTTTTGAATCATTTTTAGCCTTGAATCACTTTGTTGCCTGTAAGTAGGGCATTTTTCATGATTATCACCGCCTCACGGTATTCACAGGAAAGCAGATTAATGCGACAGAAGTTCAGTCGTTAAAATATTTGAATTGTAGTACAGCCAACAGAAATGTCGAGAGGAGCACTGCATAAAATCAAGGAACAAAGAAACAAGTCTGGAGGGTATTAAGAAAAGGAAAGAATTTCCCCGCAGTCGTATAGATAAATAAAATTGAGGTTTCGGATGTGGTTGGAGGTATAGGAGAGGATACATCACCTGCAACCACACTACGATGACGGTGGTCGCAATATACGCAAGCGGCGTCAATGTTTCTACGCAAGCGAACGAAGGACGTGTTAACAAGTTGTATTCGCTAAGCTATCCCCAAGCAGGCCAGAAAGGTGTGTGTGGCCCTCTTCTTTGGACGTCTTAGGTACCCTTTCTCGGTCCGCAGGAGAGGACCCTTCGTTGCAGTGCGCGCCCCAATCCCAGCAGGGGTCCGCGGTCATTCGCTTGTTGGTGCAGTGGAATAACAAACTGAGAAGTTATTGTTTAATTGGTAAATTGAGCATTATAAGTATATTCCTTATGTTTAGTTCTACAACTACATATTTTAAACGGAGCTCTACCGTTATTTTTAACGTAGTTCGTGAGTAAAGGAATCTCCGAACAAATTTGTGTTAATTATTTATTTGGTTAAGAGTGATTTTTTCATGTTTTTATTTAGTTAGGAAGTTATAATGTTTTTAGGTTCAACAACTGAATGTTATTTTTTCATATGAGTTGAAGGCCATATTTTTCGTGAGTTTCAATGTTTATTTTTCCCTGTAATTACTCAGTCTAATATAATCATGACCGCTGACTTTTTCACTTTCTTTCATTGGTCAATGGTTTCCGCCTAAACAATACAGTGATTTCTGGCAGTCCTTCGAATCCCGAGGTACACAAATGTTGTAGTTAAAACAATCTCTTCGAAGAATTTTTTATTCCTAAAATAGGGTGATTGACAATCGAAAAAAAACCGTTCTGGCTTGTTGGGTACTATGTTAACGTACATCTAGATAAAAAAATTACGAAACACGATATATCCTGCTTACGATAGATTAAAGCATGAAAACAAAATTACCTAGTGTAATTGACTGTATAACGGGCATATAATAATAACAGACCATATTAGCAGAATGGGGAATGTATATTTAGCCTTTTTACAAATTACTGAGAGTTTTCAAAAGCTAGTATTGCTAATTTTTTATTTATTCTCTAATTTATTAGTCTTAACTGCTAAGTAGTAACGATATCACGTCTATAATGCTTCCTGTTTAACTGCGTTATTTGTTTACACTGGCGTGGATGCGAAGCACTACTCTGATCCAGTTTCCTAAAAATTTGGAATTCATTGAAAGACACAACATATTTCTCTTGGTTCTTCGCCTTGAAATAGAAAATTCTGAAATAATTTTTGAGAGATAATTTTCCATCCCGATCACAATTCCGTCAATATTCACAGTACCGTTACGATAAAAAACTTAACTGGCTCAGCGAGACGTAAAAATGGACTTTGAGCCTGTATATCCGGAGTACGAAACAAATATTTGTTTAGCAAGTGCATTGAAACAAAACAGTTTTTGACCGCGGACACATGTCGGGAGAGCAGCTTCCAATGCAAGGAAGGGTCGAGGTTTCCTCCGCCCATCGGCCAAGTAATGGGGAGAGCTCGAATATTTTGGTATTTCCTTGCTATTATCACCTGATCTTAGGAATATCAGAACCTTTCTCGGGGGTAAGCTGCAAGGTTATGCTCCCAGTAGGGGTAATGTTATCTATGCACCGCCAAAACTTCTCTGGAAAGGCATATACCAATGTTTTCTAAGAAAAGCTCATTTTATCCTCAAATGAATGCTCAGGACGTAGTCTCTGTTGGGGGTTAATTTGCATCGCTGCAGCTTCTTCTAAGATATTTACCTGCTGATAATCTTGCTATTCTCAGAAGAACATATTTTCTCTTCAGTCGTATTCACGCTTATGGGAAAATTTTCTTTACGAGCAATACCTCTCTTCTACCGGGACTTTCCAAAAATTACGCTTCATCGTAATGAGTTTTTTTCTTAGAATAATGATTCCTTCACGGAATACCTAGCAAGAGTTCTTTCGAGTTATCTTCAGTTCTACTTTCGTGGTTAATGCGTTCGGAGTGTTTCACTACCGATCTGTGCTTGCTCAGTGCTTTGTCCTCTATAGTGCATTGAAAGAAATATCCGGACACAACTGATTTCAACTGCTGAAACCATGTCAAAGATTACGATGGATGAGTCGAGTCTGAAAATACTGACGAGGAGTGCATGCTTGGTGATCTTCACCCCCCTGCCACACACCCTCGCGGTGGCTTGCAGGGAATCGTGTAGATGTAGATAAAATGGTGTGAGTGACTTAGTGTCCGAATCGTGGCCATCTACGGTCGGTCCAAAATAGTGATGGAAAAATCGATTTCGATTAAAATCGTAAATCGAGTTTTAATAGTCAAAGATCGAGGAATTTGAGATCGAGCCATAATCTTCGAGTTTCGATCCAAATTGGAAAGACACGCCCTACATCATCAATAAAGCATCTCGATCAGTTGATCTTTCTTCAAAATTTTAGTGAAGCCGAATGGTTCCAAGCGGTAATCCACATTTAAGTAAATTGTAAATTTTTACGACAAATAATTCAAGAATGTTTTCCAAGTTCATTTTAAGGGATTTTTTATATTATTCAAATATGTATTATGAGCGTTTTTCAAATGAATAATAAACATTTTTTGTACCAACTGCATTTTTTTCAAAAATGAACCGTAGATTTTTTCGATTAATCGATCTTTTGGTTCAAATTTCGATTTTTTCTGAAAAGTCAAGCTTTTCATTTCGATTAAAAATCGATTGCTCGAAAAATCGATTTTGAACGACATTTTTCCATCACTAGTCCAAAACCCGGATGACAAAGAAGGGAAATTTTTACAGAATCAATATATTCCTACGATATGAATGTGATCTGTGCATAAATTTCCAAAATTAAGGGTTCCGTAGACCGTACATCTCATCTACATGTACACGATACCCTGCAAGCCACCACGTGGGTGTGTGGCAGGGGATGATGATCACCAAGCATGCACTACTACCATGCCAACAAGCAACTCATGAATTAACATGGTGAAGATTTCTGAGTACCGTTCCTTTGATTCACGGTCTGATGATGTCAACGGCCTGAATAAACGGCCTATTTTAAATTTGTAATAATTATATCTTTGAAAAGAAGTAAAAATAATTTACAAGTGTGACATAAAACGGCAAAATTATTTGCTTAACCATTGATATGATTTTTCTGCTAGAGAGTTTTATATTAATGGTAGAATTTCGTTTAAAAGCTGTAGAGACACTGTAAAACTAAAATAATTTGTTTCCGACAAAATTAATATTGACGCTGCAGCAACAATGTTTTTAGCAAATCCATTGCATAAACAAATAGTTGACCGCGTTGGCATGCTGTTAAGGGGTCCCCAAGCGGGAAAGGGTGAAGATTATCTCGGCCCGGTGGCCGAGAAAAAAGTTCGTCACACTTCTGAGCCTCAACCTAAGTTGGGGAAACAGGTGATCCTAGCGTAGCGAAACCTCCGTACTGGCAATGCAAAGAATACTTTATGGCATTCGTCAGGGAAGTACCATATTCTAACATGTGGCTCCGTCGCGAAAGGGTTATATAGTTAACCATGAGACCTGTTTAAATATTAAAAAAAAACAATTGCTGGTACACCGGGAAACATTATTTCGTCATTATCAGTCCATTACTGCGCTTAAATAATATAAGCATCCAGTAGAAATTCCTCTCGTGTGGTTGAGTCGGTTGCGCATGCATCGGAAGTTTTCTTTTGTTAGAAATTTTGCCTTTGCATGGAATTGCATGAAAGAAACGTAAGCATGTATGGAAACCTATTGGAGTGTGGTTGAAATTTATCTTCTCAGTGTTTTTTTCACCCACAATAATTACATAATATACATTTAATCTTAAAATTAAAAAAAAATATACATTTAGTCTTTAAAAATGCTGAAGATGTGCCATTGATTGTGTTGAACTGCTTTAGTGTAAATTTTGTATAATTCATTTGTATTGGGCTTTTGGTAAATAAAGGTAATAATTTTTATATTTTTGTTATACGTTGATGGTTTTTGGTGTAAAATCTCTGGAAGTATTTGGATTTGGTGTTTTTCAGGCATTTTTTGCCGTTTTCTCAAATGAAATGGATAAATTGTTTACATGCACAGAATAGTTAGTGTACTTCCTAAGTTTCAACTATGCAGTGTAATCATCAGTTTACCTGATGATGATGTGCAATAGAAACATTGTTTGTATATTAAATATTCTGTATGGAAAACCAAAGTTTAATGCCTTGTTATATTTTTGCATGGATTATCCCACTACCATGAACAATATTTTACTTTTAAACCTGGTATGCTGCAAACCAACATAAATGGGTACCAGTAGACCATAAATGTCGGACATTTGGACCTTATTTAGATCACAGGAAGACGTAATGTAAATCAAAATAAGATGTTTACATCAGGTAAGAAGCAAATCTTATGGCTTGTTGCATACAAGACGTAGACGTTAAAATTAGGTTTACATTAGGTATGCTGCAAACTTTGCATAGTTACAAGTAGACCATGAATGGTGGATATTTGCACCTTAATTTTGACCACATGTACATGCAATATAAACCAAAATAAGACATCTACATCTGGAATTCAACAAACCTTATGGTTTGCTGAATACATGTTGACTTTTAAATTAGGCTTGCATTAGGTCTGATGCATACTCAGTGCTCTAATGGAAATTAAAAACAATTACACATCTAGATGTTATTACAACACTCAATTCACGATGTCATATTACTGTATATAGTAGGGGAGCAGAGAGCTGGGGATAATTATCTCTTCCACTGATCGGAAAATTCCGATTAAGGATAATGAAAAGATGAAGATAATGTTAGTTCACAATGACTGTATCTATGCAGATCCCACCAACAGTGACATAATTAAGGTTTACAAGCTACGTAAATGGTTACCAGTAGACCATAAGTGTTGGACATTTGGACCTTATTTAGATCACATGAAGACTATGGGTGACCTAATAATAAGGGAACGAGCAAGATAAATAATGTAAACAAAAGCATACAAGAAAAGGAAAGGATGACATCTCAATAACAAAGTTTAAACAATTATCAAATTGGATACAGGGCTGCCTTTACAGTTTCTAATGACTAGATGTGAATAATGGAAGAGTAAATTCTATCAATTAAACTTTAATCCAGTAAGAGGACATGATTAACACAACTGTGAAAACTAAGTTCAAAATTGGATTACTTGATTTCAATCCTCACTTTTGAATCAACGCTGATGTCCCCTGTAATTGTCTGATTACCGTGGTCATTATCAATATTCTTGTTTGGATCACGGTCCAGAGGATCCTCAACAGAATTATCCTCTTCAAACTTTATTGGAACCTGGAAGGAATAGATATATTTAGGCCACCTATTGACAAGGGAATTGATTTGGATTTTAAATGGTAGTTTTGGTCATCTATGACTACAATTGAAACTTGGTTGATTTTCTTTAATTCCAAAATCCCTTTACTTTCCATATGTTGCCACTTGCTTTTCAAACCACTGTGTTAGAATAGGATTAAACCTAGGGAAAATGGAAGGGAGGAATTAACTTTAATTAAAATTAATGAAAGAACCATTAACTTAACTCAAACTCTGATTTTTACTATGCCTATCATTTCTTTATACTTGAATTTATATTCTTATAATTTACTCTGGGAAAAAGGAATGGTTTTTCCATATCTTTCATCAGATTATATGATGGGATCTTAACACCTAACATGATGGGCAATTGACTAGCTTGATTATCTTTACAAATATGACATCCATCTACTTCACAGGCAGCTTCTATTTCAATTATTCCTTACCTCAGAAGAGATACAGGTGCAATCTGCAGTGGTATCTGTAAAGAGACTGAATAGTCCATACTCAATTGTATCACAACTTACTTGGTACACCTGAATCATTATCAATAAAATAACGTTTGATATTGCCGCAATATTTTTCTCAATATCCCTGATTACACTTGAAGACCAATAATTTAAAACTGGCAGTGAAAAATGTGCATTTTGTAAAAAACAAAGTATTTAATAATGGATAATAAACAATGTATTCAGATACACATATTGAGATACAATGGTCTCATGAGGGCAGTTAAGGAAGGAAGAATATTCTAAAGAAGATCTAATGATATTATGATTTGAATTATTGCTTCCTACAAAATGAATACCAGAAATAAAATTGGTTATTTTGGAACCTTCATTGGGAGACTGATATAACTTGGGGATGTGTTGTGAGCTTTTCTAGAGGCACTGTATTGGGAGAGGTTGGCCAAGTGGTGCGCTCATTTTCTATTTGCTGATCGCTTTTTTCCCAGATGCCACTCTGAGTGGACGCCACTAGTCATTGCTGAGTGGAGAAGATAGAATTGCAGAGCATAGGAGGTTGTGGCAATTTTGTCTTTCAGCGATATTAATAAGGTAAGTATGCCAAAATTTTTACTTGATTCGTAAGAGCAAGTATTGCTGTATCGATGGAAGTATTTTAGTTGGTTGTCTATGTAGTTTTTCATACTTTTAAGCGATGTAAAATAATGCGCATGTAGGACGACATGTTGAACCGTAGTTATATGCCGTTTTGTGATGTAATACATCATATTATATGATTATTTTTAAATGCTCATGGTGTCGAAAGCCTGAAAGTATTATTTTTATGCAAAATGCGTGAAAAAGAAGTAATCAGACGGCGTGGTCAGGAAATAACTGATGCAAAACCACTGAGATGCATCCAGTTCTTTTTTTCCTTTGCTACTTGTTGATATATGCACTATGATTAATTTCCTTTTGTACAATGGTGAAATGATTTAATTTAAATAGTTCTCGAATCCTGAAATAGTTATTTTACAATAAATTAGCGCAAGATGGGGAGGTGAGACGGTGTTATCTGGTCGAGTTTTTCACACTGTGTTTCACCCTCTTGTTTGTTTGATTCGCTAACTAGTGAGGAAATATTATGGTGTGCGTGTTCAGCTTTAAACGTTATAGTAAACGACTCCGGAATCAATTTATTGAATTCGCTGCAATGTGAGTAGAAATGGATAGTGAAACGGCGTGGTCTGGACATTATCCAGCCACTTCGGATGTCCTGTAGTTTGCTTACTTGGATTAGAAAAGGAAACGGCGAGGTCTCTTAACGAGTACTTAGGGTTACTACATTATTTCACAGCCATTGTGAATCATTGTTTTCTTGCTCTCCCTGTTAAAAATTCCCCATTGCATGTCGTAATAAGGAATTGGGGATGGAGAAACATAAATTCCCTATAGGGAATTTCATGTCCTTATAGGGATTTTTAATGGAGTTCCCCTTAGGGAACATAAAATCCCTATAGGGAATTTCATGTCCCTATAGGGAATTTCATTTCCCTATAGGTGTCCCAATAGGGAATGCCAATTCCCTATAAGGAATTCCATGTCCCTATTAAGATTTTCTATGGGGAATTTTTACAGGGCTGCTAACTATTGAAGGAATGTAATAAAGTTGTTATTTAATATTTCATTTCGTTATTATTATAATATATCTTAGTTCCTTACGTGAATAAGTTAAAATTTGGCAGTGCGCTAGTTAGCTAAGTAGCTATTTTCAAACCAGCTGTTAATTGTAGCATTAGCATGCATCCCTCATTTTAAGTAAAAGTGGTTGGTGAGAACGCAAATACGTCGTAATTTCAATACAATGTACAATTTTCTCCCACTCTTCTTAAGACTTCTTCGTTTGTCACTCGGTCGATCCATTTTATCTCCATCATTCGTCGATAGCACCATATTTCGAATGCTTCCACCCTTTTCTTCTCCGCTGCCGTCATTGTCCATGCCTCACTGCTGTAAAGAAACGTGATCCAAATACATGTTCTGATGAATTGCCTACTTACTTCCAAGCTTGTATATCCAGCTGCAAGTAGACTCTCCTTCTGATAGAATGCCTTTTTTGCATGAGCTATTCTACTCACTATTTCCTTCTTGCTTCGCCCATCGTCGGTTACTCTCACGGGTGCATAATATGGCTCTGGGTAAATGTACATTTTTGTGGAATGCTTTTGGGCGCCCTCATTCTGCTGAGAGGACATTCTCTGTTCTGGGACAGAAACTGAGTTATCCTGGTGTCACCAGGTGGAATTCTTTATACGATACTCTGGGTCAGATACTGAAACAAAGAAAAGTTGCCTACTGTATTTAGTGTCCCGGGGTCCAACATCCAAATTAAAGAGATGGAATTAGAATATCTAAAAGACTATTGCGAGGTAATTAGGCCAATTGCCTTGTCCAATGATCGGCTTCAAGGAGATGGTTGTTTCTTTGGATTATTGATGCCTACAATACTTGACATAAAAGGAAAACTGGAGGAGTTGGAGTCCAATGTGTTCCGCTATTGTGCCCCTATTGTCACAGGTCTCAAGGTCTGCTTAGAGAATAGATTCCAGAAATCTCTCTCCTCTGAAGTCAATGATGCCATTTTGGCGTCCTGTACCCATCCTCTCTTTAAGATGAGGTGGCTTCCAAATTGGAAAGAGGTCCTTGGAGGGCATCTGCAGCAGATGCTTACAAATGCTGCGAAAGAATGAAATGATGAAGTTCTCTGCTCCAGCAGTGATGGAAATTCCTCGGATGAGGACTTCTTCGCCTTCCCTGATGATAAGCGAGATTCATATTGCATTATTAATAGAAATGAAATTGAAGTATTGCAATTTATTGGTGAGAAATCAAAATGTACTTCAATATTAAATGATTATCCTGTAGATAAAAAGGCGTTGGTATGTTATAACACTGGACTCACGTCCAATGCTCCTGTGGAGCGATTATTTTCTTTTGCTGGATTCATCCACAATTCGAAAAGAAATATATTTAACTGACTCAATGTTTGAAACATTGTTATTTTTAAAAGAAAATGAATGTTTTTTGTAATATTGTGAAAATATAAAATGTTAAGCTTATGTTCTTCACATTGCTTTTTATTTTGTCATGGAAAATGGACCAAAAACCATTTTAATACAAATGTGTGGTAAAAGTACTTCAGCCTCTCAATTTTTTAGATTTATATATCAATTGCAGGGTGATTAGCGATCAGGGAAAACCTGTGAATCAGGTAAAAGTCAGGCAATTTGGAATAGAAAAACTCAGGGAAAATGGGTCCGTAAATTGAGCTACTCAACCAGTCCATCTTATCAACAGAGATTAAAGAAAGATATGCAAAGGACGAGAAACTCGGGAAAATATTCACCACTTTGTATCAATACTCATGGTGGACTATAGTAGGCATTAAAATGTACTAAAAGCAACTTAGCATGGATAATCAATCTCCAAAACTTCTGCGGATCATTATTTCCTCTAGAATATTAAATTCCCTTGCTAAAGTTCACGATGTTCGCAGCCAACCACTCTACCCCACATCTGACACCAATATGCCGCAGGGGTGGAGACATTATGGGGTATCAACCAGAATTAGTTATAAATGAGTAAGGCCGAGTCAAGAGATAATAAAACGTATTTAAGAAATAACTATTAATCATTATATTACTTTAAATTCTGGCCTGACTGAACTCTGGCTCAGGTAGGAATTTGTTTTCAACAGGTAGGGTATGTTTTTGGATGTTTTTTACCGGGGTTATCTTAAATTTGTGATACTGGGAGTATTCCCCAACTCAAAATCCAGAGGGGATGATTCTCCACTGACCCCTTCAGATCTTAATTATTAGTCTTGAGATATTGGGTAGAGGCAGATTTGAATATTAAGCATGTTTGTGGCAGTGGGTGAGGGAGAGATACGAATGCTCCCCGCCGTACAAAGCATTCGGCGCCCTAAATTGAGAAATGGACCATTATTGATTCGAGTGAGCATCTGGCTCCACGATAGTGTAATGTTCCATGGAGGTAAATATTTATGGCTCTGATACAGCGGCTAGGGAGTGAGTCGCCAACCAGCTTCCCCCATTCCACATTGCTCCCGTTTCGAGCTTCGTGGAAATATCCCATTGAGAGCGCAGCCTGCTGCACTGGTTTGGCCATGGTCGTGGCTCACCGTGGCTCGAGCTGTGTTGCAGCCAATCCACGCCTGTGTGCTGCATGCTGACTACAGCTCTTATTGTGCTTCCAGAACCCCGAGTGAAGTTCTGGGCTATTAACCACAGTGAAGTTATGGCTAGGTACGGGTCATCACTTTTTCCTGGTCTCACAATGGCTGAGGATTTGAAAGTCCGCTTAATAGATGCATTTGAGAAAAAAAGAATCAGAACTTTTTCCAAAGTGTTTCCAAAGTTTGATGAATGGCCCCACAGCAAATTGGAGGTTTCTGAAAACTTGGAAGTGAAGTCAGGCATATTGAAGACCATCCATATCTTCTTGAGTGCATAGAAACATTCTAAGAGGGTTTGACAGAGAAAACGACTGTTTAAATCAAGTTTTGTAACCAGCCATTGGGAAAAAGGAGACCACAAAGACATTTGGCATTTTGTCAAGATTATACTTATATCTTCTAATGGGAACACCTTTGTGGAGAGAGGCTTCTCCATGAACAGATGAAGACATAATGGTAGAGATCATGTTAGAAGACGCATTAATAGGGGTTCGTCATTTTTGGGACTACAGCTCCCGCCATGATGATTATGTCAAAACGATCATAATTACTAAGGCCATGGTGAGGTACACGCGATCAGCGCACTTGCGTTACAAGCTGCCTTCGAAGCTAAGGCTCAGGTAGAAAGGGATAGCAAGAATGAGTTACAGATCCAGGGGGAGGAAAGACTGAGTTGGAGGGATTAAAACGGTTAAAGCTAAAAAGAAGAAGACACCAGAAACACTTGATAAGTTGAACAAAGAAATTATTAAAAGATCCAAAAAGTAATTAAAGTATGTCTATAATTGTAATCCAACGTACAGATCTTCATGATTGATTTCCTCTTCTTGTTTGTAAGTTTTGATCTGAGGCTAAACATTTGTCTTTATTTCAATATTTCTATGATTTTTTACTGTAAAATTCTGCTCCTGTTATACTAGAAACTGCATTTGGTATAAAATACATCCTGCATTGTTTAAAAAATTCAGGGAAGGTCGTTAATTTTGGCCAAGGAAAATAATAAACTAAAACTGCTGGGCACCCTGAATTGCTAATAGTGTGTATCTAGTTACTCAATCAAAATAGTAGGGAAAGGATATATTTTGAATTTTGAAAATGCATTTTGTGTTTTGAAAATGTATTTTGAAATTACTTTTGTGTTTTGTATCGAAATTACATTTTTCCTAAGCAATTTGTAGTTGGAAATTCAAATACAGTTTTGAGAGTAATTTGTATTTTGTATCTAAAATACATTTGAAATGTATTTTGCGCATCTCTGGCTGTATGTTGGTTTAGGTTGTAGTCCTCATAGCAACATGAAACACGTATGATATTGATATTCATACGCTCGAAATAATGCTATTGATATATTTACAGCTAATCATATCCTTAATTGACGAAGAAAGAAGGACATTTTAACCTATCAGTTCCACAAACAATTTCTATAATTTTAAGATCATGATCCAGTCAAACATAGTAAATATTTTTATTCTCATCATAAAAATATTGGCTTTGAATTGGATTTGAAGTCTAAATTGAAACCAATGATCTGCCATTTTTGTCACGAAAATTTCCAGTTATAGAGGTAATAAATCAGTATGAGTGTTAGTCTGCTTCCAACGAAAGGATCCCACGTTCGTATCTTATGTGACGGCCGGAGTATTGAACTAGGGATCTTACTGGAATGAAAAACTTGAAGGATCTTAGTGAATTTTCCGCCATAGACGGGGCATAAAAATTAATCTCTATCCAAAACGAAGTACACTACCATGTATTAACTAACAACTTGGTGTCTTATATAACCAACATTTCACGTGTCTACTAATGCATGCTTTGAATATCCTCAGGAGGGCAGCATTGTTACTACAGATTTCAGTTAAGTAGAGTGTAAGCGGAAAAGTAACTTGAGCATGCTTGATTGGTGACAAGTGTATTCCCTGTTGGCTAATGAATTACTGGCGATGGTTCACCCTGTGCCACACATACTCCTCCAGTGGCCTGCAGGGCAATCTGTCGCTGAAGATTTGGCAACGCACCAGCGAATATGATCTCTCGTATATTTTTATGAGAACATTAAATCTCCATGCTAAATATAATAAAAGCACATTGAAGAACAAAACAGCCCTGGTTAATGACAAATATTTTCAGGGATGTATGAGTAAAAAAAAAACATTTGACACTTTTAACAAAAAAATACAGGGAAGCCCGTCTTCACTTAATTCAGATAAGTAGACTCGTTCTGGGAGAGATATTCTGGATGTAGATTCAATGTTTAGGTAAATACACCAGGAATCTCTAAGCGCTGACACGTGAACTCGATTTAGTATCAAATAGAGATTGGATACCACTCGATTCTGGGTGGTATCCAATGTATCGAGTATCGGCTTCATTAGACGATATTTTCGATACTTAAACTAGCATGCATGTATTAGGAGAAAGAAAATAAATTTTAGAATACCATTTATATCATCAAATTTTCCTTTATTTTACACTTCTTAGGCCCACATTGAATAAAAAATTATTTTTAATAACCCCTATGTAAAGATTGCAATTTTATTTTACTTGGATTTTGGCATGGATGGCCTATCAAAGCCCAGAATGGAGGTTTCACTATTTTTACGCATAGATATAAGAATAGCTGTGATACTTTCCCAGTTTTAAAAAAACAACCATTTTAGAGTCCATAAGCTTGGAAAATAAAATAACTTATTCCGTCAATGCGATCATTAATGCGTCGATATTAAATTGCGGTATTAAAGGAACGAGTAGCAAAAAAGAATGGTAGCGTATAAATTTACATACTGAGAAATTAAGCTTCGGATTTCTGGCATCGGCTCATACTTGGTATCATAAAAGGGGTGTAAGTCAAAGGCACTTAAAAATGAATTGAAAGATTAGTCAACGAGGTGATAATTTGTGACATGTAGCTTGCTTCGCAAATTACTCCAGGTATAAATTAACTACATTCTCAAGAAAAAGTGTGCCAATACTACAGGATATGGCCAAGAGTGTACTACATTGGAAATGAATCATTCTCAGTGGACATACATAAATATGAAGAAATAGAGAAAAGGTGGATCAGATAAAATCCACACTGCAGGAATAATTTGGACTGGGGGAAATGGCATTAGTCCATTGCCATCTGAATCCAAGGTTTAATTATTCACTAATTTACAAAACTACAAACTACAAGAGATTGCCTTTTTCAATCATTTATACATATATCAAATAATAGGTCTTATAATGTAGACACCTCCATACACTACGAAATTGAACGACATATAAAAGTAAAACGCTGAACTTTACACAAGTTACGATTTTAAAAGTGTCTCAGCGAAATTGGACAATCGCAATCCTGACAACCAAGAAAGTTATAAAGAAAAATGTACAAAACCTAAACTATACATGATGGACCTTTTCATGGTCTAGATCCTAAATTGACTTACGTAATGCAATGAATTTCGAATGATTTATTAATTGCAAGAGATGTCACTATTAGTACTATAATCATTTACCCAGGATATGGAATCATTTCATGAGAAAGGTACATTTCATTCCATGTTTCATTATAAGGTATATAGTTGAATTTTTTAAATTTACTCTGACATTCACAAGGTCTCAAAAAAGGAAGAAAAATGAAGTAGACATATATTCATAGACATGGGCCAATACATGCGCAAAATAGTATCAAAAATTGGAAAACAGTCAGGTTTTAAGGACACTAACATTCATCGGGTTTGAAATCAAAAAAATACACTGCACACCAAAACCAGCATGAAATACGTATCTATAAACTTACCAAATATCAGACTTCTCAATACATAACCGATAAGCAGTACTCAAAATAATTCTCAAACATTTCAATTTGGCAACTTTATGTCTGACATTCTACAAAATATTAAAACTAACAAAGCCTTCCTTTGATAATGCATTCGTCAAGTACTAAACAATTTAATTTTTACTCTAATAATATGGACACCAGACAGTGACTTGAAAATTGCCCAGGAAGTAGTCAATTTTAGATGCACCCCCAAAAAAAGTTCCATGCCATCAGGCATGGATTCAAAACAAAGACAAATATTGTGGAAAACATTTTCAATGCTAATGAAAAGAATAAAAAAATAAAAATTAAGTCTAAGGGAAAATATCTTCTTCCCATTACAGAAGAATGCACTAATATCGTTTAACAAGAACCATAAAAAAATCACGGCGGTCACAGATGGATGAAAAAAACCATTCATCCACGCAGAAGCAGGATAGCTACACTCTACAACTCCGATCATCACAAAGTCTCCTGCATTCATTGGAGAAAACCTTCCGATGCCATCATACGCTGCTTCAGTGAGGATGATAGAGGTCATACCTGCAATTAACGAATGAAAATGATTATTAATTGTACAATGGAACTGAACATAAATCTTATTTGTATATATTGAGGACACATTAAACAAATGACTGTGCATGAGGGTTGCCATTGGGTGCATCCAGGGGGAGTAGCGCTCACTGAGCGATAGCGAACTTTCCACTACATCTCAGCTGCTGAACTCCCCCTGGATGGTGAGCGCTAAGGTGGGAATTTGAATCTTCCTCTATTGGCGAGAGAGTCCGTGACTTATAATGAAAATGACGAATTAAAGCAAGGTTGTTGGCACAGTTTGGCATTAGGAAGAACTTCCATGCCTATTCCTTCGACATAATTATAGGAATTACGCAATGTTATAAACGAAATAAGATATAACAACAGTAAGCATAAGTCAACAACAACAAATTCAGCCAATATGGCGAAGCTTTCAATTTGATCGAAGGGGATCATTAATATTATTCTTCTGCGTATTGAGTTTTTTTGAGCATATAGTTCATATTTTATTCGGAACATCGCATACGACACACTTTTGGTTTTTTTCTGTCACATCTGCCATATCGAAGATCTGCCATTCAGACGATGGATTGCCCTCTATAGAAGTTTATCTTATTAATCTCTATCAAGTGTAATATTAAGATGCCTATTATAAGTGAAAAGTTATTTGTACCCTTAACAAGTCATTTCTGTAATTAGTGTTGCTGAAAAAGAGGAAAGATGACAATTACATCATCATTTCAATGACTATGGTCACCTTATGTGGAACCCAATGAAGAGAAGGCGGAAATTTGTCTTCATCTATACATAGAAACTTATTACTGATCCTGAACATTAGAATGAAAGCATATAATTATACCTACTATCCGTTCAACAGCATATAAGAGCTGAATTCAGACAGTGATATTATAATATCACTGTTTGAAATCAGCTCTGTACGATCCACGTTTCATGCATAGAAATGAATACTTGACAACACTGTTAAGCAAAAATTGTAAGTAGCTGCGAAAGTGGAAAAATCTGTTAGAATAGCGAATTAATAATTATTAATAGCGATGGTATTATTCGTGAAAGAAAGTTGACTGCTTATCACTGATATACATGATGAAAGATTCAAATATAGTTGCCTGCATTTTTGAGATAAAACAAGATTAATTCCCAACTAATGAATAAATCAATTTTGTTAAGGGTCACAAACATGGTGGGAAATTTTGGATCCTAAAGTCTAGCATCAAAGTATTTTTCGAGATTTTTATCTTTCGTCGTGTACGAACTCGGCAAAAGGTCAATTTATACGCCTTTCACTATATACTAGGCGTGGTTTAACATTTTATTTTCGATGGTATTTAATAAAGAACAATTAGTATATTTAGAGTAAATGTGACAGTGAAACAAAGTGGACTAAATTCCGTATGTAGGTCAAGATACGCCATAGCACTGTCGTCTGCTTTAGAGACGAAGAAGCCACATGACGACCGATATTAAGCTCAATTTGTAATAGTTCAGATGAATGTTTTTTTTCAGAAAAGGGGAACTATGACCAAATATTTATTCCCCATATTTCCGCAAAGTCTAAAGAGAAAGGGGATTTTAAAATTTATACACTTCTACCCTTATCCGCGACATTATAGAATGGAGGATATAGGTAACGAGCGATGTTTTCAAAATTTATTTTTACAATTTCAGTTTCTACTTTCGGTTTCTACCTGTTGATTTATCTATGATCTAAGTAGTTTTAAACTTACAGAACCATGTATAACCGGCTTTATAACCCGGCTCTATTGTTAGGGTATTGTTGCTGCATCGAAGGTTGCTAAGGGTTTCAAATTGACTGCACTCCAGTTAACATGGCCTATGAGGCCATGACACTAATCTTTCACCAACAATATATAGTAAATGAAAGTATTCTTGGGTTGGTACATGACATCCATTAAATTTATCAGAAACCGGTCCAGTTTAAATTACGGTAGGCAACCATTTACCTATCACTACGGCTAATATATTACATCAAGAGAGTAAGCGTAAAATGTTTAGTATTAAATGTCTCAGAACAATAAATGTAAATATATAAAATATTATATTCAGAATAATGTGCTTATTTGGAAAATATAAATACAAAAAACACAAACAAATTAATTATTGAAAACACCGGAGTACGAACGCGATCTAACAATGTTCTTTTAGTAATAGCATTAAAGCAATTAGTGTCATGTAATTTGCGCATGTTTCGTAATATTGACCCCTGCCACACTCCCTTTGAATTGGCTTCCATAATGAAGCTTACTTATAGATAAACTGTTCCAAAACCCCTATTTTACTCTACTAGAAGCCCCTATTTTTACTCCACCAGAAGCCCCTATTTTACTCTACTTGCCACAAAGTGAAAATTTAATAATTAAACCATAATTTAAATTAAACAATTGAAGCTATGTTTAAAAATAATAGGCGACGGGTGCGTATTCGAGTGGCGTCGTCATGGAAACACATACCTGGGCCTTGGAGAGCAGTGCCGGCATCACGCTGTCACGGAACAACTCCAGCAGAAGAGGAAATCGTCGCTGCAATAGAGACGTTCCCTCCGTCGATCCAAGTCTTGCGATATTGAAAGGAACAGCTGATGTTAAATACACTTCCTTCCCTCGCTGAGTCTCCTTAAACAATGCATCTTGAATAAACCACTCTAATCCATCTCTATTCCTCCTCCTCTTCTCCTCCGCCTCCTTTAACGCGTTCTTCATCTGTCGCTCCGTGACGTCATCTCCCGCCGCGTACGGCCTCCCTCCGTTGTTGAAAGCCAGACACACTGACATCTGCGCCAGTGCACCTGCTAACCAACCAATGGTCCAGTTATCATCTCCACATCCTCCTCCCAGGTACACTTTCTTCTCCTCGAAGTCGGCGAAAGAGAAATAATCACTGCCTTTCCTCTCCACTCCGTCGTGGTCTCTTACTCTCGATTTCATTCCTTCGATAAACATTGAGTCGAAATCGATCTCAACAGACACGTCGTCATGGCTTTTGAGGAATTTGATCAGGCAAGCCGTCTCATCGCATTCAGAATACAGTCTCTCGTACCATCCCCTCGCCTTTGTCACTTTCCCTTCATCACTCTCCAAGATGTTAGTCTTTCGCATCATCGCCTCCACGCATTCTCTCCTTATGTCTTCTTCCGTTCGAGGAGGCGACGGCAATACTTCCTCATCGACAGTCGAACTCTCACGTGTCATTCCTACAGGCCTCTCCCTATTCGCCAGTGACGTCACGGAGGTCTCGAGTGCCGACAAAAGCACATCGCGGGCCGCCAATCCAGCTCTGACGTCATCAATAGAATTGCGAATCGTCGACATTTCTTGCAACTGGGTATTAATAGTCGTAATTCCTGTTTTGACGTCATCGACGGAAATGCGGATGGCTGCAATTTCTTCCCTTTGGGTACTTACTGTCGCCATTTCATTTTTGACGTCATTAATTAAATCGCGATTGGTCGTAATTTCTTGACTCAAACGTGTATCAATTGTCGCTATTCTACGCTGGACGTCATTCATCGACTCGCAAATTGATTCCATCTTCCGTGACAGAACAAATATCATACCCTGTCCCATGGCCTCCATTCCTGCATCCTGACTTGTAGATGTAGTATTACAGACTCCTTGTGCCACACTGTCCCTTCCTTTCATCACCAGACGAACCAATTTGCTAATCGACTGGCGGTCTTCGTCCTCAGGGAACTCCTCCGCCAATCCCTGAGCCAGCTCACTCACGCTAACCCCTTCTAAGTCACTCAGTCCAGGGTTAGCACCCTTTTCCAGCAATCCCTCGACCCAATCAACCTTCCCCAACCCCACCGCGACGTAAAGGAGTGTTCTTTGCCTCACTCCCCTCACATCAACGTCTCCCAAGGAGTTTAGAAGGTCCTGATATTGCTCGAGGGTCCCAGTGACTACGCCAGCGAAGAGAAGCTCTTCCTTGCCGAAAACGTCGTTCACAACACTGGTTGCCATGGCTGCCGGATGAGGTCACCTTAACTGTTGTCTCCTTGCTTACGATTGCTGACGGTGACACGACAGGATGGCCTCGTTTCAGATCTAGAAGACAGCTGCGATCGGAGACAGAGATCTAATGCTGTCGGAGCTGAAAATAAAATGTTGGTACTTCAGCTTAATATGAATGTGTGTCAACTCATCACAATTGCGAGAGTTATATTTATTACATTAATTTCTTTTGACGTAAATAACAACAATTTTTCATGTTTACAACCAACACGTGAGTATAAATATAATAAATCATGAATTGACAATATAACAAATATGCGACAAATTTAAAAAAAATGAAGGTAGCAACGCGGTGAAGCGCAGATATGAGTACAACACGAAAATGCAAACGACAACTAAAAAAATTACACTTGACCTTAATAACAAAAAAAAACTATTACTTAGTTAGCAAATGAAGAAATGAGTTCCATATTTGCCCTTCTTGTCTCAGGTCGGTGCAATTGCACAAACCCATTAAAATAAATATTTAAACAATTTTCATTTTATGGAATGGAACCCTAATAAATCTAAGAGTAGCGCTAGCAGTCAGCACGAATTCATGTGCAGGAAGAAATGGCCGACCACGCCTCACGAAATAACTGCGAACAATTCCTTTAACATCTTCCATTACCCTCGTGAAAATCACAATGCAAATAACGTCATAGGACGCACTGTTTATAAGCATCCGCTATTTCGGGAACGACAATGGAAAAGGCCTTAGCAACGCTCGGAAAAGGACCGAAAAAAACAGTAACTTTGAACGTAAATTAATTAATTTACAGAAACCTCGAAAATGAAGTGTAAATAGGTTGAAAGAATAAGAAAGTTCAAACCTTTTCTCAATAAACACAGAAAAATGGATGTAAAATTGACATGCAATAATTTTACCAAGCGAAAGAATAAAACGGTTAGATTCCTGGCGCCAATAATGTGTTTACATTGGTTTTAATGGACTTTTTCAATTTATGAAAGTGCAAGGGTTTTTTCTTTCGCTCAGTAAAATTACTAAATGTTAATCGATTTCTTTCATTCTTCTTGTATTTAATGGGGAAAGATATTAACCTTCTAATTCTTTCAACCGATTTATACTTTGCGCTCGAAATTTCTTTAAATAATGTAATTTACGTTGAAAGTTACTATTTTTTTCGGGCATTTTCCGAACGTTGCTAAGGCCTTTTCCATTGTCGTTTCCGAAAACGTGGATACTTATACAGTGCGTCTTATGCCGTGATTTGCATTGCGTTGTACAAGAGGATAATGGAAGATGATAAAGGAGGTTTTTTCCGCTTATTCATGAGGCATGGTCGGCCATTTGTTTCTGCACATACATCCGTGCTGATTGATAGCGCTATTCATAGATTTAGTAGGTTTGAATTCGCTATATTTAGAAGTATTTACAAGTTTTTTTAAATTTTTTTAGGAGTTTGTGCATTTTCAAGGACTTGATTCATAAAAGGCTGCTATATAACTTCTTCAAAAATGTCGCGGATTGATGTAGTTTGAGATTTGAGATAGTTTAACAAAAACTTGAGAATCGACGTAAAACATTATTTGTATTATAGGTACGCGTAATTAGGGAACTTAACTATACGTAAAGGTACGACACCTATGTATTTTTATAATAAGGCCCAATTTGAATCCTGGCAGTTATGATAAGCTTACAATGGTTTAAATAATAATTATGGTTCCGGTACTGACTTGGAGCCATACCCAACTTCGTAAAACAAATTTTCTTCCGTCCCTTCATGAAAAATGTGAAAATGCCCAATTACGATAAGTAATTATAATATTTATCCCTCAAGCTGAATAACAATGGGCACCTTCAGCTAGAAAATTGGAACAGAATTCCCGTTTTATGTAAAGGTGATGGTTTGAATTTTGATAGTCTTTAATTATTTTGGTGATTTACTTAGTTCTGGAGTGAAATATAGCTCCATATACAAAGTTGGGATTCGTCCTTTTCAATAAATGTTACAATCTTATTATTATGCATACATTTTACTTTTCTCACACCCGTTGAATTTCAACGGGATCCTTCCGCTAGTGGTTATAATTTTCCGAACCTTTCAGGCTGGAACGGGGTATTCCCGAAGAGGGGGACCCATCTTCTTGGCAAAAAATAATATTTTTTCTCTGACCTTTCACTTACATTACTCGAGTATTAACTACCGGACTACATTGCAATGGCGTCAACGAACTTCCTACGGACACATGGTAATGCCATTTGTTCAATTTGCATTGGAGGTATAATCGTAAAAGCTGGTACACACTTTACCTATTTCACTGCATACCTGTCATTTCTCTACGATTATCTGAATTTCCCTTTTCCACCCACATTCTTATAACATTCTGTCTTTCAACCTACTATTCTTATATTTGATTATTCTTTCGAGTTTCTCACCGCGTTTATTAATTTCAAACTACGACCCTTTCAAAAGCATGACGTCTGTTTTCCCCTTGTCACAGGTAGGTTCAAATAGGTAAACTAGGAAAGTAATGTAAAAAACATTTATAACTTCAACTCCATTGAATTATTCCTTTAAATACACTTTCTTTTAACGATTGCAAACCTACGTAATCCGTTATTAACGTTAGCAGTGATCCAGTATGCTTGTGCAGAAAATTATTTACCTTGTTCCACAAATTGCTTAGCATGCCTCCAATATCTTCCTTTATCCTCACAAAAGGTACAATGCAGTTTACGGCGTCTCATTAGAATGAACTATTTATGAATCATTGAGTTAGCGTCCATGAACATCCCATAGATTCGCAATGATGCGTTTGTTTCCATTGGGATTGGAATTTTTCCCAAAAGATGGTACAAAATTAACCTATTTAAAGTACATACTTGTCGTACCTTTACATACATTTAAATTCCCTATTTACGCGTACTTATAATGCAATTTTTTTAAAATCTAACTGCTCTTGTCATCATTAAAATATGTCAAATCTCAAACGACGTTTTCGAAAGAGAATCATATTTGTCCTTCATGTCTCAGGTCGGCGGAAATGCACAAACCAGTAGATAAATCAGAAACACATGTTTAAATACACCTCACTTTACCCAATTCAAGCCCACTATATCCCCGAGTAGCGCTAGTAGTCAGCATGTGTGCCTGTACAGTATGGAATGGCCGACCATGCCTCATGAATAGGTGGCAGAAACCTCCATTAACACCTTCCATTATCCTTGCGAAATGCACAATGCAATTCACGGCATACGACGCACTGTATAAGAATTCAGGATTTCGGAGACGACAATGGCAAAGACCTTAGCAACTCTCGGAAAATAACCGAAAAAAACAGTAACTTGGAACGTAATTACAAAATTAAGAGAAAGTTAATAAGAACGTATAAACATTTTTTTTGTTAAATACAAAAAGAATGAAAGAAATTGATTAACACTTAATTATTATACTGAGCGAAAGAAAAAACCCTTGTACTTTCATAAATTGAAAAAAATCAAAATAAACCTGAGTAAACACATTATTGGCGCCAGGAATCGAACCCGAGACCTGACAGAAACGGAAATCCCGGGCCTTTCAGAGGGCTAGAAACACAATACAGTTTACGGCATCCCTCTAGGGCGAACCGTTTGCAAGATAGAGAGGGTGACGGACGGACGGACAGACAGACGGACACTTCAAAATTATATATACATATATTATTTTATGTCATGGCAAGAGACTGTGTATCGTCCGATGTCACCTTTCGCCGCAGAAGCAACAGCCAACACATAAGTAGGTGGCACTATAGGCTTTGAAAAATGGAAACGGGAAGCAATATCCCGGGGAGAAAATGAGGATCTGGCAGAAAACAACATGACCTATACACAGATGAATTCGCAACTGAATATATTGTGGGCGTGGTGACCAAACCCACGAACAAGATATTTCTGATCGAACATTATTTATTCTTAATTGTCATAGGGCACAATCATGACAGTAAAATACTTTTTGGCCCGAATTATTATTTCAAATAGTTAGTATATATATATAAGGGCACTCACAGGTGAAAGGAATGCTGGAATTCAGGTATGGTCTCAGGAATCTGCGATGACTGCAAGGCAGAAGTCTACACTTTTGTTCTTCTTACCTAAAACAAAGAAAAATAAAGTATTACTAGGAGTGTATAGTGTCAGGAAGTGTCCGAATGTCCTCTTTCTCCGAATTGGATTTCTTAAAGAATCCCCACCTTCACACGAGAATGGATGCTTGTGAACTTCATGTGTAAGTCTTATCTCCGAATTCTTTTTACGGTGGAGATAAGGCGACCTCCTTCCCAAGAAGTGATCCCATGTCTTCGGAGTCTTTGAAATGTGTATAAGACTCTCTCGTCTGCATTTGCAGTTCGACTTTTGTCGTTCGGTGAAATAATCGCCAGTCATCAACATCTGCATTGAATCCTGGCAAGCATCGCTAGGGTTAGTGGCAGTGGCTGACTGCAATGCAGGAATTTATTACGGAAGTACTCATATTGTTAAGGAGGCTCCACCGAATTATGATGTGGAAGTCATTTTTGTGAGAATTTCAGGACATATCATTTTTTGGCCCTTCTATCGATTGGCACAAAAATAATGAGGCATTTCCATCACATATTTGAAGAACAAAGACTTCGAAAATCAGGAATTTTATATATGGTTATACGGCAGAACATGGCTGTTGCAATAGAATTGGAAAATTATTTATGTAAAGAGAAATGACGTTCTGACGAAAAACTAATATAAGAAGAACAATTTTATGTAGAAATTAGCCTTTTTAAAAAAGTGCTGCCCTTACCACACTTGTTTAATTGATATGAACAAATGTTTGCTTGAAAAAAAAAACAGAAAAGCCTGTTACATGAAAGTGGCGCTACAGTATGTTGTTAACTTTGGCAACGGTACTTTTGAAGTAACGTGCTTCCGAGCCCAATTTTATTACTCTTAATTTAGGAATATACCTTACCAAGGTCCTTTCTATATTTTTTATGTAATTTAAATATTTCATTGGTAATTGACTGGGCGTACTTAATACCAGTGCTTCCAATAATTAGCAGTAATAGCCGAGTTATTGATGCCCAAAATTTTTCATAAATATCATTATGAATGAATTTAAAAACTAATAGTTGTATTTGCAAGGGGATAGCTTAATTCGAAGCAAAAATATTTAACCTAAATTAGAATGCGTAATAGCAAGATTGAGCATGTGTTTTCACTTTGGAAATTAAACGTGGCAACAACACGTCAGCCATGTTCCGAGGTCGAAATGAGTTAAAAGAGATGGAAATATAATAGAATAGAATATATAATATATAATAGAAATCCTAGATATAGAATAATATAATAGAAATAGAATGCAACTATAGTGCGCTATATAATTAGCATAAGCATACTCATACAGTTAGTGTGTATACGTTATCACACTATGGATGGATTACCATATAGGTGTTTCTCTGAATCGGCATTTATACATTAAATAACACATACCACTTTTAAGGGATTTTTACGAAGGGAGTCAATAGCGGAACCTCCTTAATGTTCTCTGCGAATTCGTGCGTCATCAGGAAAAGTGACAGAAAAAGAAATGATGTAAGTTGCGCCTCTGACACTTTTTCCTCCAAAGGAATCTACTTACAGCGTGCTACCTGATGCTTCAGCATCCCATTTTTGAAACATTTCATTTACCAGAACTGGTCTTAATTCAACTTATCATCTACGTCAACGCAGTAGCCTGCCAGCCACCACGAGGGTGAGTGGCATGGGGTGAATATCACCAAGCATGCCTTCATATCTCCGATGTTTAGTGACGATGGAGATAAGAAGCCGTTCATCTCCCCCAAGGAGCGTGTCTACGGTATGTGCAATTTGCTAATGTCTCGATTTTTTCATCCAAATTTAGTTTATAACTTTGCCCAGACCATGCATGAATCACAATTTTATACATGTTAATCACATCTGCTCCTTTCGATGGTATAATTTTATTTATGACAGGGACGAAAAGGACCATTTTTAAAGTTTAATCGCTAGGGTTTATGAATGAGATTGACCTGAGCACATGAACGCACTACGGACGAATTCATGAGTCTGAAATTTCTTTTATCTGTGATCACTAAAAGTACGCAAAATTAGGATGCAAAATGCACATCTGACTCAATTGCTTTTATCACATCTTCCCAGGCGTCTTAAGTCAATTTGAAATATTCCAAAGATTAAGGTTATATTTCGCTAGGGAATAGGAGATATTACGACAGAGAACACCAATAAATGATAAAGACATATTGATATATTTACTAATGAGGAATGATAATGTGAGAAAGTGATGAAGATTATTTTCTGGGATACTGTGTTATTATCCACCAAAGGATATAGAACCAAAAAAGGGGGAATAGAGGGAAGATATATCACATTTTAAAGACGAGAAGAATGCAACTTAATGAATTACTGTAAGAATGAATGAATTATCAGTGTATTGCAAGCATTGAAAACTAAGAGAAAGCGTTATGTATTATGGCATAATATTAATCCTGGCTACCACTGATCGTAAGCTGGGAATAGGAGACTGTCCACTCATAATTATTGTGACAGAAAATGAAGTATCTGAAAAGTTTAATGGCACGAAACGCGAACGCTCGACTTCAAGGATGATCTCAGTATTCTTCGATACTCAAAGAAAGGCTAGTCCACAGCCTTGCTACTCTCACTAAATAGTGAAGGAAGCAACGTCTTACTCTCGACGGATAAAGTGAAGAAGGGACAGAGGTTCCTACGTGGTGAATTCTAATTGCCAAGATATTCTAAGACAACAATTTCACGAAATGCTTGAACATGGTGACGAGTTCATTCCTCGCCTTGTCGCTATCGTTATGAAGTACACAATTCAATATGTAAGTGCCAAAAAGTGTTATAAGAACACTCTTCAACCACTATTAGTCGTGATTCTTATCCACCTCACATAGTGTATGGTAAACCTCTACCATTTCTGCTTACCTAAACGAAGTAAAGACAATTTTACCAGAACCATATTTTTTTATTCATTTATTAAAATAATAGAATATTCAATGCAAGTACTGTATTGATGACGTGATTTTGTATTGACAATAATCGGCTTAAATTCACATATCGCTTGTTCTATCGATCACTGTGAGTGGACGTAAAATTTATAACAGAAGAAATAGATTCTTAAAGTGGAATACTGGAAAACATTTCGAGTGAAGAGCACGATTGGCTGGAGATTTACAGAATAACTGGTAGCGTGAAGCTTTCTTGAATACATTTCGGGAATTGGAAACTTAGATTAAGCATAAGTTATTTCCGAGAGCATAATATGTAGCCCTATACACCGCTGGGCGAAATTAATGAAGAGGGTACTTTAGAATGCGAATGCCTACAAAAGTAAAAAATGATGTTAAATATGAATATACTCACCTGAAAAGCGAACACACGACTTCAGGAATGAATTCAATGGTCTGCGAAACTTAAAGATGGGGATGCCACAGTCTTTCTCTTCTCACCAAACACAGGAGACAATTTTCGCCTTCCTCTGAGCGGATCAAGTCAAGAAGTGGCAGAGGTTCCTACGTGGTGACTTATATTAGCCAAGATATCCTAAGATAAGGAGTTTTCCTTCGAAATGTACGGGAGCGTGGTCACGTATTCTCCTCTGGTGATCTCATTATCGTTATCAAGTGCGCGATATAATCTGTAGGTGACAAAACTAGTCCCAAATGACTCGCTTCAGACTCCTTAACCTTGGTCCTTAGGCGATATCACAATGGTTGAAGAAACTAAGTACCATCCCTCTGATACACTGTGCTAACCATCTAGGGGCATGCGACCCTATTGTCTAAGATGTCTCTCCATATCCTGGCCTAGTTGCATGTCAATACTTCATGTTTGGTGATCTTCACCCACTGCCACACACCCTCGTGATGGCTCGCAGGGTAACACGTAGATTTACATATACCAATTCCGTTCCTCAGACTGATTTAATGATATCTATTGACGAAAAACCAAGTTTCTTCCTCCATTATTTAAAAAAAGAAACATTAAAAGCAAAGGACCACGTGGATTTTTCAATTTAATAAATGGTTCAAAATTGCGTCTCGAAAGTTATATTGAACACTATAAATCAGCGCTAAATGCGAGTAAATGCTGTAAAGATACCTAATATATTTCGTTCTAAGCTTCATCTACATCTGCATAATACCCTGCAAGCGACCATAAATGTGTGTGGCAGGGGGTGAATTCCCTTAAAACATGCACTACATATCATGCATAAATATGAATTATATACCTACATGTCTAAAGCTTTTGGAATTGTGAAAGAATATGCCCAGAAATGACAGCGTACCCATAACTCCATTTTATTTAAAAAATAATATTTTCAGGAACGATAATCCCAATTGTTTGCAAATTCATTTTATTGTAGTACATACATTAAACCATCAAGTGAATGCAAAAGAAATGGAATATCAAGATTTTTATGCAGGTATTTAAGATTCACATGACTTTTTTCAACCATTCTATTCTAAAATACGAAAGTTTTACAATTAGTTGTTGAACATTTTCCTTCCAATTTTTTCATATTGTTAAAACATGCATTATATATCAGTTCGTCCTATTTGAACTATTTCATTGCGGTATTATATTCTTTAAACTCAATCATTTGTTGTTTAGTCTTTAGGCAATATTGATTTATTGTCAATTATTAATAATACTTTACGCAATTGAACTTAACAGGAATTTCAATTGGTGAGGAATATCAAAAGGACATTTCTTATCAGAAGTGCGCAAACGACAGGATATTGTATTTCTAACATTCATTACATCACACTACGTATTCTTTGAATTGAGTAAATTAAACATGCAAGCTACCTTGATGATAAAGTTCTTTTTGAAAATTCTCAGGTCTTGTGTTTGCCATTAAAACTTCAGCGTTTAAACACTTTTTTCTGTAAATGTTGCTCCTATCAAAATAATTCTTTGCACGTGCCAATAATAAGAATGTGAAATCAGGTTATGACTCTTTTTTTATTACCATATCCTCTCCCAAACTCTGGTTATCACGTTGTAAACACATGTAAGCATAGAAATATGTTCGTTTCAAAACGGTTATTTTAAAAGGTGTTTCCCATGAAGTGACGCCTACAATATTTATTATATTTTTCAGTTCAAAAACAAATTTTAGTTTGTTAAGCAATTCAATACGACACTTATTTCGAGCAACGCGCAACACATTTATTGGCTCGCGTGTTAGATGAGGATAGCGATAACAACAAAAGAGCCTCCAATACACTGCCCACGTATTTACTCTGGGAATTAGGATAATTGCCTTGTGGTTAAAATTAATATAGAAAAAAATACAAAACTATTATATACAATAAATAGAATACAATAATAAATTATAAATACAATGGTGATATCGTAACCAATTTGTAGCTACATGTATTTCTGGTAGGTGAATACTTAGGCCTTTTTATCAAAGGATGCAATAAATTGAATGAAAACCATTTTGTCCCTAGCTATATTGCATATAGGTAATGCATAAGATAATTAAACTCATCGGGAAAGTTAATGTGTACTCGAATTAAATGTTGAACTAGATAGTCCTCGATACGCACGTAGAAGGATGTCCTCGGCCAGTGACAATGTCACCTAATGTGGAACATAGATAAGGTCACGCTCTGAGTGGAAAGTCACCAAGTGGCAGAAATTCACTCGTGACCAATCCTTATCTACACCTTTCGCAAAAAGTTGGAAATAAGGTGTGGCACATTGAAAATGAGCCGTGAACGTTAATGATGAGCCGCTCTCCGTCCCGTATGAGATGCCACGACTTCGATATGCTCGTAATGCGATCATGAATGTCTACTCCGAGTTAAAATTTACAAAGTAGCTTTCCAGTTCAAGGATCGCAATTCATCTGATACACACCTTCGATGTAAGCCACTTGTGGGGCTATCATTCTTAATTCCTCAATTTCATTCCGGAATTAATAGCCAGCCATATATTTACTTACGTACACAATAATACTGGAATATTGTTAAAATAATAATGTATATGAATTGGTCATCAAGAATGTCACGTTAAATTTTGATCTAAATGCCCTTCTGGCTTAATTTTTGATAAAAACATACTGATAATATATCTCTATATAAATTTAAAATTCAAATCATTATGCTTTATTTATTTTAACGTTACGTTGGATACGTTACTTCAATGTTAAAATATATTAGTAAACTAAGTTGTGGTACAATGGAATATCCTCAGGTGTAGATCATTACGACGCCTTATTAGACTACGAGCGATGTGCACCCAGATTTTTCACGTTTTTGATAGCTGAGTCATAACGCCAACTAAGTCTCCGACATTCTCCCCAATTGCAAGAAAGTAATGAAATGGCCACGAAGTTGACTTAACAAGATAAACTTTTTGAATATATTTATCAATAAGATGAGGAAACGGAGAGAAAACATAACTTTTTCAAGATTTTGGAGATGTGTAGTTAGCAAAGGAAGTGGATTTGAAAATAGAGGGAACGAATGTCACAAGAAGGAATGGAGTTGTTTGTATCAAAGCCAAAAGTGGCACAAAGAGAAATAGGTTTCCCCTCATTAGTTACGGGTGGCGAAAAATATTTATAATCATGTGTTCTATATGAAAGCATAGCAGGAAGTATAGCAGACCAATGGAGGAAATGCGTGAACCTTGTATGAAATGAGTGAAATGTGTAGGGCCTTGTCTATCGAAAGGCCCTACGAGTAATAACTGCTGGTGTTAGTCACAATGGCCACCGGAGAAAAGCGGACATATGACTTGAGTGGAGGTCTCAATTAACATAGATGCTTGTAGGAAGAACTTCAACACCATTGTCCTTCTCACCTAATTTAGAAGAAAGATGGCGTCCCAAACTGAGTTGAATAAAGCCACGTAGCGACTGAAATTTCTCCGTGGCAACTCTTTATCTCCACCTTCGTGAGAAGAGGAACGTCTTTTGGGAATGCCTTCTTATCTCCAACGTCACCGGATGATGGAGATTAGCCCTTCTTCTCCCCAAGGACAGTGCCCAGGACAAGTGAATGTAACAAAGATCTCAACTACATACTTCATGTTTAATGTATAACTTTGTTAAGTATGCGCAAGCACCCCAATTCATATGCTGCTCACCTTACGATGCGTCTGAGAGTAATCAGTTGTTTTTATATGGTGACATAATTCACACGTTTTCATTACCACGCTAGAGTTGATGAAAGTGAGTGAACTCGCCCTATAATTGAACTACGAAAGAATTCATGCGCCCTAAATTCATCATTTACACTATATTATGTGAATACCACAAATGAAAACGACCATATGTTCCCGACAATAATCACGCTGAGCAAGCTAAAAACTAGCCTGACTTATGTTGTACCTAAAAATGAACTTATATCCTCTCTTGTAGCAATGCCAATGTATATACGTCTTCGGGCGTGAACGCATACAATGATTCTGTTCATTTAAACCTTATTATAACAATTGACCCCAGGAAAACGAAGCGACCCTTATCCTTAGTATTGCGTTTAACATTTCCAATTAACTAAGTGTGTAAAGCAAATCATGAACACTTCCGTTGAGAATTACTCATAGAGATATCTGAGAAACTCTTTTAAAACGATGGGGAAAACGCCGAAGAATAATTCACGATTCAGGCCTCGCATTTCGTGAGGTAAGGTGAGATGATGCCCCAGAAATAAATCACAAAATGGATGAAATGATAATTAACTTAAGAGGAATAATAGTGTGAAGATGAAAGAGCAAGAAAGTTCCGGATTGGTGCGTTACTACATTCACGAAGGTATTATCTATAGTCGGATGGACAAGAACAGGGAAGGAATATCTCGTGAATACGATGAGAATATAATAGCTTGCAAAATTATTGCCGTCGAGAAAGAGTGAACATACTTTTTTATACTCTGTGGTTATTAGAAACTGAAATTAATCTGATGGTATTTCCGATATCATATAATATGGCCCTGGCAACTACTGGACCTGATTTTTGAATAGGTGGCGCTCAGGTTCCAATTATAACAGTAACAAAAATGTGCAAAACATAAATAAACTCTCCTGAAAAGCGAACACACGACTTTGGGGATGAATTCAATGCGATATTTAAATTCTATATAAATAAATACTAAATAAATTCTCTGCGACACTTAAAGATGGGGATGCTATAGTCGTTCTCTTCTCACCAAACACAGGAGACAATTGACGCCTTCCTCTGAGCGGATCAAGTCAAGAAGTGGCAGAGGTTCGTAACGTGGTGACTTACATTCGCCTAGATATCCTAAGAAAAGGAGTTTTCCATCGTAATGTACGGGAGGGTGGCCACGTATTCTTCTCTGGGGTTCTCACCGTCGCACAGTGGTCGGAAACAGGAAATTTTTGGACAAAATTCAAAAATAGCTTTTTTTGAGATATGGAATTGAAACTTCGCACATTCACTCCCAAAAGATTGCTAATTAAGGAATAGTACGTTATTTGCCATGATTCTAAACCGTCAGATAGATACAGGGGCTCAAAGATGACGAAATTTCCAAAAAACTCCCGACTTCCTTTTTCTCCGAATATCTTCAAAGTTATGTTGATGGTGTCGTTGTGGGAGGAATTTGATCGAATAACAAATGGTATAATCTATTAGCACTATGCTTTGTCTCTACTATGCTTTAGTTTCGAAGGTTGTTTATAGCATTTGTGTGCTATTACGTTACATAAAGGCGGATGCTGTTTTTGGACAAAATTTCATATAAAGTAAAGAATATCTAGCATTTTAGGGAGAGACCTGTCAAGTGACTTATATCAGAGCGTTTTTTGAAGACTTTTTAATACGAAACTGAAGAGAAATAAACAATAAGTTTGCGACGCCGAAAAATACATATGATTTTCCGACCGCGCGTCCGGGTTCCGACTCCGCGCGCCGGGGCTGGAAATGCCGCGACTCGCTTGCATTGCTCACCTGGAATGAACCCTAAAGCTTCGAATTCGCCAGGTTTCTGCTGTACACATTGTCACTAACCTCCACAGACTCTCTATGGTCGAAAATGGTGATTATATTGTATCGAGCGAGCGGATAATTTACGTGTAGTAGCGTTCAAGTTATTTTTGTTGCGAACGTTCGGGAAACATACTTCGTATTTACGTCCTTTTATCAAAAAAGTGTGTAGTCTTCGTGTGGACCATGCATCCTTCTAGAAAGACACCGACTGGGATTGTTTTTTATTCCTTTGCCCCCCCTGCCCGCACGCACGTGCTAAAAGATGCACCGAAGAGGTCACGGTCCAAGCCCCTCGCTATAATTTTTTTTCATTGAAATGTCGTTAAAAGAACTTGAAGGAATACATTTGATGACTTTTTATTCATGAGCTCCTTCGTGCCACTTCGCTTAGTAAATGATACTGCAGATAACATACTCTGGATTCTCTAGTTATCCCATCACCAAAACGTTGTTTATGACGAATTGAAAATAATGCATAGGTAAAAAACTCCCGTTTCCTCTAACTCTAGGTGAGATAATCTGGTCTAATTCTCGGCCTTCATCTACAAGATTTTTCCGAGCGATTCGGCTTCAGCAGGTAAAGGAGACAAGGGAAATAACAATTGCAGAAAGTAATCATCTTCAAAAACAAACTGATGGCCTAAAAGCATTAAATAATAGAATCTACTCCATCAAATTTTCTTTGCTGCTAACTATGATTAACGAAAAAGTAATACTGATGTATTTTATAATGATATTGTTATGAAATGCTATTAAAGAATTAAAAAAGACCAATTCTCTCAGGTATGCAATTCATTGACCGGTAGTGGAAGTATGAGGTGGTACATCTGATTATATTTTTTCTAATGTCGCGACAGTTGCAGTCATACCACATGCGTCTAAATTTGACTAAATGACATATCAAAATATTACACACAGAAAATTTTCTACGGATATTCCCGCTTAAGACCGTCAAAGGTTCCGCAATGTCATAAATGTCCCTTTTCGCAGGACCCATTTGGGACAGGTGTCTGTCATCAAATCAGGGCCCAGTAGTCAGAGCAGCAAACATAAAGAAAGGAGTGAGACAAGTCCGTGCATTGTCTTTCGTATTAACAATGTCTACATCGATAAAACCATCCAAGAGGTCAAAGAAAAGTCTCCGGGACTGAATATCCACAGGATGAAAATCAGCATGCTGCGATTCTCCGACGACAAAGCAGTCATGCCAAAAACGGAAGGACTAAAGGACAAAAGATGACACTAGGAAATATGGATAGCATATTGGCCATATATCACCTAAAGATCAGTAAAAAGAAGAGTAAGGTATTGGATGTAGTAGGAGAAAAGAAGCCAGAAAAAATGTTAAACTAGGAAAACAAAAATTCGAGGAAGTGGAAGAGTTCTGTTACCTGGGATTACGAGTAACCAGCGATAGACTACATAGAACAGAGATAAACATAAATAAAAGGGAAATTGTCAGTAGAATTGCCCAGGCGAGAAGGCCATTTTACAAAAAGAAGATCCTACTTACATCTGGAAATACAAGCTTGGAAGTGAGAAAAGCATTTCATAAGAACAAATATCTGGAGCATTTCACAATATGAAAGCGAAGCATGGACGATACCTGGAGCAGAGAAGTCAAGGCTGGAAGCATCTGAAATGTGGTGCTCTATCGAAGAATGATAAAGATAAAATGACCGATCGAGGGACAAACCAAGAAGTCTTTAGAAGAGTGGAAGAAAAGAAAGGTCTGCTGAAAACTGTAAGAAGAAGACGGGACAACTTAATGGGCCACATCTGAAGACACGCTGCCCTGATGAAGACAATCGTGGAGGGAATGGTGAACGGGAAGAATGGAAAAGGCAGGCTTCGTAGGAGAGGTATATGGAAAAGTTCGTGAAGGATATGAAAGAGGGGAGTTACATTGATGTGAAGAGGTTGGCCGATAGGAGAATAGAGTGTAGGGCTACGTCAAACCAATCCTAGGATTGTTGACCAATGACGACGATGATCATAAATTGACATAGAATACATAAAATCGGCGCTAAATACGAGTAAAAGTTTTCATAATTCATTACATATCTTGCAAATCCTAACATTACTATGAAAAAATGCCTCTTCCATTTATGGTTGACTAAAATATCCTTACATAATGGCTTTTTCCCATAATTTTCCCATGTCATAATTAACGGCAACATTATTGATCTCAGAAGGTAGAAATGAGGATTTTTACGGCGACGTATATTGAAACTCATTGGTTATCACTTTCCTTACATCACACAAGCTTAAGTAACACGCAAGCACTTATGTCTAATATATAGAAAGTATATCACCCCTCACCTATTCACATTGCGTTCAATTATAATAATATATGGTCCCCCTCACCTATTCACATTGCGTTCAATTATAATAATATATGCTAATAATTATCATAATATATGGTCCTGGCAACCACTGGACCTGATTTTTGAATAGGTGGCGGTCAGGTTGCAATAATAACAGTAACAAAAATGTTCAAAACATAAATAAACTCACCTGAAAAGCGAACAACGACTTCGGGGATGAATTCAATGCGATATTTAAATTCTATATTAATGAATACTAAATAAATTCTCTGCGAACCTTAAAGATGTGGATCCCATAGTCGTTCTCTTCTCACCAAACACAGGAGACAATTGACGCCTTCCTCTGAGCGGATCAAGTCAAGAAGTGGCAAAGGTTCCTAACGTAGTGACTTACATTCGCCTAGATATCCTAAGAAAAGGATTTTCCCATCGTAATGTACTGGAGTGTGGCCACGTATTCTTCTCTCGGGTTCTCACCGTCGTTATCAAATTCGCGATGTAATCTGGAAGTAAGAAAAAGTGTCCTAAATGACTCGCTTCAGCCCCTAGTGAGTTTAGTTCGACAAATATAGTTAAACTTAAGTCTGCACTTTTTACGCTTCCCTTTACTGAAATGTATATGCCGATAAAAATACCGTACAAATTTATTCCCTAAATTTATCAACAAAAAACTAAAAATTGCAAATTTTTACTCAACTGGATATTGCAGTAGACATATTCGGTTTAAACTTGCACCTTAAGAAGATCGTCATCATTCCAATTGCTTAAAGAAAGAGGGCTGAGAACTGTGAACATTATAGGACGAAAAGCCCTAAGGCACATGCCTAAAATTATTGACAAATATCATCAATAGAAGAATGGAGTAAAAATCTGAGGAATTCCTGGACGAGGACCAATTCGGGTTCAGAAAAAGCAAGGGCACAGGAGAAACAGTTCCGGCCCTCAAGCTACTTATTAAGAAGGGAATATATCGGAATTTACCGATGTTATGGCATTTGTTGCTGGATTGTTGGCCAATGATGATGATGATTATATGCAATAAATAAAATCTGCGCTAAATACGAGTAAAAGTTGTCATAATTCATTACATATCTTGGGAATCCTAATATTTTTATGAAGAAATGCCTCTTCCATGTATGGGTGACTCAGATGTTCTTACAAAATGGCTTTTTTGCCACAATTTTCCCATATCATAATTAATGGCAGCATTATTGATCTCAGAAGGTAGAAATAAGGATTGATACGGCGTCGTACATTGGAACTCGTGGATTATCACTTTCCCCACATCACATGAGCTTAAGAAAATCGCAAAGCACTTATATCTCACATAAGTATTATAAGAAAATCATCCCTCACCGATCCACATTGCGTTCATAGATTTGAATACTTGTGCACGGAAGTACTAATATATAATTCCAAATTTTTAGAATTGTTTTCACACCGCTTCGTCAACAGCAAATTTTATAAATTGAAAAATATTGCATCCACAAATAACCTACGTTAGACCACATTATGCCTTAATGGCATCTCACATCGCAATGATTATTTCCAGTGATTTAACCTGGTGGCAGATACCTCCTCCGTGTCTTCTAATCGCCGCTTTCGCGAGAAGGAGAGAAACGCCTTTTGCGGATGCACCTTTCTTATCTCCGACTTCTTTGGGTGACAGAGATAAGCCGTTTTCCTTCCCAAAGAGCGTGTCGACGCTGTATGGTTGTTAGAGAGATCACGATAACTTCCTCCAAATTTAATATATAAATTCCGCCGCTCAGTGAAAAATCCATAAACATATCATCTTGAATCACAAACCACAGAGTGCGTCCATCGGGTAGCGGATGGTGGGTCGACCTATAGATATCAAGGTTAGGTAGTTAGAATAAAGATAGGTCATCACAGAAATTAAGCAAAATATGGATCATTGTGTACTCCTGGTTCAATGGCCCATAACAAATGCAAGATGTGTGTAGATACATAATATAGGAGAGAAATAGGTTGTCGTATCGATAGATTTAAAACACCATTTTTCACTCGCACAAGATGAGAACACAGTGGGCAGTAAAGCAAAGACATAGGAACATTAAATTAAATTTAGGGAAGTGTGTAGTGGTAGCTATTTTTTGTTAGCTGTAAGTAGCATGGTTAGCGTAGCATGAATATTATTAGTAAATTGTATGGTAGTAGTACATGTTGGTGACCCTCACTCCCTGCCACACACACTCTCACCGTGGCTATCATAGAGTTGTTACGTAAATGTTAATGTAGAAATCTTCTCGTAAGGTCAGAATTCATCTCCATCGATAGAAAGGTTGATTAAATATAAAATGTTGTATCCACAAATCCATTTATCATATTGGTTGGATATGTAAGGGCGCTCGGGGCTGAACTTAAATCTACCGAATACGTCCGCCGGGTAGCGGATGGCTGGTCGATCTTCAGATATAGAGGTTAGCTGCGAGATAAGCGAGTATACTCGTCGAATAAGCAGTTCTAGACGAAAAGCGACGGCATTCCAAGGAGGTATTTGGTCTATCCTTGGGTAATGTAGGCCACTAAATAAGACAGACCCTGTGAAGATGCCGTGACTTGGCGACGGAGGCCGCCAAGAACATTGCATTCCATCGCACGGGTAGCAGCTTTACTTCACATGAGTGAAGGTGGAGACCACATTGGTCGGTACAGCGACACTCATTTCACTACAGGCGTGGTAACATTTACTTTAACGGCTGTGGTACTGCGATGTGGAGGACATGGGAAAACCACCACATTATTATTCGCGGAGTCGCAGCTACTCCACTCATTTCTTTCTTATCGTGACGTGATGGAACCCTCTCGAGTAAAATATTCCGGAGGTAAAATAGTCCCCCATTCGGATCTCCGGGCGGGGACTACCCGAGAGGGTACATCAGTCAAGTGTGATAATCATTTTGAGGTAGGAACGTGGAACGTGCGATCACTTCGGACCTGCGGGAGATTAGAGAACCTTAAGGTGGAAATAAAAAGAGTGAACCTCGATGTATTAGGAATTAGGGAAATGAGATGGCCTGGAAAAGGAGACTTTTGGAGTGGAATTTATAGAATTATCCACATATACACCTCATATCATATACACCTCATCTCCACCATACAATGAAATTTAGTGTTATTGATTTTTTTATGCAAGTAACAAACTTGACAATATGAAAAATCCATCGTTGGGACTCTATAAACTCTAGTGACGTCAGCACAGAAATGCATTACGGACGATTCTATAAAAGGTGTTACTCAAGTGAAGTGAAGGCAAGTGGAATGTGGATGCCAAATGCACTTCTGTCACAACTGCTCTTATAAAAGACCTTCTCTTATGGGCAGAACTCTGTTTAAAGTGGTTCATTGGCTTAAGTTTCATCACACCGTCTGAAAGAATATAACACCCCTTACGAGAAAAACTAACACTTCTACATACAATTATCTTTTCCTTACATCTACATCTACATCTACACGATACCCTGCAAGCCACCGCGAGGATGTGTGGCAGGGGGTGAAGGTCACCAAGCATTCACTACTAGCATGCAAGCAAGCAACTAAAGGGTCTCATGCAACTAGATTGTTAGTATCTATAGTATTTGAGGGGTTAATACATGCATCATGCACTACAGAATATTTCCCCTACCTATCCCTTTCCTATGCTGCCTATTCTGTTCTCTTATAGTACGGGGGAAAAATGCCATTTTGAATCTATCTGTACGACAATCTATCTCTCTAATCTTATTTATCTGGTCGAATCTAGCATAATACGCTGGTGTTTTCAATATGTGCCTAACACCTTCAGTAAAGCTATCCGATTGAAATTTCTGCAATAGATTAAATCTGAACTTTAATCTACGCTCTGATAATGATTCCCACCCTAATTCTTGTATTAATTCTGATACACTACTCAACCTATCGTAACACCTTTTGACGAACCTAGCTGCTCTATGCTGCACACTGTCTAGTTCTCGAATCAAACCTAATTCATTAGGATCCCATACACTGGCTGCATACTCAAGGTGGGGCCTAACTAGTGAAAAGTAGCATCGCTATTTTGTCTTCTCATTACATTTCCCAAGTACTGTTTTTATAAATCCTAGCTTTCTCTTCGCTCGGCCGCAATTTTCCCTTATGTGTCTTCCCCACGATAAATCCTTAGTGATTGTTACACCTAAATATCTTACGGTTTCAACGTTTTCGATCTTCGTGTTATTAATTCTATAGGATCGCTCTATCGAATTATTCCTCCTCCAAAAATTGATAGCTACACACTTTTTAAGGTTGAGTTCTAACTGCCATTTGTCGCACCACTCTTGAATTGCATCTAAATCCTTGCTAAGTGATTTCGTGTCCTCTTCGTTACCGACACGTTGAGTGCCACACACGCACAAGTAACGGGGATATTTGGTATAACCACCTTTCTGACTAAGAAGGAAGCACATCATTACAAGAGCAACACAGACGACCCATTTGTGCATGTGATATTGCAACAAATCAATGACTCTCTTTATGCCTTCGTACTCTTCACGAGAATAAACTGAATAGCCTATTGGAACTGCACCAAATCAATTTCCTTTGTGAAGGAGGACACACTTCAAGCTCCGTCGTAGCTATCTATGAACAGTCGCCACTTGGTTGCATCATAAGCTGCAATACCCAACTCCACCGTTAAACTATGCACGTTAAGGCAATACACGAACGATTTTAACCTACGATTTAATGAACTTGAACGTGTGCAGCGATGATCGTCAAGATTTTTAAAGGGACGTCATGTACGATCGTAAAGGTACGTCAAGGTACGATGACCTTATTAGCGTAAGCAGTCTATTAAATGAATTAAATTGGGAATGATTGTCAGAATGACATTTAGACATAATCTCGTAAATAAATTCTAAGATATTATATTCAGTCATGACATTCAAAATATTTTGCGAACCCCAACTTATTATGGTAGACTGGACCATAATTACAAAATTAGTGAAATTGATTGTCGATATGACAGATTCAAAATATAATTTTTCCGTCGCAAAATTAGGGATATAAATGTCGGTAAATATATCCAATGCAATTGAATCAATGCATAGCATAGGTTGGTGAATGTTGGTGATGAAGGACTTAAAGATAACCCAACTAAGAGCACGTTTCTCCATGCTTTGTTTGCTAATTTTAACTTTTTTAAAAGTGCAGTTTTGAATTTTAAATTAATAATAATCCTTTAAAATGCATAATATGTGCTGCATAGATGGTGAGAATTCACCCCTGCCACACTGCATTATGGTGGCTTGCAGGTTATTATTCAGAATAAGTATTAAAATAGATTACTTATCTCCTTTTTCAAGCAGGTTTTTCTCGTTCAGTCTAGACCCTTGCGGTTCTGAAGACTTTTTGGTTATGAAGACAATTGTCCAGGGAAAAGGCGAGGGAAGGAAGAAAGGTTAATGAAAGCCTCATATGAGATATTTATGGAACAGGTCGTGAAGGATATGAAAGAGAGGAGTTACGTTGGTATGAACTGGGTGCCGATAGAAGAATCTAGTGGAGGACTGCGTCAAACCCATCCTAAGTTTCTTGCCCTACGATGCTATGACCGTATGTTGACATTGGATATTTAATATCGGCGCTAAATACGAGTAATAGTTGCCATAATTCGTCACGTATCTTGAAAAGCCTCATATTACTATGAAAAGAAGGCTGTTCGTTATATTTGACTCAAATTACCTTATTTTATGCCTTTCTCCTTTAATTTTTCTATGGCATAATTAATTGCAGCATTAAGACATTTGATCACAGAATTTAGAAATAAGGAATGTTGCGGCGTCGTATATTGGAACTTATGGGTTATCGCTGTCATTGCATCACTTGAGGTTAAGAAAAACGCAAAGCACTTATGATTTATATAGGTATTATAAGAAAATCATCCCTTACTGACCCTCATTGCTATCAATGCTTTCGGTAAATGTGCATGGAAGTATTATTATATCATTTCGTACTCCTGAATTTTTTTTCACATCGCTTTGTCCACAGCAAATTTTATCAAATATAAAAATATTGCTTCCACAAATCACCAACCTTTTATCACATTATGCCTTATTGGCATTTCACATCGCATTGCTTATTTCCAGTGATTTAACCTTGTGGCAGATACCTCCTCCATGGCTTCTAATTGCCGTTTTCGCGAGAATGAGAGAAACGCCTTTTGCGAATGCCTTCTAATCTCCGACTTCTTTAGGCGACAGTGATAAGCCATTCTTCCCAAGGAGCGTGTCGCCGATGTGTGGATGTTAGATGGATCTGGATAATTTCCTCCAAATTTAATGTTTAAATTCCGCCGTTCTGAGAAAACTTCATATGAATCTCATCTTCATACCTAATTCAATTTGAGGAAAAATAATTTATTTTGTATGATATTAACAAAATCAAAGAATTTAAGAACTACATAAGGGCATATGAATATTTAACAAACCCTTTGCTGTAAGTTTAACAAATGGAGAGACGCATGTCGATCGAAAGTAAGACAACTTATCTTCTTTTTCCAGCAAGTTTTTCTCGTGCAGTCTTGATGCTGGGAGTTCTGAAGCCCTTTTGGATATTCCCAATTTTTCCTGGCAATTATTCAACTCATGCTGATCCAATTCTTTACGAACGGTGTCAATTTAAACTTCAAAATGTACATGGTGCGTGTTAGTATGATCATCACTATAATCGAATTCCTGCTCTTCAAAAGATAGTATTTCTTGGAAAACTGGCACTGAAATTCCAGCTGAATGAAGTACTGAGTCTATAGCTGATGGTAGCCTAGGATAATTTATTTCACATTTTTTTTCTTGATATATCCTGAAATTTTCACTGCAGAAAAGTAACAGTCACTTGAATGGTCCCTGGGCTCTCGCCAATTCATAGGTATACCAAATGGCAATTTATCACGTGTCCCCTTCGTCCACATCTGCAAACTCTCGAATCACTGCTAGCACACCTTGTTAAGAGCACAAGTTTATCTTGAACAGGAATTTTCACTTTAAAATTGCAAAGTATGGTTGCTATATAATGCACTGATGTTTGTCCTTTGATTGGGAATGGTGAATCTGCTAAACATGTAAGAAAACGAATCAGGGATATTCAAGCACTTGTGACGCAAAATAGTGGAGAGAGACATTATCTGGAGGTAGGGCGAATAAGATTATGTGCAAATAACAGCAATAAATACTTCTTACTCCTTGTAGGCAGACATGAACTCAGAATCCACATTGAAATGCACTTTACTACAATAAGTTTAAAACGGAGTCCCACTCCACTTTGCAAAACACCTGCTGGAGGTGTGGAATGGGAGATACTTCACGCCAGGGGCCTTATGCTCGAAAGTGTACGAGTTCCAGTTCCTATGGCTCTCGTTCGCTCGGCGGAATCCGTATGGGACGCGTACGAATGGAAGATCGGTATGCTCGAGGCACATGAGGAGGATCCGACTGCTCGAGGGAACACGGCTTTCGTAAGAAAATATGTGGCAACGTTGGTCTACGTTGCTATGCGAGAGGCCACAGCCAATCACAGCCTTGATTCACTTATTTGCCGCGAACTTCATAATGCTCTTCGTCTCTATGCATTCTGAAACAATGCATTTTAAACAACCTCCACTTCCACCACCACTTTCAAGATGGAAGTAACATCGTTTACGGTAAAAATTCCAAAGATCAGCGAGGAACAGAAGCTCATTTTGTTGGAGTTTGTGGAAGGTCATTAGAGTTTATTTTTACATTTTTAAGTAATTTCGCTTTATCTTATTGCTGATAAAAATGAGAAGGTCCTCTTAGGAAAGGAGTCAGTTCCCTTAATAAATAAGCTGCTATGTCCTTAGGCATTCTATACAGCCTTCTAAATTTGTTATCTTCCTATTACAATGGAGAAATGCTTACTCGCATGATTCGCTGAGGCCTTTCCTCTTGTAAATTAGCTTATTCGTGATTGAGTAGAATAATACGAAACATCGCAGCTGCCATATTGTCTCTCAACTCCTCCGTTCGTATACGAACTCGTCCGGTCCCGGGCGTACGATCTGAAGGGCCCTTCGAATTCACCCGCTCCGCGCTTCGAGCATACCGATTTCCTCCGCCCTGCGAGTTAGTACCACGTGACTCGCACGAAATTGCTCTTTCGTATACGAACAGAATTTCGAGCATAGGCCCCCAGGGATATATAGCCAGAAAAGGGTTCGGAATGAAGAAGAGCTGGTTATAATGGGACACGGAATAAAGGGACAGATGTTAAATGACGCGAGTTTTGACAAAACCTACCCCCTACTTGAGATTTACCCTGTGATTCAGGCTCGATCCAAAGGAGTAAGGTCACCCCCTTTCGCACCTAATGTGACGCACACGTCACATGAGTTATAATGTGCAAATGGCTCCTTGCTTCTATATTTAGGTACCTACTTATTGTTCTATAATTAAAATGGATACCTTTTCTTCGTCTATGGCACATAACTATGTGCTTTTTCTTGGATATACTTTCTCTGTAGAATTTTTTTCTCGGAGCGAGCAGACATCTTAGAGAAAAATGTTTTTCGTAAGTTTGAATATTTTTATAAAAAGTATCAGAAGTATGTCTTTGATGAAAAAAATATTTTGATTTGCTCAAATTCCTCTTCTTTTAATTGAGTTATTTGTCAACGAGGCATACCCTATGGTAATTGCCCAATACTCCTTTTTATTCATGTGACATCTACGTCACATTGGGCTTTTATGGGTAAGACATGCAATAGTCAGCCTCTTCCATCCATAACTTTATTATTGTTAGCAAGGTTCTTGGACCTTCTTCGTCCTAAGTCTTCTATCCGATATTGTACAAGGGGCATATTTTCTTTCGGTCCTGTGACTTTTGCTGACAAGGTATAAGGTAGGACGTTATGCTTGAATTTTCCGAGACCCAATCCCAGTGGATATTCTGCCTGACAATCCGACTTGTGGATAATATATATTGTGTGTGCGTTGCCATAGAATTGCGCTCATGAATAGTTCACGTGATTCCGAAATTGAGGAATTTCTAAGACTTGCGGAGGAGGACATCGTGTACATTGACATTCCTGGAGATGGTGCCATAAATAGTGATGGTGATGAGACTTCTGACGAAGATGAAGAAGTTCTTATTTCAACGAAAAGCCAGGAAGACGAAGATGCCGCCATAAATTTAGTACAACGCATCATTATCCAGTAGGATAAAACAGATCATTTCGGAACAGAGGTCAGTACTCATTGTTTTTTCTTAACTTTTTGCCAGTGAAATTAATAAACCATTTAGAATTTATGACCTTAACTTATTTTCAAACGTAACTATCTATTAGAATTTCAATGCTTCTCTGCATACACGATTAAATGCATTTCTCATGCAGTTTATTAAAATATATAAATTTTATTTGGCCAAATCAATATACTTCGCGGTTCCTGAACTTTTATTCACAGCAATCAACTCATATTTCAAATAACCTCCAGTTGGTCCATGATCATTAATTAAGATAAAATAAAATTACTGGAGCTCGGAGTCAGTCTTTTATTATGAAAGGAATAACACATTTTCACGTATCTTCTCTCTCCCTTAACATTAGCAGTAGTAAAGCATCAGAATTTCATATTTTCTAGTATTTATAGTTTCAGGAAATAATAATTAATAAATCATCTTTTTTGATTAAAGGAAAGAGATAACTGCTCAGAAATAGAGCAAACGCCCACTGAAAATGTGTATGCCGTGACTAGGAGCGGCAATACATCACAAATTCCATTGCAGAATGCAGCTAGTTCTTCATCATCCATTCCATCCATGAGTGCCACACAAACTCCACCATCGGTTGGTAGGAAAAACATCCAATGGAAATTTAAGAAGGCAGTTTTTGACCCTCCAAATACCGAATGGTTGGGAGAATTGCCTTATCCTCCAAAACAGCAAATGTCTCCGTTGGAATATTTCAAGTCTTTCTTTGGTGAGGATATTCTTTCTTTGATTTGTAAGCAATCTAATGTGTATGCATTGCATAAAGATAGTGTAATTTTAAATGCTTCAGTGGATGACTACAAACAGTTGCTAGGAATTTTAATTCAAATGGGCACAGTCAAAATGCCATCCACAAAGCTGTACTGGTCGAATGAATGCCGGTATCCTCTTGTGGCCGACATAATGAGTCGAAATAGGTTTTTAGAACTTTGGCGTTATATTCACCTTGTGGACAATACCAAATGTGTACCATCACATGACTCAAAGTATGATAAACTTTTCAAGGTTAAGCCTTTGTTGTCATCACTGAGAATGGCCCTTCTAACGATTCCTCCAGAAGAATATCATGCATTGGATGAACCAATCATCCCCTTCAAAATTCGTCACGTCCTAAAACAATATAATAGAAACAAACCTCACAAGTCCTGACGAGGGCTGGTGAATCAGGCATAATGTACAACTTTTAAGTATACGTTGCGAAAAACTCCTGCACAAAATATGTCCTTGGATTCTCAGGAGATATAGTAATAGCATTGACAGAGAATCTCCCTGAAAACAAGAACTACAAGGTTGCAGCAGACAATTGCTTTTCATCAATATCACTTGCCAAAACTTTGAAGGCAAGGGGTATATTATTCGCCGGTACGGTTCGTGCCGACAGAATGGGCAGGTGTCCATTGAATGCCGAATCAGAATTTAATAAAATGAGGGCGTGGATCCTTTGATTGGCGAGTTGAGTCAAGGAACAATGTTTAACTTGTTAGGTGGTTCGATAACAAGAGCATTAATCTATTATCAACCTATGATTGCATAAAACCAATAGATGAATGCCGTCTCTTCAGCAAATCTTAAATCAAATTTATAGATATACTTCGTCCTAATATAGTCAGTGAGTACAACAGATTTAAGGGGGGTGTAGATTTGTTGGATATGCTTTTAAAACTGTAGAGAATAAATGTCAGTTCCAATAGATGGTATTTGCGAATAGTTTTATGGTGTCTTACTGTAGCCATTGCCAATGGATGGCTACTTTACCGGCGGCACTGCAAACAAAGAAAAGAAAAAATTGAGCTTTCTCTTATAAGTTTCCAATCAATGATTTCATCTGGACTAACGACGGCTGGAAAAGTAGAAAATCCACGGAAAAGGGGCCGTCCTAGTACTGATTCTCCATCTCCGATTGCGCATAAAAAGTTTCAGCCTAGTGCAAACCCTAATCCCATAGTTGACGTAGGATGCGACGGTTTAGGTCATGTTCCGGACATGGTCAAAAAAGAGGCAGATGTAAAGTCTGTGTAAAATCTGCCACTCAGATGATTTGTACCAAGTGCAAGGTGCACTTATTACTACTACTTCTACTGTGCAGAAAAAATGCTATCAAATTTATCATAAAAAGTAATATTCTTGTTAATGTATTGTATTTGTACTTCATTAAATTGTGTACTTTGAAAAAAAAATTTTACACCTAAAATTTACTTTACTATCTGTAATTTATCGTTTAAATAAAATTTATTTGAAAGCTTCAGATTTGGTCATTTTTGTTTCCCCTGAAGCCCAATGTGACGTGTACGTCACATGTTTATTTCTCAATAGTCAATAAGGAAAAACAAATGAAAACACTCTTATAGCTTATTAAAGGTAAAAGAATATATAATTTAGCAAAAATTATTTTTTCTTTCATAAAATAATAATTTGGGCTTCAAAGGGTTAAGATAAGCTGTATAGAAAACACTTGACGTGATACGAAGAAACTAATAAAAGTTTTGAAATCAGCATGCCTATTTTACTTCAAATCAGTTGAAAAAACAAACTCAACAGAAAATTTGCTAAAAATTGTACCCCGCCAGTGTTATTACTAATCCATTTTTCTGCTAGATATCGAGTGTGTTTCGGTGAGAATTCACCCGCTGCCACACACCTTTATGGTGACTTGCAGAGTAATATGTAAATATAGCATAGAATAATTGAAAAAAGAGATTTTAATTGGAAATACATAAGATTCTTGATATTATATTTCTTTTGCATTTACTTGATGGTTTGTGACATGTAGGAATAATTAACTAAATTTAAATACAATTAGGAATGTCGTTGCTGAAAATTTCATTTAAAAAATAATATACTGTTTAGAGATACGTTGTCATTGTTTCCTCAAAGACGACAAGAAAAAAATTGCATGAATGTTGAATCACTAACTTATCGGGTAGTCAAATCTTTATAAAACACGAAAGGCTTAGAACGAAATATGTAAGGTATCTTTACAATATTTACTTGCATCTAGCGCTGATTTAAAGTATTCTACATACCTTTCGAGATGCAATTTTGATCCGAATATTAAATATGAATTTTCGTAATATTTGACTCAAATTACCTTATATTATGACTTTTATCCCATAATTTTTCTATGGCATAATTAATTGAAGCATTAAGCCATTTCATCTCAGATGGTAGAAATAAGGAATGTTACCGCGTAGTACATTGAAACTTATGGGTTATCGCTTTCCCTGCATCACTTGAGGTTAAGAGAATCGCAAAGCACTTATGACTCATATAAGTGTTATAAGAAAATAATCTTTTATGGCCTTCATTCCTATCAAAGCTTTCACTATTTATGCATGGAAGTATTAATATATCATTTCATACTCCTTAAATTGTTTACACACCGCTTCGTCGACAACAAATTTTATCAAATATAAGAATATTGCATCCACAAATAACCAACCTTTTATCACATTATGCCTTAATGGCATCTCACATCGCATTGCTTATTTCCAGTGATTTAACCTGGTGGCAGATACCTCCTTCATGGCTTCTAATCGCCGCTTTCGCGAGAAGGAGAGAAACGCCTTTTGCGAATGCACCTTTCTTATCTCCGACTTCTTTGGGCGACAGAGATAAGCCGTTTTCCGCCCCAAACGGCAGGTTGACGATGTGTGGATGTTAGAGGGATCTGGATAATATCCTCCAAATTTGAAATAAAATTCCGCCAATCTGGGCAAAATTCATATGAATCTGATCTTCATTATTCAATTTGAGTAAGAATAATTAATTTTGTATGTTATTTACAAAATCAAAGAATGTAAGAACATTATAAGACTAAATGAATTTTTCAAAACACTTTGCTGTAAGTTTAACAAATGAATGACACATGTCTAAAAAGTGTCACATAAAGACAGGACATCACTGAAATTAAGAAAATAATGGATCTCTGTGTACTTCTGTTTCAATGGCCAATGACAATTGCAACATGTGTGTAGGTACACACCAGAAGGGAGAGATTGGTTGTCGTATCCATAGATTTGAAATGTCATTAATTCCCTGTGCACACAGTGGATAAGGGGGTCACAGGTTACAGGTAGGAGTTCTCAGGGAACGGAGGAAGGGTGGAGAGAAAGATGACGTCGGCATTCTCTTAGGCGTCAAGGGGACCATGGCTTAACGTCCCATCCGACGGACGGAGGACTGAACTCGAGTTATCTCCACAAATCACTCAAGTGGGGATCGGTATACCAATGAACTCTCCTTAATTGCCGGAATTCGAACCCGGGCACCCGCGATGGGATACCAGTACTGTAGCCAACTCCACCCCTACTTTTTTCATATTATGCCCTAATGGTTTGTCGCATAGCATTGCTGATTTCCAGTAATTTAAATGTTCGCAGATGCTTCCTCCATGGATTCCCCTGATTGCCAAAATTGCGAGAACGAGATGATCGCCTTATGGGAATACCTTCTTATCTCCATCTTCTTATGACGATGAAGATTAGCCGTTCTTCAAACAAAAGGGCGTGCCAATAATTTGCGGATGTTAGAAATATCTCGAATATATTCTCCAATTTTAATACATGATTTCAGTCGTTTTGTGCAACATAAACAATGTATATAAAAATAATCTCCACCATACAATGAAATTAAGTATAATGGATTTTTTATGCTAGTAACAAACTCAGAAATATAAAAAATCTATCGTTGGGATTTATGAACTCTAGTGACGTCAGCACAGAAATGCATTACGGACGACTCCATAATAGTTGTTAATCAAAGTGTAGTGAATGCAAGTGGAATTGGATGCCAAGTACCTACACTTCTGTCAAAATTCCTCTTATAAAAGACATTTTCTTATGGAGAGAACTATGTTTAATGTGTTTCAGTGGCTAAAGTAACATCACATCATCTGAAAGAATATAATACCCCTCACATGAAAAATAATTAGTTCCTCAGTTCTCACTTCCTTGCCGGCACGTTGAGTGCCACACACGCACAAGTAACGGGGATATTTGGTATATCCTCATTTCTGACCAAGAAGGAAGCAGATCATTTAAAGGCCAACACTGATGACCCATTATTGCATGTGATATTGCAGCAAATCAATGACTCTCTTTATGCCTTCGTGCTCTTCACCCGAATACACTGAATATCCTATCGGGACTGCACCAAATAAATTATCTTTGTGAAGGAGGACTCACTTCAAGTTCCTTTCTGAGCTATCTATGAATAGTCCCCTTTCGGCTGCATCAAAGGCTGGAATACCCAACTACTCCAATAAACTATGTAATTTATGGCAGTACACATATCCACTTTCATTTTGAATGTATTGCAGGAAAGCAGTTTCTCTTGATCGAAAGTACGATACCTTGGTGCAGTCTACACGCTTGGACTTCTAAAGCCTTTTTGGATATTCCAAAATATCCTGGAAAACTTTCAGCTAATGCTGATCAAAGTCTTAACGAACAGTGTCGTCTTCAAACTTCAAAATCTCCACCGTGGGTGTCACTTTGTTCTTCACCATAATCTATTTCCTGCTCTTCAAACGAGAGTACCTCCTGGATAACTGGCACTGGAATTCCAGCTGAATGAAGCACTAGGAGTATAGCTGGTGGTAAACTAGGATAATTTATTTCAAATTTTTTTCTTGTTATATCCTGAAATATTCCCTGCACAAAAGTAACAGTCACTTGAATGGTCCCTGGGCTCTCGCCAATTCATAGGTATACCAAATGGCAATTTATCACGTGTCCCCTTCGTCCACATCTTCAAACCCTCAACACATTACTAGCACATGTTGTGAGGAGGGTGAAAATGCCACATATGAAAGAAAACGAATCAAGTATATTCAAGCATTTATTACGCAAAACTGTGTAGACAGACATGATCTTTAGGTAGGGAAAATAAGAATCTATGCAAAAAACAATGTTATACACTGCGTACTCCTTGTACACAGACATGAACTCAGTATCCACTTTGAAAGGCACTTCACTACAGGAAGTGACACACGGCGTCTCTCTCCACTTTGCAAAACACCTGCTGGAGGAGGGGGATAGGAGAGAATTCACGCCAGGGATATATAGCCAGAAAAAGGGTTCGGAATGAAGAAGGGTTGGAGATAAGGAGACACTGAAAAAAGGCACAGATTTTAAATGATGCGAGTTTTGACAAACCCTCCCCACTACTTACACAACCTACCCTGTGATTCAGGCTCGCTCCTAAGGAGTAAGGTCACCTTAAGATAGACTCTAGAGAAAAAACTTTACGTGATAGTAAGAAACTAACTAAAGTTTTGCTATCGCCATACCTATTTCACCCCAAATCAGATGAAAAAAACAAACTCAACCAAAAATTTGCTACTAATAGTACCCACAAGTTGTTTTATGCACTATATATAGTGATTTTTGGTGTAGAATTTACCCCCTGCCACATACCTTTATGGTGACTTGCAGAGTATTATGTAGATATAGCATAGAGTAGATGATAACAGACATGTTAATTTGAAATACATAAGATTCTTGATATTATATTTCTCTTGCGTTTATTTGATGGTTTAGACATGAGGGAATAATTAACGAAATATAAATAAAATGACGAATTCGTTGCTGAAAATATCATTTTAAAAATAAATTATTGTTTATAGATACGTTGTCATTGTTTCCCCAGAGACGCGAAGGAAAAATTTGCATGGATGTTTGAATCACTAACCTAACACTTTTTATTACTTCCAAATTACATCGCGCACTTGATAACGATGTCGAGAACACCAGGAAAGAATACGTGACAATCGTCGAGGGAAAGGTGAACGGGAAGAATGGAAAATGCAGGCTTCGTATGAGAGGTATATGGAACAGGTCGTGAAGGATATGAAAGAGAGGAGTTACGTTGATATGAAGAGGTTGGCCGATAGAAAAATAGAGTGTAGGACTTCGTCAAACCAATCCAAGGATTGTTGACCAATGATGGTGATGATCATATGTTGTAATGGAATACTTACAATTGGCGCTAAATATGAGTAAAAGTTGTCATAATTCATTACATATCTTGGAAATCCTAATATTATTATGAAAAAATTCCTCTTCCATGTGAGGTTGACTCAGATATTCTTACACTATGGCTTTTTTCCCACAACTTTCCCATGTCATAATTAATGGCAGCATTATTGATCTCAGAATGCATAAATAAGGATTGTTACAGCGTCGTACATTGAAACTCATGGGTTATCGCTTTCCCTACATCACATGAGCTTATGTAAAACGCAAAGCACTTATGTCTCATATAAGTATTATAAGAAAATCATCCCTCACCGATCCACATTGCGTTCATAGATTTGAATATTGTGCACAGAAGTACTAATATATAATTCCATAATTTTAGAATTGTTTTCACACCGCTTAGTCCACAGCAAATTTTATAAAATATAAAAATATTGCATCCACAAATCACCTACGTTTTATCGCATTATGCCTTAATGGCCTCTCACATCGCATTGCTTTTTTTCCAGTGATTTAACTCTAGGAAGACCGAACTTGTTGCCCCTCCTAGAACTACCGAATGGAGTCATTTTGACTCCTACCTTATTATTGTTAATTTTCAAATTTATCTCTGCTTTTATTGATACATTGCTTTATTATATCATTTTGTTTATTATTGTAATATTTCAAACATGGTTTTAGCAAAATATTATGTATTTTCTTAATGCGAGATTCGATAGTATTGCTTTTACATTGTTTTTTCTTACATGTTATTATATTTTTTTAATGGGATCATCACAAAGGAACTTGATAAAATAAACTTTATACAACCTTTTATTATCATCTTTGAATATTCAAACGTATTACGCAGGCTACATGAAATACGGAAAGAGAATTGAACAAGAGCGAGAAATACGAGAATACGATAAATGTATGTAATAAAAAGATTTTGATTACAATTTATAAGCCACACATTTGTCTACGGTGCTTCACAGTTCAAGCATCGTCGTTCATTTACGGCGGTACATACTCCGCACAAAAGATTTTCGGCAGGTCATACAATTTCCGACTGATCGATGCTTTTTGCATTTTTGTTTTACCTGGCATAATTTTGTTTGGAAAATCCGGTCATAAGAATCTACGGCATTGGACACGCCACACTTTTGCTTAGAACTAACGTAAGGATCAGCCAACTCTGTAACGAGCTTTTTCCGAAACACCTTCCGAGAAATGTTTTCGGAGGTAGTTTCCCTGTACACTATCCAAGAATTTATGCCTGCTTAGTCGAGAGTATTTTCAAACAAGTGGATATGCCATCGCCGAGTACATGTTCTTGTGGTATATTTGCGCGCCATTTGGTCTACGACATCTACTCTGTATTTAGTTTCATTGTAAAACTTCACCGATTTAATTTTTTAGAGGAATCAGAAGTAACGTCAACATCGGGATGGATGCAACTAAGAATTATGACATTCTAGTTTGTTTTACCTTGATATACAGTAAGTGTAAAATCAATTTTTTTTAACTTAAGAGTTGTACAAGTTTTCTTTCGTTGATTTGATATATTTTGGTACTTCTCGCATTTTTTATTTACCGTTCCCACAATGTTAGTACCCTGGCTTTTTAGCTGTTCAGCGAGTGTGACTGAAGTAAAAAAATTATCTACGTTAACATTTTGTCCTTTTATCAGAAACGGCTGCATTAATTTCAGTACTGCGTGGTCAGCTAAACAGCAATCAGCTATACGTGCATTAACTTTTCCAGCATAAGGGAAGCCATTTGCTATCCTTGTCAACAGCTAGCCAATATTTATGGCCGTATTTGTCCGGCTTAGAAGGAATGTACGGAGTGAAAGGACACCTAGTTTTGCTGGAGAAAAATTGTTCATCAACCGTAATGTACGGACCAGGTTTGTGACAAGGAATGCAATTATCAATGAATGTATCCCACAATATTCAAAAGAGAGCAAACTTGTCAGTTTTGAGTCGCTGGGAACGATTAGACTTCTCATCAAATATTAGATAATTCAATATGATTACAAAACGGTTTCTAGACAGTCAATAGAAATGAAGGCTGTACTTCACAGGAGTTGTGCAGTCCACTCGAGATTCAATGCATTCACTAACGCAAATCAAGGGCAGCGCACTGTTCTCCTGTGCTGCGCGCGGCAGCCAGCGCTGCCAAGGCCGAACATGCTAAGACAGTGGCTTTGTTTGTTTACACTGATTTATTTTCCTCGTACATCAGTATATCAATGGAAGGATACAAGGTTGAAAATCAACTTCCAAGTAGTCGAGGCTGAAACAATGGAGCATGCTAGACAGTATTGTGCTGAAGCGAAACTGACGGGCGACGTGAAGGGAGGGGGAAGCAAGGCAGACACGACGGCTTGCAAACACATGAATTTGAAGCCGTTTCATATGGATGGCTTATTCACCACTATATCGCAAGGTAAAATAATATCAAGACTAGTTGTCCTTTCACTCAGTACATTCCTTCTAAGCCGGACAAATACGGCCATGGTTTGTAGTTCCAAACACGGACCTGTAAAATTAGAAATGGCTTCAAAATCTCGCAAATATTTTCCAAAAAACGTAATAATTATAGATTTAAGCTAACGATTGCTTTAAATTAGTTATGAGCATAATAAATATAAAAATTGGAACAAATATTACTATTTGGAGAAAAGACTAGCAAAATAGAGTAGGGAGTCAAAATGACTGTCTTTGGTAGTCAAGGGTAAATTTTGACAAAATGGTACCATGTTTTTTTTAAACACTATTTTTATCACAAAGCCTTCTTTTGTGTCAAAAATGAGTATAAGTCACGGAATCTCAATACGGAAGTCGGAATATTTTCGTCACGGAGGAGAAATAAAAAAACGCGAGGAGTCAAAATGACTCAATCGCTAGTTCTAGTGTTAACCTGGTGGCAGATACCTCCTCCATGGCTTCTAATCGCCGCTTTCGCGAGAAGGAGAGAAAAGCCTGTTGCGAATGCTCCTTTCTTATCTCCAACATCTTTGGGCGACAGAGATAAGCAGTTTTACTCCCCAAAGAGCGTGTCGACGATGTGTGGATGTTAGAGGGATAACGATGATTTCCTCCAAATATAATATATGAATTCCGCCGCTCTGTGAAAAATCCAAACATATATCAATTTCATCGTTCAATGTAAGTGAGAATATTAAATTTGGTTCATCAGTTACAAAAATCAAAGAATGGAAAACAATCATAAGGGTGTGTGAATATTTTAAAAACCTTTTCCTCTAAGTTTGAGAAATGGAGTGACATCAGCTCTGAATCGCAATGCAAAAGTCTATGCATGACAAAAAAGAATTAGGCCATCATTGAAATTAGGCAAAACATGAATCAATGTGTACTTCTGGTTTAATGGCCAATAACAGATGGCAGTAGGAGATGCAGGAGCTGAAAAGAAGCCAGGACAAATGTTAAACTAGGAAAACAAAAATTCGAGGAGGTGGAAGAGTTCTGTTACCTGGGATTCCGAGTACCCAGCGGTATACTACATAGAACAGAGACAGATAGAAGTAAAAAGGAAATTGTCAGTAGAATTTCCCAGGCAAAAAGGCCGTTTTACAAAAACCAGATCCTACCTACATCTGTAAATACAAGGTTGGAAGTGAGGAAGCTTTTCATTTGAACAAACATCTGGAGCATTTAACTATATGGCAGCGAAGCATGGACGATACCTGGAGCAGAGAATTAAGGCTGGAAGCATTTTAAATGTGGTGCTCTATCGAAGAATGATGAAGATAAAATGACCGGTCGAGGGACAAACCAAGAAGTCTTAAGAAGAGTGGAAGAAAGGAATGGTCTGCTGAAAACTATAAGAAGAAGACGGGACAACTTAATGGGCCAGATCTGAAGACACGTTGCCCTTATTAAGACAATCATCGTGGGAAAGGTGAACGGTAAGAATGGAAAATGCAGGCTTCGTATGAGAGGTATATGGAACAGGTCGTGAGGGATATGAAAGAGGGGAGTTACGTTTATGTGAAGAGGTTGGCCGATAGAAGAATAGAGTGGAGGGATGCGTCAAACCAATCCTAGGATTGTTGGCCAATGACGACGATGATGACTACTTTGTTGGTTCCACACATGGATTGTTGACCAATTATGGTGATTATCATATGTTGTAATGGAATACTTAAAATCGGCGCTAAATACGAGTAAAAGTTGTCATAATTCATTACATATCTTGCAAATCTTAATGTTACTACTATCTCCCTACATCACATGAGCTTAAGTAAAACACAAAGTACTTATGTCTCAAATAAGTATTATAAGAAAATCATCCCTCACCGATCCTTATTGCGTTCATAGATTTGAATACTTGTGCTTGTAAGTACTTATATATAAATCCATATTGTTAGAATTGTTTTCACACCGCTTCTTCGACAGCAAATTATATAAAATATAAAAATATATTATCCAAAAGTCACCAACATTTAATCACATTATGCCTTAATGGCGTCTTACGTCGCAATGCTTATTTCCAGTGATTTAACCTGGTGGCAGATACCTCCTCCATGGCTTCTAATTGCCGCTTTCGCGAGAAGGAGAGGAACGTCTTTTGTAAATGAACCTTTCTTATCTCTGACTTCTATGGGCGACAGAGATGAGCCGTTTTCCTTCCAAAAGAGCGTGTCGACGATGTGTGAATGTTAGAGGAACTGGATAATTTCATCCAAATTCAATCCAATCCATCCAATGGCCCATAACAATTGCAAGATGTGTGAGGATAGATAATATAGGTTAGAGATTGGTTAGCGTATCCATAGATTTGAAATTTCGTTTTTCTCGCGACAATTAGAGAACACAATTGGCAGTAAAGCAAAGACATTGTAACATGAAAGTGAAAGTTAGATAAGTCTTTAAAAAACAATAATTTTTGCTAAATTATATATTCTTTTATCTTTAATAATCTATAAGAGTGGTTTCATTCGTTTTCCCTTATTGACTATTGGGAAATAGACATGTGACGTACACGTCACATTGGGTTTCAGGGGAAACAAAAATGACCAAATCTGAGGCTTTCAAATGAATTTTATTTTAATGATAAATTACAGATAGTAAAGTAAATTTTAGGTGTAAAATTCTTCTCCCAAGTACACAATTTAATGAAGTACAAATACAATACATTAACAAGAAAATTGCTTTTTATGATAAATTTGATAGCATTTTTTCTGCACAGTTAAACATAAGTGCACCTTGCACTTGGAACAAATCACAATTTAATGAAGTACAAATACAATACATTAACAAAAATATTACTTTTTATGATAAATTTGATAACATTTTTTCTACACAGTTAAACATAAGTGCACCTTGCACTTGGTACAAATCATCTGAGTGGCAGATTTTACACAGACTTTACATCTGCCTCTTTTTTGACCATGTCCGGAACGTGACCTAAACCGTCGCATCCTACGTCAACTATGGGATTAGGGTTTGCACTAGGCTGAAACTTTTTATGCGCAATCGGAGATGGAGAATCAGTACTAGGACGGCCCCTTTTCCGTGGATTTTCTACTTTTCCAGCCGTCGTTAGTCCAGATGAAATCATTGATTGGAAACAGAAGAGAAAGCTCAATTTTTTCTTTTCTTTGTTTGCAGTGCCGCCGGTAAAGTAGCCATCCATTGGTAATGGCTACACTAAGACACCATAAAACTATTCGCAAATACCATCTATTGGAACTGACATTTATTCACTACAGTTTTAAAAGCATATTCATCAACTCTACACCCCCCTTAAATCTGTTGTACTCACTGACTATATTAGGACGACGTATATCTATAAATTTGTTTTCAGATACGCTGAAGCGACGGCATTCATCTATTGGTTTTATGCAATAGTCATGATTAACTTACTGCATTCTTCATGCTTAACTTATTGCATGTTGCATCATTATCGTAGGTTGATAATAGATTAATGCTCATGTTATCGAACCACCTAACAAGTGAAACATTGTTCCTTGACTCAACTCGCCAGTCAAAAGATCCACGCCCTCATTTTATTAAATTCTGATTCGGCATTCAATGGACACCTGCCCATTCTGTCGGCACGAACCGTACCGACGAATAATATACCCCTTGCCTTCAAAGTTTTGGCGAGTGATATTGATGAAAACCAATTGTCTGCTGCAACCTTGTAGTTCTTGTTTTCAGGGAGATTCTCTGTCAATGCTATTACTATATCTCCTGAGAATCCAAGGACATAATTTGTGCAGGAGTTTTTCGCAACGTATACTTAAAAGTTGTACATTATGCCTGATTCACCAGCCCTCGTCAGGACTTGTGAGGTTTGTTTCTATTATATTGTTTTAGGACGTGACGAATTTTGAAGGGGATGATTGGTTCATCCAATGCATGATATTCTTCTGGAGGAATCGTTAGAAGGGCCATTCTCAGTGATGACAACAAAGGCTTAACCTTGAAAAGTTTATCATACTTTGACTCATGTGATAGAACACATTTGGTATTGTCCACAAGGTGAAAATAACGCCAAAGTTCTAAAAACCTATTTCGACTCATTATGTCGGCCACAAGAGGATACCGGCATTCATTCGACCAGTATAGCTTTGTGGATGGCATTTTGACTGTGCCCATTTGAATTAAAATTCCTAGCAACTGTTCGTAGTCATCCACTGAAGCATTTAAAATTACACTATCTTTATGCAATGCATACACATTAGATTGCTTACAAATCAAAGAAAGAATATCCTCACCAAAGAAAGACTTGAAATATTCCAACAGAGACATTTTGGAGGATAAGGCAATTCTCCCAACCATTTGGTGTTTGGAGGGTCAAAAACTTCCTTCTTAAATTTCCATTGGATGTTTTTCCTACCAACCGATGGTGGAGTTTGTGTGGCACTCATGGATGGAATGGATGATGAAGAACTAGCTGCATTCTGCAATGGAATTTGTGATGTATTGCCGCTCCTAGTCACAGCATACACATTTTCAGTGGGCGTTTGCTCTATTTCTGAGCAGTTATCTCTTTCCTTTAATCAAAAAAGGTGATTTATCAATTATAATTTTCTGAAACTATAAATACTAGATAATATGAAATTCTGATGCTTTACCACTGCTAATGTTAAGGGAGAGAGAAGATACGTGAAAATGTGTTATTCCTTCCATAATAAAACACTACTGCGAGCTCCAGTAATTTTATCTTAATTAATGATCATGGACCAACTGGAGGTTATTTGAAATATGAGTTGATTGCTGTGAATAAGAGTTCAGGAACCGCGAAGTATATTGATGTGGCCAAATGAAATTTACATATTTTAATAAACTGCATGAGAAATGCATTTAATCGTGTACGCAGAGAAGCATTGAAATTCTAATAGATGGTTACGTTTGAAAATAAGTTAAGGCCATAAATTCTAAATGGTTTATTAATTTCACTGGCAAAAAATTAAGAAAAAACAATGAGTACTGACCTCTTTTCCGAAATGATCTATTTTCACCTGCTCACATCAGGTGATGATGGCGATGATTCGCTAACACCCGGGTCGTGTTTCCTTGGAATCTGTGGTATTGTAAAGGTTTTTAATAAACCTTGGTGTATTGGAATACCACAAAGTTGCTTCACAACGTATTTTGTTCTTCATCTTCGTCAGAAGTCTCATCACCATCACTATTTATGGCACCATCTCCAGGAATGTCTATGTACACGATGTCCTCCTCCGCAAGTCTTAGAAATTCCTCAATTTCGGAATCACGTAAACTATTCATGAGCGCAATTCTATGGCAACGCACACACAATATATATTATCCACAAGTGCGACTCTATCACCTTCCTTGCAGCATGCCAAGTGGAAGACGTTTCTCTTACAAAGTGAAATAGAATATTCCAGCAACTAAGTTAGACAATGTCAGCTAAAGCACTTAAGACATAAATATCCACGCACTTAGACATTGTTAGCTGGTTGACTCGAGACCGGGAAAATTCGAGCTCCTTACTTTTACATTGTCAGGCAGAATATCCACTGGGATTGGGTCTCGGAAAATTCAAGCATAACGTCCTAGCTTATATATTGTCAGCAAAAATCACAGGACCGAAAGAAAATATGCCCCTTGTACAATATCGGATAGAAGATTTAGGACGAAGAAGGTCCAAGAACCTTGCTGACAAAAATAAAGTTATTGATGGAAGTGGCTGACTATTGCATGTCGTACCCATAAAAGCCCAATGTGACGTAGATGTCACATGAATAAAAAGGAGTATTGGGCAATTACCATAGGGTATGCCTCGTTGACAAATAACTCAATTAAAAGAAGAGGAATTTGAGCAAATGAAAATATTTTTTTCATCAAAGTGATACTTCTGATACTTTTTATAAAAAAATTCAAACTTACAAAAAAACATTTTTCTTTAAGATGTCTGCTCGCTCCGAGAAAAAAATTCTACAGACAAAGTATATCCAAGAAAAAGCACATAGTTATGTGCCATAGCCGAAGAAAAGGTATTCATTTTAATTATATAACAATAAGTAGGTACCTAAATATAGAAGCAGTGAGCCATTTGCACATAATCTTTTTTTCCCTACCTCCAGATGATGTCTCTCTCCACTATTTTGCGTCATAAGTGCTTGAATATCCCTGATTCGTTTTCTTACATGTGTACATACGTGAGTCTCATATGTTCATACATGTGTACATACGACCTTACATTTGAAAGTGAAAATTCCTGTTCAAGATAAACTTGTGCTCTTAACAAGGTGTGCTAGCAGTGATTCGAGAGTTTACAGATGTGGATGAATGGAACACGCGATAAATTGGCATTTGGTATAATTATGAATTGGCGAGAGCCCAGGGACCATTCAAGTGACTGTTACTCTTCTGCAGTGAAAAATTCAGGATATATCAAGAAAAAAAATGTGAAATAAATTATCCTAGGTTACCATCAGCTATTGGCTCAGTACTTCATTCAGCTGGAATTTCAGTGCCAGTTTTCCAAGAAATACTATCTTTTGAAGAGCAGGGATTCGATTATAGTGATGATCATACTAACACGCACCATGTACATTTTGAAGTTTAAATTGACACCGTTCGTAAAGAATTGGATCAGCATGAGTTGAATAATTGCCAAGAAAGATTGGGAATATCCAAAAAGGCTTCAGAACTCCCAGCGTCAAGACTGCACGAGAAAAACTTGCTGGAAAAAGAAGATAAGTTGTCATACTTTCGATCGACATGCGTCTCTCCATTTGTTAAACTTACAGCAAAGGGTTTTTTAAATATTCATATGCCCTTATGTAGCTCTTAAATTCTTTGATTTTGTTAATATCATACAAAATTAATTATTTTTACTAAAATTGAATTAGGTATGAAGATGAGATTCATATGAAGTTTTCTCAGAACGGCGGAATTTATATATTAAATTTGGAGGAAAATATCCAGATCCCTCTAACATCCACACATTGGCGACACGCTCCTTGGGAAGAAAGGCTTATCTCTGTCGCCTAAAGAAGTCGGAGATTAGAAGGCATTCGCAAAAGGCGTTCCTCTCATTCTCGCGAAAACGGCAATTAGAAGCCATGGAGGAGGTATCTGCCACAAGGTTAAATCACTGGAAATAAGCAATGCGATGTGAAATGCCAATAAGGCATAATGTAATAAAAGGTTGGTGATTTGTGGAAGCAATATTTTTATATTTGATAAAATTTGCTGTGGACAAAGCGGTGTGAAAAATTTAAGGAGTACGAAATGATATAATAATACTTCCATGCACATTTACGGAAAGCTTTGATAGCAATGAGGGTCGGTTAGGGCTGATTTTCTTATAATACCTATGTGAGTCATAAGTGCTTTGCGTTTTTCTTAACCTCAAGTGATGCAGGGATAGCGATAACCCATAAGTTCCAATGTACGACGCCGCAAAATTCCTTATTTCTAAATTCTGTGATCAAATGTCTTAATGCTCCAATTAATTATGCCATAGAAAAATTAAACGAGAAAGGCATTATTTAAGGTAATTTGAGTCAAATATTACGAAGAGCCTTCTTTTCATAGTAATATGAGACTTTGCAAGATACGTGACGAATTATGGCAACTATTACTCGTATTTAGCGCCGATATTAAATATTCCTTGTCAACATACGGTCATCATCATCGTAGGCCAACAAACTTAGGATGGGTTTGACGCAGTCCTCCACTAGATTCTTCTATCGGCTAACCACTTCAATCCAACGTAACTCCTCTCTTTCATATCCTTCACGACCTTTTCCATAAATATCTCATATGAGGCTTTCATTAACCGTTCTTCCTTCCCTCGCCTTTTCCCTGGACAATTGTCTTCATATCCAAAAAGTCTTCAGAACTGCAAGGGTCTAGACTGAACGAGAAAAACCTGCTTAAAAAGGAGATAAGTAATCTATTTTAAAACTTATTCTGCATAACAACCTGCAAGCCACCATAATGGTGTGTGGCAGGGGTGAATTCTCACCATCTATGCAGCACATATTATTCATTTAAAAGGATTATTATTAATATAATAATCAAAACTGCACTATTAAAAAAGTTAAAATTAGCAAACTAAGCATGGAGAGACGTGCTCTTAGTTGGGTTACCTTCAAGTCCTTCATCACCAACATTCACCAACCTATGCTATGCATCGATTCAACCGCATTTGACTTATTTACCGCTATTCATATCCCTAATTTTGCGACGATAAAATTACATTTTGAATCTGTCAGTTCGACAATCAATTTCACTAATTTTGTTATTATGGTCCAGTCTACCATAGTAAGTTGGTGTTCGCATTATATTTTGATGGTCATGACTGAATATAATATCTTAGGGTTTATTTACGAGATTATGTCTAAATGTCGATCTGACAATGATTCCCAATTTAATTCATTTAATAGACTGCTTACGCTAATAAGGTCATTATACCTTGACGTCCCCTTTACAAATCTTGACGATCTCCGCTGCACACGTTCAGTTCATTAAATCGTTCTTATGATGCAACCAAATGGCGACTGTTCATAGATAGCCACGACAGAGCTTGAAGTGTGTCCTCCTTCACAAAGGAAATTGATTTTGTGCAGTTCCAATAGGCTATTCAGTTTATTCTCGTGAAGAGTACGAAGGCATAAAGAGAGTCTTTGATTTGTTGCAATATCACATGAACAAATGGGTCATCTGTGTTGCTCTTGTAATGATGTGCTTCCTTCTTAGTCAGAAAGTTGGATATACCAAATATCCCCGTTACTTGTGAGTTTGTGGCACTCAACGTGTCGGTAAGGAAAAGATAATTGTAAGTAGAAGTGTTTGTTTATCACGTATCACAGGTTCTGTCTTATTTAGTGGCTTACATAACCCAGGGATAGACCAAATACCCCCTCGGAAGGCCGTCGCTTTTTGTCTAGGACTGCTTATACGACGAGTAAACTCGCTTATCTCGCAGCTAACCTCTTTATCTGGAGATCGACCAGCCATCCGCTAGTCGGTGGACGCATTCAGTGGCTTTAAGTTCAGCCCCGAGCGCCCTTACATATCCAACCAATATGATAAATGGATTTGTGGATACAACATTTTATATTTGATCAACCTTTTTGTCGATGGAGATGAATTCTGACCTTACGAGAAGATTTCTACATTAACATTTACGTAATAACTCTATGATAGCCACGGCGAGAGTGTGTGTCGCAGGGAGTGAAGGTCACCAATATGTACTACTGCCATACAATTTACTAATAGTATTCATGCTACGCTAACCATGTTAATAACAGCTAACAAAAAAAAGCTACCACTACACACTTCCCTAACTTTTACTTTCATGTTCCTATGTCTTTGCATTACTGCCCATTGTGTTCTCTTCTTGTGCGAGGGAAAAATGGTGTTTTAAATCAATCGATACGACAACCTATCTCTCTCCTATATTATGTATCTACACACATCTTGCATTTGTTATGGGCCATTGAACCAGAAGTTCACAATAATCCATATTTTGGTTAATTTCTGTGACCTATCTTTATTCTAACTACCTAACCTTGATATCTATAGGTCGACCTACCATCCGCTACCCGATGGACGTACTCTGTGGTTTGTGATTCAAGATGATATGTCTATGGATTTTTCACTGAGCGGCGGAATTCATATATTAAATTTGGAGGAAGTTATCGCGATCTCTCTAACAACCATACAATGTCGACACGCTCTTTGGGAATGAAAACGGCTTATCTCTGTCATCCAAAGAAGCGGAGATAAGAAAGGTGCATCCGCAAAAGGCGTTTCTCTCCTGCTCGCGAAAGCGGCGATCAGAAGCCACGGAGGAGGTATCTGCCACCAGGTTAAATCACTGGAAATAATCAATGCGATGTGAGATGCCATTAAGGCATAATGTGATAAAACGTAGGTGATTTGTGGATGCAATATTTTTCTATTTATAAAATTTGCTGTTGTGGAAGCGGTGTGAAAACAATTCTAAAAATATGGAATTATATATTAGTACTTCCATGCACAAGTATTCAAATCTATGAACACAATGTGGATCGGTAAGGGATGATTTTATTCGAATACTTATATGAGACAAGAACTTTGGGTTTTTCTTAAACTCATGTGATGTAAGGAAAGTGATAATCCACGAGTTCCAATGTACGACGCCGTAACAATCCTTATTTCTACATTCTGAGATCAATAATGCTGCCATTAATTATGACATGGGAAAATTGTGGGAAAAAAGCCATTATGTAAGGATATTTGAGTTAACCATAAATGGAAGAGGCATTTTTTCTTACTAATGTTAGGATTTGCAAGATATGTTATGAATTATGACAACTTTTACTCGTATTTAGCGCCGATTTTATGTATTCCGTATCAATATATGATCATCATCATCATTGACCAGCAATCCTAGGATAGGTTTGACGCAGCCCTCCAATCTATTCTTCTATCGGCCAACCTCTTCACATCAACGTAACTCCTCTCTTTCATATCCTTCACGACCGGTTCCATATAACTCTCATACGAAGCCTGAATTTTCCATTCTTCCCGTTCACCTTTCCCTCGACGATTGTCTTCATCAGGGCAGCGTGGAGCATCAGCGTGGCAGGAAATATGTGGGAAAAAAGCCATTATGTAAGAATAACTAAGTCAACCACACATGGAAGAAACATTTTTTCATCGTAATATTAGGATTTGCAAGATATGTAATGAATTATGATAACTTCTACTCGTATTTTAGGCCGATTTTTAGTATTCCATTACAACTATGATCAACACCTTCATTGGTGAACAATCCATATGTGAAACCAACAAAGTATATCTATATCTACGACATACCCTGCAAGCCACCTCGAGGGTGTGTGGCAGGGGGTGCATCCGCACCAGGAACAATGACAATACAAACCAAAATGAACACCACAAAACAAACACTACACCTTTAAAAGTAATTGGGGAAAAAAAGAAGAAAAGCTACTAAATCCCAATCATGCAGGACACACCTGAGTATGCCTTGAAACCCAAACAAATTTCATAGATACTCATGCATGCAAAAAAAAAATCATTGCATGCAAGTCACACGTTGATTTGAACATGCAGGTAATAAAAAAATACTATCGAACTACTCTGAATATTACCTCTATAATTATTACCGATGTACGCGTGGTTAACGTTCTGATCTCGAATCGTACGCGGAAAAAATGACATTTTAAACCTGTCCGAACTGCAATCTATCTCCTTAATTTTATTAGAATTACCGAGCCTACCATAATAAGTCGGAGCCAGCAATATATGATTAACGTCATTAATGAAATGTCCCTCCTTAAATTTTCCCAGAGGATTAAGTCTAAAATGCAGCCTGCGTTGTGACAGCGATTCCCATCCCAAGTCGGCTAACATACCAGACACACTGCTTTAGCTATCGTAACACCCTTTTACATATCTCGCCGCTTTTCTTTGTACTCGATCTAATTCGTAAATTAAGCCTGCTTCATAAGGGTCCCATATACCTACTCCCAGCATATTCTAAGTGTGGTCTAACAATTGAAAAATAGCAACGTTCCTTCACCCTCACCTCACGTTTCGCTAATATTCTTTTAATAAACCCCAACTTTCTATTTTCTTGACTGCATATTTCCCTGATATGTTTCCCTACATGATAGATCCTGAGTAAGTGTTACACCTAAGTATTTAATTGATTCCACGTTTACAAATTCCGTTCCTTCAATCATATAGTTACTTTTTAACGAGTTTTTCCTTTTCCAAAAATTTACTGTCACGCACTTTTTTATGTTCAGTTCCAGTTTCCATTTCCAAGTACTCATCATCGTCGTCATTGGTCAACAATCCTAGGATTAGTTTGACGCAGCCATTCATTCTATTCTTCTATCGGACAACCACTTCACATCAACGTTACTCTTCTCTTTCATATCCTTCACGACCTGTTCCATATACCTCTCATACGAAGCCTGCCTTTTCCATTCTTCCCGTTCACCTTTCCCTCGACGATTGTCTTCATAAGGGCAGCGTGTCTTCAGATGTGGCCCATTAATTTGTCACGTCTTCTTCATATAATTTTCAGCAGACCTTTCTTTTCTTCCACTCTTCTTAAGACTTCTTGGTTTGTCCCTCGACCGGTCATTTTATCTTCATCATTCTTCGATAGAGCACCACATTTCAAATGCTTTCAGCCTTTACTTCTCTGCTCCAGGTATCGTCCATGCTTCGCTGCCATAATGTGAAATGCTCCAGATATTTGTTCTAATGAAATACTTCCTCACTTCCAAGCTTGTATTTCCAGATGTAAGTAGGATCTACTTTTTGTAAAATGGCCCTTTCGCCTGGGCAATTCGACTGACAATTTCCCTTTTATTTATATTTATCTCTGTTCTATGTATTCTATCGCTGGTTACTCGTAATCCCAGGTAACAGAACTCTTCCACCTCCTCGAATTTTTGTTTTCCTAGTTTAACATTTTCTCTGGCTGCTTTTCTCCAACTACAGCCAATACCTTACGCTTCTTTTTACTGATCTTTAGGTGTAATATGGCCAATATGCTATCCATATTTCCTAGTGACTTCTTTTGTCCTTTAGTCCTTCCGTTTTTGGCATGACTGCCTTGTCGTCGGAGAATCGCAGAATGCTGATTTTCATCCCGTGGATATTCAGTCCCGGAGACTTTTCTTTGATTTCTTGGATGGTTTTATCGATGCTGACATTGAATAACACGGGAGACAGTGCACGGACTTGTCTCACTCCTACCCTGTTTGCTGCTCTGACAACTGGGCCCTGATTTGATGACAGCCACCTGGTTTTTCCATAAACTGTGAACTTCGGTCATTGAATGATACTCCAATTTCTTTGAAATTCCTTAGCAACAATTTCCAATCCACGCTTTCAAATGCCTTCTTCAAATCTACAAATGCGATAACGTCGGTAGATTCCCATCTATTCTCTTCTTAATAAGTAGCTTGAGGGCTGGAACTGCTTCTCTTGTGCCCTTGCTTTTTCTAAACCCGAATTGGTCCTCGTCCAGGAACTCCTTAGATTTTTGCTCTATTCTTCTGTTGATGATATTTGTCAATAAGTTTAGGCATGTGGCTTAGGGGTTATCGTATATTATGTTCACAGTTCTCAGCCCTCTTTCTTTTGGGACTTGGAATGATGACGATCTTCTCAAAGTGCATGTTTAAACCGAACATTACTACTGCAATATCCAGTCGAGTAAAAATTTGCAATTATTAGTTTTTTGTTGATAGATTTGGGAAATAAATTTGTGCGGTATTATTATTGGCATATTTATTTTAGTAAAGGGAAGCGTAAAAAGTGCAGACTTAAGTTAAACTATATCTGTCGAATTAAACGCACTAGGGGCTGAAGCGAGTCATTTAGGACACTTTTTCTTACTTCCAGATTACATCGCAAACTTGATAACGACGGCGAGAATCCCAGAGAAGAATACGTGGCCACCCTCCCGTACATTACGACGTGAAACTACATTTCTTAGGATATCTAGGCGAATGTAAGTCACCACGTGAGGAACCTCTGCCACTTCTTGACTTGATCCGCTCAAGGGGAGGCCTCAATTGTCTCCTGTGTTTGGTGAGAAGAGAACGACTCTGGCATCCCCATCTTTATGTGTCGCAGAGAATTTATTTAGTATTTATTTATATAGAATTGAAATATCGCAGTGAATTCATCCCCGAAGTCGTGTGTTCGCTTTTCAGGTGAGTTTATTTATGTTTTGCACATTTTTGTTACTGTTATAATGGGAATCTGACCGCTTCCTATTGAAAAATCATAAACATGAAGTATGTAATTGAGATTATACATTTAACATGAAGTATGTAATTGAGATCTTTGTTACATTCACTTGTCGTGAGTACTGTCCTTGGGGAGAAGAAGGGCTAATCTCCATCGTACGGTGACGTCGGAGATAAGAAGGCATTCCCAAAAGACGTTCCTCTTCTCGCGAAGGTGGAGATAAAGAGTTGCCACGGAGAAATTTCTGTCGCAACGTCGCAACTTTATTCAACTCAGTTTGAGACGCCATCTTTCTTCTAAATTAGGTGAGAAGGACTCTGGTGTGGATGTTCTTCCTACAAGCATCTATGTTAGTTGAGACCTCCACGAGACCTCAAGTAATATGTACCCTTTTCTCCGGTGGCCATTTCGCCTAACACCAGCAGTTATTACTCGTAGGGCCTTTCGATAGACAAGGCCTCCCGTTCACTCATTTCCTCCATTGGTCTGCAATACTTCCTGCTATGCTTTCATAGAGAACACATGTTTTAAATATTTTTCGCCACCCGTAACTAATTAAGGGAAACCTATTTCTCTTTGTGCCAGTATTTGTATGGATACAAACAACTCCATTCCTTCTTGTGACATTCGTTCCCTGTTTTTTCAAATCCACTTCCTTTGCTAACTAAACATTTCCAAAATTTTAAAAAAGTTATGTTTTCTCTCCGTTTCCGCGTCTTATTGATAAATATATTCGAAAGTTAATAAGTCAACTTCGTGGCAATTTCATAACTTTTTTGTAATTGGGAAGAATGTCCGAGACTTAGTTGGCGTTATGACTCAGCTATCAAAAACGTGAATAATCTGGGTGCACATCGCACGTAGTCTAATAAGGGGTCGTAATGTTCTACGCCTGAAGAAATTCCATTGTACGACAAACTAGTTTACTAATATATTTTAACATTGAAGTAACGTATCCAGCGTAACGTTAAAATAAATACAGCATAATGTTTGGAATTTTAAATGTATTTAGTGATATACCATCAATATTTTTTCATAAAAAAATTAATCCAGAAGGGCCTTTAGATCGAAATTTAACGTGACATTCTTGATGACCAATTAATATATATTATTATTTTAACAATATTCCAGTATTATAGTGTACGTAAGTAAATATATGGCTGGCTATTAATTCCGGAATGAAATTTCGGAATTAAGAATGATAGCCCCAGCAGTGGCTTACATCGAAGGTGTGTATCAGATTAATTGCGACCCTTGCACTGGAAAGCTAATTTATAAATTTTAACTCGGAGTAGACATTCATGATCTCATTACTAGCATATCGAAGTCATGGCAACTCGTACGGGAGATTCAGAACGGCTCATCATTAACGTTCACGGCTCATTTTCACTATGCCACACCTTATTTCCAACTTTTTGCGAAAAGTGTAGATAAGGATTGGTCACGAGTGAATTTCTGCCACTTGGTGACTGTATCCACTCAGAGCGTGGCCTTATCTTTCTTTAACATTAGGTGACATTGACACTGGCCGCGGACATCCCTCTCCCCACGTATCGAGGACTTTATATTTCAACACTGAATTTGAGTACACATTAACTTTCCCGATGAGTTTAATTATCTTATGCATTAACTATATGCAATATTGCCTGGGACAATATGGTTTTCATTCAATTTAATGCATCCTTTGATAAAAAGGCCTAAGTATTCACCTACCAGAAATACATGTAGCTACAAATTGGTTAAAATATCACCATTGTATTTATAATTTATTATTGTATTCTATTTGTAGTAAATAATAGTGTTCTATTTTTTTCTATATTAATTTTAACCACGACGCAATTTTTCCAATTCACTGAGTAAATACGTGGGCAGTGTATTGGAGGCTCTTTTGTTGTTATCGCTATCCTCATCTCACACGCGAGCCAATAAATGTGTTGCGCGTTGCTCGAAATAAGTGTCGTATTGGAGTGCTTAACCAACTAAAACTTGTTTTTGAACTGAAAAATATAACAAATATTGTAGGCGTCACTTCATGGGAAACATCTTTTAAAATAACATTTTTGAAACGAACATATTTCTATGCTTACATGTGTTTAGAACGTGATAACCAGAGTTTTGGAGAGGATATGACAGTAAAAAAAGAGTCATAACCTGATTTCACATTCTTATTATAGGCATGTGCAAAGAATTATTTTGATAGGAGGAACATTTACAGAAAAAGAATGTTTAAACGCTGAAGTTTTAATCGCAAACACAAGTCCTGAGAATTTTTGAAAAGAACCTTATCATCAGGGTAGCTTTCATTTTTAATTTACTCAATTCAATGATTACGTATTATGATGTAATGAACGTTAGAAATACCAAATCCTGTCTTTTGCGCGCTGCTGATAAGAAATGTCCTTTTGATATTCCTCACCAACTGAAATTCCTGTTAAGTTCAATTGCGTAAAATATTGTTAATAATTGACAATAAATCATAATTGCAAAAAGACTAAACAACGAATGATTGAGTTTGAAGAATATAATACCGCAATGAAATTGTTTAAATATGACGAATTGATATATAATGCATGTTTTAACAATATGAAGAAATGGGAAGGAAGATGCTCAATAACTAAATGTAAAACTTTCGCATTTTAGTATAGAGTGGTTGAAAAAAGGCTTGTGAATTTGAAATACCTGCATAAGATTCTTGATATTCCATTTCTTTTGCACTCACTTGAATGTTTTAATTCATGTACTACAATTAAATGAATTTGCAAACAATTGGGAATATCGATGCTGGAAATATTATTTTTAAAATAAAATGGAGTTTATGGATATGCTGTCATTTCTGGGCATATTCTTTCAAAATTCCAAAAGCTTTAGACATGTAAATAATTCATTTTTATGCATTATATTTAGTGCATGTTTTTAGGGAATTCACCCCCTGCCACACACCTTTATGGTCACTTGCAGGGTATTTTGTTGATGAATATTTGAACGAAATATGTTATGCATGTTTACAGCATTTATTCGCTTTTAGCGCTGATTTATAGTGTTCAATATAACTTTCGAGACGCAATTTTGAACCATTTATTAAATTGAAAAAACCACGTCGTCCTGTCAACCGTTGCTTTAAATGATTCTTTTTTTAAATAATGGAGGAAGAATATTGGCTTTTCGTCAAAAGATATCATTAAATCAGTCTGGTGAACGGGATTGGTACATGTAAAGCTACGTGTTACCCTGCGAGCCATCACGAGGGTGTGTGGCAGTGGGTGAAGATCACCAAACATGAAGTATTGACGTGTAACTAGGCCACGATATGGAGGGATATCTTAGACAATTGGGTCACATGCACCTAGATGGTTAGTACAGTATATCAGAGGGTTGGTACCGAGTTTCTTAAAACCATGGTGATGGCGCCTAACGACCAAGGTTAGGGAGTCTAAAGCGAGTCATTTGGGACTAGTTTTGTCACTTACAGATTATATCGCGCTCTTGATAACGATCATGAGATCACCAGAGGAGAATACGTGACCACACTCCCGTACATTTCGAAGGAAAACTCCTTATCTTAGGATATCTTGGCGAATATAAGTCACCACGTAGGAACCTCCGCCACTTCTTGACTTGATCCGCTCAGAGGAAGGCGAAAATTGTCTCCTGTGTTTGGTGAGAAGAGAAAGACTGTGGCATCCCCATCTTTAAGTATCGCAGACCATTGAATTCATTCCTGAAGTCGTGTGTTCGCTTTTCAGGTGAGTAAATTCATATTTAACATCATTTTTAACTTTTGTAGGCATTCGCATTCGGAAGTAACCTCTTCATAAATTTCGCCCAGTTGTATATAGGGCACATATTATGCTCTCGGAAATAACTTATGCTTAATCTAAGTTTCCAATTCCCGAAATGTATTCAAGAACGCTTCACGCTACCAGTTATTCTGTAAATCTCCAGCCACTCGTGTTCTTCACTCGAAATGCTTTCCAGCATTCCACTTTAAGGATCTATTTCTTATGTGAGCGTCTCAACATAGTGTTTCCGAACCTTCTTGTTACATCTTTTTCTATTTTCAATCAGTATCGAGGTCGTAATCGTTCCTGTCGGGCAACGCAAAATTGAATCTAATATCAGGAACTTTTATTTATAGACTGAGACATAACTTTCACCTTCAAAAATTGATAAAACAATGCAACTACGGGAAAATTTGTTGAGGGAAATTGACCCCGACACGCTTTTTGCGTGCATACATATTTCGCTTACTGTCAGTGATGGCCCATCTACTGAGTTTTAAATTTCTATTCAATACATTTACTATCATTTAAATTTGGGTATTCACAAACATTAGATGCACATAAATTGCGATTCTAGCACAGAAATGCCAACGTTAAATATATTAAACTTTTGTAAAATAAATGACATCTTTCTAACATCCACTTATCGATGGGGCTCGCTCTATGGGGAGAAGAACGGCTTATCTCCATCGTCACCAGTCTTCGGAGATAAGAACGCATTCCCAAAAGGTTTTCCTCTCCTTGTAGCGAAGGTGTGGCCACTGATTTATTTTGACCAATTGGTGACTGTATCCACTTACAGTAAGGCATTACCTTTCTTCTTTATTAGGTGAGAAGGACACTGCCGTGGACATCCATCTCTAAGTAACCTTCGCAGCACACTTCGAGATCAACACTGAAGACGATTTTTAAGTCTTCAGGTGAGTTTTTCTCTAATTGTCTATTTTTACAATAATGACATTGACTTCGTAGTCTCATATTCACATTTTTGTCTTATCACATACAGGAATACATAACATTCAATACATTACACTGCATGCTTTATTTGCAAAACTTTGTTGACAATGTAGCGACATTGAAGTAACACTTAAAAATATGAGAATTCTATATAGCTTCTAATGTGAAAACAACGCAAAGGACAAATCAGTAAGGTAGAGGAAGAGATAATTTCTCTACAAACCTTTGGTCAGGAGCCTTTTCCATGCTTACATTGCTCATAATTGATATTTTACAGTGATGTTGGGCTAATCCGAAAAATAATGCCGATGTATAAATCTTGAATTCCAGAGATCAAATTTCTTAATGATTAAAAAAAAATTTTACGTCCACTCACAGTGATCGATAGAACAAGCGATATGTGAATTTAAGCCGATTATTGTCAATACAAAATCACGTCATCAATACAGTACTTGCATTGAATATTCTTTTATTTTAATAAATGAATGAAAAAATTTGGTTCTGGTAAAATTGTCTTTACTTCAGTTAGGTAAGCATAAATGGTAGATGTTTACCATACGCTATGTGAGGTGGATAAGAATCACGATTAATAGTGGTTGAAGAGTGTCCTTATAACACTTTTTGGCACTTACATATTGAATTGTGTACTTCATAACGATAGCGACAAGGCGAGAGATGAACTCGTCACCACGTTCAAGTATTTCGTGAAATTGTTGCCTTAGAATATCTTGGCAAATAGAATTCACTTAGGAACCTCTGTCCTTTCTTCACTTTATCCGTTGAGAGTAAGACGTTGCATCCTTCACTATTTCGTGAGAATAGCAAGACTGTGGACTAGCCTTTCTTTGAGTATCGAAGAATACTGAGATCATCCTTGAAGCGGAGCGTTCGCGTTTCGTGCAGGTAAACTTTTCAGATACTTCAATTTCTGTCACATTAATATGAGTGGACAGTCTCCTATTCACAGCTTACGATCAGTGGTAGCCAGGATTAATATTAAGCCGTAATACATAACGCTTTCTCTTAGTTTTCAATGAAGAGAAAATAACCTTTATCACTTTCTCACATTATCATTCCTCATTAGTAAATATATCAGTATATCTTTATCATTTATTGGTGTTCTCTGTCATAATATCTCCTATTCCCTAGCGAAATATAACCTTAATCTTTGAAATATTTCAAATTGACTTAAGACGCCTGGGAAGATGTGATAAAAGCAATTGAGTCAGATGTGCATTTTGCATCCTAATTTTGCGTACTTTTAGTGATCACAGATAAAATAAATTTCAGACTCATGAATTCCTCCGTAGTGCGTTCATGTGCTCAGGTCAATCTCATTCATAAACCCTAGAGATTAAACTTAAAAATGGTCCCTTTCCTCCCTCTCATAAATAAAATTATACCATCGAATGGAGCAGATGTGACGTACCTGTATAAAATTGTGATTCAAGCATGGTCTGGGCAAAGTTATAAATTAAAAATGGATGAAAAAATCGAGACATTAGCAAATTGCACATACCGTAGGCACGCTCCTTGGGGGAGAAGAACGGCTTCTTATCTCCATCGTCACTAAACATCGGAGATAGGAAGGCATGCTTGGAGATATTCACCCCCTGCCATTCACCCTCGTGGTGGCTTGCAGGCTACTGCGTTGATGTAGATGATAAGTTGAATTAAAACCAGTTTTGGTAAATGAAATGTTTCAAAAATGGGATGTTGAATCATCAGGTAGCACTCTGTAAGTAGATTCCTTGGGAGGAAAAAGTGTCAGAGGCGCAACTTACATCTTTTCTTTTTTTGTCACATTTCCTGATGACGCACGATTTCGCCGAGAACATTAAGGAGGTTCCGCTATTGACTCCCTTCGTAAAAATCCCTTAAAAGTGGTATGTGTTATTTAATGTATAAATGCCGATTCAGAGAAACACCTATATGGAAATTCATATATAGTGTGATAACGCATACACACTAACTGTATGAGTATGCTTATGCTAATTATATAGGGCGTTATAGTTGCATTCTATTTCTATTATATCTTATCTTGGATTTCTATTATATATATTATTATATTATTATATATATATTATATATTCTATTCTATTATATTTATTATCTGTTTTAACTCATTTCGACCTCGGAACATGGCTGACGTGTTGTTGCCACGTTTAATTTCCAAAGTGAAAACACATGCTCATTCTTGCTATTACGCATTCTAATTTAGGTTAAATATTTTATCTTAGATTTGAGATATTCCCTTGCCAATACAGATATTAGTTTTTAAATTGATTCATAATGATATTTTTGAAAAATTATGGGCATGAATGACTCTGCTATTACTGCTAATTATTGGAAGCACTGGTATTAAGCACGCCCAGTCAAATACCAATGAAATATTTAAATTACATAAAAAATATAAGAATGACCTTGGTAAGGTATATTCCCAAATTAAGAGTAATAAAATTGGGCTCGGAAGCACGTTACTTCAAAAGTACCGTTGCCAATTATAACAACATACTGTAGCGCCACTTTCATGTAACTGAGGCTTTTCTGTTTTTTTTCGAGCAAACATTTGTTCATATCAATTAAACAAGTGTAATAAGAGCAGTACTTTTTTAAAAAGGCTAAATTCTACATAAAATTGTTTCTCTTATATTAGTTTTTCGTCATAACGTCATTTCTCTTTGCATTAATAATTTTCAAATTCTATTGCACCACCCATGTTCTGCCGTATAACCATGTATAAAATTCCTGATTTTCGAAGTCTTTGTTCTTCAAATATGTGATGGAAATGCCTCATTATTTTTTTGCCAATCGATAGAAGGGCCAAAAAATGATATGTCCTGAAATTCTCACAAAAATGACTTCCACTTCATAATTCGGTGGATAGCCTCCTGAACAATATGAGTACTTCCGTAATAATTTCCTGCATTGCAGTCAGCCACTGCCACTAACCCTAGCGATGCTTGCCAGGATTCAATGCAGATGTTGATGACTGGCGATTATTTCACCGAACGACAAAAGTTGAACCGTAAACGCAGACGAGAGAGTCTTATACCCATTTCAAAGACGCCGAAGGCATGGGATCACTTCTTGGGAAGGAGGTCGCCTTATCTCCACCGTAAAAAGAATTCGGAGATAAGACTTTCACATGAAGTTCACAAGCATTCATTCTCGTGTGAAGGTGGGGATTCTTTAAGAAATCCAATTCGGAGAAAGAGGACATTCGGACACATCTTGACACTATACACTCCTAGTAATACTTTATTTTTCTTTGTTTTAGGTAAGAAGAACAAAAGTGTAGACTTCTGCCTTGCAGTCATCGCTGATTCCTGAGACCATACCTGTAATTCCAGCATTCCTTTCACCTGTTAGTGACCTTATATATATATATACTAACTAATTGAAATAATAATTCGGGCCAAAGAGTATTTTACTGTCATGTTTGTGCCCTATGACAATTAAGAATAAATAATGTTCGATCAGAAATATCTTGTTCGTGGGTTTGGTCACCACGCCTACAATATATTCAGTTGCAAATTCATCTGTGTATAGGTCATGTTGTTTTCTGCCAGATCCTCATTTTCTCCCCGGGATATTGCTTCCCGTTTCCATTTTTCAAAGCCTATAGTGCCACCTACGTATGTGATGGATTTTATTTCTGTGGCGAAATGTGACATCGGACGATACACAGGCTCTTCCCATGACATAAAACAATATATGTATATATAATTTGCGAAGTGTCCGTCTGTCTGTCCGTCCGTCCGTCGCCCTCTCTATCTTGCAAACGGTTCGCCCTAGAGGGATGCCGTAAACTGTATTGTGTTTCTAGCCCTCTGAAAGGCCCGGGATTTCCGTTTTTGTCGGGTCTCGGGTTCGATTCCTGGCTCCAATAATGTGTTTACTCAGGTTTATTTTGATTTTTTCAATTTATGAAAGTACAAGGGTTTTTTCTTTCGCTCAGTATAATAATTAAATGTTAATCAATTTCTTTCATTCTTTTTGTATTTAACAAAAAAAATTTTTATACGTTCTTATTAACTTTCTCTTAATTTTGTAATTTACGGTCAAAGTTACTGTTTTTTTTCGGTTATTTTCCGAGAGTTGCTAAGGACTTTGCCATTGTCGTCTCGGAAATCCTGAATTCTTATACAGTGCGTCGTATGCCGTGAATTGCATTGTGCATTTCGCCAGGATAATGGAAGGTGTTAATGGAGGTTTCTGCCACATATTCATGAGGCATGGTCGGCCATTTCTTACTGTACAGGCACACATTCTGACTACTAGCGCTACTCGGGGATATAGTGGGCTTGAATTGGGTAAGATGAGGTGTATTTAAACATGTGTTTCTGATTTATCTACTGGTTTGTGCATTTCCGCCGACCTGAGACATGAAGGACAAATATGATTCTCTTTCGAAAACGTCGTTTGAGATTTGACATATTTTAATGATGACATTAGCAGTTAGATTTTAAAAAAATTGCATTATAAGTACGCGTAAATAGGGAATTTAAATGTATGTAAAGGTACGACAAGTATGTACTTTAAATAGGTTAATTTTGTACCATCTTTTGGGAAAAATTCCAATCCCAATGGAAACAAACGCATCATTGCGAATCTATGGGATGTTCATGGACGCTAACTCAATGATTCATAAATAGTTCATTTTAATGAGACGCCGTAAACTGCATTGTACCTTTCGTGAGGATAAAGGAAGATATTGGAGGCATGCTAAGCAATTTGTGGAACAAGGTAAATAATTTTCTGCACAAGCATACTGGATCACTGCTAACGTTACTTACGGATTATGTAGGTTTGCAATCGTTAAAAGAAAGAGTATTTAAAGGAATAATTCAATGGAGTTGAAGTTATAAATGTTTTTTACATTACTTTCCTAGTTTACCTATTTGAACCTACCTGTGACAAGCGGAAAACAGACGTCATGCTTTTGAAAGGGTCGTAGTTTGAAATTAATAAACGCGGTGAGAAACTCGAAAGAATAATCAAATATAAGAATAGTAGGTTGAAAGACAGAATGTTATAAGTATGTGGGTGGAAAAGGGAAATTCAGATAATCGTAGAGAAATGACAGGTATGTAGTGAAATAGGTAAAGTGTGTACCAGCTTTTACGATTATACCTCCAATGCAAATTGAACAAATGGCATTACCAGCGTCCGTAGGAAGTTCGTTGACGCCATTGCAATGTAGTCTGGTAGTTAATACTCGAGTAATGTAAGTGAAAGGTCAGAGAAAAAATATTATTTTTTACCAAGAAGACGGGTCCCCCTCTTCGGGAATACCCCGTTCCAGCCTGAAAGGTGCGGAAAATTACAACCACTAGCGGAAGGATCCCGTTGAAATTCAACGGGTGGGAGAAAAGTAAAATGTATGCATAATAATAAGATTGTAACATTTATTGAAAAGGACGAATCCCAACTTTGAATATGGAGCTATCTTTCACTCCAGAACTAAGTAAATCACCAAAATAATTAAAGACTATCCAAATTCAAACCATCACCTTTACATAAAACGGGAATACTGTTCCAATTTTCTAGCTGAAGGTGCCCATTGTTATTCAGCTTGAGGGATTAATATAATAATTACTTATTGTATTTGGGCATTTTCACATTTTTCATGAAGGGACGGAAGAAAATTTGTTTTACGAAGTTGGGTATGGCTCCAAGTCAGTACCGGAACCATAATTATTATTTAAACCATTGTAAGCTTATCATAACTGCCAGGATTCAAATTGGGCCTTATTATAAAAATACATAGGTGTCGTACCTTTACGTATAGTTAAGTTCCCTAATTACGCGTACCTATAATACAAATAATGTTTTACGACGATTCTCAAGTTTTTGTTAAACTATCTCAAATCTCAAACTACTTCAATCCGCGACATTTTTGAAGAAGTTATATAGCAGCCTTTTATGAATCAAGTCGTTGAAAATGCACAAACTCCTAAAAAAATTTAAAAAAAACTTGTAAATACTTCTAATATAGCGAATTCAAACCTACTAAATCTATGAATAGCGCTATCAATCAGCACGGATGTATGTGCAGAAACAAATGGCCGACCACGCCTCATGAATAAGCGGAAAAAACCTCCTTTATCATCTTCCATTATCCTCTTGTACAACGCAATGCAAATCACGGCATAAGACGCACTGTATAAGTATCCACGTTTTCGGAAACGACAATGGAAAAGGCCTTAGCAACGCTCGGAAAATGCCCGAAAAAAATAGTAACTTTCTACGTAAATTACATTATTTAAAGACATTTCGAGCGCAAAGTATAAATCGGTTGAAAGAATTAGAAAGTTAACATCTTTCCCCATTAACTACAAGAGGAATGAAAGAAATCGATTAACATTTAGTAATTTTACTGAGCGAAAGAAAAAACCCTTGCACTTTCATAAATTGAAAAAGTCCATTTAAACCAATGTAAACACATTATTGGCGCCAGGAATCTAACCGTTTTATTCTTTCGCTTGGTATAATTATTGCATGTCAATTTTTCTTCCATTTTTCTGTGTTTATTGAGAAAATGTATGAAATTTCTTATTCTTTCAACCTATTTACACTTTGTTTTCGAGGTTTCTGTAAATTAATTAATTTACGTTCAAAGTTACTGTTTTTTTCGGTCCTTTTCCGAGCGTTGCTAAGGCCTTTTCCATTGTCGTTCCCGAAATAGCGGATGCTTATAAACAGTGCGTCCTATGCCGTGATTTGCATTGTGATTTTCACGAGGGTAATGGAAGATGTTAAAGGAATTGTTCGCAGTTATTTCGTGAGGCGTGGTCGGCCATTTCATCCTGCACATGAATTCGTGCCGACTGCTAGCGCTACTCTTAGATTTATTAGGGTTCCATTCCATAAAATGAGAATTGTTTAAATATTTATTTTAACGGGTTAGTGCAATTGCACCGACCTGAGACAAGAAGGGCAAATATGGAACTCATTTCTTCATTTGCTAACCAAGTAATAGTTTTTTTTTGCTATTAAGGTCAAGTGTAATTTTTTTCAGTTGTCGTTTGCATTTTCGTGTTGTACTCATATCTGCGCTTCACCGCGTTGCTACCTTCATTTTTTTTTAATTTGTCGCATATTTGTTATATTGTCAATTCATGATTAATTATATTTATACTCACGTGTTGGTTGTAAACATGGAAAATTGTTGTTATTTATGTCAAAAGAAATTAATGTAATAAATATAACTCTCGCAATTGTGATGAGATGACACACATTCATATTAAGCTGAAGTACCAACCATTTGATTTTCAGCTCCGACAGCATTAGATCTCTATCTCCGATCGCAGCTGTCTTCTAGATCTGAAACGAGGCCACCCTTAGTGTCACCGTCAGCAATCGTAAGCAAGGAGACAACAGTTAAGGTGACCTCATCCGGTAGCCATGGCAACCAGTGTTGTGAACGACGTTTTCGGCGAGGAAGAGCTTCTCTTCGCCGGCGTAGTCACTGGGCCCCTCGAGCAATATCAGGACCTTCTGAACTCCTTGGGAGACGTTGATGTGAGGGGTATGAGGCAGAGAACACTTCTTTACGTCGCGGTGGGGTTGGGGAAGGTCGACTGGGTTGAGGGATTGCTGGAAAAGGGTGCGAACCCTGGACTGAGTGACTTAGAAGGGGTTAGCGTGAGTGAGCTGGCTCAGGGATTGGCGGAGAAGTACCGTGAGAACGAAGACCGCCTGTTGATTAGCAAATTGGTTCGTCTGGTGATGAAAGGAAGGGACAGTGTGGCACAAGGAGGCTGTAATACTACATCTACAAGTCAGGATGCAGGAATGGAGGCCATGGGACAGGGTATGATATTTGTTCTGTCACGGAAGATGGAATCAATTTGCGAGTCGATAAATGACGTCCAGAGTAGAATGGATACACTAAGGGAAGAAGTTACGACCAATCGCGATTTAATTAATGACGTCAAAACAGAAATGGCAACAGTTAGTACCCAAAGGGAAGAAATCGCAGCCATCCGCATTTCAGTCGATGACGTCAAAACAGGAATAACGACTATTAATACCCAGGTGCAAGAAATGTCGACGATTCGCAATTCTATTGATGACGTCAGAGCTGGATTGGCGGCCCGCGATGTGCTCTTGTCGGCACTAGAGACCTCCGTGACGTCACTGGCGAATAGGGAGAGGCCTGTGGGAATGACACGTGAGAGTTCGACTGTCGATGAGGAAGTATTGCCGTCGACTCCTCGAACGGAAGGAGACATAAGGAGAGAATGCGTGGAGGCGATGATGCGAGGGGATGGTACGAGAAACTGTATTCTAAATGGGATGAGACGGCTTGCCTGATCAAATTCCTCAAAAGCCATGACGACGTGTCCATTGAGATCGATTTCGACTCAATGTATATCGGAAGAATGAAATCGAGAGTAAGAGACCACGACGGAGTGGAGAGGAAAGGCAGTGGTTATTTCTATTTCGCCGACTTCGAAGAGAAGAAAGTGTACCTGGGAGGAGGATATGGAGATGAGAATTGGACCATTGGTTGTTTAGCAGGTGCACTGGCGCAGATGTCAGTGTGTCTGGCTTTCAACAACGGAGGGAGGCCGTACGCGGCGGGAGATGACGTCACGGAGCGACGATTGAAGAACGCGTTAAAGGAGGCGGAGGAGGAGTGCAGGAGGAATGAAGTAGATCTGTTTATTCACATTGCATTACGAAAGGAGACTCAGCGAGGGAAGGAAGTGTATTTAACATCAGCTGTTCCTCTCATTATCTCATTTTATGGATCGACGGATGGAACGTCTCTATTGCAGCAACAAGCTCCTCTTCTGCTGGAGTTGTTCCGTGACAGCGTGATGCCGGCACTGCTCTCCAAGGCACAGGTATGTGTTCCCATGACGACACCACTCGAATACGCACCTATTATTTTAAACATAGCTTCAATTTTTTAATTTAAATTATGGTTTAATTATTAAATTTTCACTGTGTGGCAAGTAGAGTAAAATAGGGGCTTCTGGTGGAGTAAAAATAGGGGCTTCTAGAAGAGTAAAATAGGGGTTTTGGAACAGTTTATCTATAAGTAAGCTTCATTATGGAAGCCAATTCAAAGGGAGTGTGGCAGGGGGTCAATATCACGAAACATGCGCTAATTACATGACACTAATTACTTTAATGCTATTACTAAAAGAATATTGTTAGATCGCGTTCGTACTCCGGTGTTTTCAATAATTAATTTGTTTATATTTTTTGTATTTATATTTTCTAATTAAGCACATTATTCTGAATATTTATATTTTATATATTTACATTTACTGCTCTGAGACATTTAATATTAAACATTTTACGCTTACTCCCTTGATGTAATATATTAGCCGTAGTGATAGGTAAATGGTTGCCTACCGTAATTTAAACTGGACCGGTTTCTGATGAATTTAATGGATGTCATGTACTTACCCAAGAATACTTTCATTTACTATATATTGTTGGTGAAAGATTAGTGTCATGGCCTCATAGGCCATGTTAACTGGAGTGCAGTCAATTTGAAACCCTTAGCAACCTTCGATGAAGCAACAATACCCTAACAATAGAGCCGGGTTAAAAGCCGGTTATACATGGTTCTGTGAGTTTAAAACTACTTAGATCAGAGATAAATCAACAGGTAGAAACCGAAAGTAGAAACTGAAATTGTAAAAATAAATTTTGAAAACATCGCTCGTTACCTATATCCTCCATTCTATAATGTCGCGGATAAGGGTAGAAGTGTAAAAATTTTTTAAATCCCATTTCTCTCTAAACTTTGCGGAAATATGGGGATAAATATTTGGTCATAGTTCGCCTTTCTGAAAAAAACATTCATCTGATCTAGTACAAATTGAGCTTAATATCGGTCGTCATGTGGCTTCTTCGCTTCTATAGCAGACGACAGTGCTATGGCGTATCTTGACCGTCATACGGAAATGAGTCCACTTTGTTTCACTGTCACATTTACTCTAAATATACTAATTGTTCTTTATTAAATACCATCGAAAATAAAATGTTAAACCACGCCTAGTATATAGTAAAAGGCGTATAAATTGACCTTTTGCCGAGTTCGTGCACGACGAAAAATAAAAATCTCGAAAAATACTTTGATGCAAGCCTTTAGGATCCAAAATTTCCCACCATGTTTGTGACCCTTAACAAAATTGATTTATTCATTAGTTGGGAAATAATCTTGTTTTATCTTAAAAGTGCAGGCAACTATATTTGAATCTTCTATCATGTATATCAGTGATAAGCAGTCAACTTTCTTTCACGAATAATATCATCGCTATGAATAGTTATTAAATCGCTATTCTGACAGAATTTTCCACTTCTCCAGCACAGAGCTGACTTCATACAGTGATATTATAATATCACTGTCTGAATTCAGCTCTTAAATGCTGTTGAACGTAGGGTAGGTATAATTATATGCTTTCATTCTAATGTTCAGGATCAGTAATAAGTTTCTATGTATAGCTGAAGACAAATTTTCGCCTTCTCTTTATTGGTTTCCATATAAGGTGACCATGGTCATTGAAATGATTATGTAATTGTCACCTTTCCTCTTTTTCAACACCACCAATTACGGAAATGACTTGTTAAGGGTATAAATAACTTTTCACTTATAATAGGCATCTTAATATTACACTTGATAGAGATTAATAAGATAAACTTCTATAGAAGACAATCCATTTTCTAAATGGCAGATCTTCGATATGGCAGATGAGACTGAAAATAACCAAAAGTGTGTCTTATGCGATGTTCCGAATAAAATATGAACTATATGCTCAAAAAAGCTCAATACGCAGAAGAATAATATTAATGATCCCCTTCGATCAAATTGAAAGCTTCGCCATATTGGCTGAATTTGTTGTTGTTGACTTATGCTTACTGTTGTTATATCTTATTTCCTTTATAACACTGCGTAATTCCCATAATTATGTCGAAGGAATAGGCATGGAAGTTCTTCCTAATGCCAAACTGTGCCAACAACCGTGCTTTAATTCGTCATTTTCATTATAAGTCACGGACTCTCTCGCCAATAGAGGAAGATTCAAATTCCGACCATAGCGCTCACCATCCAGGGGGAGTTCAGCAGCTGAGATGTAGTGGAAAGTCCGCTACCGCTCAGTGAGCGCTACTCCCCCTGGATGCACCCAATGACAACCCTCATGCACAGTCATTTGTTTAATGTGTCCTCAATATATACACAAAAAAGATTTATGGTCAGTTCCATTGTACAATTAATAATCATTTTATTCGTTAATTGCAGGTATGACCTCTATCATCCTCACTGAAGCAGCGTATGATGGCATCGGCAGGTTTTCACTAATGAATGCAGCAGACTTTTTGATGATCGGAGTTGTAGAGTGTAGCTAATGGACTGCTATCCTGTTTCTGCGTGGATGAAATGTTTTTTCCATCCATCTGTGACCACCGTGATTTTTTTATGGTTATTGTTAAACCATATTAGTGCATTCTTCTGTAATAGAAAGAAGATATTTTCCCTTAGACATAATTTTTATTTTTTTATTCTTTTCATTAGCATTTAAAATGTTTTCCACAATATTTTTGTTTGTTTGGAATCCATTCCTGATGGCATGGAACTTTTTGTTGGGAATTCATCTCTAATTGACTACTTCCTAGGCAATTTTCAAGTCACTGTCTGGTGTCCTTATTATTAGAGTAAAAATTAAATTGTTTAGGACTTGTTGAATGCATATTCAAAGGAAGTCTTTGTTAGTTTTAATATTTTGTAGAATGTCAGACATAAAGTTGCCAAATTGAAATGTTTGAGAATTATGTTGAGTATTGTTGATCGGATATGTTTTGAGAAGTCTGATATATCAAATATATTTGCTAAGTTTATAGATATGTATTTCATATTGGTTTTGGTGTGCAGTGTATTTTTTTGATTTTAAACCCGATGAAAATTAGTGTCCTTAAAACCTGACTGGTCTCCAATTTTTGATAATAATTTGCACATGTATTGGCCCATGTCTATGAATATATGTCTACTTCATTTTGTTTCCTTCTCTGAGACCTTGTGAATGTCAGAGTGAATTTAAAAAAATTAACTATATACCTTATTATGAAACATGGAATGAAATGTACCTTTCTCATGAAATGATTCCATATCCTGGGTAAATGATTATATTACTAATAGTGACATCTCTTGCAATTATTAAATCATTATTACATAATGAAACTCAATTCAGGATCTAGACCATGAAAAGGTCCATCATGTGTAAATATGGTTTAGGTTTTGTACATTTTTCTTTATAACATTCTTGGTTGTCAGGATTGCGATTGTCCAATTGTGCTGAGACACTTTTAAAATCGTTACTTGTGTAAAGTTCAGGGTTTTACATTTATATCCCGTTCAATTTCGTAGTGTATGGAGGTGCCTAAATTATTAGACCTATTATTTTGATATATGTATAAATGATTGAAAAAGGCAATCTCTTGTAGTGTGTAGTTTTGTAAATTAGTGAATAATTAAACGGCCCCCCTTGGATTCAGATTGCAATGGACTAATGCCATTTCCCCCAGTCCAAATTATTCCTCCAATGTGGATTTTATCTGATCCACCTTTTCTCTATTCCTGCATATTTATGTATGTCCACTGAGAATGATTCATTTCCAATGTAGTACACTCTTGACCAAATCCTGTAGTATTGGCACACTTTTTGTTGAGAATTTAGTTAATTTATACCTGGAGTAATATGCGAAGCAAGCTACATGTCACAAATTAACACCTCGTTGACTAATCTTTCAATTCTTTTTTAAGTGCCTTTGACTTACTCCCTTTTTATGATACCAAGTATGAGCCGATGCCAGAAATCCGATGCTTAATTTCTCAATATGAAAATTTATACGCTATCATTCTTTTTTGCTACTCGTTCCTTTAATACCGCAATTTAATATCGACGCATTAATTATCGCATTGACGGAATAAGTTATTTTAATTTCCAAGCTTATGGACTATAAAATGATTGTTTTTTTACGCTCTGGAAATGTATCACAGCCATTCTTATATCTATGCATAAAAATAGTGAAACCTCCATTCTGGGCTTTGATAGGCCATCCATGCCAAAATCCAATTAAAATAAAATTGCAATTTTTACATGGGGTCATTAAAAATAATTTTTTATCCGATGGGGGCCTAAGAAGTGTAAAATAAAGGAAAATTTGATGATATAAATGGTATTCTAAAATTTATTTTCTTTCTCCTACTACATGCATGCTAGTTAAAGGATCGAAAATATCGTCTAATGAAGCCGATACTCGATACATTGGATACCACCCATAATCGAGTAGTATCCAATCCCATCTCTATTTGATACTAAATCGAGTTCACGTGTCAGCGCTTAGAGATTCCTGGTGTCTTTACTTAAACATTGAATCTACATCCAGAATATCTCTCCCAGAACGAGTCTACTTATCTGAACTAAGTGAAGACGGGCTTCCCTGTATTTTTTTTGTTAGAAGTGTTAAATGTTTATTTTTTTACTCATACATCCCTGAAAATATTTGTCATTAACCAGGGCTGTTTTGTTCTTCAATGAGCTTTTATTATATTTAGCATGGAGATTTAATATTCTCATAAAAATATACGAGAGATCATATTCGCTGGTGAGTTGCCAAATCTTCAACGACAGAGTGCCCTGCAGGCCACTGGAGGAGTATGTGTGGCACGGGGTGAACCATCGCCAGTAATTCATTAGCCATCAGGGAATACACTTGTCACCAATCAAACATGCTCAAGTTACTTTTCCGTTTACACTCTACTTATCTGAAATCTGTAGTAACAATGCTGCCCTCCTGAGGATGTTCAATGCATGCAATAGTAGACAAATGAAATGTTGGTTATATAAGACACCAAGTTGTTAGTTAATACATGGTAGTGTACTTCGTTTTGGATAAGATTAATTTTTATGCCCCGTCTATAGCGGACAATTCACTAAGTTTTTCATTCCAGTAAGATCCCTAGTTCAATACTCCGGCCGTCACATAAGATACGAACGTGGGATCCTTTCGTTGGAAGCAGACTAACACTCATACTGATTTATTACCTCTATAACTGGAAATTTTCGTGACATAAATGGCAGATCATTGGTTTCAATTTAGACTTCAAATCCAATTCAAGGCCAATATTTTTATGATGACAATAAAAATATTTACTATGTTTGACTGGATCATGATCTTAAAATTAGAGAAATTGATTGTGGAACTGATGTTTAAAATGTCCTTCTTTCTTCGTACAATTAGGGATATGATTAGCCGTAATCAATAGCATTATTACGAGTGTATGAATATCGATATCATACGTATTTCATGTTGCTATGAGGACTAAAACCTAAACCAACAAACAGCCAGCGATGGGAATATTACATTTCAAATGTATTTTATATACAAAATACAAATTACTCTCAAAACTGTATTTGAAATACCAAATACAAATAGCTTAGGATAAATATATTTTCGATACAAAAGACAAAAGTAATTTCAAAATACATTTTCAAAATACAAAATGCTTTTTCAAAATACAAAATATATCCTTTCCCTACTATTTTGATTGAGTAACTAGATACACTATTAGCAATTCAGGGTGCCCAGCAGTTTTAGTTTCTTATTTTCCTTGGCCAAAACTAACGACCTTCCCTGAATTTTTTAACCATTGCAGGATGTATTTATACCAAATGCAGTTTCTGGTATAACAGGGACAGATTTTTATAGTCAAAACTAATAGAAATATTGAAATAAAAACAAATGTTTAGCCCCAGATCAAAACTTGCAAACAAGAACAGGAAATCAATCATGGAGATCTGTAGGTTGGATTACAATTATGGACATACTTTAATTACTTTTTGGATCTTTTAAAAATTTCTTTGTTCAACTTATTAAGTGTTTCTGGTGTCTTCTTCTTTCATAACTTTAACCGTTTTAATCCCTCCACCTTTCTCTTTCTTTCCTCCCCCTGGAACATCTGTAACTCATTCTTGCTATCCCTTTCTACCTGAGCCTTAGCTTCGAAGGCAGCTTTGTAACGCAAGTGCGCTGATCGCATGTACCTCACCATGGCCTTAGTAATTATGATTGATTTGACGTAATCATCATGGCGGGAGCTGTAGTCCCAAACATGACGAACCCCTATTAATGCGTCTTCTAACATGATCTCTACCATTATGTCTTCATCTGTTCATGGAGAAGCCTCTCTTCACAAAGGTGTTCCCATTAGACGATATAAGTATAATCTTGACAAAATGCCAAATGTCTTTGTGGTCGTCTGTTTGCCAATGGCTGATTACAAAACTTGATTTAAACAGTCGTTTTCTCTGTAAAACCCTCCTAGAATGTTTCTATGCACTCAAGAAGATATGGATGGTCTTCAATATGCCTGACTTCACTTCCAAGTTTACAGAAACCTCCAATTTACTGTGGTGCCATTCATCAAACTTTGGAAACACTTCTCTATGAAGCGCACTTTCAAATCCTCAGCCATTGTGAGACCAGGAAATACTGATGACCCGTACCTAGCGCTAACTTCACTGTGGTTAATAGCCCAGAACTTCACTCGGGGTTCTGGAAGCACAATAAGAGCTGTAGTCAGCATGCAGCAAACGTATTTAAGAAAACGTATTTCTTAAATACGTTTTTTTATCTCTTGACTCGGCCTTACTCATTTATAACCAATTCTGGTTGATACCCCATAATGTCTCCACCCCTGCGGCATATTGGTTGTCAGATGTGGGGTAGAGTGGTTGGCTGCTAACATCGTGAACTTTAGCAAGGGAATTTAATATTCTAGAGGAAATAATGATCCACAGAAGTTTTGGAGATTGATTATCCATGCTAAGCTGCTTTTAGTACATTTTAATGCCTACTATAGTCCTCGATGACTATTGATACAAAATAGTGAATATTTTTTTGTGGTAAAAGTGGTGGGGATCGCCAGGCATGCACTACTAACATGCATGTATTAATCCCTTAAATACTATAGATACTAACAAATAAGTTGCATGAGACCCTATAGTTGCTTGTTTGCATGCATCTATATCTACATAGACACGATACCCTGCAAGCCATCGCGAGGGTGTGTGGCCGGGGGTAAAGATCACCAAGCATGCACTATTGACAAGCAAACAAGCAACTATAGGGTCTCATACAACTAAATTGTTACTATCTATAGTACCTAAGGGGTAAATACATGCATCATGCACTACCGACTACTCTAAAATATTTCACCTACCTATCCCTCTGCTATGCTGCCTATTCTGTTCTCTTATACGACGGGGGAAAAATACCATTTTGAATCTATCGGTACGACAAATCTATATCTCTAATCTTATTTAACTGGTCGAATCTAGCATAATACGCTGGTGTTTTTACTATGTGCCTAACATCTTCAGTAAAGCTATCCGATATAAATTTCTCTAATTGATTCAATCTGTACTTTAACCTACGCTCTGATAATGATTCCCACCCTAATTCTTTTATTAATTCTGAAACGCTACTCAAGCTATCGTAATACCTTATAACGAACCTAGCTGCTCTACGCAGCCCACTGTCTAGTTCTCTGATCAAATCTAATTCATTAGGATCCCATACACTGGCTGCATACTTAAGGTTAGGCCTAACTAGTGAAAAGTAACATCGCTCTTTTGTCTTCTCATCACATTTCCCTAGTACTCTTTTTATAAATCCTAGCTTTCTCTTCGCTCGGCCGCATATTACCCGGATGTGTCTTCCCCACGATAAATCCTTAGTGATTGTTACACCTAAACATCTTACGGTTTCAACGTTTTCGATCTTCGTGTTATTAATTCTATAGTATCGCTCTATCGAATTATTCCTCCTCCAAAATTTGATAGCTACACACTTTTTAACGTTGAGTTCTAACTGCCATTTGTCGCACCACTCTTGAATTGCATCTAAATCCTTGCTAAGTGGTTTCGTGTCCTCTCTATTTGATATAACCCTGTACACCACCGCATCGTCTGCAAAAAGTCTAAGCTTACTATTAACTACGGTACCCAAATCGTTTATGCATAAAAGAAATAGTAGCGGACCTACTACGTTACCCTGGGGAACTCCCGATGTGACTTTGATTGTGTTCGACATGATGCCATCTTTGACAACCATCTGCTCTCGCCCACTTAAGAATTCTTTTACCCAACATACAACGTCATTATTCATACCAAAAATCTCTAACTTCAAGATAAATTTATCATGAAGAACTTCAACGAATGCATATTGAAATCTAAAAATATCGAATCAACTTTAGTACTGTTTTCGCCGTAGACTAAAATATCGTGTACGAATAAAGCTCTCTGTGTCTCGCAATATCTACCTTTCCGGAACCCAAGTTGGCTGTTTATGAGAAATCCCTGACTGCCCCATCGAAATGCCCCATGATCGAACTTACTACAATGTGCTCAAATACCTTACTAGAGATTGACGTGATTGAAATGGGTCTGTAGTTACTAGGTTCTTCCCTATCACTGCTTTTAAAAATAGGTGTAATGTTAGCTATTTTCCAATCCTTGGGTACTGTGTGGTCCTTCAGTGTTTTATTGAATATTACATCAAGATAGGTGGCTATTTCTGAGGCTAATGTTTTATATACTCAGGAAGGAGTGCCATCGGGACCTGGTGAATTGTTTTTAGAATTTTTTTTTTAACTGGTGCTCTATTCTGTCACATGAAATCGTTATTCCGGGCATTTGTTCACTGAAAGTGGTCGGCGGTGGTCCGACTGTGTTATGTGTGATCTTAACTGTACGCGTTCGAGCTCGGTTTCTAGTCCTACCTAGTAAGGATCTCAAATACTGGCAGCGAATTTCAACTTAAGTCTAACAAAGGAAAAGTAAGTTATTACTCTAAGTTTTTAGTCGCACTGACCAAGTACCCTTCTTACAAATTCCAATTCACGATTAGCTTGACCAGTTATTTCGCTAAAATCTTTACCCCTTGAAAGATCATGTGTCAGTTAAACTCCGAGGTATTTCATAGATTCTGCAGTATCCAAATCGCTTTGCCCAATACGTTAGGTGTAAACAGGAGAGTTGTTTTTCTTCCAGAGTTTCATTACTACGCTTTTTTTTCAAATCAAATGCAAGCTGCCACGTATCGCACCACTTTTGAATTGCCTCCAGGTCTTTCGTACGATCTTTTTTATCACTATATCCGCGAAAATACCTGTACACTACTGTATCGTCTGCAAATAATCTAAGATTACCATCAACTACTTCTCCAATGACATTTATGTATGAAAGGAACAATAGTGGGTCTATCACACTTCCCTGAGAAACGCCCAAAGTGACTTTCACTCCATTAGAGGATACGCTGTCTTAAACAACCCTTTGCACACGATCACTTGAGAATTTTCGAATCCTAAATATTACGTCATAATCCGTTCAAGTTACGAAGCTACTTCTCCCATATTGGACATCACTTAGAATACGCTGACAAAATTTGGGATCAAAATGAAATAAATTGATTTTTTGAGTTACAATGCGTTCAGCAAATATATGCAACAGGTCTTCACGATAATGTAATAAGTGTAACATGCCTTCTGTGACAACTAGATAGGAATCACTCTCAGACCGTCGCACAGTGGGCTGAAATCGAAAAGGCTTGCCAAAATTCAAAAAGTGATTTTTTCAAGCCAGAAAGCTGAAACTTTGCATACATATTCTCAGAGACGTGTGTATGCAATGATGCAAAACTTTTTCCTTAGTACTCAACAGCTAAAAATTTACATAAGGTCAAAGTTCCACAAATTTCGCAAAATTGGTCTACACTCAATTTTCTCATGATGTCTTCAAAACCAAGCCCTTGCTGCGCCTTTATGGGTGAATTATTGAATAAAAAGTTATGTAACTAGATGAAAATAATATTCGTCTTTGTTTTAATGTAGTCTACTTACATTGTTGTAATTACTTGCCAAAGATAAACATACACAATTGAGGAGCTCATTTTTGGTCGTTTTTTTAAATATATGTTGAGAAAAAGTTAATTGCATCGCCGAGCATGCAATATGTTGATATACCGAACTATTTTCCTTCATCTATAAATTTTTATGACTCCCATGACCAGTTCCTTATCCACATGTTGGAGAGCGTCTCCATGTTCATCTATCCAAGAAATGCTTCTTGATTTTTATGTCTCTGGATCAAAATGCTGTACGAGTAAAGACGGCTTTCAAATAGTGAGGCCCAGCCAATGTTTTCTCCTCAAAGAATATGTGAGAAGAGACATTTAGTAGGACACATTTCGACAACGGCATATATCTACATCCAAATAATACACCGTAAGCCACCATAAACATGTTGTGGTGATATAGCAAAAATCCTTAACTATTATGATTTGATATTATTAATATCTATATTCAAGTGAGATAAAACAATGTAAAACTAATGTTAGGAGCGAAGCAAGCATTCTAAACCAATATCTTGTTTTTGTTAGTTAAAATTCCTTAAGTCGACATGCAAATTCTCATTGAAACATTTGCACTTTACTAATGAATATATTCACAACTATTTATATCCCTAATAGTTTCCAGAAAGAAATATATTTGAAATCTGTCGATTGGGCAATCAATTTCACTTTTTTATGTCCACGGCCCAGTCAACCGTAGGAAAATGGAGTTAGCGAAATATTGCATGCGTCATCATGGAACATAATTTCTTGGAATTTACTTATAGAATTATTTAAAAAAAAGAACGTCTGACGTTGTGCGGCGAATGGCCAAAAATGTTGGATTACCTCATCAACCTTCACTCGGTGAATGTGCCACAGAAATCCCAGAGTACATACCCTTAATTTTTCAGCAGGACAACATCTACATATTATATTGCTTAATAGAGGACACATGAATGAACATGAGTCACCAGCAGAGTAGCGGATTATGCTAGATACGATATTGACCATGGTCCCTTCTGATAACTATAGTGGTTTTTGTCTTGTTTTATTTTGTACAATGACAATGTCATCCTTCTTCGTCTGCAGGCATCCGCAGTCGGTCAGTGTGAAGGCGTTGTCGGAACCTGAGACTTGGATGCAACACTTGCTTCCACTGTTGGGCCTCTGTGCTTCCCTAAACGAGGGTCAAGAGCCCTGGGACTCTTGGCGGGCCAGAGGTCAACAGGGTCCACCTCGGAAGGTAGTCAATCCGGGCGGAGGAAGATTGTGAAGATTGCAGTGGGATACAGCGAAGAGATTGAGAATATTTCCGATCGGGAGTGAATGGAGTCAGATTCATGTAGCCACACCAACCTTTAGTTTTGAGACAATGGGTCGAAAAACATTACTTTATTCATCCGCATGAATATTGGATATTAAATATTTAATTGTAACATATAAACATCTGCTATGGTTATCGACATGCTCAATTCCTGATAAGGATTTGATGTGTTTTCCTCCCTTGTAATGTGATCAACTCACATTATCTTACTGAAGTTACTTTTTCGTTAAAATCCAAGACACAAAAATTTATGTCTTTAGTGCAATTCGGTCTTCCTCGCAATTAGGTATCAATCAGGGAATGTCTCATCAAATCTTGAATTGCATCAACAATTAATACTCAATCTTTTGTAATGATGAATTCTTTTCTCTCGGCATAATCATCGTAATATACTGCGCCAAAAAATTCTAACTTACAGGCATATCACATGAAATGCAACATAATGCTTTTTTGTCAATGACATATATTTTTACAAGTTCACCCTTACTAAGCGATATGTGAATTTGATTCACCCAAACTGTTTAGTATTTTGTATATCAAACTCTTCTTTATAGAGTGGTATTCGAGCATTTTTTTCTGAAAATTAAATAAAACGGATATCCAAGGGATCCATGCGTTTATAGCTACGGCAATGAAGAGTACGACAATGGCGTCTATATGAAGTTATTACTCGACAAAGGATTACGTTCTTCCTTTTTTAATAGAACTTATAAACCATAATGTGTAAGATCTGTATGATAGGTATTACCATTTCTTCTAACTCAATGTACGGTGTCATATGAAATATATCCATGGTGGAAAAAAGGAACAGACTCGGCAAATTTCATTTTAAATATTTCCACGTTTCACTTCAGGTTTTATTTCATCGTCTGGTTCTGAAGATGAAATAAACCTGCGTCGTTAATAAAAGAAATTTAAATAACTTTTTAGTTTTCTCTATTTTTTAGAGGAACGATCTTTTCAATAAAATGTTTGCTATCGCACCTTTTTAGAACTGTAGCTGAAGGTTTGCAGCGTGTGCAAATTTCATACTATGGCACTAGATGAAAGTATTCTGATATTCCAATAGACGTTGAATACTCGTTGATTGTACCCGTCGATGTTTCAGTTCATTAATGACAATTGAACTTCACTGCATACCCCAATTTCAAATCATAGCCGTTCTACAATCACGGGATTAACTTTGGTATTTAAATAAATGGTTCTGGAATATGAAACATCATTTATTTTAGTTCATTAATTCCTGTTGTTCGTGCCGTCATCAGTATTTCAATCCTAGGATTGGTTTATTGCAGCCCTCCATTCTGCTGTATTCAGTTTTAATTACCTCACCCCCTGGCATGCTACACTTGTCAGGGTATTTATATAATTATTGAAATACTAATCAGTCACACAATGATCATGGTTGTGTCATTCCGCAACTGAACCATTACGTTATCTGACATTTCTGAGAAGCGTTTAATATTTCTTACGAACCTGTGTTTTATGCGAATGTAACACACCTGTGATGCATATTTTTTTAATAACTCTGTCTTTTAATATTTAAGAAAAATAATATCACAACGTTCTTATTCTTCTACTATGATTCAATTATATATTCGTGAACAATATTCTCCATAAATTTCTTAAAATGGAAAACTGTAGTAAATAGCGACTCTAATAGCATTTAACTAGAAATCAATTTTAGCTTAATAGAGGAGGAAATATTCCAATTAATTGCATCATAATATTTTCTGTGAGAGAGTACGCCTACATTCTTACACGTGAGCTCATTCTTAAGAAAATATTGTTACCAAATATAATTTAAAATGAATTTTTCTATTTTTTACTTACAAGTCTCATAGAAGCGTCTCATGAAACAAAAATGTCAACTCTTTCCAGCAAGATGTAGGGTTAAGCAGTGAATTATTGATTTCCCAGAGAGAGGAGAAATGTATTACCTACTTGGTGAACCCACCATCAAGTCTTTGTGCCATTTCATTGATATTGCTCTGCGATGGAATTCGTAGACATTTCACGTGACATAAATTCAACACGAGTTAAAACAAAGAAATTTGAGAAGAATGTAATTCTCATATTCTCAACAGGAAGACTTGAATAGTGTGAAAGTTTTAGGATTAAAAGTATTGCTACACATGTCAAGAAGATAATTTACAACTCTCAGAGAAAAAGGAAAAAGATGATTTCCTTGGGGAGTCCAAATGGGAATACTGGGAAACAGAGGAACAAGAGAGCTATCCACAGAGAAGACAAGAGCCAACCGACGTCGTCTTCAGAGTTATTGAGAGGCATTCTTGAACGTGAATTGGAATATAATTCATTAAAGTCTAATAGAAATAATAGTCTTAGAATGGTTAAAGAACTATCCTTACTTTCAATGCATAAATAATGTCTGTGATTTTACCTGAACCACGCATTAAAGTATTAAGAACAAAGATAGGGGTGAGAGAAGGTAGTGCACTGTCTCCCATTATTTTTTTTTAGTTTAATACGACAAAATCATCACTGATACCAAAGAGAATGCTTTAGGCGTGAACATCCGAGGGGGAAAAATTAGCATACTGCATTTCACTGATGAATTAGCAGTCATGGCAGTGGTGGAAACAGATTTGTGGATGATTCTAGTAACTAAGGAAAAGGCATGAAACAACTGACTGCAGATCAACAAGAAGAAAACAAATGCATTACGGAATGCAGTACAATTAACCTCCTTCCGATCACATCTCGATTTATTACAGGAACACCTTGTGGAGGTAAGTTGTGTTACCATGGAGATCAAGATCCCATCAAGTTATTCCAGGTATGGGAAGATTATCATCGCAGTATGTGACGTCACATTCACGAGCTCGTACACATGATAAATTCTCCATTCCACTCAACAATTGAAGAAACAATTGACAATTGGGGAAGCGAATTCCTGCCGGTTCGGACGCAAAAGAGACAGTCATCATTACTCTGAACTGGGATAAACATTTTCTTAGGAACTCGGTGAACTGAGTGAGCTGCTGTGCATAAGTTTGAAAAAATCAAAAAGGACATTTAAACGACACTTGCTGGAAATTATTACGTTTTAAGTGTCAACAATTTATTTAGGGCGAGTATTCTTCTTGGTTAAGTCTTTTGAATGCAGGTTTTCAGTCAGAACTGATTTCATAATGAATCATGCTTATTCTCCCTGCTTCAACTCTTGATGAAAACATTCATCATGCAAGAACAGTCGTGGATGCAAAATAACCCACTAACGAAATTAAATCATTGATGGAATGAACATCCTTACGAACTAGTGGTGTGAACCTCTTATAGATAATTTTTCAGTCGCTGTCTCACGCTACAATATCTTGAAGTAGCCGTAAATGTAGCAGTTAAAGAAATTCCAGTACCTTGTAGCTATTATAATTGCTACTTTTCCATTTCAGTATCGGGCGTAGCAGCGAGGAATGGCCTAGCTTCCTCAGTGCCATATGCACCAAGGCCAGGTTGAATCAGTTATAATCGGGTATGAGGAGGCTTCCATAGTTGGGGAAGTTACCAAAAAATTTAACTGATTTATGTTTAGGTTAATCTCTATAAAAAGTAACTAGTTAAAGTTAAAAGTTACTTTTCTGGAAAAGTAATCAATTAAAGTTACAAAAAGGTAACTTTTAGCGTAAAAGTTACTCTTTCAGTTTCTTTGGCAAACTGAATGTTGTGGTGATAGAGGCCTTGATGTTTTTCTTTTGTTTTAAGAAACAAAGAAAACACTTCAAACCGTCGTTGTGGTTTATTCCATTCATATCCATGTGTTTAAAAATATTTGCATTGGGGATTTTATGTTGTAATTCCATTTAGTGTCCAGAGTGTTGCTGATCAGGTTTCCTTGTTTCTGATAAAGGATTTTGCGATTTTTCTGAAGTGGGGTTCGAGATTACGGGTTTTTAAAGTTGCCGTGAATGCAAGACTTTCTGACGAACCGTGGTTCGTCTGTAATTTACCGCCAAAGATTTTTCTGAGCGGTAGAAAGTACTCTAAGGTTAGTGTTTGATATAACTCCCCAAATTGCGATGGGGAATATCCCTTCACAATTGTAAAATTACAGTGGATATGGCTTAGTTTCATAGAGTTACGGTAGATGCATTAGACTGTATTGACGACGCAATGTCAACGAGTAAGGCACACCTTGACCGGCGCATTGCAGCAGATACATTAGTTTGTTTGGATGAACCCCTCCTTATCAGTCATAGGTTTTTAGGCGACCCTTCTCCCTCGGTTTCAACTATTTTCTATTGGCAACTATATTTATGATGACACCGAGTGAACTGTACGAGCCCTCTACGACGTTGTTGTATTTTACCTCTAGTCAGTTAAGTCTAGCTAGGCGCCCAAATTATCTTTATTTGCCAAAAATATACGAAAAAAAATTAAATGAAGTTATTTTTGTATCCTTTAATGTATAACAAAAAATATTAAAAGTCAAGAGCTAACTATGCTAAAACGTAACGCTTAAATGAAACAGTTGACTATATTTTTAACCATTAATTTTAATCGTTAATATTTTTGAACGCTAATCCAAACTATGAAGGCTCCACACACACCATCTTTATGTGAAGTGGAGATCTTGGTTTACATTGAAGTAAAATTACTTTTATCCAGTTGACTCAGTAGAACTAAGTTTGAATTAATTTACTTGGATCTTAAAATCATACGACTCCATTGAAACTCATAATCACCCTTCCATCACAGGGGGCAGCTAGGGGGTGAAAAAAACAGAGGTTGGGAAAACTGACTGGGAGACCTTTACGCTGCTGAAGGATGGGGCGATTAATCCTAGAGAGGTGAATATTGAGAAGAGGGAAATTATTTGCCAAAAGTTGGTCATTTTTTAAATTGTGTTTCGTGGATTGTGTAATTTCCGACTGTTCCAAAACGTCCAATTGTATAGCGTAGTACTCCAGATGAGGAATCGCTAGTGCAACGTCACATGAATGGGTGGTTGGTGTTTTGCCAGTAGAGAGATGATTCGTCTATTGATTTTCACCGCCTTTTCTGTTCCTTCAGTCGGGTGGTGAAATTCCTCCCCGTATCTCCGATATAGAACCACATTCCACAGCGTCCAAACCTCACATTAAAGGCAATTGGTGTAGTGGGTCAAATTTGTTTTTGTTATTCTACAGCGTTTTGCCAAGGGCAGCTGGTTTGCATAAGGATATTTTAAAATCCCAAAATCTTTCCCCAAATGAGAATACTGAAGAATGAGTCAAATAATCAAACTGCATGCGATTAGTTCCGGAAACGCTGATAGATGGTGGTTCGTCCGCGGTCAACATTTCTGATTATTTTTTTTTTAATTTCTCCAAGTTAAATTAACATTACGTCCAATGGACTTTTAATTAATTGAAATTCAAGTGCTCAAGGTAATTTTTCCCAAATTTTTCTACAAACCCTCCTTTACAAGTTAAAATCATAACACATTCATTGATAAGAGGAATTAAAGAATCTTTTACTTAGATTTAATTTGAAACTCCAGCCGGGTTTCTATGTGGTGTCATTCATTAACAAAGAATTTAAAACCGTCTAATTGTTTTTTTTAATCTCCAGCTGTTCTAAATCATTGAGATTTCGTCTATCATTAGTAAAATAGAGGGGTGTCATAGTAAAATTGCTTTTATGTCCGTGGGTTGAAATATGTTAGGCGAAGTTGCTTCCGTTAAAATTAAAATTTTTAAAATCCCTTGTGTTCTCCTTGTGTCTCGTTATGAAATGTCTGCACGTCTGTCCAACGTACCGTCCACCGCAATCACTGCATTCCATTAAGTAAACACCACTTGTCTTCTGAGGGTCAATGGGGTCCTTACAGTTCGATAAAAGGTTCTTCACTCTAAATGAGGTTTTGAAATCCACTTTGAAACGGTCACATGGTATAATTTTCACCACTCGAGAGGAATTCACCCCAAAGTACGTAATCGAGCACCACTTTTTATCCGGGGGTTCTATTTTCTTGTGACAACTGGTTACAGTTAATTTCCTCCCTTTGTTGCGTATATGAGTTTGTCTATAAGTGTGGGTGGGTAGCCATTATTGGCTGCCATCTGATTGATTGTACGGGATTCTTTCGCCAAGTCATTCAGGGGAATCATAAGAAGACAGTTGATGAGGGCGTGGAAAGCGGAGAGTTTTCGGGGGTTAGGGTGACTGTAATCTTTTAAAGTGTCATTCCAAACCCCATATAGTGTGAAGGAGGGTGAGAAAATTGAGTGTAGACATTTTCGCGAAATTAGTGCAAATTTGACTTCATGCAAATTGTTAATAGTTAAATACTAATCAAAATGCCTTGCATCATCGCATGCACAGGTATTTTAAGAATATTTTGGCAAGTTTTCATCTTCCTGGCTTGAAAATTCAACAACAACAACACACAGTGCGACGGTGCGAATGTGAGACCACGCTGTGCGATCGTCTTCTTTTTAGTTCCATCCGATTTGAAGGAAATGCCATCCAATGGCTGTGGTCAAATTGTTACTTAACTGTCAAACTGCGGATGTTATCTCCGTCATCCATTACATCCGTAACGCGACAGTAAATGCAAGTGCATTGAACACATTCTAAATAATTGTTTCGGTTAATTCTCTGCTTCGTAACATACGTCCGGGGGGTAGTTGGTTCCTTCCCTCGGAGTCAGTTGGACAGGAAGACGGTGATACGGATGTCATCGAAAGACGGAACACTCATCTTCACTTTTGGCGAAATATTTTCGAGGAAATCCATTGGCCGCACCCAAATTCAAATCTTTTATATTCCAAATATTCAAAGGAAAAAAATTCCATGAAACCTGTTCAAAATATTTTGCAAAGAGACCGTAAGACGCAATTTTCTTTCTCTCTCTTTCACAAATCCTCAACTGCGACCAATCTGCCATCTATGTTATGTTTTGTGAACTGGAAAATCTCTGCGCAGTTAACTCTTCATCACATCAGCTTGTTGTAGGCACAGACGTCAATTGATTTGGGTCCATACCTATCTAACGTGCCATAGAGTTCATTTAGCAACATGGCAAAGCTTGTGTTTTTGACATTTTGCGAATGACATGGAAACTATATTTCTCTCCATGCTAATCCAAATGTGTCCCAAAATAAAAAATTGAAATTTATGACATTTGTTTTATCGTGCTATTTCATTAGAAAATTTAAAATTGCTGCTTCAAATCTCTCTTTATAATATTCTTAACCCTTGGCATATTTCATAATTCTTCCCACTCAATTTAAAGTTCAACTGATATTATTATGTAGGAGTACAGCAATTCACAAAAATTCTTAAAAAGTATGATCTCCAAAAGAATCAACGACTACGTAAGGACATTCATCTTGCCATTCATAACTCGATGACTGGTGACATCGTATTCTGATAACTCGTGGAGCATGTATTATTGCACTATTTACGATATTTGGATTATTATCCAATTCATTTTCGGGAAAAGGGATTCTAGGAAACAGAAACATTTGTTCCAAAGATTTTTCTTTTTTTTCGTATGGGATGTTACATTTCATTATGCGATGCAAAATTAATGAACTACTAACATTGTCATAATGAGCCCAGGAATTGATAGTGAATGATTTGTTAATTGAGCAGCATAATCACTATGACCTTCTTGCTGCAAGTTATTTGATTTCTTCGCATAGATCAATCTAGATATATTCCACTCGAGAACTATCCGACTGATTTTTCCGGTACCGACAGCTCAAGTCTGTCGGTGGTAGGATCCACCGTGACCCAAAGACTGGAATTCGCCGGCTCACCGATGCCGAGTGCTTAACGGAATCTCCCGCCGGAGTCGGTTGGCCGTTTTACCCGACTGGAGGTCACCATACCGAACGGTAGGCAGAAACAGAATGACCCACCCTGAGCTTCCTGAAAACACACAAGTACTCGAAAATCATCTCCCTGTTCCCGGAGATTGGACTTCCCGAAGATCCTTCCTCTCGTCTGTCTAAGCCCCTCCCAAGTGAATCGAAGAGTGAAATTAATTCACGACCACGTCTGCGACTCAATGGAATCGTCAATTCTCACCAATCGATTCATTTAAATCATTCATCTTCCGTTCGTTGCTTGAGAGACTCTGAGTAAGATCTGGAACGTGGAGCTTGTATATTGTATCCACTTTGGTGTTTTTTGTAAGGAACGGCATCAATTGTAGGCATGAATTGGATATATTTTTCCATGTAATTTGTTCCGTCAATTCATTCACATACTAACTAGAGTCTCCCTCAAGAGTTTCAAGTTGAATTCCAGACATCTCTTTTATATTAAATATATGGATGATTCTTCGGGAGTTTAGGTATTTTTTTAAATATAAACTATTTAACTGACGTTTCGGAAATTGTATTTTTCCTTCGTCAGGGCTAGAAATGGGATGGACCACCTATGACATAACAGTAATAAGTAACATGATCTAAGGGACAGTGCCAAAATGCTTTACAATACATAAAATTTTTTCCATGTAATCTTATGGCGTTGAAATTTGAAATATAGGGGATCATATTTGCCAGGAAGGTGGATGGGTCGATGGATGGGTTTAAGGGTCCGAATTCAGCCACGCTGTCTGATCCAAGGATCAACGCGTGTTCCGTCACAATATGTTTCAATGGGAATTTGCATGTCAGATTAAAGTCTTTTAGCTAACACAAATAATGGCATGATTTAGAATGCGTGCTTGGCTCCTGACATAAGTTTTATCTCAGTTGAATATAGATATTAATAATATCTAAGCGTAATAGTTAAGGATTTTTGCAACAATACCACAAATATTTTACGGTGGTTTGCATTATATTATGTGGATGTAGATAAATGCCGTTGTCCAATTGTCTCCTACTCACTGTCCCCTCTCACATATTCTTTGAGGAGGAGACATTAGCTGGGCCTCACTATTTGAAAGCCGTCTTTACTCGTACAGTATTTTGATCCAGAGACATAAAAATCAAAAAGCCATTCTTGGATAGATGAACATGGAGTTTCCCCTCCGACAGATTCATGGGAAACTAGTCATGGGAGTCATGAAAATTTATTGATGAAGGGATGTAGTTCAGTATATAAACATATTAAGTTTCGAAAGCCATCAAATATATTATCTGGTTACAAAACCCGTTAACTACAAAATAAATTCTCAAGTATCCTCTTTTCCTTCTCTTACATTTTTCATACTGTCGTACCAATAAATTTCTATATTTTTCATAATTGTTTTCTAAAAATTTCCTTTAAAAAATTTGAGTAAAATATTTCAGAACATTTTTTTACTTTTCCGAGTTTCGCTTCCGATTCAGTTAACGGCTTTTTCAACCGGACTGTTCAAAAATTCTTTGGGTGTACGTCACACGGCGTTCCTAGTAATACCTCGAACTCATTTTTAAAAAACCATGACTTTTGATTAAATGCATTGCAGGATATATTATGGCAAGAGTTAACAAAATTTCTCTTATGTTTGTGCACTGTGAAAATACAGCAATTATACACCAGAATCCACGAATGACGAAAATCTCGGGCAGTGTTAATAATAAAAACCGAATTCAAAAGTTTTTTATTCCAAATATTTATGCTAATCCTTTGCCCACCGATGATGAAATATAATAGTGTTAACTCTTTTACTGTAATGAATCCGGAATTAATTATTTTAGCAGTAATTTGTGCAGAAATGGATAATGAAACATTCGGGACATTTGGAGTATTCCACAGTTGCAGTAATTCATCCTGTATTTTGTGTTTTTGCTTTCCAATCGTGAAATACAATGGCGTCGGCTTTTAATTGTAATAGTTTATCGAACCCTGAATTAATATATTTCCAAGGAGTGTTCGTGGAAAAGGAATATGAGACGGCGTGGTCTGTTAACGAGTACTACGTTATTTCGCAGGCACAATGAGACATTGTTTTCTGGCTCTGCTTAGCCAGTGAGGTCTCGTAATTTCGCCATTTCGCCACAAGGGAAGATGAGTATGTCATCGTCTTCCTGTCCCACTGAATCCGAAGAAAGGAACTAATTCCCCTTCCACACGTATGTTACGCAGTCGAGAATTTAATGAAATATTATTTAGAATGAGTGGAATGAGACAGTCGCATCACGCATTAAATGGAAGACGGATACAACATCCGCAGTTTGCCAGTCGAGTAAGAAATTGGCCACAGCCAATAAATTGGCATTTCCTCCAAATCAGAAATAAATAAAAAGAGGACGATGGCGCAGCGTGACCTCACATTCGCATCTCCGTCGTCATCGTGACAAGACCTTCTTGCTTGTGCATCACCTCCGTTGCTACGCGACGAGTGCAAATCAACAACATCACATTGTAAGGAAATCCTTCAGCTGGACGGTCCAATCATAGTCGATTTCTCTCCAACAGGTGAGAAATTTAACAAATGTCATTACCTATATCTACGTCCAATGACTACCCAGATTGTTGGTGTGTGGCTGGGGCTGAGTTTCCGCCAATCATACACTAAAGTTAATTTATATTAAGTGACTAAAGACAAATTTGAATTTCGTTCTTTTCACACTGCAGCTTGTACTTTAATTCAAATTGAAGAGACATTTTGAAACTGCTTTTAAATACAATATGCAATTTAGTATATAAAGAAGACGTGGTTGATCATTAAAAATACAAACACTCTTAGTTTCAATTTTGTCAGTTCTAGTTATCATAATTGATCTAATGTGTGCAAATTGTTTTCATGTTAACACTAGTATGACCGGGGTAAGCCGCATGCCAACTGTGACCGCCAGTGGTCAAATGAACGTTCGCCCTTTCTTGCGCTGTTTCATACGTTTTCCCATCGGAAGCTTTTCCTATCGATTGTAGAAGTGTTCTGAGAAGTGTTTACGGTTAGGCGTAGTGTTAGAAACAAAAGTTGTACTACACTGAAAGCAATATTAATTACTACTATAAATTTTTTATTGAAAAATTAAAAAGTATCTCATTTACATCGGTAAAAATAACACGCCATGTGTTTTAAAACATAATTAACATTTCAAAACACGTTATTTGTCGCATTTTTGTGGCATGAAAACTTTATATCAGAGAAAAATAAATTAGAAAAGACAGCGTTACAATGAAGCGATAAAATGTGGTCTCAAGTTAAGTATATAATTACTCTTGTGAGCACTTTTTGCAAATTTTCTGGTTTTTTGAGAGGGCGAGATATCTTGGAGCGCCTGAATGATCTCCGCCTCGGTCTGTCTACGTCGACGAGCCATCGTGCTCTTCCCTACCGCAGTGTGGAATGAACTGGGTTATGGAAGCAAATGGGTTAAGCGAATGGCAGATAGAACTTAACTTTAAAAAGTGTATAGCTATTGATTTTTGGAGAAGGAATAATTAGATAGAGCGATCCTATAAAATTAGTAACACGAAGATCGAAAACGTTGAAACCGTAAGATGTTTAGGTGTAACAATCACTAAGGATTTATCGTGGGGAAGACACATCCGGGAAATATGCGGCCGAGCGAAGAGAAAGCTAGGATTTATAAAAAGAGTACTAGGGAAATGTGATGAGAAGACAAAAGAGCGCTGTTACATTTTACTTTCCACTAGTTAGGCCCCACCTTGAATATGTAGCCAGTGTATGGGATCCGAATAAATTTGGTTTCATCAGAGAACTAGGCAGTGTGCGGCGTAGAGAAGCTAGGTTCTAAAGGTGTTACGATAGGTTTAGTAGTGTTACAGAATTAATGCGAGGATTAGGGTGGGCATCATTATCAGAGCGTAGGTTAAAGTACAGATTAAATCTATTACAGAAATTTAAATCGGATAGCTTCGATGAAGAAGTCGGGTATGTATTAAAAACACCAGCGTATTATACTAGATTCTACCAGGTAAATAAGATTAGAGAGAGAGATTGTCGTACTGATAGATTCAAAATGTCCTTTTCCCTATGAGATAAGAGAACAGAATAGGCAGCATAGCAAAGGGATAGGTAGGGGAGATATTTTAGAGTATTCTGTAGTACATGATGGATGTACTAACCACCAGTCTGTTAATTACTATGTAGATACTAACAATCTAGTTCCATGACACCTTACAGTAGGTTGTTTGTATGTCAATAGTTCATTCTTGGTGATCTACATCCCCTGCCACGCACCCTAGCGATGGAGTGCATTGTATCGTGTTGATGTATATGAAGATGTTTAGATGTTTATATTAAGATGTTTATGAAGATACAGATTAAATCTATTACAGAAATTTAAATCGGATAGCTTCAAAGAAGAAGTTGGGTATGTATTAAAAACACAATTGTATTATCCTAGTTTCGACGAGATAAATAAGATTAGAGAGATAGATTGTTGTACTGATAGATTCAAAATGTCATTTTTCCCCCGTGCTATAAGTGAACAGAATAAGCAGCATAGCAAACGGATTGGTAGGGGAAATATTTAAGAGTAGTCTGTAGTACATGATGCATTTATTTAAACCAATCCCTTAATTACTATGTAGATACTAACAATCTAGAGTCCTGAGTCCCTATGGTAGCATGTTTGCATGTGTAATGGTTCATGCTTGGTGATCTTCACCCCCTGCCACGCTCCCTTGCGGTGGCTTGCTGGGTATCGCGTAGATGGGAATGAAGAGGAATGGGTGACTGCAGCGTCTATGACGAATCAGCGACCGGCATGTAACTCGTTTGGAAGGGTATTCCCCAGGCTCTCTCGGGCAGATCTGAAGGCTACGCGGCGGGCAGGGAAGCGGGTTGCGGCGGCGCCTGGCTTGGCTGACAGGCGCCCACGAACCCCAGCTGCCAGGCTACGCACAAACGTAACAGCGCATTTCAGCCAAAGGAGTGATCAACACTGTCCATAAAATAATTAGTAGCGAGTCTTTGCGACGCAACATACTGTGGTTTTGCTAATGTGTCTCTCCTTCACATAGACAGTAAAATCATATGTAAAAACTGTTTTGAAAACATTAGAGTCAAATTTGAGCAGTGTGTGTGTTTGGTAAGGTGCACGTTATGGTATTTGACACATTTGACCGAGAGATCGAAATAACGGTATAAAATACAAGAACGGACAATTGAGCGTCCCCGGTCATTCTAGTGTCAAGGTGAATTTATTTCATGAATGCTACATAGTGTGAGGATACTTTTCGCTGTTTGGTCACGAGCTTTACGACGAAGGAACGGATATTTAAATATGTCCGTGGTGCAATGCATAGTAATCTATTATGTTTCACAGGCATTCGCTTTACTTGATAGCCTTGACGATTTTTATCTTATTTGTTTCGTTCCAAGCGAAAACTCAAACGCCCGTGCTATAAATGCGCGCGGACTAATGTCGGAAGCTTTTTATGTAAATGAAATGAATGAAGTGGAATTCATGAAAATATATGGCAGGAATAATTTATCAGTACGTAACTTATTGTTGCCATAAAAAGAGGTGACAAGATTAGTTTTTATTATTTGCGTTGAGGGTTTTCTTCGCAATTGGAAAGAACAATTCCATAGATTGTTGTCATTCGTGGATTGAGGTCTACAATTGCTGTTTTTATCACAACAAAAAATTCACAAGCGTAAGAGAAATTTACTAAAGTGTACGAGCAGCACTTTCATCAACTCTTCTTAAAGTCGCAAAGGATTTATTTTTTCTTTTCCTTTAAATTTGCCATAATATATCCTACAATTGCTTTTTATTAAAAGTCACGATTTTTGAAAGGAGTTCGTAGTGTAAGGAGGCACGGGGTGTGACGTGTACACTGAGAATATTTGAACAGTCCGGTTGCAAAAGCCGTTAACTGCATCGGAAGTGAAAAATGGGAAAGGGAAAAACAATTTTTGGATTTAGTTTCTGAAATCTTCTTTTAAAATCGCTCTATATGAAACAAAGAGTAAACAGGTAATACCGAGATCCGTTCCGTAATCTCAACGCCTAACGGACGGCAATATCGAAGTTCATTACTTTAAATTAGCACATGACTTGTGATTTAGGACGAAAGTGTCATATACCAGTGACTATATATATCCGGAAATAATTTCGTATTTGCACAACGTTTAGAAGAGATTATTCGTATTATTGGGAAAGGTGTCCAGTATAGTAAAATTGCCTTTTTCAAATCAAAAGCATGCCATTTTATAAACAATTTTAGCATTTAGGTCACATTAACAACACTGGACAAACGCAAGATTAAGTCAAATGGCTGCATCAAAATATTTTTAAATAAACTTCAGCACGAAATATTTCTGGCCTATTTTATGTGAGCACGTAAAATAGAACAATCGGCCATTTCTATCTTCATAACTCATCTTGTCTAAGAGAAAAATGAAATTCACGATAATTTGGCTTTCGCAAAAGTGTGTGAGGTGCAGAAATTGAAAACGCTCACCACAATATATGTTCAAGGCAGCATCATCGGTGGACGCGCATCATGATAATCAGAAGGATTGCAAAATTAATATTGCTTACAATTTTGTACTTTCTAAATTAATGCTATTTATTCTGACAGCCGATGCACCCATTGCTTTAATTCCATCCGAATTGAGCGTTAATTTTCCGATTTTTACAAATCAACCTCGGCAGGGGATGTAGAATCGTTATAACCGAGGATTAACAATTAGAGGAGAAAAGACGCCATTTAAAACGTAACCTTGAGGAACTATGCAATGCTGCTGTTTTCCTTGATCTCCAGTTTTCTGTGGCTCACAGTAACGAGATATATCTTCCTTCTATTCACGGATCGACACAAAGAAATTTATCTAGAAATTCGTCACGTCCATCAAAAATGTCCTCGAAATATATCACGGTCAATATAAGACACTTATTTTCATCAGAATTCACCAACCCTCTTCACTCCTCTCCATATTCTTTGAACGAAATCAATTCCAATTCCAGCTGTTGTGAGAAAAATGTATCTCACCGAAATAACTGCAGATTCCATCAGTTCCATATTATATCTTTTTCGTAATTCTTCTACCTCTCTCTCCCGTTTGACATTAAAACCTTGTTCCCCGTTATGTCCAGGTACGATTACGGTAACTTATTCTTCGAATGAAGAAAATCAGTGGACACCACTTATGAACAAAGGATTTTCCAGCAAACATTCAGTGTACACTCCTTCACATTATTCCATGAATCCAATATGATGTTAATTGCATCCATGATTTTGAATGAAGGCCAAAAATTCATGATCAAGCAAAGAGGTTTACTTCAAACGCCTGCAGCAGTCTCGTGAAATTGCGCCTAGTGTGGTAGGAAGATTTTCATGACTTCTTGATACAATGGTTGCCAATTGATATCGTACTTGTAGGGTGAAACAGTACTCGATGTTTTATCCAACATATTGCAGAATAACAGGATGTCCAGGGCTATTGTCAAGTGTTAGCAGGGACTTAAAATTCAAATTTTTCTTATTTGAATCTCGGAAGGAAAGCATAATTTGAACCACTCTGCACACAAAGCTGCGCTTACCACTTCTTTCGATTTGAGTTCCGAGGCACAAAGGGTTACTTAGGCTTTTCCCTTTAAAAATCAAGAATTTTCAGCACTAATTTTCGGGATGAAATTTAAGCTACCTGAAATATGTATTTGAAAAATAAGTGTGAGGCGATGCTAAGTGGGCATAAATCTTGGTGCTCATTCCTACTTTAAAATATAGGATTACCTTCGTCGTCTTTTTTCAGAAAAAGGCTCTTTTATTGGCATTAGCGGTTGGTTAAGGATAATCCCTTTCTTGAACTGCTTATTTACGCTGAGATGGCTGGAGGTGGCTTTCGGAGATTTGGGAACACCTTCTTGGTGTTCTCCATAGCGACGATAGCGTTCATCGTCATGGAGATGACTTTGCTTGGATCCGCTTCTTCGTCGCCACCAAGGGATCAACCCTCGAGTGTGCAGTGATGACCCAGGGTGCATCTGCGTTGAAAACAAATTCCACTCCTGGAGGCACTGCGATGGCCTTGCACACGTGAATTGGATCATCGATAATAGCACGCTATATTGCACCTTGGAGTGCTTGGGAGAAGCGGGGTTGAAACCCTACCGACAACTGTCCCTGTTGCCTCTATTCAACCAAACCGTCGAAGAAGTGTGGTTGCAGGTGATGTATCCTCTCCTATACCTCCAACCACATCCGATAACTCCATTTTATTTATCTACAAGCTGTTCCCGGCCACGTGTTGCTGTATCTCAATCTGGTTAAATGGAAAGCGCACGTTTATAGTATGTTTAATTTCACAATTATTATGGGTATACTATATTTTTTGTTGTTCCATTGTCTTTGCAGATATAGAGATTGTCTGGTTTGCCGACTCTAGAACACGCAACACACACGCAACAAAATACACGTACATCTGAGAAACAATCCGTGTCTAGATCTAAACCGCATAGTTCTAAAGATTGGCCCTGAGCTCTGTTGATGGTGAATGCAAATACCAATCGAATTGGGAATACAATCACTTAAATTGAAATGGCATATCTGTTGGAATCATAAGAATGCGAGGAATGAGTACATCTTTGCCTTTGAAAGTTCCTGACCAGATTGTGGATTCTACCACGTTACACATTACTGAAAGCCGCGTGCCGTTGCAAAGCTTTGGCTGGTTGATTTTTATCAACATGATAATTGGCATGCCGATTTTTGATTTCAGTACGTGCGGGGCATCCCTGGCAGATCGAGTAAATTCAAAAATTCCGTTCGATAACCAATTGCCTCATCTGCTTCCACGGTCTTGTACATATGTGCCTGCGTCGCGTTGAGTGTTAGACTGAATAATAAGTTCGTAGAAGTCTTTGTTCTTGGCCGCAAGAATAGTTCGTTCACATAGCCAATCGTGATCCTTATAATTGATTTGAATATTGGGAAATACTTTTTCAACCATCTCTTCTTTTGAGGTTACTAAATTGCAAAAGTTATGAGGAAATGAAATTTTTCCTGAGGTCAGATCAACTGGCATCTTTCCGTTCCCAATTTTCAGCTATTTATGTGAGTATATCTCAGTTGATCGATTGTTTTGCAGCTGCACACGCATATTTGTATTTCATTATAACGTCTTTATATGTCGTCACAAAGTAGAATATCTCAGGCAAGCATCTATTTCATCCACTAGTGTCGATCGAGGAATTACAGGTAATGTTTGCCTGAAATCTCCTACAAGCAATATCAATGCGTTCTCAAAAGGTCTCAGGATTCCACGAAAATCTTGCAATGATCGATCCAGAGCCGTGAGTGAAGCTTTGTGCACCATTGTGCATTCATCCCAAGGAATAAGTTGGCATTTCTGAAATAAATGTCCCATGCCGGATGATTTGGATATGTTGCACGTGAGAGTTTCAATGAATTGCACGTTAAATAGATGCACATCCCGTTTCCAGTATCGATACTTATTGATACTTGATATGGTACAAACCTTCATCGGAGTGAACTTAACAACTATTCAAAATTTCATGGAAATTGGATGAATGTTGTGGTACAACTGTGACCAGAGAACAGTAGACAAATAATAATTTACAGTGTTCCCTAACTGCGTTATAATATGTTTTATTTTTTGGAAGACAATGCATACATATTGCCTTCTTCAGGACGATTCACTAATACGGAAATGTCATTTATACCTTTCGCAGGTGAAAGGATGTCCACCTCCAAGGCAGAACTACGCTGCACTCTTCGGGAACAAGGAAGATAACCTGGAAAAAAATTCAGATCATCAAAAGCTGGTGATGCTTGAAATTGACTGCTTACTACTAGATTCCTTTGCTTTGAATGAACACCATCTCGTTGGCCTACAAAAGCTCAAGAGCCTCGAAATATCATGCCCAAGTTTAAGCAATCTTAGCAAAGGAAACCTGTCTGACGTATCCAAGAATATTCAAATATTCCGCACAGTTCGCACTTCGGTAGACAACATGCCCGACCACTTCTTCTCCGGGCTCAACCGTCTAACAACCATCTCCTTGAGGGAGAACAGACTCGAAAGGTTCCAGGGAAGTCTGCTACGCGACGCAAGAATGGTGAACTCGATGAACCTGGCAAAGAACAGAATCGAACTCCTCGATGAGGACACGTTCGTGAACACCCCTTGTCTCCACTTTCTGGACATAAGCGGATACAGGATCAGGAACATTCCGTCCAGCGTCTGTTACCTGCGAGGCTTGAGGGATCTCTACGCAGTTGACAACCTCATCCGTGTCCTTCCCCCAAACTGCCTGCAGAACCTGGTACAACTGCAAGATGTAAGATTGCAAGGGAACCATTTGGCCAATCTAGACACTAGCTGGAACGAGATGACCACAATCAATGCCGCATTGACGTGGGTCAACGGAGATATGGACCTTTCCTCTCGCAGCACATCTTATGGTGACTTTGTACTAAATGGCGACATGTCCGGTGGTGACGACACAAGACTTATTTCCAACTGGAAGTCGAATTCAAATCGCAGAGGTGTCCAGTCGGCAGTTTTGAACTCCACAACAAGAGGCCAACATCCCATTCCAGAGTCCTGTGATCACTACATTAACGAAAGCTTCACCTTTATGATGTCAATTACAGAAAACTCTGACTCAGATGCGAATATCTTTCCACGAATCTATATCCAGGATCCTGAACTCCGGTGGCATTATTCTCTTGCTTCAAAGCGCATTAAGCAAGTAAGGATTCTTGATATTTCACGCAACAGCATCTCGCGAATTCGTCCTGACTCGTTCGCCCCGAACTTCAAGGTACAGAACCTCATCGCATCCGACAACCTTCTCACGGACATCTTTGAGATTCTACTGGTGGCTGACGCTGACCTTTTAATTCTCAATTTGTCCGGAAACCGTTACAGGACGCTGGGGTCATCTTCCTTCATCAGTACGCCGAATCTTCAGCAAATAGACCTCAGCAATAACAGGTTCGTTCTATATTCAACTTCAACTCTGTGAAAACAACTTATCCTTTAATTTTGACTTCAATGTATTCCTTAACAGCAGAATTTTATACCACCCAACGATGATCTATGTAGCAGCTCTGGAGGTGCTGTGATTGGAGGATGACCTTATAGGGGTCTCTATAATTACATGGCCGCTAGTTTAACCCTTAAAGGACCAAGAGAGGGCAAAAAAATGTCCACCACTTTTCTTTTTCTATATTTTAAGTGCTTATTTACCTAATACAGATTTATAACTTCGTGATTGTGTCAAATATAGGTTTTTAAAGATAAATATATGTTGATGCATACTTTTTGTTTTTTTAATGCAATCTTATGAGGGCGTAAATGGGCGGTGGACACAAAATAACCCTCCCTTGGTCCAACCTGTGACATAATTCTGGACCAAATGGAACGATATAATTGGACAAATAGTTTTGCTACGCAGTGTAGTTTATAACTAAATTACTCTAAATTTTGTATAACTTCTAATTTTATTCGACAATTAGTTCTATATTGCATTTAGGCATGTTAACTATGCAATGCAATTACTTAGTAATACTATTTTCATGAAAACCTTTTCACCGTGTTTATTATATTCATTCATGAATGGACAATGGCACATAGAGCTCTATCTAGCAATTTATGAATCATCTTTCTCAACTTGAAGGATCTACATCTACATATACACATTACCCTGCAAGCCACCGCGAGTGTGTGTGGCAGGGGGTGAAGATCACTAAGGATTTACATATCCAGGAAATACTATTGTTACCTTTCTGGAATGACTCACAAGATTTTAAAGTATTTTTCTTTCATGTAAAACTGAAATGCCATTGATGGGAAAATATGAGTGAGACAAGAACTACCCCACTCTCCTTCTCAGATATTAGTGTTTTTAAATTTACGGTGCACCAGCTCATTTACCAAATACCTTCACCAGTAGTGACAATACCGAGTACATTGCAAAACAGGAAGGAAATACGTAAGTCATCCTCCTCGTGTGACAAAGCGAACCACTCAGAATATATTGCGGGAAAAGCAAGGATTACTACCGGCTGGTAAGGTAAAGGATATCGGCGAGTCTTTTGAAAAATGTTTCACTCCTGAAATTCTTGACATGATTTTACAGCGTACAAATAAAGAAGCATAACGAGCTCAGAAGTCTAAAACGGATATGGTAGAACTAAAATCCTTCGTTAGAGTGTAGATATTGATCGGTGCCAACGATGATAGCAAGTTAGATTTGCATGTATTGTGGTCACATGAATTCGCAAGGCCCTCCTATATTGCTGCGATGAGTCGAAACCGATTTAGGGAACTATTGACTATAATTAGGTTTGATGGCAATTCTACTAGGGAAATACGGAGAGAAAAAGATAAATTTGCACCTATTCGTTCAGTATTCCAAATGGTCAATGCGATATTACACAAATATTACATTCCTGGACCTAACATGGTGGTTGATGAAATGTTATCATTGTTTAGGGGAAGGTGTCCATTCAAAGTATTCATGAAAGAAAAACCAGGGAAGTATGGCATTCTTATAAGGATGCTTACAGACTGCGACGAGAGATATGTGCTGAATATGGAAGTTTATGCCGGAAAAAATAACGAACCATCTACAAGCAGAGGTCCCAAAGAAATTGTGAAACGCCTGGTGGTTCCAATCAAGAATTCCGGGCGTAATGTGCCTATGGACAGATACTATACGTCTGTAGAGCTAGCAGAAGAACTTTATGAAATTTTGAATTGACTGTGGTGGGAACTATGCAGAGTAATAGAAAACATATTCCTGAAGTCTGAAAGCAATAGTTGATCGGGATATTTTTCAAGTTTGTTTGTATTTACAGACCCCTGCTCTGGAAGTCCACCGGTGACTTTGATATCATACATCACCAGAGAGAAGCCCAAGAAAAATCTCATTTTTCTATCCACTCAGCACGCAGATAGAAATGTCAGTAATTTTTTAAAAAAGAAATGTGACGTAAATTTGTTCTACAACAACACAAAAGGAGGAGTTTGATGTTATTGATCAGATGGTACGTAGGTATTCAACTAAAAGATCTACAAGAAGGTGGCCGATGTCTGTTTTCTTTACTCTAATCGACATTGCTGCACTAAATGGATTCTCTCTTTTCACCCAAAATTTCCCCAGTGGAATATCAAAAGAAGCAATAGGCGACGTCTATATTTACAGGAACTCGGCCTTGAACTCGTGCGGCCACATATAGATCATCGGTTGGAAAACATAATAGGTTTACAGAACCAAATTTTAAAGGCGATGGAAGGGTCTTGGGTAGAAAAATACAACCGCCGAAAATGTCAGAAGATGTTGCTGTGAAAGTAAATGGCAAAGGCAGGTGCCACGCGTGCAGGAACGCAGCCACATCAAAAGGAGAGACATTAAACAAATTATCAAAAACTACAATTATATGCGCTAAATGTAAAAGGTATGTTTGCGGTAAACATAGCATAAAAACTAATGTATGCAATACTTGCAATAATGTTGACTCATCAGAAGATTGAAGTTGATCTTTCACGACTGCTTGCTAATGTTTACAATTTTATAAATTTATTGAAATGATATGCTTATTGATAAATAGATACTTAGAAAAAGATATTATGCATTTTTTTTAAATCAGGAGAAGCATTTTGATGGATCATGTACTTGTAATCATGTAAGTGGAAATGGAGAAAAAAATGTTTGGTTTATGTTATATAATAACAAGCTGTACCCGCCCACGCGTTGCTGTGGCTCAATCTGGTTAAATGGAAAGCGCACGTTTATAGTATGTTTAATTTCACAATTCTTATGGGTATGCAATATTTTTTCTTGTTCCATTGTCAGTGCAGATATAGACATTGTCTGGTTTGCCGACTCTAGAACACGCAACATACACGTAGAACACGCAATACGCACGCAACAAAATACACGTACATGTGAGAAACAATCCGTGTCTAGATCTAAACCGCATAGTTCTAAAGATTGACCCTGAGCTTTGTTGATGGTGAATGCAAATACCAATGGAATTGGGAATACAATCACTTAAATTGAAATGGCATATCTGTTGGAATCATAAGAATGCGAGGAATGAGTACATCTTTGCCTTTGAAAGTTCCTGACCAGATTGTGGATTCTACCACGTTACACATTACTGAAAGCCGCGTGCCGTTGCAAAGCTTTGGCTGGTTGATTTTTATCAACATGATAATTGGCATGCCGATTTTTGATTTCAGTACGTGCGGGGCATCCCTGGCAGATCGAGTAAATTCAAAAATTCCGTTCGATAACCAATTGCCTCATCTGCTTCCACGGTCTTGTACATATGTGCCTGCGTCGCGTTGAGTGTTAGACTGAATAATAAGTTCGTAGAAGTCTTTGTTCTTGGCCGCAAGAATAGTTCGTTCACATAGCCAATCGTGATCCTTATAATTGATTTGAATATTGGGAAATACTTTTTCAACCATCTCTTCTTTTGAGGTTACTAAATTGCAAAAGTTATGAGGCAATGAAATTTTTCCTGAGGTCAGATTTACTGGCATCTTTCCGTTCCCAATTTCCAGCAATTTATGTGAGTATATCTCAGCTGATCGATTATTTTGCAGCTGCACACGCATATTTGTATTTAATTTTAACGTCTTTACATGTCGTCACAAAGTATAATATTTCAGGCAAGCATTTATTTCATCCGCTAGTGTCGATCGAGGAATTACAGGTAATGTTTGCCTGAAATCTTTTGCAAGCAATATTTATGCGTTTTCCAATGGTCTCAGGTTTCCACGCAAATCTTATAATGATCGATCCAGAGCCTCGAGCGATACTTTGTGCACCATTGTGCATTCATCCCAAGCAATAAGTTGGCATTTCTGAAATATTTGTCCCATGCCGGATGATTTGGATATGTTGCACGTGAGAGTTTCAATGAATTGCACGTTCAATGGGATGCACATCCATTATCCAGTATCGATACATATTGTATTCTTGATATTGTACAAACCTTCATGGGAGTGAACTAAACAACTAACCAAAGCTTCATGGAAATTGGATGAATGTTGTGGTAGTGCATGAAGTTATTAATATTGTATCTATAGTATATAGATACAGTATCGATACAGTATTGATAGTGTATCGATTCTTTCTTTAAAAAACAACATAATTTCACCACAATTTTGTATCAATAATCTATAGATTTATCGATATTGTATCGAAATTATATCGATAAAGTATCGATATTGAAATATCGATTTCGTAGTTCTCTTCTCGGGAATGTACTCAACAAATTCCTAAAGTTTCATGGCGATCCAATGAATTGTGTAGTAATGCATAAAGGACACACAGACACATTCATTTATATATCTATTTTATTCATTTATATTTATATAGAAGATAAAATTGTTGTTCTGGAGTACAGTTGCAGAATATCGACCACAGTTTTAAAAAGTAATGTCTTCTTGTTGATTTATAAGTGTAACTAACAGTGATTTCGAAACTTATTTTCCAAATTAAAGCATTGAACCCGGAACCATTGAGAAGAAGTTTTATCATAAACTTCGTCTTTGACGAGTTTATAAAAAATTAAAAATTTCAATATTTTTATCACGATTTTATAATTTTTAGCAACATAAATCACTGTGAGAATGTTATAACAATCTAAGAAAGAAATAACTGAAATTATATTCTGTTTCATGATTAGTAAAAACGAAAAAAACACAAGTGGACAATTATTGACCCTCCCTTGGTCCACGGTGTAACCGGAAAAAGGTTGGTCCTTTGAGGGTTAAAGTAAATTGTAAATTTTTACGACTAATAATTCAAGAATGTTTTTTAAGTACATGTTTAGGGATTTTTTATATTTCCAATATGTATTATAGGGTTTTTCAAATGGATACCCTGTTGGAAATTTCCCTACAAGATTTCCCTAGAACGTAGGGAAAAGCAAGGGAAAATTTGAAATTTCCCTAGAAAAAATGTGTTTTCTAGGGAAATCTCCCATAGTCTAGGGAAATTTTTTCCCTAGAACTTTTTTCCTTAGAAAATTTAAGCTTTGGGAAATTATTTCCCTAGAAAAAAACGCTGCTCTAGGGAAATTTTTTCCCTAGAACTTTTTTCCTTAGAAAATTTAGGCTTTGGGAAATTATTTCCCTAGAAAATACGCTGCTCTAGGGAAAATCTTCAGGCTTAGGGAAAACGTTATTAAGGAGAAATTTCCCATATTATTTGAATGATTCCCTTTCACTTTATCAATTTAGTGATTACATTTCACCATTTCTATGTTGTGTATACATTTATCACAGAGTTAGCAGTCACAAATCACAATTAATAACATTTGTAACCAAACAAATATATGCTAACCCGCATCGTGCAGTGCTTGAAGCCAAGCGAATCAGCAGTATCAACAGTGATAATTTCGGAAGAACACCTTTTTATTCGAGGTTGGGAACATTTTCGGTAAGTTAATGAAGACATTTCTTATAATCATGAGCATTCCATAATTTTATGTTAATCATTGAAATTGGCAAATTCGGTCATTAAAAATTCTATCTTTGTTTATTACATTGTTGTCAACAGAATTGAAATGGCAACGGAGACTGCGTTTTCGCACGCATGGGTTCAGTATTGTGTAATTATGATCATAATTAGTTCAATTTTATAACCATAATCCTTGACCTCCTCTATATTTTCAGGTGCATTCATAAATGAATTAAAGAAGAGAATAAGATTTCATCCAGCAGAAGGCAAAAGAATAAACGTGTATGCTAATGAAAAATGTAAACATGCTGCTAAAAAAGGAATAAACATTGGTAACATTGATTTCTTTTCAATCATTCATTGTGATATATGCCCTCCATTCCACGGATTTTTATCAAGTCTTCCCTATATTTATGCTTATGTTTTATGTTTTTTGGATAATCATGTACATTATTGTTTATTGAGTGGAATATTTACGTAAGGAAAACTTTCCACGGTACCTAATTGCTAGGGAAATATTTTCCCTAGAAATATTTTCTAGGGAAAATGGGGGTTCAATTTTCTAGGGAAATATTTTCAAGGGAAATATTTTCTAGGGAAAATTATTCCCTAGAAATATTTTCTAGGGAAAAAGGGGGTTCAATTTTCTAGGGAAAACCTTACACTTTTCTAGGGAAAATTGTAGGGAAAATTTGTAGGGAAATTTCCATCAGGGTAATAAACACGTTTTTGTACCTACTGCATTTTTTCAAAAATGAACCGGTGAATTTTTCGATTAATCGATATTTTGGTTCAAATTTCGATTTTTGCTGTAAACTCGAGCTTTTCATTTCGATTAAAAATCGATTGCTCGAAAAAACGATTTTGACCGACATTTTTCCATTACTACAGCCGCTCCAGCCGCTTAAGCGCTAGCCAGCGACGCCCAACGGTCTGACGACATGATTTCCAAAGGCGTGTTCTCATTGGCTGATTTCTGCCGCTGGAGCCGAGCTATAAAGCCCCCCTTAGTCCCCGGGGGGTGGAGGAAGGAGTAGGTAGGGGGAAAACGGGGACCCTGGAGATCTCAGAGCGTGCGTGTGGGGGTTGGGTTCACTCCCCACCCCCTTCTAGGAATTTTCCCCCCGCGCTAGGCAGCCGCGATAAAGGCTTGGTGAGGGAGGATTGGTAGTCATCCCTTCCCTCTCAGCGAGACAAAGAGAGAGGGAGCGTTGTGTACGTGATGTTAACATTAAATTTCCTGTTTACACTCACCCAATCTGGTTGTTTATTCAAATAGTCGGAGTGAATTGAGTTCCACTCGCTCCTCGTGTACAAGTCGCATCCCCGCCAGCTTTATAAAACCTGACGGCGAGCGAAGGACATCTCCCTCTTCCATTTGGAAACCGTAAACCAATGGGGGCGTTTACTTTGTACCGAAATCGCAATTTTGTACACGCAATAGTTAGATGGAAACGATAAACGAATTTCAGTGAAAAAATTAATCTTCCAACCACAACCATTCACTCATAAATAAAAAATTTAAATAAGCAAAAGGTGACGCCCACCGGAAAAGCTGCTGTGATGACATTGACGTCATTTTTATCCGGTCCGTGACTGCTATTAGGGGAAGGGAAGGGAGTGGAGGGGGATTCTCGGAAGGTCTGCTCTCACAGATCCTCTCGCAATCGCTCCTATTTGCGGAGTAAGCTGTGTCCCCCCCATTGCGAAAAGGCAAAGTAGCTTCGCGGGCTCAGTTGTGATTGGACGAGGTAGATATACGTCAGAGGTTGCACCACGCCCACTTTTCCGAAAGGGTTAATTAACACAGCTGACTTGGCCAATCGGATCGATTGCGACAGCATCTGTACAGGAGCAGACCTTCCGAGAACCCCCCTCCACTCCCTTCCCTTCCCCTAAAACGCAGTCGAGGACGGGAGGAAAATGACGTCAATGTTATCACAGCAGATTTTTTAATGGGCGTCACCTTTTGCTTATTTAAATTTTTGATTTATTGAAGTGAATGGTTGTGGTTAGAAGATAAATTTTTTCACTAAAATTCGTTTATCGTTTCCATCTAACGATTTCGTGTACAAAATTGCGATTTCGGTTCCGAGTTAACGCCCATATTATCTTTAGTTTAAAAAAACCTTAGCTAAAAGGACAATAGGGTGGTTACCTTCGTCGCAGAACATCCATTGATGAAATCGATATTTGGCGAGTACGCCTCGTGGAATTAATTCATGATGAATATAACAAACTTGGTTTTATTCAAGAACTATTTTATTAACCGACCGGTTTCAACCAGCCAAAGGTTAAACCGGGGTTCAACCCTCCAGCCGGGTAATTTTTTTCATTAACCTGGTCAAAAAAAGTGTATTTTTTCCTTTGGAATATGGAAGTCGGAAGCGGAGAGGGAATATCGAAACTTTGTTCGCGTCGCTTCCGCCATCTGTACCTTTTGTGCCGGAAGGAGCAGGAGAGAACAGCCGGGGGCAGAAAGGTGCGAGTCAGTCGTCGCGAACGCTCTCGCGGCTATTATGGCGCGAAATCTATTATTTCAAAACTTACTGGAAGGGATACAGGAGGATTCTTCGGATTCGGATGAAGATGTGATTCAGCCGCGAGAGAGAGAGAGGTGATAAGACCAACCATTAATCCATTGATTATTGCGATTTAAACGTAATGATCCTGTTGAATGGTGGAAAAAATAATGAGTAATTTGTAGCAAGGCGTATGATTGTTATTATTGAAGGAGATTTTTGCGTGTAACATTTCCTTCATTAATATTTTCCACTTAGATAGTGTGGTGGAGAATGCTAATCACGTTATCTTATATTATTGGTTGTTGTCATAATAAATAAAAACAAATGGTAATATTTTCCATCCATTTGAAGCCATATCCATCTAATTATCTCAATATTCTTGCTTGAGTTACAACACTTCAACTGCATCATGAATTTAATAGAACTCCAGGAGAGGAATGCCATCCCAGGATATGTGGAAGAAGTAATTCCTTTGTATAGCGACAGGGAGTTCATAATGCATGAAAATGGCTAACTTGCAATTAATTATGCGAACACGGCATTTTGTTAAACCAAATTTACGTATCATGTGTCGATGTCATTACTATTAATCACAAATATGCAATGTAACTGAATTTAAAAAGGTCTATGGGATACATTGATATCACGATACAGCACTTTTAATGTCAAAGTTACCTTATAGCACAAAGGACATCATCCCATCCTCATCCAAAAAAATATCATTGTTTTCAATTACAATCGGGATAGCTTGCATTTTTTCGCTGAGTAAAATGGCGGCATATGCACAGAATCAACTTCGATGTAAAGGCTACTTATTGATTACAAAACAGGTAACCATAATGCAAATGTTTTCCTCGTACTGAGATATATCCATTATAATGGCAGCAAACCACATGTAGCCGGTTTTTCTCATATTACCATATTAGTTGGGTTGGTAAATCGTTCATATATACCAAGGAAACTGTAATATATTTTTAGTTAAGCATTTCTATTCACAGCCGCCGTAAATATATATAGATTTATAGACATACAAATGCCAGTACTCTAATAGGCGAATTAATTCCGCGATCTTTTATCCGCTTAACACTTAACAATTAATAATCTTATTTGTTTTAAAGCTCGTTAATCAATGACTCAGTCATAATGCCAAAATTAACTACTTGGACAACGTGAAGCGATAGAATGAAGGTCAATTGACAATTTGTCCCTGGCCATCACGTTTTGGACTCGTGAATCTATAACTTCATTTCTTCATAAAGCATTTGGAGGAGAAATATTCCTTAACGTTGTTAATAGATAGACAATATGCTGAAATTTTTCCCACGGGTATTAAATCGAATCCAGGATAAAATTCTAAGCAGTATTTCAGTTACAATCTCTGTAAAGCTGACACATCAGGTGCATATACCACCATTTTACTTCCCATGATTCCCTCTGCTGCTCCTTTTGCGCTACAACCAAGGAAGGTGCAAAAGGAGCAGTGCTAAGTTGCACCTTTTGAACCTGAACCCGCGACGCGAACGCGAAAGGAGCAGGAAGGTGCAGAAAGGTGCAGAAGTGGCAGCGAACCGAACAAAGCTCGACTGTGTAGTCACCCTTCAAAAAAGTGAATGTAGGTGTCATCCATTGGTGAAAATTTTGAACTACGACACCCTAAAGTAATGTATAGGATAGAAGGATAAGACGGGGAAATAACCAGTTAAAGGGTTTTGCTTCTGAGGATGAACCCTGAGGATGAGAAGGTCAAAAACGGTAGGTTAATAAACCTTTTGTGGGATAAAAACAAGTTTATTCCGTTCATCATGAATTCTTTGATTCCCAACGGGGAATTTAATGTACAAAAGATGATCAATGTCGTAGTATCCCGGAACAGATTGATCTAGCCCTAGGGAATGACCCACATACAGGGATGTGACCCGAAAAGGCATTTTTACGTTTCGTGCTGTACCTGGGAGGCACCCGAGCTCGGAGTCCGAGCCTCGGCGTTGAAGGAGACCCAACCCTTCACCACGAGTGGTTTATAGCACCAACTGACCAGTCACACTATAGTTTATAACTTCTTAAAGTTAAACATAAATCGTACAATGATGTTCGTCTTTGTGCTGCACTATTCACGCTGATGAAAATGGTTTTTTCATCGCAGTCATACGATAGATATTAACCAATTTACATGCTTTAGTAATTTAATGTTCATTAAATTGGCTTGGTTTACTAATGTACGTAAAATGGTTAATATATATCGTATAACTGTGTTTAAAAAACCATTTTCATCAACGTAAATAGTACAACACAAAGATGAACATCATTGTGTGATTTATGTTTAACTTTAAGAAGTTATAAACTATAGTGTGACTGGTTAGTTGGTGCTATAAACCACCCGTGGTGAAGGGTTGGGTCTCCTCCAACGCCGAGGCTTGGACTCCGAGTTCGGGTGCCTCCCAGGTACGGCACGAAGCGTAAAGTGCATTTAAATATCACATCCCTGCCCACATATGATCGAAAGAGTTTTAAATTTTTAAAAACATATTGACATGTTTAATAAATTATGACATTAAATGTATTTATAGCTTTTAATCCTACTTAAATAGCTCATACCATGCTGTTATACCAATAAATAAAAGCGATAAATTATAACTATTTATTTATTTATAATTTGCTAAAATTACACAGTATTCAGGCGCTAATAACAATAATGTTGACGCACCTCAGACAAACAATCACTCGTTCAATCAAAGATGTACAATGAACGTTCATCAAAGAAGGTTAAAACGCTCAAAGATGATTCAAGGAGGATATTTAATGAAGGTTCAAATAATACTCACAGGTATTGAGAAGAATAAATTCACTGGGATAAATTCATAGATTGTGCATAAATGTTCAACGTAAGAGCAATGGTGCCGGAATTGTTATTGGACGAACAGCATGTGAACCACGGAGGAATGTTTGAAAATATTTCTCGTGAATTGATTTTCCTGTGAACTACTTCTGAACAAATATCATTTAATCTGAATATTGTTTTCGATTTTAAAATGGCATCCTTTTAAATGCATTAATTTGACCAGTTCAGAAGTTCATCTTTGGTCAGATTCTATTGATGTATTATACTGGTTGAGAGATCATCCGTCTAGATGGCAAACATTTGTGGCTAATCGTTGTTCGGAGATATTAACCTTAATTCCTAATGGTTTATGGCATCACATTTGCTCTGCAGATAATCCTGCAGATGCTGTGTCAAGAGGCTTAACGCCAGGAGAGTTGATTGCATCGAAACTATGGTGGCATGGCCCTTCTCAATTGTCTTCTTCTTACGAGCCATGGCCAGCTTCAAATCCCATTCTAAGATCCACAGAGGCACAAGAAATGAGGAGAGTAACTCATGTTAATTTTGCAATACTACCTCTGGTTTGGGATTTGGTGGATAAGTATTCGTCATTACGTAAGCTTCTAAGAATAACTACATTTCTTTTGAGGTTTTTGAAACTCAAATTTGCAGTTCACATCGAATCAGGGAAATTTCTTAAATATTTGAAGAACTTTCCTCTTGCCAATTTTCCTTACGCTACTGTCGAGGAAACGGAATATACCGGTTTAATATGGGTTAATATTGCACAACGAGCTTATTTTTCAAAAGAAATGTCAATTATAGCGGCGGGAGGTCAACTTCCTAATCAGAGTCGTCTGCAAAAACTGTGCCCTATTTTTGATGGTATTCGTCTACGAGTTGGTGGTAGATTAAAACACTCCATTCTGAGTGAGGACGAGAAACATCCTCTAATTTTGCCCCATTGTTCTCGCCTAACTTCTCTCATAATTGAGCATTATCATCACATTAGCCTCCATGGAGGAATTCAATTGACACTCTCAACTATCAGGCGAAAATATTGGATACGTGGGGCTCGCCAAGCTGTAAAGAAGGTTATTCATAACTGTGTTACTTGTCGTCGTTTCGCTGCGTCTCCTTATTATCAGAGGATGAGTAATTTACCTACTCCAAGAGTTAGAATCAATCGAGCTTTCTTGAATTCAGGTGTTGATTATTTTGGACCCTATTCATTAAAATGCTCACCTGGCCGAAGTCGCAAGTCATACAAGGGGTACGTTGCACTATTCATATGCTTGAGTACGAATGCAGTTCATCTTGAAGTCGTCTCAAGCTATGATTCTTCTTGTTTCATCGCTGCATTTAAAAGATTTACTTCTCGCAGAGGACACTGCGCAACATTGTATAGTGATTGTGGTACGAATTTTGTTGGGGCAGACTCTGAATTAAGAAATCTTTTTAACAAAGCTTCTGTGCATTGTAATAAGGTAGTAGAGTGTCTTGCTAAGGATGGTACTTCTTGGAAGTTTAATCCACCTGCGGCACCACACTTTGGTGGAATTTGGGAAGCTGCCGTTAAATCGACGAAATATCATTTAAAAAGGGTTGTTGGATCACATATTCTCACTTTTGAAGAATTCACAACGCTCATATGTCAGATAGAGGCATGTCTTAACTCTCTACCTTTAGTGCCTCTTACAGATGATTCTGCTGACCTACAACCTTTGACCCCTTCTCATTTTTTGATCGGATCTGCATCCATGCTGCTTCCTGAGCCAAGAGTTACGGATGAAAAGCTGCCTCCTTTGAAACGGTGGATGCTGTTGACTCAGATGGTCCAACATTTCTGGGATCGTTGGTCTGCCGAGTATCTTCAGAATCTGCTACGCCGATCCAAATGGGCTAAGGAGACACACTCTTGGGCAGTTGGTGACGTCGTGTTAGTGAGAAATGAACAGACCTCACCGACGAAGTGGCCAATGGCTGTCATTAGTAAACTTCATAAAGGAGCAGATGGACTTGCTAGAGTTGCTACGATCCGTACGGCTACGAATGTGATCATAAGACCACTTGTTAAATTAATAATTCTTTGTGGATCTAATGCAAACTAATTACCTTCATGTACTACTATTGATATTTGTTTGCCATATGTGTTATTTTGCATTTAATTTCATATTCATGCTGTACCACTTATTAATTGTACAAGTTATGCCATTGAACACTCTTGATTGTTCGGAGAACAAGGTGGGCGGTGTGTTACGAATTGGAGACTTTGAACTTGGCGGTGGCATCACCCGCGCCGCCTCTGGCAGTTCTGGGAGGCTCGGCGGTGGCATTCTCCGGCACCTGACCGGAGCGAGCGTATCCAGGCCAGACGTAGCCGATTTACGGAGCTGCACGTGTCGCAATAAACGCTTTACAGTTGCTTTGCTTTATCATTTGCGAACAGTTATTTATAATTTGCTAAAATTACACAGTATTCAGGCGCTAATAACAATAATGTTGACGCGCCTCAGACAAACAAACAGTCGTTCAATCAAAGATGTCCAATGAACGTTCATCAAAGAAGGTTAAAACGTTCAAAGATGATTCAAGAAGGGCATTTAATGAACGTTCAAATACCAGTCAGAGATAGTGCAAAGAATAAATTCATTGGAATAAATTCATAGATTGTGCATAAATGTCCAACGTAGAGCAATGGTGCCGGAATCGTTTTTGGACCAACAGCATGTGAACCACGGAGGAATGTTTGAAAATATTTCTCGTGAAGTGATTTTCACTTTGGAGCAAATATAATTTAATCTGAATATTGTTTTCGATTTTAAAATGGCATCCTTTTAAATGAATTAATCATCGGAAACTTCGACTACATTTTGACCCGACTTTTCGAGACTAACTGAAAATGATTGGCAAAGTGAAGACTTTTCTAGTATCTAAGTTATAAATTTGAGATACGTGTATCTCTTTCGTAATGAAAGGCACGTTATTCACATTGAGATTCGTGCCATAACATAAATGTGTATTAATTTCACGCAAACAAATTGGACTGCGAAATCCCTGTTACTAGAGAATTAAATTTTGATCCTAAGTTCATTGGATAAAGCTCAGGGATGGGCGTGACCACGCCCATCTTCTTGCTCACGTAAAAGGATTACGTTCTCCCTGACATTGCTAGTTTACATTGTGAGGCACAGGGAATATTCGTCATTTTTTAACTTACCATTGTATTTCAGAGACCCTCTAAGCTGTAGTTAATATGTATTAACAATAGCGTATGAAAACTAACAAAGATCAAAGTGGCTCCTCTAATTAAACATGGTTAATTAATCGTATTTTTATAAGCTACTAAGCTTCCTGGTCGTGGAGTCCACTGCTACCTTGTAGCATGGTGTTAAGTAGACGCGACTGTGGGCCAACATCACAGAGCTACTATTAAAATGATGAATCGAAAAGTTTCCTCCGTTATTAAACCTGGTTAATTAAACGTATTTTTATAAGCCACCAAGCTTCCTGGTCGTGAAGTCAACGGCTACCTTGTAGCATGGTGTTAAGTAGAGGCGACTATGGGCCAAAATCACAGAACGCCTATTAAAATGAAGAACTGAAAAGTGTCCTCCTTTATTAACTTGGTTAATTAATCGTATTTTTATAAGCCACCAAGCTTCCTGGTCGTGAAGTCAACTGCTACCTTGTAGCATGGTCTTAAGTAGACGCGACTATGGGCCAACATCACAGAACGCCTATTAAAATGATGAACTGAAATGTTTCCTACGTAATTAAACTTGGTTAATTAATCGTATTTTTATAAGCCACCAAGCTTCCTGGTCGTGAAGTCAAATGTTACCTTGTAGCATGGTGTTAAGTAGAGGCAACTGTGGGCCAACATCACAGTTCTCCTATTAAAATGATGAATCGGAAAGTTTTCTCCGTTATTAAACTTGGTTAATTAATTGTATTTATATAAGCTACTATGCTTCCTGGTCGTGGAGTAAACTGCTACCTTGCATAATGGTGTTAAGTAGACGCGACAATGGGCCAAAATCACAGAACGCCTTTTTAAATTATGAACTAAAAAGTTTCCTCCGTAATTAAACTTGGTTAATTAATCGTATTTTTATAAGCCACCAAGCTTCCTGATCGTGAAGTCAAATGTTACCTTGTAGCATGGTGTTAAGTAGAGGCAACTGTGGGCCAACATCACAGTTCTCCTATTAAAATAATGAATCGGAAAGTTATCTCCGTTATTAAACTTGGTTAATTAATTGTATTTTTATAAGCTACTATGCTTCCTGGTCGTGGAGTAAACTGCAACCTTGCAGTATGGTGTTAAGTAGACGCGACTATGGGCCAAAATCACAGAACGCCTTTTTAAATGATGAACTGAAAAGTTTCCTCCGTTATTAAATTAGGTTAACTAATCGTATTTTTTAGAGCCACCAAGCTTCCTGGTCGTGAAGTCAACTGCTACCTTGTATAATGGTGTTAAATATACTCGACTATGGGCCAACATCACAGGACTCCTATTAAAATGATGAATCGAAAAGTTTCCTCCATTATTAACTTGGTTACTTAATCGTATTTTTATAAGCCACCAAGCTTCCTGGTCGTGAAGTCCACTGTTACCTTTTTGCATGGTGTTAAGTAGACGCGACTATGGGCCAACATCACAGAACGCCTATTTAAATGATGAATCGAAAAGTTTCCTCCGTTAGTAAACTTGGTTAATTAATCGTATTTTTATAAGCTACTAAGCTTCCTGGTAGTGAAGTCAACTGCTACCTTGTAGCATGGTGTTAAGTAGAATCGACTATGGGCCAACATCACAGCATTCCTAATAAAAATATTGAATCGAAAAGTTGCCTCCAGTATGATTCAATGTTAATCAATGGTATTTTTATAAGCTAATAAGCTTCCTGGTCGTGGAGTTCTCTGCTACCGCAAAGCATGGTGTTAAGTAGACGCAACTTTGGGCCAACATCACAGAACTCCTATTAAAATGATGAATTGAAAAGTTTCCTCCATTATTAAACTTGGTTAATTAATCGTCTTTTTAGAGCCACCAAGCTTCCTGGTCGTGAAGTCAACGGCTACCTTGTAGCATGTAGTTAAGTAGACTCGACTATGGGCCAACATCACAGGACTCCTATTAAAATGATGAATCGAAAAGTTTCTTCCGATATTAAACTTGGTTAATTAATTGTATTTTAATAAGCTACTATGCTTCCTGGTCGTCGAGTCCACAGCTACCCATTAGCATGGTGTTAAGTAGATGCGACTATGGGGCAACATCACAGAACGCCTATTTACATGATGAATCGAAATGTTTCCTCAGTTATTAATCTTGGGTTACGAATCGTATTTTTTACAGCCACCAAGCTTCCTGGTCGTGAAGTCAACTGCTACTTTGTAGCATGGTGTTAAGTAGACGTGACTATGGGCCAACATTACAGGACTCCTATTAAAATGATGAATCGAATAGTTTCCTCCATTATTAAACAATGTTAATTAACACCCTTTTGATAGTAACCACAACGCTTCCTGGTCGTTGAGTCCTCTGCTACCGCGAAGCATGTTGTTAGTTCTAGAGATATGGGCCAACATCACAGAACTATAAATATGAATAATCGAAAAGTTTCCTCCGTTATTAAACATGGTTAATTGATCGTATTGTTATAAGCTACTAAGCTTCCTTGTCATAAGTCCTCTGCTACCGCGATGCATGGTGTTAATTTCGCGCGACAATGGGCCAACTTCATCTTATGCTTAGTAAACGGTTTTCAAATGAATCAACTATATAAAGAATTTTAAATAAATAAATAAATGCTGATCGCAATAAATTAACTGAATAAATATATACACCTATTAGAACTTAGCTATTTGGAGTGCAGCGTCTGCTTATAAAGCGTCCGGTACCAAGTAGAGTTAACATTGAGACGTCACACGGCATTTTAATTTCCCGACATGCAATAGTTTTGGCCATTGTCTTTTAGTTCCTTTGATTTTTTACACTGTTTAATTAATCCGGAAAAAATAGTTTGCGTTATTTTAAACTCGAATAGCTTGAAATACATACTCCGAATTACATATTTTCTTTTATGAACCGTTTTTATATTACTATCTCTTACTATAAACACATCCATATTACGAAAAAAACAAACACATAGTTACACCTAAAATATTCCTGGGCGGTTATTTCGCAATCTCACCTTTTTAATGACTCTTTGCGGGAAGGCGGGAGATCCGTTTCGCTCTCCTAATGATCGGCTCACGAACGGTTCGTGAATTGTCGAAGTTTCTGTCGGTAGCTCTATCTGTTGCCGATCTCGGTGTGCTGAAGTTCTTCACGTTGTGCAAATCCCAAAAATACAATTTAAGATCGTTTGTATATCTTTCTTGCTCTTGCTTTTTATTTCCAACTCAACTGCTTCAAGTGGAAACGATGGCGGCTCCATTTCATGCTCTTTATGAAGACGAGATGGGAACTAATGGCAGGCGGAGATAATGAAACGGATCAAGAGTCGAAAGATACGGATCAGATGAGCGGATGAATCGTCCAAAAGACCAGCACATGACCGGCAGTTCATCGCTTAAGATGGTCACGCCGCCTGGGTGGCGGAGTTTAACTACGAAAAAGTGACATTTTATGACATTTATTCTCACTAAAGTGAGATTACAAAATAACCCTCCTGAATGCACGATTGGATTAAAATGACGGTTCTTTGAAAATATATCTCGTCAAATTCCGATGCTCAGACTTTATCGAATATTGAAAAAAATCCTGAAATTTTCAGCCTTAATTCCTGGCGTGGAATCACGGATGCATCTTTCGCGTTACCGCAATCTTTATCGTTAACCCTTACCCCTTAGAGTAGCGCAGGTTAGACAATAACCGTCCATAAAATTCCCTCCACTGATTGTTATAAGCGATTTGAAGTGCTGTGCGAAAAATGAAGACATAAGTTAATAATAAATACCGATAACTAAAGATAAAACCAAAAAATAACGATAGAGCTCGCGCATGCCTCACGACGATCGATGATCGTGGCCCTGATGAAAGAAAAGGAATAATCCATGTGGTTTTCAAGCATAAAAAATTCATTTATTTATTGTAACATTGCATAAAAATAATATCAAAATGTAATATATCACACTGTAGGAAATGAAAATCTCAGTTGGGTAACATGAGGGGTACTTATACAGTCCTATAACACAAGCACCAATGGTGGAAACCACACGTCTCATCAAAAGACTTAGAGGAATGTTCATAGTGCAATAAATGGTTTGTTGCAGGTACATAATAAATAATTTGATTGTACGAGAGTAAAATCGAGTACACGTAGTTCACGCAAACAAGTTATTTGGTATAATCCGACCGATTTCATTTTCAAGGGTCAAATACGGAGCTTTCTTTTGGCTGTTCCTATTATTTTGCATCCAGACGAGAAGGGGGGTGGGAGAATTCCTCTCCCCCCTTCCCTTCAACCCCCACCCCATACACCATTGCAAATCCTCCCCCCTCCTCTCCTCTGGATACAATATAAATAGGAACCGCCACAAGAAAGCTCTGTATTTCCCCCCTGAAAATGACTCGACAGTGTTGAAATCGTCCGGACAGTACCAAATAAATTCTTTGCATGAAAAAAGTGTACTCGATTTTACTCTCGTAATATCATGAAATTCAACATAGTAAACTCGCAAACCATGGTTGATATAGTTTAATTTCATTTCTAGTTAATTTATATATATTTTACAGTCCATTTATAGAAATAACATGAGTTGAATTTTCAGTACTAGTACTATAAATAATCAGGTACATATTTAATCAGCTGTGGTGGAAGATATATTTTTGATTTTATAACTACACAGAAACTTTGAATCCACCATTCTGAAAGGCACACGATGTGAAAATGGTCATTTTGTGATGCAGTTCCCTAGCAGTTAACTCTCCCAACGTGAGACAATCCAACATAATGGAAATTTCCTTCATTTCACTTTCCTATAGTATCAGTAAGTCTTCGTACCTTTCCGGAGCTTAGCATCACAATCTCTGCAGGAAAATCGGAATTTGCAGTCGTGTGACTGATAATAAAATTTTAAGGGAGGTAGAAAAAATTCTTCAGCCTTTTCTTGTGATGCTAAGGGTCGAAGGACACGGTCGTGGAGGAGAAGTGATGGAAAGGAAAGTGAAAGAAGTGTTAGAATTACGTATAGGAAGGAAATATTGAAGGAAGGTTTTGATAAAAGAGAAATTGATAAAATGTTTTAAAAGAGGGGGAGAAAAAACTCTTCTGCCTTTTCTTGTGATGCTAAGGGTTGAAAAACACGGTCGTGGAGGAGAAGTGATGGAAAGGAAAGCGAAAGAAGTGTTCGCATTACGCATGGGAAGGAAATATTGAAGGAAGGTTTTGATAAAAGAAAAATGGATGCATAGATTTGAAGAAGGTTACCAGATAGGAGTATACAGATGATAGCTTCTTGGTGTGAAGAAATAGAAACCAATTGTATCGGAGGTGGTAGCGTGGAGGAGCGGTAGTGGCGGTGGTAGCAGAGGTAGTATCGGTTGTGAAAGTTGTGAAGTTACCGGCGGTGGTAGCGGGGGTGGTAATGGAACTGTTTTGGGCTCTCTGAGGAACTCATTGCATCATGAAGAGAAGAAGTGATTTATGATATATCATTTGGCAGTCGGACTTAGTTGGAACCCTTGATAGTTCTCGCAGATGAACCACGTCACCTTTTCCTCCCTGTGATTCATGATCTGGCGGAGTGGAGGGAGTACGAAACGTCGCTACCCGACGGCCTGGTCACCTGAATATACCCCGACCAATTTCCCTCGTTCCAGAGGTCCCGGAAGTACGCCAGTGACTGGTGTCCGGGCGGGAGGTAATTCGACAGCACCAGCACCGTGTTCCACAGCAACTCGGCCGCCTTCGGCCTTGCCCAGCGCATGCACAGCAGCGCCGTGGTGATCTTGAGCTTGCATATGACCTTGGCGCCCGTGGATCCCCACCTGATCCCGTTCAGGAGGCGCGCGTGTGTCAGCTTCAGGCCCGACCCTGAGTCCCAGTAGGTCCTCGTGCCGACCGGAAGGAAGATCCCCACGCAGCAGGCGAGCAAGTGGGAGTCCTCGGAGAAGATGGAGTCGTGCAGGGCGGCGGCGTGGTCGAAGAGTCGAACCTCGGTCCTCTCGTCCCAAGGACACGCCGAGGTAGCGGTAGCTTGGAAGGTGGCGGAGGTGGCATCGGGGAAATTGACCGAGTCGGCATCGGGGACAATGACGGAGTCAGTGTCTATGTATGCGGGTCGACCCGATCTCCACAATCGCACGGCAAGGGTCGAGGCCAGATCGAAGATCTGGACGGGGGTGCTCTCCTGCTTGAGACGCTCGGCGAAGACAGTCATCAGCCTCTTGGCCATGCACAAGGAGAAGGCCACGTGCCCCCGGAGAAACTGGTGCATGACGAGCCTAATGATGGAGTTCAGGATCTGCTTACTGCTCTGTAACAGAAGATTCGAGGGAGTGAAATTGTGGTTTTCAACATGGAAGGAAACAACGATCCTAAAGCCCGTTTTACACGAATTCCTTGAAACTGCGCGAGTTGATGTTCATTCCGATTGAGCATTCGTCTGCGAAAGTCCGTGACGTAGAAATTGTGAGGACGCTTGCTTTTGACAGCTTTACATGGTGCAATCGTCGGTGCATTATGTCAGTATTACAATATACAATGGGGAACATGCACTTTTTTATAACTCTTTGAATGTGAAGTTTATTAGCTAAAATGTGCTTGGCGAAAATTTTGCTGAAGAATTAAGTTGCGTTACAAAGATATTTCTCTTTGAAAATTGTACCTTTTCGGCAGCTCAAAAACACGACGTCATCGCATGATGTCACGGCACGGTATCACTATGGGCGTTGTTTATCTGTTGTCATGCGTGGAGGTAAGTTGTTAAATGAATACTTGGCGATAACGTATGTATTTATTTCATTTGTTTAATGCAATGAACGATGGTATATGAGATTTTTATTGACGTTGCATGGATTGTAACGAGCCAATCTTCCATTAATTATTTAGTGCCCAAGAATTTCTACTACGTCCATGCAATCGCTGGTTTTTTTTGAAGAACGCCACTATAAGGGAGTCAACCAAAGGAAATTGTCGGAATGTCCTTTTTTAAGTATTTTTTCAGTCATCGTCTCTTTCGAGAAACGGCTAAAAACCTCAAAACAATATATTCACTTCGCTTTCTTTTACAAATAAATGTCTATATCCGTAGCAATATAGAATTTAATACCGTGCAGTGACGTCAGAAGGCGTTTCAGGTCACGTGACTATCGTCAATCTCCGGGAACATTTTAATGTCATTTAATAATCTTTGTGGTGGGTTAGAAAAATTTGGATTATGTATTTAAATTGGTGAGAAAATTTCGCATCAAGTAGATCATTAATCTTCGATAAACAAATTTCATGTATATTCCCTATTCATTAAGGGGTAACGGTGCGTTTTCACATAGCAGTTCACTGCTATAACAGCCAACTGCTAACAACTATTAAGCCCCACTCGCATGTGTAAATAGCAACTGCGATGCGAGTTCAGGTATCGATACTGGACACATGTCGAACACTATCGATCCTAGTTCGAGCTATTAGCAAAGTTGAAGCCCGTCTACTTTCTAAGCGGAAATGTATCCAACACAATCGCAACAATCGCCAACGGAAAGCAATACACGACGGAATTTGAATATAATAATAAAAGAAAAGGATATCCCTCCCCAAAAGGGGAGATTCTGCTCTTTAAAGAATGGGAACAAAAGATATTCGTCGATGGACTTTATTGCTTGATGAATTTAATGAAAATTTAAGCGAAATTCACTGTTGAAATTCAAAGCTTTTTATTTGTTGTGGCAACGCCTAAATAGTTAACGCAGACGCATCATAGTAGTAGCGATATAGGCATATCGCGCATCTCGCAACTGCCGTAGCAGTCAACTGCTACGTGTGAACATTACTTAATACCGTCAATATATCGCATAACGTCATGATCTGTAAAGTAACAATTAATTGGACGTAAACGATGCGAAAAATCACCACCACTTTAAATTAGTTTTAAGCCACAGCCTAAGCATAATAGTGGAGACCCTAGTCCCGTATACTTAGCCCAAAATTTGCACCACAAACGAACGGATGTGGGCCAAGGTAACGAGTTCTTCCTTTACGCACGAAATTTAAGCTTCCACGTGATTAATCGCCCAGCTCATCAATATTGCATTTTATTCACTACCTAAGGAGTTGTGTGCAAACAAAAACACCCAACTCAATCGTCAACAACCTATTACATTGCCAGAGTTCCCGTGGCAGTTAGTCGCCGCTACATCTGCACCATCTAGTGAGAGAAATAAACTTCAAACTTGCGCGAACACAAGTATCAGATTAGGACATGTTCTAATTTGCTCGCAAGCGTTCGCGCAGTGCCTGTCCTCGCAACTCATCGCTTTACACGGCGCAATATTTCTTGCGCAAGTGTTCTCGCAACAGCCTGCGCAGAATCAATGACCGTGTAAAACAACCTTAAGACTTGATATGTATGAAGGGACATGGAGATGGCTAAAGAAAACCAGTTACCATCCAGGTACGTAGCCAGGGGGGGGGGGCTTCTGGTGCTTCAGCCGCCCCCCCGAAATTTTTTCCAAATAATTTTGTTGATCTGATTTTAGCAGTGAACTTTAGCAGTGAGAAGAGATAAGTATGGGCACTGTTAAAGTAAGTACCTAGCACTGAAAAATAAGGGAAGAGATTTGTAACATATCGGCACCGAATGTGCAAGGCTGATTTGTTACAAGTTACATAAGAATTACCCCCCCCCCCAGCAATTTTCTGGCTACGTGCCTGTTACCATCCTTTATTGCCAAGAATTATATAGAAAGAAATATTGGGGGAATTTAAATTTGAAATGTGTTGAGAGGAACGTTAAATACAAAGTTTATACGCATTGCAGAAAAACGTAAAAATGATCATCTACGGTTCCAGTGTGACACATGGCTTCCTCTACGGTGTGCCTCCAGAAATATCCAATTCCTTCTTTTCTCCATACCTTACATCTCATTTTAGGAATGGGGGCGTTTACTCGGAACCGAACTAACAATTTTGTACACGAAATTGCTAAAAGGAAGCTAAAAACGAAGTTTAGTAAAAAAATTAATCTTCTAACCACAATTATTCACTCATAAATCTCATAATCATTCACTCTTAAATAAAAAATTAAAATAATCAAAAGGTGACATCCACCGAAAAAGGTGCTGTGATAATATTGACGTCATTTTCTTCCCGTACTTTACTGCTTTTTAGGGGAAGGGAAGGGAGTGGAGGGGGGTTCTCGGAAGATCTGCTCGCACAGATCCTTTCGCCATCGCTCCTATTGGCAGAGTCCTCTGTGTCCCCTACATTGCGATAAGGCAAAGTAGTTTCGCGGGCTCAGTTGTGATTGGACGAAGTCGATATACGTCAGAGGTTGCACCACGCCCACTTTTCCGAAAAGGTTAAAAAAAATCAGTTTTTCGCCGCTTATAACTCGGGAAATAATTGACGGATCAAAAAACGGGTCTTTTTATTTTACAAACTCTATCAGATCCGGCAATAGAAAAATATGGTAAACGACCCCATTCCATTGAGCCTCCCTTCCCTTTGTATTCCATCTCCCCCTCCCCTCCTCCCAAACCAGTCCCACCCCTACTACACCTCCTCCCCTCCCCTCATTGCCCCTTCCTCTGCCTTTAAGTCTTCTCCTTCTAAACTCCTCTCTCCTCCTCCTAAACCTTCCACTGCCCCTCCTATGCCTCCCCCCTCACCCCCTAAAACCACCAACCTCCAACGTATACCACCCACCCCCTATGGTTTTAACACCCCCTTTCTCTCTCCCTCCCCTTCTATTAAACATCCCTCCCTACCCTTCAAAACCTCCCTCCCACTCTAAGCCCTCCTAACCCCCTCCTAAACACTTCTCCCCTCCTCCTAAATCTCCACCCCTCCGAAACTTCTCCCTCTCCCCTCCTAACCCTCATACCCCTACTAAATCCACTTCGTATGCCTACACCTTACCCTCAAAATTCTCCATCTGTCTTCCCCTCTCTCCCTCCTTTAGTTCTCCCCTGTATGTGTGTATGTATATTTCTTTTGTGTTAATTTATCATTCTTTAATTCCTATAAGTGTATTCTTTACTGATTTTTTTGAACCTCAGATTGTAAATGTTTTAAGTATTGACCACTATTTCTTTTATATATTTATTTTGACGAGGGGTTAGATGGCAGAAGGAACAGTTTTGTCTCAATCTCGCCCCAATGAACACCTTTTATTATTATTATTATTCCCCTCCGTAACCTTACTCTCCCCTATCGTGGGTCTCCCCATCTTCCCAACTTTAAATAATTCCTGAAAAATCAGCCGCGCAAGATATCGCGTTGTAAGTAAGTTGTAATCGTGTTGCAACAGTCTTCCAACAGGTTCACAACGCTGTTTCAGCGGACTTCCTTTAAAACTTACTTCCAGCGTAGTTGCACCGCATTTGCACCATGATAAAACGCGTTGTAAGCATGTTGTGAGAACGTTATTGCAACTCTTTTTCGTCCACCCTCAACAACGCAGTTACAACGCGAAGCCAACGCGGTTAAGCGTCTTGTTGGTCTGTGGAGAATACGTTTTAGCAACGTACTTTCTCGCGCAGCCCGCTATGGATTCGTAACATGGGAAAGCTCGTTGTAAAGTTAGTTCTTATGGACCTCCACGCTATTGAAGAAATTGTAATTTTTCTCTTCTGGAGTTGAAATAACATCAGTTACGTATATTCACAGCGGTCATGAAAAAATTTATCCACAAAATTGTAATTTGGGAAATGCTTTAAGAGCGAAAAAGTATATCAGTGGCTACCTTTAAGTAAGTTAATAATCCCATACGAATGAATGCCAGCCAACAGCTTGTGTGTGCATGGCCTTCCGACCTAGCATCCTTATCCAAAAGCGTAGTTTGACGGAAATAGGTCGTATGCATGCAGGGATAGGAATGCAGTTTAGGCAGTTGTTTCGGAATGAACGACAAAAATGACTAGTGAAATTAAATAAAAGGTACTTATTTTGTGTAAATAAGAACTTATCACTCTATTTGCAATAAATTTGTTTCAGTTTTGGTGCTAGGTACACTCATGCAAGGTATTCTCGAGTGTTTTGTATTAACCATTCTATTGGCTACAGAGACAGAGTTCCACTTACTCTGTATCTGATCCATAAGCCACCAGAGAAACTAAGGCATCATCTCGTTCGAGTAAAGGACAAACTTGGACCAAAAACTCCCGGAGTGTATCGCATTCCTTGTCAATGCGGACAGGCAGACATTGGAGAGACGGGCCGGACCATAGAAACCAGAATAAAAGAACACACACGATGCATTAGACTGGGATATCCCGAGAAATCAGCCATCGCGGAGCACAGCATAACGCAAGACCACGCCATCCGTTTTGACGACACCAAACTGATGTGCAGGGCAAACGGATACTGGGACCGTTTGACCAAAGAAGCCATTGAGATCAGCTTGGAGGAGAGGAATCTCAATAGAGATGCAGGGTATGCCCTCAGCCAAACGTGGAGACCCATCATTCGAAAAATCAGAGAAGGGAGGAGGAAGAGGGAAAGCAGCCAATCAGGAGTCACATGACCCGACTGGGACCATATATGTAAGGGCGACTAACCTTATCCCGGCATCAAACGCCCTGAGGATGATGGCGGAGCCAGCCATTGAAACGTTGGCAACTGAACACTTAACCCGGTGGAAAACCCGAGAAGAATTCACAGCAGAGTTCCACGTGCATATGTACCCACAACAGGTACACTAATGGCGCACTTACAACGCATTTGCAACGCGTTTGCAACTGTCACTGTCCAAATTTTACAAGGTTACAACGCACTATTCGAGGCAACAGAAACATACTTCCAACGAGTTTACAACGCGGTATAGTGAAGAACAACGTACTTCCTTCGTCAGGGTTACTCTAACCCATCCTAAACCTCTCCCCCCGACTTCGATAATTTACTCTTCCCCATTCAAGCATCCTAATCCTCCTCCTAAACCTCCGCAACCTTAACCTTCCCCTCCCCCTCCTAAACCCACCCTTGTCCCCATTCCATCGCCCCATCCTATACCATCCTTTGGAACATTCTTCCTTAACCATCTCCTAAGTCCTCTCAACCCCCTCCTAAAGCTTCTCCTCCCATCAAATCCTCCCTCTCGACCAACCTTAATAAAACAAACCCCTCTGCATACCTATCTCTGAATTTACAACGCGTGTACAGGGTATTATGCAATCATTAATGGCTGCCTAAACCCGTCCAACATAATCGCTGACTTTGGAAAAAGAATGCTCGCTATTTTCCCTACCCTTAACTTGAAATGATAGGGTAGCAGTTACCCCGTTGGGAATAGGGTATCGCACCCTAACACTCGCAATTCTCTTCTCTGACTGGAGGATTCAGCCGTGGAAAGAGGATCTCCTGTGACTGTGTGACACTTCCTGACGGAGTTTGATAGACACGGGCTAAACGTGAAAAGATTAATGTCTATGGTCACCGATTCAATGTACTAGGTAAAGACGAAGCTATGATTGACAAAATATTAGGGTAATACGAGTTTTAAATTTAAATATAGCTCGTTTTGCATAATATGAAAAGTGTAAATCAGTCCCAATTTTGTTATTGTTATAATGTTTAAGTTAGAGGTTACATCTACATCTACACGATACCCTGTAAGCCACCGCGAGGGTGTGTGGCAGTGGGTGAAGATCACTAAGCATGCACTACTTCCATGCAAACAAGCAACTATAGGGTCTCATGCCACTAGATTGTTAGTATCTATAGAATTTAAGGGATTAATACATGCATCATGCTCTATATACTACTCAAAAATATTTCCCCTACCTATATGATCGAGTTCAAAGGGTTCATCTACATCAAAGAGTTCATCTACATACGGCGTGGTTAATACGTCAAGAGGTTGATAAGACCTTAGTTGTTTAGACAACCAAAAGAACCTTTCCCTAAAGAGAAATCCATGACGCTTTCCCTACATTCTGTCTCTTGATTCAGAAATAAGGTGTCGTTATCGTTCTCAGTGTCTTGTTTGCGATGTCTTCCTGATTAGGAATACCCCGGGAACGATCCCAATCCTCTCCTAGTTTGTATTAGATATATATGTGTGCAGTTGATACTCTACTGTCCGTTGCAAAATAACGTCACCCGAGTTTGAAGACTAATATCTCAAAGATGAATCGATGGATTTTAAAATGAAGTACCAAATTGAAGCTTGTTTAATTTTGCGTTTAGTAATGTTATACAAAATTTTTCACCGTTCATAATGATTGTAGTGTGTGGTTAAAAACGGAATTTTAGAGCATTTTTTCGGATACCGGACGGTTGCATCGCATTGATAGCTTCGTAATAATATCATGGATCTAGATACCAAAATTTCCTTTCAACATGTAGAAGAATGCAAAGACCTTTATTAATAATCAAACGAAGTTTCATATTATTTACTGCATTAGTATTTTAGTTGTTGATGAAAAAGTGAGACTGCGTTATTTTTCGTTCCGCACATCCCTGAAAATCGCCGTATGGACCTTCTTCTTTCTCTTGAGCTCATTATCAGTAATCCATTGATAAAACCTTAAAGGAATTCCTTGGTTAATCAGTATTGATTGACATTTACTTCGGAAAAAGAGCACGCTGAGCTGCCTGGACCACGCCCGGTAGAGTTGTTATTACGAAGCCGTAAATGCGATGCAAACCGTCTGGTACCCGGAAAAATGCGCTAAAATTCCGTTTTTAATCACGCACTACAATCATTATGAACGGTGAAAAATTTTGTATAACATCACTAAACTTAAAATTAGAGGAGATTTGGTTACCCCGTCCGAAAATTTCTCACTTTCACGCTATCAGGGAATAAGTATGTTAAGGAAACGGTGTAATTGAGTTTTAAATAGAGAAGAAGGTACATTTTTTATAATATTGAACGGGATGTATGCATGTGCAAGTTATGTTCATAAATGTTTACAAACTATTTTTGTGAGTGAATATCATATAAATATGAAATCAGTAAGTTTTAATTGCTTTAACTTACCAGATGACCATTCACCCATGTACAATCACTATGTGCATTTCGTACTATTTTCATTTTAAACCTTTTTTGAAGTATAGAATAAAAATATTTGTGTGGTCGATATACCTCGAGCGAGTAATCGACATGGAAAATCGAAACTTTTAAGTCAAATTAATGGGTAAATAGTGAAATTTGAGATTGAGATTGTATTTTACGCCAGAAGCCGGCGATTCAACGTTTAAAATGATACCTCATTTATCACTGTAGGTGCAGTATTAACGGAGCATTATACGGAATGACAAAAAAAGACCTTTCTATAATAATATTATAATTTCTATAATAATATATATGATATAGGTTAGAATGTATGGGATTGAATAGGAAGCAAATTAAATTACATTAAATAACTTTGTTTTAGTAACACATTTGGTGTAATTTCTGGATATTATATCGCGTCTATCTTAGCTGCATGCATTCTTCCTAGTGTGGTAATATCGTGGCTCATGGTTTCCTATGAGTAGTGTTTCATCCTATTAGTGCTCTTTGGCAAATTTAGTTAGCCACCGAATAGAATTTATTCTAATGGTTACCATAGAAACTAAGTCGCTAAAAAATAACATACAAGTTATCACAACATAAGAGATACAAGTTATTTATGAGATGGTAAAAAAGAAATTAAAGCTACAGACCCCTTTATCAACTAACCCATTCGAGATATATTGTTGGAAACTCATCCGCTTAGGGGCACTGAAAAGTTAAACAGGGAGTTAGTTTTTTAGCATGAATAAAGGGTGGAAAGTATTCTCCCAGATTGATAATGCAATCAATTGTGATCGTTCACCCAATGCTGCACACCATTGTCGTGCCTTGCAGGGTATTATATAGATGCATCTTTCCCTAGTTTACGTTTTGTTTTTAAGGAGGTTGATCCGAAAAGTGAAAGTCATGTCATTTTTTTATATTTTCAGCACTTATAGAACTAAAGTTCCTCTATCTAATAAAGTAAAGATAATTACACCAACCCATACTCCTTTTTGCACTAACTGCATTTGAAATTACGTACGATTAACGGCGAGAATGGCCATCACATAGGAATATAACGTTTAAAAATACCATAGTGTCATGTCATTTTTGTAATAAACTGATATTTTATTCATTATTCACAAGAAATAAAATGACACGAAAAAATAGGCATCAACCCACCGTATTTTTCGCTAAAGCCACCAATCATTATAACATAACGTTTGATAGTAATATTCTGGTGTTATAAATTAGTAAATTCATTGAGTACATGAATTTATTTCTTTAAAGTAAATGCGGAATTGACTCCATCGTCGAGCTGATTAAAATTATAATAAAAACTAAATCCTTCGACTTTACATCGTATTTCTTGTGATAGTTATGACTTTCAGTGGCTTAGGTAATTTTCTTTGTGAAGTAAGGATCACTTAGCAGGCATATACTCGTACTTAAATTAATAAGATTCCTCAGACAACTTGACTCAAGCAGTCGCGAGCCAACCTCCTTAAGTGGAGACCGCAGAAACATGGGCGATCTTAGACTTCTACCGGGATTTCTTTTACGTGCATTGCTTTTTATGTGACAGCAGCTTCGCTAGCTATCCTGGCAGGTAATCTATGGTCACAAAATAAACCTAACTTGGAAGAAATCCCGGAAAAAAGCAAAGTTGATCCTTCCACGACTCGAGCCTTCACTTTGTGGAACCATGAGATTGGAAAAGAAAATTCTCTTTGTACATTCCACACCAAAGTTTTATTGACTTCGACCATGGTGTCGACAATTTACACGTTATTATCAAGGTCATAATCATTAGTCATCAATCCTGAGATTGGTTTGACGAAGCTCTCCACTGAGTTCTTCTATCGGCCAACCTCTTCATATTAACGTAGTTCCTCTCTTTCACGTCCTTCACCATCTGTTCCTTATTATATCTCAAACAAGAGGCATCCCTTTTCCATTCTTCCCCTCCACTTGTCCTTCGACGATTGTCTTCATCAGGCCATCGTGTCTTACGATATGGCCGATTAAGTTATCCCGTCTTCTTCTTAGAACTTCCAGTAGACTTCTCTTTTCTTCCAATCTCCTCAGGACTTCCTCACTCGATCCATTGAAATCTTCAAATCATTCTTCTGTTATAACACCACAATTCGAATGCTTCCACCCTTTTCTTTTCCGCTGCTGTCATCGTCCATGCCTCACTGCCGTTAAGCCGGTGTCCCACGGTAAATTCTTTCGTGAATTTATTCATGAATATCGTTTCATGAAACCTGTTTCATCAAGGTCTATGACCCCCCCAAGTCACACTAGCAGGATAAACTCCAAACGTTTACAAACCACAATAAAATTGCAAACTCACGACCCCGGTTTCGGCGCTAAGCACCATCATCAGGTGAAGTCCCAGGGCGAGACCCCTGTATATATACCACAAACTGAACAGGGGGTGTTGATGAGAAGGGGGCGGGAGGTAATTAGGAGGTAGACTCGGAGTGTATTTTGGTGGAGAGATAAACGGTGCTTTGCAGGGCTAGTGGTAGACCATGGGTAGAACGAGCGAGGGAGCGTAGGCAGCGACTGTGTCGAGGATAGGCCGGGTACAAATATTCATTTATAACCAAAACCTTAGGGTCATTCAATGCTTTTAGTATCTCAAGTTGCTCAAGATAAATCAACTCCCTACTGTAGTTAGAAACATGTAAAATGTCAGCAATAAAATCTACGCTACGCTACTATAAAAGATGCTTCGCCAAGTTGCTCTTGTCGTCGTTGTTTTGTTGAAAAGCATTCAAATGTTCTTTACATCTAATGTTAAAATTCCTGGCCGTCTGATCCACATACACTCCATCACGATCACCACACCATAGAGCATACACACCACTTCTCTCTTTGGAGTCCACTGGATCTTTGCGCTTCACAAATAAAATTTTAAGTGTAGCCGGGGTCCTATACGAGATATTATAAATTTATTTAGGAAATATTTTGGCCAATCTGTTCGTAATGTCACCTAGGTATCTTGAAGAACACCAACGTTTTTTTGTCACTTTTTGAAAACTTTGTGGAGAATATTGATTCGAGTGCCAGTTTCTTTCGCTTATTAGAAATTAATTTATCTATTAATCTGTTTGTGTAACCGTTATTTCTAGCAATCTGTTGTATTACATTGACTTCCTCAATTTACTTTAACTCAATTCTCTTTCACATCCTTCATCACCTGTTCCATACATCTCACAGAGGCTTTCCTTTGCCATTCTTCCAATCCTCTTGCGCTTCAACGATTGTCTTCATGAGGCCATCGTGTCTTAAGATATGGCCGATTAAGTTATCCCGTCTTCCTCTTAGAGCTTACAGTAGACATCTTTTGTCTTCCAATCTCCTCAGGATTCCCTCACTTGGTCGATCCATTTTATCTTCATCATTCTTCTGTAGCACCACATTTCGAATGCTTCCACCCTTTTCTTCTCCGCTGCTGTCATCGTCCATGCCTCACTGCCATGAAAGAAACATGCTCCAGATATACGTCCTGATGCACTGTTTATTTACTTCTACGCTTGTGTTTCTAGATGTAATTACGTTCTTCTTTTGGTAGGAAGCCTTCTTTGCCTGAGCTATTCTAACGATTATTTCGTTCTTGCTTCGTCCATCGTTGGTTATCAAGGTAAATTGTCAAAACCATGTTCGAAAATGCTTGATCATGACATGTAAATTGTCGATACCATGGCCGAAGTCAATAAAACTTGTGTGTGGAATTTACAAAGCGAATTTTCTTTTTCAATGATCCTTCCTGTTCCTCCGAAACCTTGGAAGAAATATTACATCAATACGGTTCTTATATCAGGGAAAGAAGGATTAACAGTGCAATTCCACTTGGTATAAGATTCGTTAACGCTTTTTCACACGACCGGTTTAACCACGGAGCAACATCTTCAGGTGAAAATAGGTTCCAAGTACCTTTGTGTAACAATGCACCATACCTGAAGATGCTGCTCTGCGGGGAAACCGGTCGTGTGGAACAAGTGTTAATTAATCTTATACCATGTCGAATTGCACTGTTTAATCCTTATTTCCCGGATATCAAGGAATTCCACCAAGTAAGGTGTGAGACCATCATCAAGGTTCCTACTAGTGATAGGTTCCTACTAGCAAATAATCGATTCTTCATCATAATCGATTATTTGCTTCCGATTATTTCGATTATTGAATCGATTATAAAGATCCAATACTATGGTATAATCGATTATTTCAATAGAATCGGCAGGAGAAGAAGAAAATTAAAAGTTTGGTCCATCCACCTATACTAGTAAAGAAGCTTGTTATTATTAATGTGAATTTTTTATTATTATTTGTGAATTTGTGAAACCTTATTAGTGAAACATCCCTTAAATGTTTCCAAACCACAAGGAAGTACACTCGAACTACACTCGCTAAAATGATAACTCGTTAACTCAGTATTTAATGACCTTATCACAACATGGTCTAAATCATACAGTCTCAGTCGTCTACAATAATTCACCTTCCAACAAAATCTGTCACATCAATATATTAAATTTTAAGAAATACTTAAAAACAGCTCTTATTAAAGAAAACAAACTAAATAAATCATAACATAGAACCTTTCTGAATGTTTTGATAATGATTGCTATTGCCGCAAAATGATCATTTTTCGTACTAATATGTCCTTTAAAGTTAGTTGTTTCAGGCTTGATTTGGGGGAATATCATAGCGAAAGAAAAATACTGGCAATTTTCCACAAGAATAAGAATATTTACTTGACCGGTTTTGGTGTACAACACCATCTTCAGGTGAAGATGGTGTTGTACACCGGTCAAGTAAATATCCTTATTCTTGTGGAAAATTGCCAGTATTTTTCTTTCGCTAACATGTCCTTATGTAGAAGTAGTATGCATGTTCATACATCCTTATTATATTGATGGTATTCATTTTGGCAATTTCTAGTTTACCACTGTGACCAATAGAAATAAAATTATATTAAATAAAATAACTGTTGTAATAATTAAGATCAATCAACCCCACAAGCGTCGATTATTCACAGGGATAGACGCTCATCGCTTGGCGTTTCACACCAACCACCTTCAAAACACGATTATTTAAATCCCTGCTATTCATATCAAAGAATCATACGATCATTTGCCGATTCTTTTAACATATTCCAAGTATTCCATGATCCACGAGCGTCCATTATTTACGAGAATCAGCTCGCGCCGATTAATGTTGCGCATCCTTGATGTTCACCACACGATTATTTCCAATCATTTGATTCTATTCGAATAATCGCATGCGTCGTATGAATCTTTGCCGATTCTCAACTCATCCAATAACCTCGTCGATTATTCCGAGAATCGGTGCGATTTTCGTTCATCACTCGATTATTTAGCTCACAAACGAATCGGATATTAATCGTATGATTTTAAGCAGCGTTTACACGTAGCAGTTGACTGCTATGGCAGTCGCGAGATGCGCGATATATCTATATCGCTACTGCTATGATGCGTCTGCACCAACTTCTATGCAGCTTGAAGCCGCTATTTAGGCGTTGCCACAACAAATAAAAAGAGTTTTATTTCAATATTGTATTTCGCTTAAATTTTCATTAAATTCATCAAGCAATAAAGTCCATCGACGATTATATTTTGTTCCCATTCTTTGAAGAGAGGAATCTCCACTTTTATGGATGGATATTCTTTTGTTATTATATCCAAATTCCGTCGTGTATTGCTTTCCGTTGGCGATTGTTGCGATTGTGTTGGATACATTTCCGAATCGAAAGTAGACGGGCTTCAACTTTGCTAATAGCTCGAACTAGGATCGATAGTTTTCGACATGTGTCCAGTATCGACCTGAACTCGCATCGCAGTTGCTATTTACACATGCGAGTGGGGCTTAATAGTTGTTAATCTGTTGACTGTCATAGCAGTCAACTGCTACGCGTAATCGAACATTTAATGAATCGTATGCGATCCATCCATCCACCTTTACTAGTAAAGAAGATTATTATTTATTATTTTTGAATCTGTGAAACCTGCTCACGTTTACTTACCAGGTATTTTTATTCATCAAAATTACTTAAATATTAATTCATACTTTGTATATATAAGAAGTTTCATCCTTGCTAAACTCCCCCATTTAATTAGTATATAACTTAAGTATTTTTTAATTAAGACGAAATGTCCCCATCTTTTGCTATTTTATGGGGAGGAAGTATACTAACTATTTCTTTAGGTATTTCTATCCATCAAAATTACTTAAATATCAATTCTTACTTTGCATAAATTAGAAGTTCTATCCTTGCTAACTGATCGTTTTATTTTATTAACGTGGAATCCACGGAACTCGCATCACATGTTCAACGATTCTCAAGAATCGTACGATTATTTACCGATTAATTGCATAACCGATTAATTCAACCCGATTTTGTTTTGCTGAATCGATTATGCCTCAATTTTATCATGTGATGCGATTATTCGATTGCTGATTGCCCAACACTAGTTCTTACCTCTTTCTCCATGTCCATGCGCCCGAGAAAAGGGTGGGACAGGTAGCGGACGGCCGGCAGACTCAGGTTCTTGCAGATGAGGGCGTGTCCAAAGGTGTACTTGGTCATGAGCGAGGTCTCGGCGTCCAGGACAGTCCCGAACATGTCCAGGCCGACGTATTCCCTGAGCTCCGCGATGGCGGTCTCGGGTTCCTCGACCAGCAGGTACACCCTGGCCAGCTCCTGCTTCATTATCCTGGCCTTGAGGCAGTAGCGGCCGCTCGATTCGGCGTGGTAGCAGAACGCCAGTCGGAACATGACGAGCGCGTCGTAGAACAGGTCTTTCGACACGTAGATCTTCCCCAGTACCTCGACGGAACTCAGCATCACCACATGCAGCTTCCGGGGGAAATGGGAGAGAAATGAAAACTCTGTGATAACTCTGTTAACTCTGTGATAACTCTGTTAAATCTGTGATAACGCTGTTAACTCCGTGTTGACGATGTTAACTCTGTGATAACTCTGTTAACACTGTGATTACTCTGTTAACCTTGTGATAACTCTGTTAACTCTGTGATAACGCTGTTTACTCTGTGATAACGCTGTTAACACTGTGATAACGCTGTTAACTCTGTGATAACTCCGTTAACTCTGTGATTACTCTGTGATAACTCTGTCAACTCTGTGACAACTCTGTCAACTCTGTGATAACTCTGTTAACTCTGTGATAACTCTGTTAACTCTGTGATAACTTTGTTAACTCTGTGATAACGCTGTTTACTCTGTGATAACGCTGTTAACTCTGTGATAACTCTGTTAACTCTGTGATAACTCTGTGATAACTCTGTGATAACTCTGTGAACTCTGTGATACCTCTGTCAACTCTGTGATAACTCTGTTAACTCTGTGATAACTCTGTTAACTCTGTGATAACTTTGTTAACTCTGTGATAACTCTGTTAACTCTGTGATAACGCTGTTAACTGTGATAACGCTGTTAACTCTGTGATAACTCTGTTAACTCTGTGATTACTCTGTTAACTCTGTGATTACTCTGTTAACTCTGTGATAACTCTGTTAACTCTGTGATAACTCTGTTAACTCTGTGATAACGCTTTTAACTCTGTGATAACGCTGTTAACTCTGTGATAACGCTGTTAACTCTGTGATAACTCTGTTAACTCTGTGATTACTCTGTCAACTCGGTGATAACTCTGTTAACTCTGTGATAACTCTGTTAACTCTGTGATAACTCTGTGATAACTCTGTCAACTCTGTGATAACTCTGTCAACTCTGTGATAACGCTGTTAACTCTGTGATAACTCTGTTAACTCTGTGATTACTCTGTCAACTCGGTGATAACTCTGTTAACTCTGTGATAACTCTGTTAACTCTGTGATAACTCTGTGATAACTCTGTCAACTCTGTGATAACTCTGTCAACTCTGTGATAACTCTGTTCACTCTGTGATAACTCTGTTAACTCTGTGATAACTTGTTAATTCTTTTAATTCTGTGATAACTCTGTCAAATCTGTGATAACTCTGTGATAACTCTGTTAATTCTCATGGAAATGGGAAAGAAAAGAAAAAAAACGTCGCGAACTAAAATTAGTGCACCAAACACGTTAGTGTCGTTTGCAGCGACAGATTACAGCCAAAGCTAAATGCGTGGGGAAGTCAGTGTAATACCTTAATACCAGTGTAAAACTGAAACCCCATTTTCCCTAGAAAATTGTATCTCCAATTTCCCTAGAAAATATTTCTAGGGAATAATTTACCCTAGAATATATTTCTAGGGAAAATATTGCCCTAGAAATTAGGAAAATGTTTCTTAGGTAAATATTCCACTCAATAAACAATAGTGCACATGATTATCCAAAAAACTTAAAACCCAAGTAAAAATATAGGGAAGACTTGATAAAAATCAGAGGAATAGAGGGCATGTATCACAGTGATTGATTGAAAAGAACTCAAATTTTCCAATGTTTATTCCTTTTTTAGCAGCATGTTTACATTTTTCATTAGCATAGACGTTCTTTCATTTGACTTCTGCTGGATGAAATCATCGTATCGCAGTCTCTTCTTTAATTCATTAATGAATGCAGCTAAAAATATAAAGGAGGTCAACGATTTTGCTTATAAATTTGGAGAAATTATGATCATAATTACACAATACCGAACCCATGCGTGCGAAACCTCCGTTGCCATTTGGATTCGGTCCACAACAATGTGATAAACAAAGATAGGATGTTTTGGATTCTGTTCATAATAATATGATAAACAAAGATTGTATGTTTTTATGAACGAAATCACCGATTTTAATAATTCACACAAAAATATGGAATGCTCATGATTATAAGAAATGTCTCCATTAACTTACCGAAAATGTCACCAACCTCGAAAAAGAAACGTGTTCTTCCGAAATTATCACTGTCTTATGTTGCTGATTCGCTTGGCTTCAGGCACTGCAACGATGCGGGTTAGCATATATTTGTTTGGTACCAAATGTTATTAAATGTGAGTTGTAACTGCTAACTCTGTGATAAATGTATGCATAACATAGGAGTAACCTTGAAATGGTGAAATTTGATCACTAAATTGAGAACGTGGAAGGGAATTATTCAAATAATATGGTACATTTTAATACGCTCCGCTCTGCATGTTTTTTTTGTCCTGCCCGAAAGCGCGCCCCGCCCTGTCCTTCTCCTCGCCTCGAATGGCAGTCCCTATTGTTCCTCGTCCTTTAAGGGTCAGTGTCCACCCTCGCTGTCCCTTTTCCCGCCGGATGTCCGCATCCACCCACTTCTCCCCTCCTCTACCACCCACTCACCCCTTTTAACACCCCCGCACCCTTTTTTTATTTTTGGTAAATGTGAGCTTAAGGGTCACGAACTTCAAACATTTTTTTCAACCCCTAAAAATCGTAATTTTTGGATGAAATTTTCAGAACACAACATGCTATAACAGCAATTTACACTCGCGAAAAAATATTTCGAAAAAAGTAGAAACTCACGAATTTGCAGCGATTTAAATCCATGAGGTGACTGTTCGCAGCACCGCCATATTGGTGTTTCCCAGCTTCGACACCAGATGTCATGGTGATTGTTGAGTGCATTTTCTGCAGTATAATGGTGGGCGGGGAACAGGAAAACAGCGGAAAGTGTGTTACGAGACTCCTCACAATCATTGAAAATGAGCAAAAACATGAACGGGATGGGGGTTTTGAGTCACCACACAACCGATGAAACTGCACAAAAACATGGACGGGGTGGGGGTTTTGAGACACCTCAAAGCCGATGAAACTGCAATCGAATCACAGGTTTTTGTCGGACGACCACCAATAATGGGATTGATCACTTATTTCACATTCTAAACAAAACTAGGTGCGGAGGAAAGGACCTCCGTCTGCCTCGGCAGCCACAACGGACGACAATAGACTATCGAATCAACAAGTTCGCGTTTTAAACAATGACATCGCGCATTAAACAATGCCCTTCGGAAGCTAAAACCCAACGTCACACGACATCGCGTATTTAAACAATGCCCTTCAGAATCTAAAACCCAGCGTCTCATGACATCGCGTATTTAAGCAATGCCCTTCAGATGCCAGAACCCAACGTCTCGTGACATCGCGTATTTAAAATATGCCCAATCTTTAAACAATGCCCTTAAAAAGCTGCAAGCCACCGCTTTGCACAGGATATAGGGAAGAGGTGAAATGCTGCGGAACCCTCTAGCGGTGGTCTCGGGAACAACCCAAGACGGCGTTGAAAAATGTCGATTTTCATGTGAAAAATGGTGATTTTCGGAGTGTTATATCTCATGAAATAATGGCAGTGGAGCAATGAAATGCATGTCATAATAAATCTTCATCCTTCCTTTACCTATCACAGTTAGAATAAAAGGGCTAATCAACATCGTTTTCGCAGGATAAATATTCAAAGTTCGTGACCCTTAAGCTCACATCTACCTTATTTTTTTCCCGCCGACGCTCCTTGACCCTTAGGGCCTCATTGGACAACTCCGGTCACGTGGTCCACCCTGAAGGAGTATAAAAGGGGCACTCCAGACCCCGAAAAATCAGAAGAGGAGAGGCGGCCAAGTGGTGAAGAACCCTTGCTCCCTCCTGCCCGGCCAAGTGGTGAAAAACCCTTGGTTCTTTTTGCCCTAGCACCAAGCGGTGAAGAACCATTGGTCGCTTCCCCCTCCGGCCAAGCGGTGGATAACCCTTGGTTTCCCTGGCAACAAGCGGTGAAGAACCATTGGTTGCTTCCCCCTCCGGCCAAGCGGTGGATAACCCTTGGTTTCCCTGGCAACAAGCGGTGAAGAACCATTGGTTGCTTCCCCCTCCGGCCAAGCGGTGGATAACCCTTGGTTTCCCTGGCAACAAGCGGTGAAGAACCATTGGTTGCTTCCCCCTCCGGCCAAGCGGTGAAAAACCCTTGGTTTCCCTGGCAACAAGCGGTGAAGAACCATTGGTTGCTTCCCCCTCCGGCCAAGCGGTGAAAAACCCTTGGTTTCCCTGGCAACAAGCGGTGAAGAACCATTGGTTGCTTCCCCCTCCGGCCAAGCGGTGGATAACCCTTGGTTTCCCTGGCAACAAGCGGTGAAGAACCATTGGTTGCTTCCCCCTCCGGCCAAGCGGTGGATAACCCTTGGTCTCCCCGGCACCAAGTGGTGAAAAACCCTTGGTTCTTTTTGCCCTGGTACCAAGCGGTGAAGAACCATTGGTTGCTTCCCCCTCCGGCCAAGCGGTGGATAACCCTTGGTCTCCCCGGCACCAAGTGGTGAGAAACCCTTGGCTGCTTCCCTGCCCGGCCAAGCGGTGAAAAACCCTGGCAACCAAGCAGTGAAGAACCCTTGGTTGCTGTCCCTCCTGGGCTCCCCTACCTCTCCGCTTGCCCGTGGCCGGCCGATGCCGAAACGGAGTGGGAAGTGGAGGCCGGAACGGCGGCAGCGCCGCATCGAGCGCCGGGCCTTGGCATGGGCGGCAGCACAGGCTAAGCCACCCAAACACATGCTAAGCCCGCTGAAGACCCCGGAGAAGCCGGCTCCGAGTACCGACCCTGGACTCGTGTCGCCGCCGACGCAAGCCGCGGACCCCGGAGAAGTTCGGACCACCCCGCCGTGGCGCCTGCAGCTCCAGGACTCCCCCCTCACCCCTTACCAGGACCCCTGTTCCTATCCCCTGCGCCGACGCGACCTCCGCGTCGTACGGGCACTATTCGGTAGGGATCCGTAACTCCCTCGGGTCTCTCACCTAGCCCTCTTCCCTTTCCCCCTCTCTCCTCCCCTACCTCTCCCATTTGCTTACCCCCTCCTTATCCCCCACCTACCCAACCTCCACCCATTCCCCCCGCTTTGTGATATAAATAAAGACAATCTGAAACCTACTGGATCGACTCCTTATTTCGTCGCCCGCTCCCCGAGTCACCCCATGAAGACACGGCAAGCCGAAAGGGGTGACACAACACCCCCCGGACCGGAAGCGGAAACGACAATTTCTCCTTGGAAACGTTTTCCCTGAGCCTAAAGATTTTCCCTAGAGCAGCATTTTTTTCTAGGGAAATAATTTCCCTAAGGTTAAATTTTCAAAGGAAAACAGTTCTAGGGAAAAAAATTCCTAAAAGAAAACACTTTTTTCTAGGGAAATTTCAATTTTTCCCTTGCTTTTTCCTACGTTCTAGGGAAATTCTGTAGGGAAATTTCCAACAGGGCAGTATCACAATATCTCATCAAGTCGGGGTGGTACTATAAAACATACCATTTTAACGCAACATCCGTTACGTAACAATAATATGAGCAGAACGAAGAAATGTATGGCCACTGCTATGCCATGTTATTAAACCATGGGAATGGACACCGTTGTTCTTTATACTTAGCCCAAATTTAGCACAGGGAACGCACGAATGAGGACCAAGTTAACGAGATATGGAACACTTCCTTTAGGAAGGAAATTTCAGGTCGTTTCGCGTCTATGACACCACGAGTCAAAATCCCGTGAAAGAGCTACCATAAAGGTGTGTGGCAGGGGGTGAATTCTAACCAAATATGCACTACATATCATGCATTTAAAAGGATTAGTATATATATATATACTGTTCTAACCTAAAATATTTAAAAAAAGATATAAATAGGAAAGCATACATGCAAAAACATGCTGTTACCTGGGTTAGCTTCAAGTCCTTATACCAACATACAGCTACATGTTATGCAATGAATAATTGCCAATCCAGAAAAACACATTCATGGAAATTCCTCTATAGTGTGATCTACACATCAACATCTACACGATACCCTGCAAGCCACCGCGAGGGTGTGTGGCAGGGTGTGAAGAATACCAAACATGCACTACTAACATGCAAAATAGCAACTATATTGTCTCATGCAACTTGATTGTTAGTATCTATAGTATAGTGGATAGTGATAACGCACAGTACACAATAATTGTATGAGTATGCTATTATATGGGACGTTGTAGTTGCATTATATAACTTTTGCGACCTCTTTTAACTCATTTTGACTTCGGAGCATGGCTGGCGTGTTGTTGTCGCGTTTGATTTCCAAAATGAGAATTCACACTCAAAGCCCGCAAATACGTATTCTAAAATGGGTTAAATATTTCTACTTAGTTTAAAACTATTCCCTTGAAAATACAACTCTTTGTTTTGAATTTTAGTAATATTATTATTTTAAAAAATGCTCGACAACAATGACGCTGCTACTGTTACTACACTTTTGAAGCATTAATATTAATAACAACATGTCAGTGACCTTGACTGAGGCAGGAGAGATATAGTGGGAAGTATATATGTTGATAAAAAACAAGATGGCTATTGTTCCACTAGTTTGATGTCGGTAAGTCGCGTTTCAACCGTTAGGTCATCATCAGGTACACATATCTGTGAAAGGTCCTTTCACAGATGCATGTCGAAACGCGTTGTACCGACATAAAACTTGTGGAAAAAGTGTCATCTTGTCTTTTCATCATTTCAATAACCATAGAGATTATCTAAATTTCCTAAAAAACATAAGAAGGACCTTGTTGTAAGGTATATTCCTAAATTAAGGGAGTAAATAGCCTCGTAAGCACGTTCCGTCACAAGTACCATTGCCAATGTTAACAACATACTGTTGCGCCACTTTCATGTAACTAAGGGTTTGTTTACTTTAATTCGAGTAAATATTTATTGATATCAATGAAACAAGTGTGGTAAGACGAACACTTTATTACAATGCTTAACTAAAATTGCGCTTCTTATATATTAGTTTTTTGGTCAAAACGACATTTATAAATATAATCTGCGAATTTTACTTATTTGTAATTTAATTTTTACAGCTGATATTCTGCTCTACCGTATAACCACGTATAAAGTAGCTAATTTTCAACGTCTCGGTTCTTCAAATATATAATTGATGGGAAGGCAACATTATTTTATTGACAATCAATAGAAGGACCAAAAACCGATATGTCCTCAAATGTTAACAAAAATGACACCTGCTTTATGATTCGATGGAGTCTCCTTATGACTCCCATAAAGGAAGACAGTGCATTCCAACGTGAAAACCCATCATTTTCAAATCTATATATAATCATAAAATGGATTATAAAAACATCAAATGGCCAATGATATATTTTTCACACCATTCGGTGGGTAAAATAATGAACTAAATTATTTGTCAAAATCATCAGGATAGGTTATCGTGCGTGCCTTAAACAATGGTTCGTCCTTGAGGAGGTTCCACCGTGACTCCGCTCATCAAAATCCCGTAAAAGAGCCACGTTGTTATTTAATGAATAAATACCGATCCAGAAAATACCTAAATGAAAAATCATCTATAGGGTGATAACGCATAGTACACAATAATTGTATGGGTATGATGCTATTCTATATAACGTGCTGTAGTTGCATTCTATTTTTTATCGAGCTCTTTCAACTCATTTTGACTTCGGAACATGATGGACGTGTTGTTGCCACGTTTAATTTACAAAGTGAGAATACATTTATCAACCCCACTAATACGTATTCTAAAATAGGTTAAATATTTTCTTACTTAGTTTCAAACTATTCCCTAGCAAGTACAACTCTTTGTTTTCAATTTTATTAATTATGATATTTCTGAAATTTGTTTTTCAACAATGACGCTGATACCATTTGGAAGCAGTGATATTACTTACACCATGTCAATATAACCAATGAAATATTTAAATTACATGAAAAATATAAGAAGCACCTTGGCAAGGTATATTCCATAATTATGTTTGTAAATAAGCTTGTAAGCACGTTACGTCACAAGTACCGTTGCCAATGTTAACAACATACTCTAGCGCCACTTTCATGTAATTGAGGCTTTTCTGCTTTTTCGAGCAAATATTTATTAATATCAATTAAACAAGTATGGTAAGGCGAGCACTTAATTACAAAGTTAATCTACATAACGTTCCAAGTCAATCTACAAGTTAAAATCTACATAAATTTGTGCATCTTATATTACTTTTTGGTCAAAACGACATTTCTCTTTACATTATTAATCTGCAAATGTTACTGCAAGAGCCATGCTTTGCCTTATAACCACATGAATATAAAATTGCTGATTATCAACGGCTTTTTTCTTCAAATATAAGATGGAATGGCCTCATTATTTCATTGCCAATCGATAGAAGGACCAAAAAATTATGTGTTCTGAAATTTTCACAAAAATGACATCTACTTCATAATTCGGTGGCGCCTCCTTAAGTCAGGAATTGTGAACGACAAGCGGTTCTTAGGATCGTGTGAGGCACATGTTGAGACGAGAAGGAATTCTGTGGGTACTTGAAGATTTCTGTCGAGTGTGCAAGAAATGTCTCTTAACGTTATCGCTGCTGCCGGCGAGACACAATCCGTGCTAAACGAATATTCGATGAATGCGATGAAGTCGGCATTACGGGTAAGTCGTCATCACCCGGATGAGGACAGGGAACAGCCCAATGACCAACTCCTTTCTCTTCACAGAAGAGAAATTGCCACCTCGGTGTGATGACTGCGGTAGAAGGGACAGTTTTATCTCAATCTCGCCCCAATAAAAACCTTTTATTATTATTACAGGCAATTGAAAATTGGTGTGATACATGGCAGTTAGAATTAAATTTAAAAACAATGTGTAGTAATGAATTTTTGGAAAAAGAATAGCTCTCCTCCTAGCACATAGACAGGAGTAATAATCAAATAGCAAACGTGGAATCCATTAAATATCTTGGAATAAGACTGACACATGGTCTTTCCTGGGGTAAACATATACGTGAAATAATGGGTCAAGCTAATCGTAAACTGGGATTCGTCAAAAGAGTATCTATTGGGTAAATGTGACGATCATGTACGAGTAAAATCAGGTAATTAATTCCCTTGTTAGACCTCATTTGGAATATGCTGCCAGTGTATGGGATCCCTACTAAATCGCCCTTACCCTACCTTACTAGGGTAACCAGTCTATTCAATGAATTGAAATGGGAATCATTGTCAGATCGCAGGTTGAAATTCAGACTTAATCTGTTAAATAAATTCCAATATCATATTTTCAGTGATGATGTTAAAATGTTTTGCGAACCCCAATTTACTATTATGGTAGACTGGACCATGATTATAAAATTAGAGAAATTGCCGAACTGATAGATTGAAAATGTCCTTTTTTCCTCGTACAATTAGAGATACGAATAACGGTAAATTTGTACAATCGGAGAGTAGGAATGGGTAGCATTGGTAGCTGCCTTTTGGTATGAGTACTTAAAGCTAACCCTACTAACAGAATGTTTTTGCATGTTTGCTTTGCAATTTATATCTTTTTTAAATAGTGAAGTTTTGACTAGTATATTAATACTATTCCTTTTCTATGTATTATATGTAGTGCATGTTTGGTGAGAAATAACCCCCTGCCAAACACCTTTATGGTGGCTTGCAGGGTATAATGTAGAAGTAGATGGATGTAGATACCGGGATAAATGGGTCTGTAGTTACTAGGTTCTTCCCTATCACCGCTTTTAAATATAGGTGTAATGTTAGCTACTTTCCAATCTTTGGGTATTAATATTTATTTCATATATATTTTTACGTATTATTTAAGACGTGCATGGCTAACCGATCTCGACTGTTTTGAATAGATAACCCGAGTCCTGTCAATCGAAAAGATTACGACTTCGCTCACCGGTGGCACGAGATGACGTCCCTGTTGCCGATCGCTGGAGTAAGTTGCCTGGACACCTGGAGTCGCCGGTTCGAGTCTCCTGTGTTGTACCTCCAGCTTGAGCTTCTGGTACACCTGCCTGAGGGCGCTGATGTTCCAGTCGTTGAGGGCTGGCGTTATCTGACCGTTGGCGATGAGCGACCCGAACAGCATCGAGAAAACCACGGAGAAGTCCGACATCTTGGTCCGTTGCGAAGTTCCCTTTTCAGGAAAGAAGAAAAGCATTTTTCAAATTGCACATTCACCACGATTTACGAGTGGTGAGAGGATTATTGTGGATCTCAGTTGTTGGACCAAGTATTACCATAAGATTCATGTTAAAAGACGCAGGTAAGGCTTAAGAGGCGACTTTTGGTATAAATAAGGACGTTGTATGTAGGGTAAAAGAATTATCAAGTGGGCGAGAGCATACGGTTGTCAAAGATGGTATCATGTCGGTCACAATCAAAGTGACATCGGGAGTTCCTCAGGGTAGCGTAGTAGGTCCGCTTCTATTTCTACTATACATAACCGATTTGGGTACCGTAGTTAGTAGTACCCTTAGACTTTTTACAGACGATGCGGTAGTGTATAGGGGTATATCGAAAGAAGAGGACAGGACATCGCTTAGCAAGGATTTTGATGCGATTCAAGAGTGGTGGCTGTTAGAACTTAACCTTAAAAAGACTGTAGCTAATAATTTTTGGACGAGGAATAATTCGATAGAGCGATCCTATAAAATTAATAACACGAAGATCGAAAACGTTGAAACCGTAAGATATTTAGGTGTAACAATTACTAAGGATTTATCTTGGGGAAGACACATCCGGGAAATATGCGGCCGAGCGAATAGAAAGCTAGGATTTAGAAAAAGAGTACTTGGGAAATGTGATGAGAAGACAAAAGAGCGATGTTACTTTTCACTTGTTAGGCCCCATCTTGAATATGCAGCCAGTGTGTATGGGAACCGAATGAATTAGGTTTGATCAGAGAGCTAGACAGTGTGCAGCGTAGAGCAAGAATAGGTTCGTTAAAAGGTGTTACGATAGGTTGAGTAGTGTAACAGAATTAATACAAGAATTAGAGTGGGAATGATTATCAGAGCGTAGGTTAAAGTACAGATTAAATCTATTAGAGAAATTTCTATCGGATAGGTTCACTGAAGATGTTAGGCACATATTTAAACAAAACCAGCGTATTATGCTAGATTCGACCAAACAAATAAGATTAGAGAGAAATAGATTGTCGTACTGATAGATTCAAAATGTCATTTTTCCCCCGTAATATAAGAGAACAGAATGGGCAGCATAGCAAAGGGGTAGGGGAAATATTTTAGAGTATTCTGAAGTGCATGATGCATGTATTAACCCCTTAAATACTATAGATACTAACAATCTAGTTGCATGAGACCCTATAGTTGCTTGTTTGCGTGTCGGTAGTGCACGCTTGGTGATCTTTACCCCCTGCCACACACCCTCGCGGTGGCTTGCAGGGTATCGTGTAGATGTAGATTCCCTACAACTCATTCATGGTTAAAATAGATCTCCAGGATGCCTTCTGGCAGATCAAAGTGCACCAGAAATATTATGGTTTTTATCTCAATGATATGTTTGGACTCGTCGTCCGATGGGTCACGCCCTGGCCTAGTGATGGAAATATGTCGGTCAAAATCGATTTTGAATCGAAATGAAAAGCTCGAATTTTCAGCAAAAATCGAAATTTGAACCAAAAGATCGATTACTCGAAAAAATCTACGGTTCAATTTTGAAAAAAATGCAGTTGGTACATGTTTATTATTCATATGAAAAACGCTCATAATACATATTTGAATAATATAAAAAAACCCTAAAAATGTACTTGGAGAACATTCTTGAATTATTAGTCGTAACAATTTATAATTTACTTTAATGTGGATCACCGCTTGGAACCATTCGGCTTCACTAAAATTTTTAAGAAAGATCAACTGATCGAGATGCTTTCTTGATGATCTAGGGCGTGCCTTTCCAATTTTACCGGCCTTAGAGAAAAGTCTTTCACATGGGGCGGATGACGTTATCATACTCAGCACTCTTATCGCGAAACGGTACGTGTTGGGGCATTCACCCTTTATCTCCTCCCAGACTTTCCTATCGACAGGTGGCCTGTTGAGGCATTGTCTGACTTCTGGCATCTACTTCTAACAAGAAGTGACCTCAGTGGCAGTTCATCGAGGACCTCTACTGACTACTACGCGCTGCTGAGATCAAACGAAATGGTCACGATCGAGTTGAAAAATCGAGTTTGGATCGAAACTCGAAGATCATGGCTCGATCTCGATTTCCTCGATCTTTGACTATTAAAACTCGATTTTCGATTTTAATCGAAATCCATTTTTCCATCACTACCCTGGCCCCGGCGATTATGCAACACTGGATCACGGCGGTGTCATCTGAGGTGTATAATAGATTTGGTGTCACCATGATACGTTATTTGGACGACTGGTTGTGTTTATTCCCCAATTATGTCATTGTATTAGTTAATACTATTATTGATTTTCTACGTGATGTCCTAGGTATTAAGATTAGCTTCACAAAGAGCCATTTAAACCTGATAAGTACGTTATTCGGGTGTGCCGCGTGAAGTTCAGGTATTGCCCCGACTTTTCGACTTAATCCCTTAAAGAAATTCCAGGGCCATATTTTCAGTGATAATAAAAATATTTTGTGAACCCCAACTTACTATAGTAGACTGGACCATAATCACAAAATTAGAGAAATTGATTGCCGAACTGACAGATTCTAAATGTCCTTTTTTCCTCGTTACAATCAGGGATATGAATAGCGGTAAACATATTCAATAAGAGTGTAGCAATGGATAACATTGGTAGCTGCATGTTGGTATAAAGACCTGAAGCTAACCCAACTAACAGCATGTTTTTGCATGTTTGCGATGCTTTTTTTATCATTTTTTAAATAGTGTACTTTAGAAAAGTGTACAGATACTAATCCTTTTTTATGCATGATATATATTAGTGCATGTTTGGTGAGAATTCACCCCCTGCCACACACCCTTATGGTGGCCTGCAGGGTATTATGTAGATGTATATGTATTGACATGCAACTAGATATATCTATGTATATAAATCACGGAGATTAAGCAGCGTCACGGAACCACGGATATGTCGAAACAATAAAGGAAATGCAGGTGCACTAAAAACGATCAAATTTAAATCAAAACCGAGTCAAGCCTAAGAAGAATATTGTTAAACAACAGGTATAAAAACGGTTAGCTAAACTGCGAAAAGCTTAAAATAACAACGAAAACTCTGCCGATGATAAAATATAAATGGGAAACGGAAATACGCTCACTATGGTATAGCCGCAACGATGTGAAACAATAAGTGGAAGATTTGTATTTGTCTTAATATATAAAATGCCATCCACGGAGAAACAATCAGCATGCTATGATTCGCTGATGACATAGCTCTCATAGCAGAGACAGAGAAGGAGCTGAATAATATGCTAACAACCATGGAAAGGACAATGGCCAGACATCAGCTGAAGATCAATAAGAAGAAGATATTGATGTGCAGCAAAAGAGAAGAGGCCAAAACCAACGTTAAACTAGGAAAACAGGAACTGGAAGAGGTGAAAGAGTTCTGCTACCTGGGAAGCAGAGTAACCAACGATGGACGAAGCAAGAAAGAAATTGTGAGTAGAATTGCCCAGGCAAAGAGGGCATTCTATCAAAAGAAGAATCTACTTACAGCTGGAAATACAAGCTTGGAAGTAAGGAAGCAATTCATCAAAACGTATATCTGGAGCATGTTCCTTTACGGCAGTGAGGCATGGACGATGACAGCAGCAGAGAAGAAAAGGGTAGAAGCATTCGAAATACGGTGCTATCGAAGAATGGTGAAGATAAAATGGATCGACCGAGTGACAAATGAAGAAGTCCTAAGAAGAGTGGGAGAACAGAGAGGTCTGCTGAAAACTATAAAAAGAAGACGGGACAACCTAATCGGCCATATCTTAAGACACGATGGCCTGATGAAGACAATCGTCGAGGGAAAAGTGAACGGGAAGAATGGAAGAGGCAGGCCTCGTACGAGTTACATGGAGCAGGTCGTAAAGGACGTGAAAGAGAGGAACTACGTTAGAATACGAAGAGGTTGTGGCCGATAGAAGAATCGAGTGGAGGGCTGCGTCAAACCAATCCTAGGATTGTTGACCCTTGATGATTGTATAAAATGCGATAAATAAATCACGGGCTTAGTTCTACTTATCGCTATCGGCACACAGTACAACGGCAGAGACACACCGGGAACACAGGGACTCCAGCCACGGCAGGCACAGAACACTCGCACACTAAACTCACTCGTAACACTACTCATTAGGTACTGCTTAAACGAAATCTTAGAAATGAAGAAATAGAGATCGATGAAAAATAACCCGACCAAGAAACTCCAACCAAGTGACAGGAGGAAAGACATCGGGGCGAGACTGTTTACATTCCTTGGAATCGGCACGACGAAGTCATTTCCAAGAACAAATGAAGAATGCACAGGCAATGAACAATCGACGGCGACAAGGATGACCACGTCCTATCGATTGTTTACGACTTCCGGTTTCTTTTAGCCGATAACCCATTTCCATGCTAAGAATAAGAGTAAGACGAATGCCGTCGCGATGTTTCGTTCGTGATGTTCCCAGTGAACTCGTTAAAAATGTGAAGTGACTGAGAGATTTTTAAGATTTTAAGACAAAAATTCGACGCGTTAATGAATTCAGGACTTTGTGAAGACTGAAAAAAAAACTTCCAAATCCTCGATCTTATTCCATATCTACATAATGAACTCACTCCAACATTACGGTCAAGATCCATGAAAAAGCTACAGGAATTATTGGAGAAACGTTGGTTTTTGTTTACTGTGGCGTGGAATGTAACCTGAAAATTTACTTATCCCCACGATTTAATATGCTACACCTACTTCTACATGACACCCTGTAAGCGACCATAAAGGTGTGTGGCAGGGGTGAATCCACACCAAACGTGGTTTACATATCATGCTTGAATTGCTATTTTTATATTTTTTTAATTGTGAAGTTTACTAGAGTATAATAAGTAATCCTTTTCTATGGATTATATGTAATATATGCTTGCTGTGAATTCACCCCCCTGCCACATACCTTTATGGTTGCTTGCAGGGTATTACGTATATTCAGATATGGAAGATGGAAGGCATCAAGCATATAAGGGAATTTTACTGTCAGAGGATCTGGGAAAATGTTACATCTACATTGACGTAACACCATGAGATCACCATAAAAGTGTGTGGCAGGGGGTGAATTCACACCAACGATGCATTGCATATCATTCATAAAAAGGATTAGTATTAATACTCCAGTCTAAACTTTACGATTTAAGAAAAGATAAAAATAGCAAAGCGAACATGCAAAAACATGCTGTTAGTTGAGTTTCCTTAAAATCCTCGTACCGAAATGCAACTACCTATGCTATCCATTGATGCATTCGTATTTTTATACTCTTGGAGTATTTAAAGCTATTCATATCCCTAATTGTACGAGGAAAAAAGAACATTTTGAATCTGTCAGTTTGGCTATAAAGTTCTGTAATTTTATGCTGGTCTACCATAGTAGCTTGGAGTTAGCAAAATATTTTCAACGTCATCAGTGAAAATGGTAGCTACTGATGTAATCATGACACTGAGTACGTATTTCATCTCGTTCAAAACGTGTTGCTAAGATTGATTGGTCCCTTGAAAAAGTAATATTCATTCAACTGAATATCATTGATCAGAATGGTAGAATCGAAATAAGCAATCTTGAAAACAGAATTAAACGAGAGAAAAAACCATTACACTCATGTCCACAGTTGTCTGAAAAACGCAAAGCAAGCACGCAAAAACATGCTGTTAGTTGGGTTACCTTAGAATCCTCACAGTTGGGCTATAAATTTCTCTAATTTTGTGATCAAGGTCTACCATAGTAGGTTGGAGTTCACAAAATATTATCAACGTCATCAGTGAAAATGGTAGATACGGATGAAATCATTAAAGTGAGTATATATTTCATCTCGGCAGGCGTAGAAATTGTTAACACTGCACATTTTAACTCTTCTCTGTTCTTTAGAACAACTAAGAGATGTTATCAACGTAGATTACACATGTATGACAATTTTTTTACATTAACCCAGCTCAACACTGAAACACTTAAAAGTGATTGAGCATCTACATCGTTCCAAAAGTCATTAAAAGGTCTGCTTGATGCTAAGATTGATTCATTTCTTGCAGAAGTAACATTCATTCAATAAATATCATAGATAAGAATGGTAGAATCGAAATAAGCAATATTGAAAACAGATTTAAACGAGAGAATGAAATCATTACACTCATGTCCACAGTTGACTTAAAAACTCAAATCAGTATGAGCATTGTATAAAACAATGACAAGATTGACAGTAATTCATTCACAAAACAGAAGGGAGGTCTAGAGAAAGAGTTAATGTTATTCGGAGTCTACTCAATGTTATAAAACAAAAATGTTCCTTAAAACAAACAGTATCGCCTATTTAGGGAGTCTCAGGTGGGTCAGTATCAAAATATCTCTTTGGCTGACTACTTCGATAGTTTTTACGGATCTAAATAAAACATCAGGCTTATAAATTTCTTTCACTACTAAGATGGGTTTGGATGTACGTTTTTACGGGGCTGAAGAAAATATTAAACTACCGAATTCCAAATAAAACAGAGTCGGCTTTGGATGACATGTCTTTGTTGTTCTCGTAGTCAAGAAACCAAGTCTTAATCAGGGTGAAATGGGGAAATTAAGAGGAAGAAAGGCTTTTACTCACTTTTTGCCGCTGTCTGCGGATGCCTGGATCGTTTGCTTCAGTCACTGCCGACAGACGTACAGGGACTGTCGCGTTGCAAGCCGGGAATGGACAGACGCGAGAGGTATCCTCTGCGGAACCACCGTGGGATATAACTGGCGCTGATCCTGCACCTCCATTGGTTGTTTCACGGTTGAGGAGGAGGGGTTGCGCTCCGACTCCATCTTGGTGAGCTTGTGAGATTGCGCAATTCGTCGTTGGAGAGATAAAGCACCCGGGAAAAGCGAAGAACAATTGAGAACGACGGGCGCGGAGTTCAAGATTCCGTCGGACAGTTGAAGAGCGGAATGCACGCTGCTGATAATGGTCAAGTTAAGCGGACTCAACAGTTTTTGGGACCGGCGGTGAGACTTTCTGCGGAACACTTAATGATTAAATCATCGTTGAGTAAGCACGTTTACGGATCTGAAGCAGTTTTTTTTCCACGCTGTAATCGCACCGATGAATCACCGTTTCACATGCAGTTCCAATACAAATCCATGCGTTGAAATGCGTTGACGACCTCAATTGAATCGCAGTGCATTGAGCGTATTGTCCAATTTTCAACACACTTCATTAATGTGCATACGGCAAGATAAATTCTTACATAAAGTCTTATCGTCCATAATTTAAGCCATCTATTTCCTAGCGGACAGTGACCTCTTTGAAGCACGATACCGTCTTGCGTGGGCAATCCTTGATTTCCCGTAATTAATAAGATAAATGGATCCTAGCTCCCTTAGATGCAATCAAAAAATTGCTTTTCGGCATTTGAGTCCTGGTTAGCGGGTTTGTCTGTGTATGGGTCGGCAAGAGAAGGTCTGTGTTTCGATTCCCGATCCAGGAGACTTATTTTTTCGCAACTTTCAATACGATTGCTGTGCATAGCGGCAAAATGAATTTGTGGTAAAAGGGACGGTACTATATCGTCAAAAGAGTGCTGGGTAGATGTGACGATCATGTACGAGAAATCAGCTACTTTTCCCTTGTAAGACCTCATTTGGAATATGCTGCCAGTGTATTATGGGATCCCTACGAAATCGGTCTAAATAACGAACTCGAACGTGTGCAGCGAAGATCGGAAAGATCTGTAAAGGGACGGTACGATAACCTTATTAGCGTAAGCAGTGTATTAAATGAATTGAAATCGGAATCATTGTCAGATCGCAGGTTGAAATTTAGACTTAATCTCTTAAACAAATTCCAAGACCATATTTTCAGGAATGATGTTAAAAATATTTTGCGGACCCCAACTTACTATGGTAAACTGGACCATTATCACAAAATTGGAGAAATTGATTGCCGATTTGACAGATTCAAAATGTCCTTTTTTCCTCGTACTATTAGGAATATGAATAACGGTAAATATATCCAGTACGAGTGTAGCAATGGATAACATTGGTAGCTGCATGTTGGTATAAGGACTTCGAGGTAACCCAACTAACGGCATGTTTTTGCATGTATGCTTTGCTATTTTTATCTTTTTTTAAATAGCGTAGTTTTGAACAGTACCTATAAAAATGCTAATCATGTTCTATGCATGATATGTAGTGCATGTTTGGTAGGAGTTCACCCCCTGCCAGACACCTTTATGGTGGCTTGCAGGGTATTATGTAGATGTAGATATAACTATATTAGCGTATAAACAGTCTATAAAATGAGTTAAAATGGAATCATTATCACACCACAGGGTGGAATTTAGACTTAATCTCTGAAATAAATTCCGAGATAATATGTTCACTAATGAGGTTAAAAATATTTTGCAAACCCCAACTTACTATGGTAGACTGGATCACAAAACCAGAGAAATTGATTGCCAAACTGACAGATTCAAAATTTCCTTTTTTCCTCGTACAATTAGAGATATGAATAGATTTGAATGTATCAAATAGCATAAATATGAGTGTATTAATGGACCTTGGGTTGTTGCATTTTGGTATTGCACAAGCAAAGTGCATATGAAAATTCTTCATCACCACCTGAAGACGGTGCTTATGCGCTGAAACCCGGGACGTGACAGCGTTATTTTAGTTTGTGGTTTGTAAAAGTTATTAATTTTGTTGATTAAGGGTCATACCCCCAAGTATTGTTTTTATATCCTCTACATGCATTACATGCATCAAACATTCATTACATATCATACATAAAAAAGGATTTTTACTTGTATAGGTACTGTTCAAAACTACTCTATTTAAAGAAGATAAAAATAGCAATTAGCTTTAAGTCCTTATGCCAACATGCAGCTTCCAATGTTTTCCATAACGTTGCAATAACTCTCGTATTTAGACTGGCAGCAGGAACTAATCCTTTTTTTATGCATGATAATCAGTGCATGTTTGGCGAGAATTAACCCTCTGCCACACACCTTTATGGTGGGTTGCAGGGTATTATGTAGATGCAGTCGTCTTTACCGGGTGGAAATCAATAACCTAAATTCACACGTTTGGTCTAGTGTGAACGGAAGCCTCGTCGAACTCAGGACACTCGGTTGTGGACCCAACATGCCACCCCATGCGTTATCACGATTACTTATCGGATATCCCACTCGGTTGTGCGAATTTCAAAGCTGACAATTTTTCCATCAACCTTGCCAACGGCTTATCTTATCGACTATGCCTCGTCGGAATCGAATCAGTTGGATAAAGTCGCAGTTCACTTTCCTCCATCGGCTTGATGACATCGCCCCGTAGCCGTTACCGGTGAGTAACTCGTGGCGGTATATTCGCATGTATCGTATTAACCCTTCTAGGCATATCATCATCGTCAGACTTTCAATCTTGTATGTATTTGGTTTACTGCAGCCCTCCAATCTGCCCTGTTCAGTGTTGATTCCCTCAAGCCCTGGTATGTTTTCTCTTTCGAGTCCTTCTTTATTTCCCTTTTAAGACCTCATTTGGAATATGCTGCCAGTGTATGGGATCCCTACGAAATCGGTCTTAATAACGAACTTGAACGTGTGCAGCGAAGATCGGCAAGATTTGTAAAGGGACGGCACGATAACCTTTTTAGCGTAACCAGTCTATTAAATGAAATAAATTGGGAATCATTGTCAGATCGCAGTTTGAAATTTAGACTTAATCTCTTAAAAAAATTCCAAGACCATATTTTCAGTGATGATGTTAAAAATATTTTTCGGACCCCAACTTACTATGGTAGACTGGACCATAAACACAAAATTAGAGAAATTGATTGCCGAACTGACAGACTCATAATGTCCTTTTTTCCTCGTACAATTAGGGATATGAATAACGGTAAATATATCCAGTACGAGTGATTGAATCCATACCATAGGTATATCCATGTTGGTGAAAGGACTTGAAGCTAACCAAACTAACATCACGTTTGTGCTTGCTTAGTTTGCGGTTTTTATCTTTTTAAATAGTGCAGTTTAGACTAATATATTAATACTAATCCTTTTAAATGCATGATCTGTAGTGTATGTTTGGTGAGAATTCACTCCCTGCCATACACCATAGTGGTAGCTTGAAGGGTATTATAGTAAATAGGGTATATATATATTCAATACGAGAGACTGAATGCACAGCATCTACATGTACATAATACCCTGCGAGCCACCATAAAGTTGGATAGCAGGGGGTGAAATCTCACCAAACATGCACTACATATCATGCATAAATAAAGGATTAGTACTTGTATAGGTACTGTTCAAAACTACGCTATTTAAAAAAAGATAAAAATAGCAAATCATACATGTAAAAATATGCTGTTAGTTGGGTTAGCTTTAAGTCCTTATACCAACATGCAGCTACCAATGTTATCCATTACTACACTCTTATTAGCATAGGTAGTTGCATGTTGGTAAAAGGACTTGAAGCTAATCCAAATAACAGCACGTTTTTGCATGCATATTTTGCTATTTTTATCATTTTACATGTTGTAGTTTAGACTAGTATAGTAATTGGGTGAGTTAAAAAAAAACTTTACACTTTACCACAATGTATTTAAAACAATAAAATTACACAACACGTGTTTCGTAATCGTATTATTTTAAATACATTGTGGAAAAGTGCTAAAGTTTTTTTACTCATCCATTATATCTATCTTCCACTACGTGACGCCTGATACTGTGAACTAATATTTTAATACTAATAATTTTAAATTCATGATCTGTGGTGCATGTTCGGTTAGAATTCACCCCCTGCCACACGCCTTTGTGGTGTTTTGCAGGGTGTTATGTAGATGTAACTTCTCCTCTTTCCGTCCTTTCTTGAAGCTGAGTATAATGGCGCAGAGGAAGTTGGCCTGGGTGGTGCAACTTACCCAGGACAAGTTCAAGAAGCAGTGGTCCAGGGACTCCTCCAGACTGAGGAACGCCTTCAAGAAGCTCTCCTTCCACTTCGAGCAGGATGACGAGATCGTGGAGAATCAAGAAGATCTCTTCCTTCACCTCAAAAGAAGTAAGTGTTTGCTTCTTGTGCGGTCCAGTGTCTTTTGAAGAAGTAGATTCTGTTCCACCCTTCCTTCGACCGAAACTTAGCCGAATTGGGATGGGAATCGCTGTCCCAACGCAGGCTGAATTAGACTCAATCTTCTGGGAAAATTTAAGTAGGGACATTTCATTAATGACGTTAATCATATATTGCTGGCTCCGACTTATTATGGTAGGCTCGATAATTCTAATAAAATTAAGGAGATAGATTGCAGGACGGACAGGTTTAAAATGTCATTTTTTCCGCGTACGATTCGTGATCAGAACGTTAAACATCGCGTAAATCGGTAATAATTATAGAGGTAATATTCAGAGTAGGTCGATAGTTTTTTTTTATTACCTGCATGTTCAAATCAACGTGTGACTTGCATGCAATATCTTTTTTTTGCATGCATGAGTATCTATGAAATTGGTGTCGGGTTTCAAGGCATGCATGCTATTCATGGGTGTGCCCTACATGATTGGGATTTGGAAGTTTTTCTTCTTTTTTCCCCAATTACTTTTAAAGGTGTAGTGCTGGCTTTGTGGTGTTCATTTTTGTTTGTTGTGTCATTGTTCCTGGTGTGGATGCACCCCCTGCCACACACCCTCGAGGTGGCTTGCAGGGTATGTCGTAGATATAGATATAGATGTAGATGTAGACCGAGGTGGCTATCTAATTCAGTGACCACTTGGCTCCTTTACTTAATCTACATCTACATAATACCCCGCAAACCACCATGTTAAGATGTGTGGCAGGGGGTGAAGTCACACCAAACACGCACTTCATACCATGCATAAAAAAGGACTACTAATTATATTCTAGTCTAAACTTCACAATTTAAACAAAAGATTTAAAAAAACCAAACCGATCTTACTGAAGAATACTGTCAGTTGGGTTAGCTTATTAGTCCTTACACCGACGTGCAACTATGTGATCCTTTCCTTTCCTATCCTTTGATACACTCGTATTGATGCTACTGGATATATTTGCAGCTATTCATATCATATTGCTATAGTTCAAGGAGCAGACGCACTCTGCTAACCATCTCCACCTACCTTTCAACCGAATGCAAAACAAAGACCAGGTCAACAGCTTCCAACAAAGGTAACAATAAACAAAAAAATGAAAAATGGTAAAACCTGTTACCCGTTCACTAATTAATGGTTCATTCAAAGACGACGTCATATAAACATAAAAAAGACTCATACAACATTCACCAATGATGACATTGAACACAAAAAATATATTGACAAAAAGGAAGCATTTATCTTAATATTGGCTCAAATATTGCGTTGGTCAGTCAATGGAAAATTTTTATATGCTATCTACATCTACGCGATACCCTTTGAGCCACCATGAGGCTGTGTGGCAGGGGGTGAAGATCACCAAACATGCACTATTGACATGCAACTAGGATATTTAACAGAGACATGCTAGATAATATGGACACATGCAGCTAGATGGTTGGTATCTACATAATAATGAAGGCATTATAGGTTGATAATACATGAATCATGCACTAACTACTATATCAATATATTTCACCTATTATCTATTTCCATTTGCTGTGCTGCCTAATGTTCTCTCTTATGGTACGCGGGAAAAATGATATTTTAAATCTATCGGTACGACAATCTATCTCTATACTCTTGTTCATCTGATCAAACATAGCAAAATACCCTCGAGTTCTTAATATATATCTAACGTCATCTGTAAACAAATCGGTTTTTTTGAATTTACTTAAAAGGATTTGGTGTTTTCCTGGCGTATGATGTGGATGAAGTTTTCTCGGGTCTTCCACCAGGTCAAGTATTCGGTTGCTGCCGACGTTTCGATGGATAACTCTTCCATCGTCCTCAGGGCGTTGAGTTCCGGGTAGTCTTAAAAGGTTTAACCTAAATTTCAACCTGCGTTCTCATAGTAATTCCCATCCTAGTTCTTCTATTAAAGTAGCAATTTTATACAATTATCATAACGGCCTTTAAAAGATCTAGCGGATCTCCTTTGCTCACGCTCTATTTCTTTTATCATACCTTCCTCGTACGGATCCCATTAACTAGCGACATATTTTCTAAATGGGGTCTGACAAGTTTATAATAGTTTCCTTCTCGTACTCTTCCAAATCATTCGCCTATCTATTCTGACACTTGGAGAAAATATACCACATTCTTGACATTACGGAGTCGATGCCTCCTTTCAGGCGAACAACATATTTTTGACATGTGTCGCTCGCATTATACTCGAGAGTCACTACTTTTATTCTTTTCTTGAACGCAGTCGAAGGAGGCTCACTTTCTTCCGCCTCCGTCTTCCTCCTGTACGTCTTCGCAGCAGTCTCTCTGGACGAGGGACACCCGAAGATCATCGACAAGCTGGGGGCGTTCGTGGACATGCGGAAGGTGTGCCAGGTCTTCATGTCGGAGACAATTAAAGACGTGAAGAAGCTGCTGTTCCTCCAGGTAACGTGTGGCGTTCCGTTAAATGTTGTTCTTTTAGGCACAAAAATAGTTTTTGTGTTTTTTAGGGGTTTGGGAGATATGGTCAATGTAAAAACAATGTTCAATTCCCACAGGCGATGGGCCTACACAGACTTGCATTCCAACGATACTATGATTTAACCGTCATTAATCCTCGTGATATTGGGTTTAAAAGTTAGGAAATCATTGAATTAGATAGTCGAAATGTTGTTCTTTTACGTAAAGAAAGAGCTGTTTTGTGTTTTTTTATGGGTTTGGGAGATATGCTTGTTGTAAAAACAGTGCCCAACTCCCTCGGGCATGGGCCTAAACAGATCCTTTAACAGATACTTTAACAATCATTAATCCTCGTAGGATTGGGTTCAAAAATTAGAAAATTATTGCCTTAGAAAGTATAAATGTTGCTAAATCAGGTAAAAAAGAGATGTTTTGTGCATATGAGGGGTTTGGGAGATATCATCATCATCAAGGGTCAACAATCGTCATCAAGGGTCAACAATCGTAGGATTTTGATTTGACGCAGCCGTCCACTCGATTCTTCTATCAGCCAACCTCTTCATATTAACGTAACTCCTTTCTTTCACGTCCTTTACAGCTTGCTCCATATACCTCATACGAGGCCTGCCTTTTCCAGCCCCCCCCTCTTCCCTTCCTTGGACATTAATATCTACGGACTTAGCCGTACTACATTGGATCATGCACGTAGCCAGGGGGCTTCTGGTGCTTCAGCCCCCCTCCCCCGAAATTTTTTCCCAATAATTTTGTTGATCTGATTTTAGCAGTGAACTTTACGAATGGGAAGAGATAATTATGGGCAATCTAAGAATAAATTGGTACATAAATTAAGCATTGGTAGGTGCATGCTGGTATGAGTACTTAGAGCTAACCCTACTAACAGAATGCTTTTGCATGTTTGCTTTGCATTTTCTATCTTTTTTAGATAGTGCAGTTCTGACTAGTATATTAATACTATTCCTTTTTTATGCATGATATGTAGTGTATGTTTGGTGAGAAATCACCCCCTGCCACACACCTTTGTGGTGGCTTGCAGGGTATTATGTAGATGTATCCTCCGGACTTAGCCGATGGACTTGCACGACAGGCGTAGCTGACACGGACTGTCGCCGGAGACTGTCAGAGTTCACTTCTCGCGTGTGTGCGGTCGCTTCGAGTCAGTTTTCTGAGACTTCGTCGTTTTCGAGGGTGTCCTTAGAGGAATGTGTTAGAATCCTTCGAGATTATTTCGAATAGGTAACTAAGGAGTCACATGGCACAAGCACGTACGTTTCACAAATTGTTTCTATTTGAATCGAGCATTACAATATCAATATGGTCATTCCATTTTAATTCGACAAATTTATCGGAAATGTCTCGCTTCACTACCTCAGATTTCAACTGTAATTGGAACATAGATACTGTTAAACTTCCTGAGCGAAAAGCCGTTTCCAGTTTGAGCAGAAAAAGATACGGCCCTGAATTATAGGCAGGAATGCATTGCGTTAGCGCCTGAAAATCGTCTTTCTAGACTATTTTTCTACGAGATGTAGCAGACTGGTTTTACGTGACATACGCTTGTAAAAGGTGTCATTAGAAGCATATGAAGTCTACATGTTACTAAAAGAGTTTTGAATGGACTTTTATCAAGAGTAAGTGTTTATTTGTCGCTGAAAATGCAACTTCATAAATACATTTTTTTTCACAAGTTTAGCCTAAAATTGAACCAAGAAATGATTTTGAAAAAAACGGGCCAGTTCTTCTCACCGTAGCGCTCATACGTATCTAGTGTATGAATATATTGATAAACATGGAATGTGAGCATTTCCCACTGAGAAAACATCACTTGAATTTGACAAATTTGGAAAAATTGGTTTTTTGAAGTTAAAAAAAGTCCATGTGGGACATGGTTTAAGAATTATAAAAGTATTGTTTTGTAAAGTGTTAATGTTTTTCTTTTACGTAAAAAAGGAGTTGTTTTGTGCTTTTTTATGGGTTTGGGAGATAGAGGTCAACTCCATCGCGCATGGGCCTAAACCGACTCCCATTCCAACAATACTATATTTTAACCATCATTAATCCTCGTGGGAATGGGTTTAATAATTTGAAAATTATTGGGTTAGAAAGTCTAAATGTTGCTAAATCAGGTAAAAAAGAGATGTTTTGTGCATATGAGGGGATTGGGAGATATAGTCGATGTAAGAACAGTGTTCAATTCCCACAGGCAATGTGCCTACACAGACTCGCATTCCAGCAATACTATACTTTAACCATCATTAATCCTCGTGGGAATTGGTTTAAAAATTAGAAAAGTTCAAATGTTTTTATTTTAGGCACAAAATAAATCTTTTGTGTATGAGGGGCTTGGAAGATATTTTCATTGTTATCGGTCAACAATCCTACAATTGGTTTGACGCAGCCCTCCACTCGATTCTTCTATCGGCCAAGCTCTTCATATTAAGGTAACTCCTCTCTTTAACATCCTTCACAACTTGCTCCATATACCTCATACGACGCCTAAATTTTCCATCCCCCCCTCTTCCCCTCCTTGGACATTACTATCTAAGGACTTAGCCGTACTACTTAGGATCAGGCACGTATCCAGGGGGGGGGGGGAGGCTTCTGGTGCTTCAACCCCCCAAAAATTTTTTTCCCAATAATTTTGTTGATCTGATGCTGAACTTTACGAATGAGAAGAGATAAGCATGGGCACTGTAAGAGTAAATACCAAGCACTAAAAACTAAGGGAAGAGATTTGTAACATGTAGACACCGAATGGGCATGGCTGATTTGTTTCAAGTTACGCAAGACTTAGCCCCTCCCCCCCCACAGGGCTACATGTTCGGTGTCTACATGTTACAATCTTCCCCTAGTTTTTACTGCTTGGTATTTACTGTGTTTAGTAATGAATTTTTGGAAAATGAATAGTTCTCCTTCTATCACATACAAAATAAGTAATAATGAATTAACAAACGTGGAATCCATTAAATATCTTGGAATTAGACTGAAACATGATCTTTCCTGGGGTAAACACAATACGTGAAACAATGGGTCAAGCGAATCGTAAACTGGGATCAATCCCATTCAAAATTAGAGAAATTGATTGCCGAACTGACAGATTTAAAATGTCCTATTATCCTCGTACAATTAGAGATACGAATGACGGTAAATATGTCCAATCGGAGAGTAGCAATGGATAACATTGGTAGCTGCATGTTGGTATGAGGACTTTAAGGTAACCCAACTAACAGCATGTTGTATATGTTTGTTTTGCTATTTTAATCTTTTTTTAATAGTGAAGTTTAGAACAGTATATAAATACTAATCCTTTTTCATGCATGATATTTAGAGTATGTTTGATGAGCATTCATCCCCCTGCCACACAACTTTTTTGTGGCTAGCAGGGTACTACGTAGATGTTTTGTAACAATTCACCCCCTGCCACACACATTTATGTGGTGGCTTGCATGACATTATGTAGATGTAGATGCAAATGCCCTCTAGTTTGAGTATAACGAACATAAATAACAACTGAATCGCTGAGGCGTAAATTAATCCGCGTAAACCTATTTAAGGGAGGCGTTGAAGATATTGACTTTTCCGTATTTCCCGGAGTCTTCTCTTTCAGTTTATGACGTGGCTGCTATCTCGTCGCCGAATTGCAGTATGCTGGTTCTCTTCCCGTGAATATCCAGTCCCTAGGAATATTCCTGAATATTTTTCCTCGATGGAGACATTGAATAGTATGGGACACAGTGTGCAACCTTGTGGCACTCCTTTCTTTATTCTTGCTTATATGTCGAAGGATCCTGATTTGATCGCATCAGCTTGTGTTTCTAAACTGTGGATCATTCCTCGGTCATTGAGTGTTATCTTATGTCCCTTGCACGTAAATTTAAGATGACAATCAGGGTCTGTCTGTATTTTTCTGCAGTTGGCGGTGGAAAAGGGTGGGGATGACGCTCAGACCCTCCTGAACGAGACTGACCCTGGAGAGAGGGCCAAGGGAAGGGGAGTTGAGGACCACTTCCCCATCCCCAGGAACATGATGCTGGTACACTTACCTTACGAAGGTGAACCCTCCCTTTCCATCTGCATTCCACTCTTGCACTAACTAAAAGAATACACTTCTTACATGGAGCCGTTTAAGTATCAATTTCATTTTTAATAATTCAATTTAACAATGTGCACGTAAACCCTGCCAAAAAGGTTCCTAGATGTTCCTTAAAAGATTTCCCTAGGCAATTCTGTAGAAAATCCTTTAATTATATCAACACTTTTTTAAGGAGTTCCGAACAGCGTTCTGTATAAGTGGGGTCGTTTACCATATTTTTTATTGCCGAATATGATAGAGTTTGTAAAATAAAAAGACACGTATTTTTCCGTTTTTTGATCCGTCAATTATTTCTCGTGTTATAAGCGGCAAAAAACTGATGTTTTTAACCCTTTCGGAAAAATGGGTGTGGTGCAACCTCTGACGTGTATCGACTTCGTCCAATCACAACTGAGAGCCCGCGAAGCTACTTCGCCTCATCGCAAAGGGGGGGACACAGCTGACTCTGCCAATGGGAGTGTTTGCGACACGATCTGTGTGAGCAGACCTTCCGAGAACCCCCCTCCACTCCCTTCCCTTCCCCTAAAAGCAGTCAAGGAGGGAATGAAAATGACGTTAATGTTATTACAGCAGCTTTTTCGGTGGGCGTCACCTTTTGCTTTAATTTTTGATTAATTGAAGTGAATGGTTGTGGTTAGAAGATTAATTTTTTCACTAAAATTCTTTTTTCGTTCCCATCTAATGATTTCATGTACAGAATTGCGATTTCGGTTCCGAGTAAAACGCCCCCATTCCCTAAACATTTACAGATATACCGCAACATTGTTATTCATTCCTGACATTTGTTTGTCAATTGTTTACACTATTCTGCTCAGATTTATAAATTTCTATACTCCTGATATAACTTCGAATGATATTCAGGGTGATATTATATAAGCTATTTAAAAGGTGGAGGATGTATAAATTAATCTACATCTACATAATACCCTGCAAGCCACCACAAGGGTGTGTGGCAGGGGGTGATTGCTCACCAAAGATGCACTACATATCATGCATTAAAAAGGAATAGTATTAATATGGTAGTCAGAACTACACTATTTAAAAAAGATAGAAATTGCAAAGCAAACATGTAAAAACATTCTGTTAGTAGGGTTAGCTTTAAGTACTCATACCAACATGCAGCTACCAATGCTAATCATTGCTACTCTCCGATAGGACATATTTACCGTTATTCGCATCTCTAATTGTGCGAGGGAAAAAGGACATTTTGAATCTGTCAGTTCGGCAATCTATTTCTCTAACTTTATGATTATGGTCCAGTCTTCCATAGTAAGTTGGGGTTCGTAAAATATTTTTAACATCATCACTGAAAATATTTCCTTGGAATTTGTGTAAGAGATTAAGTCTAAATTTCAACCTGCGATCTGACAATGATTCCCATTTCAATTCATTTAATAGACTGGTTGCGTTAATATAATTATCGTATCGTCCCTCTACAAATCTTGCCGATCTTCGCTGCACACGTTGAAGTTCATTATTTAGACCGATTTTGTAGAGATCCCATACACTGGCAGCATATTACAAATGAGGTCTTACAAGGGAAAAGTAGCTGATTTCTCGCACATGATCGTCACATTTACCCAGTACTCTTTTAATGAAACCCAGTTTACGATTAGCTTGACCAATTACTTCACGTATATGTTTACCCCAGGAAAGATCATGTGTCAGTCTTATTCCAAGATATTAAATGGATCTAATCTAATCATCCACATGCAACTGTTTTCGTCAGCATTAATTTCCAAACAGGTGATTTTATATTTCCTTGAGGAATGTGCCCTTCATCCTTGAGTGGAGCTGCTGAAATTTCTTAGAAATGAGTTCGTGTGTAAGTGTACAAATAACAATACCAATAATTAGTGATTTATTTGCACGATGAAGATCAACATGCATGTCTCCTGTTGACAATTATACCTCCTCTTATTACTTACGTGCGTCGCTTCATGTTCTCATTTCGTTACACTATGATTTTTTTATCCATTTTTGAATTATTTGTGGACAAAGCAGTCTAGCGTGAACATGTGTTTTTAGAAGGCGGTACATACCGATACCGATAGATTCAAAATGTAATTTTCCCCCCTACTATAAGAGAACACAATAGGCCACTTAGCAAAGGGAAATAGGTAATAGGTGAAATTATGTTAGAGTTGAAATCCGTAGATTCTGGCGATATTGCGTGGTATTCGAACATATCAGAAAAAAGACAAAATTTGTAATTTACCACATAAAAACTTTATTCCGACCCGGGTTTCGTTGGCACTGCAACATCGTCAGGTGAAAAATAACATCCATAGTGCGCTATATATAATATGCGGGGATGTGAGGAGTGGGGAAGAGGCGGAAGAAGGGTGGGGGGCGGTGGAAAGCCTGTTGGCGGGCAGAGGAAAGACACGTGAATGGGAGGGCAAGGGTGCCTGGGTTAGGGTATGAGGCGGAGCTGAGGGAAGGGGGGTCATAAACACATCAACTGGCGGAAACACAGAATTTTAAAAAAGTCTCATTGGGGAAAGGGTTTCCACACTTCGGATCCTGGAAGCATTGTCACGGCTTCAACTAAGGTGCCACGTGGTGCGACTTGTTGTCACAGGGGAAACAATTCTGTGTTTCCGCCAGTTGTTGTGTTTATGACCCCCCTTCCCTCAGCTCCACCTCATACCCTAACCCAGGCACCCTTGCCCTCCCATTCACGTGTCTTTCCTCTGCCCGCCAATAGGCTTTCCACCGCCCCCCCCCCTTCTTCCGCCTCTTCCCCACTCCTCACATTCCTGCATATTATATATAGCGCACTATGGATTTTATTTTTCACCTGACGATGTTGCAGTGCCAACGAAACCCGGGTCGGAATAAAGTTTTTATGTGGTAAATTGCAAATTTTGTCTTTTTTCTGATATGTTAAGGTTGTTTGTAGTGCAAGATACATGTAATAACAACCAGTAATCCTTTTCTTATTATATAGATACTAACCATCTAGCTGCATCTGACCCTATTATCTAGAATGTCTCCATTAAATATCCTAGTTGCATGTCAATAAAAGTTCATGTTTGTTGTGAATTCACCCCCTGCCACACATCCTCGTGGTGGCGCGCAGGGTAGGGGAGGGTGGGGCTTAATGGACCGTTTTTCGTTTGCGGCATCCTGGAGGGCGAATTTAGGCAATTTTACTTTTGAAAGAACTGTGTACCTTGTAGAAAATTTGATGCTCTATAACTGCTACAAATCTGTCAAGCCGTATCAGCATCGAAAGTATGTTTTTATGGCCGATTTTTGGAAAGTGCGCAGCGTTTTTTAAGCGAAATGAGTGTTTCGAGGTGGCTTTCGAAAGGAGAAACAGAAAAATGGTGAATTAAAAATACAATGAGCGATGTTGCTAACATAAATCATTTATTAATATATATTTAGTTCATCGACAGAAATATGTTCGACTTGATTTTTGCGTGGATTTTCCGCTGGGCGTCAGCGCATCTTTGGAGCTGTGGGTGATCTTTTGGGGGCTACACGGCATCCTACTAATCAAATAGATCCCTCATGATGTCCTCCGTGAAAGCAAAGCAAAGAAAATGCTGAAATGCATGCAAAACATGCGGTTAATTTAGCCCCACAGCAAACGGACCATTTAGCCCCACAGCAAGTTTTGGCAGTGGCAAAGGCGCACAACAGAAATCTACGAGTTGATCCCCTCAACTGCAATTTTTTCCGAAAGAGAACTATCCACTTACCTACTGTACCAAAATTCACAATAAAAAGTTCACAAAAACTCTCAGCAATCAAAACCTTCGGGGCACAAAATATATTGAGTGACCACATGATAACAAACACCAGAACACAAATGAGTTTGCGTTGCCACAAATGGCGCACAACGACTGACGTGCCTTTGCGATGCCAAAATCAGTCTACAGTAAAAATTTGAACTCTCTAGCTCATCAAACATGCGCACAAATTGAAATTGAAGAAATTAATTGCGGTCCATTTAGCCCCACTCTCCCCTACTGTGTGGATTTAGATGTAAATAATCCTGTTCAATGTTGCTATACTCTTCGATATAAGCGTTGTATTAGTATAAAAAAGGGATATTTACATCAGAGATAATGTATAGGATATGTCATATTTTTCTACATTATACATTTATATTACATAATTTATATTTATAAAGCCATGCATATAAAGCCGTTAGTAATGCAGAAATATGTGCATTTAAAAAAAATCACTGCAGACAACTCTTCTACATGAGAAACTACACAATCTACCATAACGTTCCGATGATCACTTTGTTTGATGATGCAATTGCAGACAAATTTCTATCCCGGCATGCCTTGGATGTGAAAGACAAAGAGGGACAAATTAAGAAGAGTAAACTCTAAGATAGATATGAGTAAGAATTACTTTCTCTTATGCGCGACTGCAATTTGAAAAGTACCGTTCCATAAACATCACAAACCACGCTTTACCCAGCATGTCTCCATTGAATATCCTAGTTGCTAGTCAATAGAGCATGTTTGGTGATCTTTCACCCCCTGCCTCACACCCTCACGGTGGCCTACATAGGGTATTGGGTAGATGTGGATGTAATATTTATTTTCCGGCTCTCACACATTTCTCCTATTTCTTTTTGGCAAAAAGTGATCTTCAATTGTCCGGTGACCTCCTGCCACACGCTTGCCAGTGACCGCAGAATGGAATGTAAATGTAGATACAGTCAAACTCGGATATAACGAGATCCAAGGGACCAAATGCCTTTGCTCGTAATATCCGTTACTCGTAATATATCCGTTACGAGTAGCAACATGTACTGTCACTCACTGTCTTCCCCTTTTTCACGTGCTTACACACATACGAGGCATGTCCGGAAAGTAAGTACCGTTTCGTTCTACCGTCACCACAACGCTAGTGTCACAGTTCCTCGCATGTGTACTCGTCTTTATGGTTCATTGTCTTTCGACTGACGCCATTGCAGCCAGATTGTGTTGTGTTTACATTTGTTAGTGGTCGTTTAAAATTTTTAAAACAATATCTGATCCCGCCGACTGTGAAGTGCGTTCTGTAATACGGTTTTTGAACGCAAAGAATGTTAATCCAGCTGAAATTCATCGTCAACTTGTAGAGATTTATGGTGAAAGTGTAATGACTGATGGGATGGTGAGAAAGTGGGTTAGAAAATTCAGTGATGGACGAACCAGTGTTCACGACGAAGCACGGAGTGGGCGGCCTTCTGTTTTCAATGATGGTTTGGTTGAAAAAGTGAATGAGAAAATTCTTGAAAACAGACGGTTTACGATAAAAATGCTTTCTGAAGATTCCAACAAATTTCAAAAACTTTTGTGCATGAGATGGTCGCCAATTGCTTAAATTATCGCAAACTGTATTCCCTTTGGGTTCCGAAGATGCTTACGGATGTCCACAAACGAAGTGCATTGACATTGACATTTCAATGCACATGGAAGTGCATTGACATTTCTTACCCGATGCAGTTTTGAGGGAGGTGACTTCTTAAACAGTATTGTGACTAACACTTATCCTTGAATTTGAAGTGTGATTTTGGAGTAAAGCGCTTTGACAGCGATGACGACGCAAAGAACGGTGTTCAGCAATGGCTGTCTTCCCTGGCGACATCTCTCTATGAAGAGGGCATGGAAAAGTTGGTTTCCCGTTATGACTAATGTCTAAACAATGGTGGCAACTATGTAGAAAAATAGTGAAAGGTATACTCTTTCATGCAAAAATAAATCTTGCCTTGAAAAAATATATTTTAAATAGTTTTTTCCCAAACGGTACTTACTTTCCGGACAAGCCTCGTACTATTATAATGCAGAGGTGATAACATAACTATAGATTAACATAAGACCATTGAAATTACAAAATGAACAATTTATTCAGTAAAATATCCACATGCATGCAAAATTTACGCGAAAAAGTCCTTGGTACGACAGTACAGCCACTGCTAGTTCATTTGGACTAATGACCGTAAGGCTCTGTAATACAGTCTCGTTTTAACCGTTATACATTGCTCATAAAATGCATTATTTCCAAACAACCCTTCTCTTTCTTCCCTCGCAATATCCGAGATCTCGTTTTAACCGTGCTCGTTATAAATGGGTTTCACTGTATCTGCAATTTGTGCGTTTGAATGTAACGAACACAAATTTTAAATCATCCGTTGACAGGCAGCGAAGGGACGGAAGTTGTGAAAATACTCTGCGACGAACTGGACGATCCTGTCGACGTCGACGCCGTGCTGACATCTGTGATTGCAAGAGCGCACCAGGAGAACCTCGCGAAGAAACCCATGTTCTGCTCGACTCTGCACGACAAGCTGTTCTTGCACGACGGGTGAGTTACGATATCGATACCTATAGGCTTGTGCGATGACCGATTTTGGTCATCGATCATCGAATAGAGTGTACACGATGATCGATGACTATCGATGAATATCGATGAATTACGATGATCGATGACTATCGATGATCGGTGCGGATGTCTCGGTTGGCAGTTTGGTGTGGCTATTAAGTGAAGATTGAATTGGGTTTGAGAAGGACAAGGCCTATTTATTAAAGAGCGAAACAAGCAGGAAGTTACAAATTAAACAACAATTCTTTGTTGTGGTGTAATACAATTCTCATTTCCGCATTTACATCCGTGAGTACAATTGGTCGTCCAACACAACGTTTCCTGCATCGCTGAAGAACCGCTCTGACGACGTTGAAGTGGCAGGAATACAGCGGTTATTTCCTCGCGTACTTCTGAAGGCGGGGATACACAGTTCCTTCCTGTCCCTATACCAATATAGGACGTCCGAAGATTTGGATATAGCAGGGACCTCCTCGTACTTGTGGAGCTCCTTTCTGGAAGGGTTCGTCAGCAGAGGTAGCGTTTCTCGTGTCAGCAGCACATCACGACTCATCGACATCAATGATTCGCATCAACTCATCGACATCGAAGATTCTCATCGACATCGATGATTCTCATCTACTCATCGACATCGATGGTCGATGACATTCATCGTCATCGATTAATCGACTCATCGCACAAGCCTATCGATACCTCTCTACGAGTCGATAACCTCTCCGGACCTATCGACATAGCTATCTACACGCTAAAACACGGAGTTCGTAGGTCTTTGTCTAAAAGCCACCGCTAGGGTTTGTGATAGGATTATAATCTTTTTCTTGGTTTCCTTTGTCGAAGTCACCTGGGATTAGCTCCTGGTCATTTTCGGGAGTCAACGTTGATAGAGAGCGCCAGGGAAACACTTAGGTACACGTTTATATCCCTTAAGTTGCCAAGAGAGGCGGATTGTTCAGGTTGGTTGATTATTCAGGGGAGGCGACCGACAGCTGAGGTCATTTGCGCCATTTTAGGGTAACTGGTGGGGTAATTGGGTAATGGTAGGAGTTTTTTCAGGGAATGGAGGAAGGGTGGAGGGAAACCCGGCGTCGGCATTAGCCTACTCTTAACGGCAGGCGCCAAGGGGTCACATGCATTAACGTCCCATCCGACGGACGGAATACTGAACGTGAAATTCCCTCCACTACTGTCGGCGCAGAAATTATGTGCATTCGAGTTTGAATACAAATAACAAATTAACAGCTGAGCCTACAGGAAAACCAATCACACCGTGATTTTTCTTATTTCATTCTGCGTTATTGGATAGCAGACTTAAATTTTAAAAATGCATTTTCATATTTTTCTACAACAAATGTAACTTAAAAAGTGCCGGTTTTAGACGGTGTTCGAGCGAAGCGCGGACTTTGATGACTCGTAAATCAATAATAATGCGTTCAATTGCAACCTAAGTCTGAAGAATGATAGATACATATTAGGGATGGGTCCATTCGGTTCTTCAGTTCTTCCGGTTCTTGAGCTTAGAACTGGAACCGAAGCCAAAAATAATCGGTACCGAAATAATTGGCGCGGAAACCAGTTTGAAACCTGCTCACACTCTGAAAGTGGAGGCTTCACAATAAAACCTGGTGAAATAGTGTACTTAGATGCTTCAAAGTTGCCGCGAATTATTCGGATTCAGTCGTTAAAATGACTATATGATTTATTTTATTACATCCAGTTCTAGTAAGTGATGAAATACCACCGTAATAAGGATATTGTGATTGATAGGTATATGTTATACGTCCACCTACTTTGGAGGTGCGAGTCCTCATATCATTTTCGTAAATTATATCATAATATAGTATGTATAACACAAAAATATAATGAAGTAGGTATTCTTTTTCAAGCAGTATGTCTCTGAAAATGATTATCGATTATCTTATCATACCACTAAGCAATGCAAAGTAAGCGGTAAATTAAGAACCGGAACCGAGAACCGAAGTTAAGAACCGAACCGGACCCGAAAAAAAGTGGAACCGACCCATCCATAATATATATGTTTTCCATGCACTCTGTAGGTTTCCATTGCATAACTTTAATAGAAGAAAAGTTGTGATTAATTATATAAAAAGTTAGCATTTCAAAACTGGGGTGTCGCAGAATTTCGTTCTTGGTCGCCTTCATAATCCACATGTCCTGAACGTATCCAACATGTGTAATTGTCTAATATTTCAACACATGCGTTTAATTTGAATCGATTTTTATTAATACTGGCGAAAGCTAGCTCCCTCTGCAAGCTACTGGCGTGCAGTATTGCCTTACCGTGGGAGATCGAATTTCGCTCCATAAAAACTATCGAAATCACCTGCTAAATAGATATTTGGATACTGAACAGCCTTAAAGATTATAGATTGGCGATAATGCTCGTTTTTGTGGGTTTAATCATCGCGTTTTTCTCAATTTGTGCAAACTACTGGCAGCATGTACTATTTCTCTATACCACACGTGTGCTTTTTGAGTGAATCACTAAGAATTAGGGATGGGCAACTCGAATAGTTGAATACTCGAATACCACGAATAATGGACTTTTCGTGATATTCGATAATCGAGGAAGAAATTAAAATGCTGCCCCAAATATACGATTTTGAAATTTTGGCGGTAATTGGCATTAATACCTACTACCTTCACCGAGATCTAGGTTCGGTTATTGATGATATATTTTTTATATTTTCACTAAAATTCAGTCAAATGATTTCACACGTTTGAATTACTGAAACTCATCACACTATACAAGGTTACCGGAAATAAACGTAGTGAATTGTTTCTGTCCATTTCAGTTGAACAGGGAATCGAGTTGTCTTGCCAGTCGAACTCCATCAATGTCTTTAGCATGCTTACTTTGCTATCTTTATCTTTTTAAACAGAGAAGTTTATACTAATATATTAACATTAATCCTATTTTATGCATGATATGCAGTGCATGTTTGGTGAGAATTCGCCCCCTGCCACACACCTATACGGTGGCTTGCAGGGTATTATGTAGATGTAGATGAATGTCTCTAAATATATGGATGCGCGGAATGAAGTAATTCAATAGATAGAAAAATGGGGAAAATATTTTTATCAAGTGTTTCGAGATATTGTAAGAATGAGGGCGTTTACTCGGAACCGAAACCGTAATTTTGTGCACGAAATTGTTAGATGGGAACGAAAAAAGTAATTTAGTGAAAAAATTAATCTTCTAACCACAACCATTCACTTCAATAAATCATAAATTTAAATAAGAAAAGGTGACGCCCACCGAAAAAGCTGCTGTGATAACATTGACGTCATTTTCCTCCCGTCCTTGACTGCTATTAGGGGAAGGGAAGGGAGTGGAGGGGGGTTCTCGGGAGGTCTGCTCACACGGATGCCATTGCAACTGCTCCTATTGGCAGAGTCAGCTGTGTCCCACACCCATTGCGATGAGGCGAAGTAGCTTCGCGGGTTCAGTTGTGATTGGACGAAGTCGACATACGTCAGAGGTTACACCACGTCCACTTTTCCGAAAGGGTTAAAAAACATCAGTTTTTCGACGCCTATAACTCGAGAAATAATTGACGGATCAAAAAACGGAAAAATACTGGTCTTTTTATTTTACAAACTCTATCCAATTCGGCAATAAAAAATATAGTAAACGACCCCATTGTTATAGACAAAAGTTTTACTTAGTCGTTAGTAATAATGTGGTCAAAACGAGGGAAACTAACAAATGAATAACGATTAGCACCTCGATGTTCTGTACAAGTGGTTTGCGAGGAAGAGCACCTAAAACGTAAAATACCAATCGCCAGGCATGAGTTCCTCATCAATGACTTTCGGCATCCACAACTGGAGATAACTAGGTATGTGAATAGATCAATCATTTACTCTTGAGTTGTTTTTAGAATAATGGTTAATTTGCTGAATAATATTATATGCTTATATTTTATACTTATCTTAAAATTTTAGTCTTAAATTTGATAGGTGAAAACTGAATGCCTACATTATTCGATATTCGATTCTGATGTATATTCGAGGCAAAATTTTGTACTCGAGCTCAATATTTGAATTTGGAAATAAATGTATTCGACCCATCTCAACTAGGAATCATTTCAGTTTCGTACAGGCGTCGTTCTTATTTTAGGCCTTAGAAAAATTTCGGACAGGTGTGCAGTAATTTATTTCTCTCGTTCAAGATCAGTAATTTCGATTTCGCCCGTTTATCAATGGCATTCAGGAGAATGCTCTTCCTGCAAGGGGGATCTTATCTTTCCGAGTGACACGTGGAGCTCCCAAAGTGTTTCAAAACGAGTGAATTCATTGGAGATGCTTCTTACGATCATGTTGAAGGGTGTGCGCAACACAACGTTCTTTTATTTACTCGTAGAGAGCACTTGTTGAGTATTTAACTGGGTTTGTGGAAAGGTTCATCACTATGGACGTAAAAACGTCTAATCTATCTTAGTGAAATCTCTTAGATGGTTTACGGTGTGGATAAGAGTTGAAATGTTCAAGGTATACCTAATAGGGTAGTTTCCTATTATTTTTTTATTGTCTCGATCGAAAGTTTATAACCTCTGGAGTACGTGTTTCAAGCCGTTCGATTTTTAAATGACCTAAAGTACTTTTCCTCATTAATTAAAAAGTGAAAAAAATCAATGGCGCGAAAGCGCGATGGCAAACTATTGCATGCCGGTTAATCCTACGTGTGACGTGAAATTATTTCCTCATCCTGCCACCAGGTAGTGCTGCGGAAGCTTCGAAGTAGACGCTGCACTCCGTTAAAGCTTATTAACTAGTATCGGAGGTGTATTTATTCCCTTAATTTATTATCACTAACTTTTATTTAGTTATTTAATATTATTTATGCAGTTGATTAATTTAAAATCAGTTAGTATTCCTTTCACAAGCATACCGTGTAGTAGATCGCCCATCGCCGCACGACCTTCACGCCATGCTTCGTCGTAGCAGAAGACACGACGAGCAGTAAAACCTATAAGACGACTATTAATACCATGTTTAACTGAGAAGACTTTTCTAGCGTTGATAGTTTTCACAGGCTATTACTAATACATATTCACTAGAGCTGAGGAGCCCTGAAGACAATGATAAGTTCAGGAGACGAATTTTCCTATTTCCCTGACAACGTAAACTCCCAACCTGTTACGTCAGCAAGAAGGCATCGCACCCCGCCATTTCAGAGCCTTTTCAGATGGCCTTAAAATTAACATTTGACTCTCTAGTAAACTGGGATTTCTCAATGCAAACTTTTTACGCAAACTAAATACATTTATGGCAGGGCACAAAACGCAATTAATGTAGTCTGTATTATTTGATGAAGGAATCTACCCTATTTCTATGCCTGCCGAGATGAGATATACTTTCGAAGCAAGTTAATTTTGGTGGGGTTAAATAAATTTCCGGGTCACATGTCGCTTGGCAGTAGTCTAAAACCAACGTTTCTCCGACAATTCCTGTGACTTCTTCACGTCTCCTAATCATCATTTTTGGGTTGTTACACTACATAAGTATGAAATGAGATCATGGAGTTGGGAGATGCAGTCTTCTTAAAGTACTGAATAGGGTAGTTTCCTATTATTTTTTTATTGTCTTGATCGAAAGTTTATAACCTCTGGAGTAAGTGTTTTAAGCCGTTCGATTTTTAAATGACGTTAAGTATTTTTCTTCATTAATTAAAAAGTGAAAAAAATCAATGGCGCGAAAACGCGATGGCAAACTATTGCATGCCGGTTAATCCTACGTGTGATGTCAAACTATTTCCTCTACCTGCCACCAGGTGGTGCTGCGGGCGCTTCCAAATAGACGCCGCACTCCGTTAAAGCTTATGAACAAGTATTGGAGGCATATTTATTCCGTTAATTAATTATAATAACTTTTATTTATTTATTTAACATTACTTATGCAGTTGATTCATTTAAAATCAGTTAGTATTCCTTTCACAAGCATATCATGTAGTTCGCCTATCGCCGCACGACCTTCACGCCATGCTTCGTCGTAGCAGAAGACACAGCGAGCAGGACGTCCTTGAGCCTATAAAATAACTAATAATACCATGTTTAACTGAGAATTCTTTTCCAACATTGATAGTTTTTACAGGTTAATACTAATAAATATTCCCTAGAGCTGAGGGGCCCTGAAATACAACGGTAAGTTCAGGAGACGAATTTTCCTATGCTTCGCAACGTAAACTACCTACCTGTTACGTCAGCATGAATGCAGCGCACCCCGCCATTTCAGAGCCTTTTCAAATGGCCTTAAAATTAACACTTAATTCTCTAGTAAACTGGGATTTCTCAATGCAAACTTTTTGCGTAAATTAAATACATTTATGGCAGGGCACAAATCGCAATTAATGTAGTCTGTTTTCTTTGATGAAGGAAACCACCTTATTCCACAACGCGTCAAGTTTTTGTCCTGAAATCTTAAATTCTCTCAATCATTGCAAGTATAATTTGAGATCCTGTGGAAGATAGGTGAACCAACGCCACGTCCTTCGACTATTCTCAGTGAGACCAAGACAATGGGTTATTCTCGCGTCGTAAAAATAGATGCGATGTTGTTATTCTTGCATCCGTCGATTTCCCATTGTCATTGTATTCTTGGAATCGCTCTAGGAAGTGACGGCGTAGTTGATTCCTAGAAACACAGAAACAGACACAGTCGCACCCCATGTGTTTCATTTCAAGTACCTAACCGAGGTTCTTAAAAACATTCAATTCCGAGTTTTCATTTCAACGTATCCACTGATTTGAGTCGTGTTTTCCGATTTTTATTTTGAATACACTCTTCAACTTTCCACCTTAAAACATTTTTCGATCAGGTCTCCTCTTATCAAAACAACTCTGTGATTAATGGTATTGGCATGGCAGTGTTATGCATGACCGCCTATTGTATTTTTTCTACGAATCCGTTCGGGTGGTTCCGGAACCGTTCGTATGTTTTCGGTATCCTTCCGGAGTAACAAAATTTAAAAATTCAAAGTTCGCGAACCTTCCATGGAATCCTTAAACGGCTTTACTCGCTGAAGTTGCACAATAGCAGATGTGTTTGTAGGAGTGCTTACCAGACCGGAAATTAACTTCTGCACGGCAACTCCGGAGAGGGAACGAAAAAACCTGGAAGACATCTCTCGTCTTCCCAGAATCCCAGGTGGCGCCGAGGTAGGGAACGGTTGGGGAGGGAAATTTGAACCAAAACAAAAGATGCGCGCCCGCGCGAACATACCGCCCCCAGTTTATTTCCCACGAAATTAAGAGTAAGGCCGAATTTGCCAATTAGCTGTCTTAGATAATGCTCCCTTCGTACGGAGGAAGCCATCTTGTAGTGTGTCCGAATTCGTAGGCATCAGTTTAGTTACCGAATTTAGTCACCTAATGTCAGCAAAGTGAGCATGAAGTGTATCCTTTTGCGTCGCCATCTTAGAAAACCATCCCATAATTCTTAGCGCCATAGGAGGGTAGAAGAATGGTTGTTGTGGTAACGAAATGTAAACAATTACTTGCGCGATGTTTATTGCTCATAAAGAAGCCGACGAAATACTTAATGTGTGAGTTTGATATTATTTCGTTTTTTTCCCATTTCAGAAAGATTGAAATTCAAATGCTAAAAATGACAAATATTAATTAAATAGGCAATCCTAAGTGTATAACGGAAAATAATTCATGACTATATCTTGCTAAGACATTCAACTCGGAGTGGCAAAGGTTCAAAGAACAGAAATATTTCTATAAATCGGTGAGATGAATTGCTTTCTGTTTTTTAAACAATAACTGTGAGGCATGTGGTTGAATTTGCTGATATATGAGTTTTTGAAATTCGTACGGTAGTTTTCTCTTCTGCTTGTACATTATTTGTAGAGATCCGTGAAATTCGCGAGACGCGATATCGCGAAATAACGCGAAATAACGCGAAATAACGCGAAATAACGCGAAATACCGCGAAATCGGAAAATAAAACGAAATTTCGCCTTTTCGCGAATTTTACGTGAATTAGCGAAAAAATCACATGTAAAGAGTCATGATCGATTAAAGCCTAAGCTTTCATTGTTTAACGCTGCTGACGTTCATTCGCTCTATCTCAATACGATTCAAAGGTAAATTGGCTTGTTTTGTCTCGCGCATATCGCATTCGCGTCATATTGCGCACTGTAGTGATGTCTCCGCCAGAATTTGCCGTTAAATTAATCACCGCCTCTCTCTTCGATTCACATTTATCAGTCTCCGCCACATTTATCATGTCTCCGCCAGAATTTGCCGTTAAATTAATCACCGCCTCTCTCTTCGATTCACATTTATCAGTCCTGAAATTCTCGGAAATATCTAGAATGACGCGCTTTCTCTCCTGAAGAATTAGATAATCTGAATCAATAATGTGCTGAAAGAAATTTAACACGGCCGCGGAAGAACGGAAATATAAGCTCACGCATCCGCGTCAATGCCGAGCAGTAATTCCGGTGACTCACCGCGACGCAGTAGGCAGCGTAATTGGATAACTTGTTGCAGGAAAACCTTTAGTGTGGGCCTAATGTAACAATTTTGTAGACTTAAACACGGCCATTGGCCGGGAACAGAAGCGCTAGCAGTTGAGGCAAGGGGGGAAGTAACAGAAAAGATAGGACGAGAGGGGGTGCTACTTATTGGCGGTTGATCGTCGGATATTCGGCGCTCCACTGAGCTTCAATGCAAAAAAAATCATTTCGACAAACCCCCAGTTCAAGTTTCTTTGTTTCCTATTGTGTTTAGTTATGCGTGCTTCTTTCACTGCCTTTCTTGTTATGTAAAATGCTTAATAAAAAGTATAAGCTTATGCTAGCATTCACAAAATGTGTACCAAAATTAAAAAACGCCTAGAAAAGCGAAACATTGTAACATTATAATAACATAGGCAAGATTTTCTATAACACCGAAATCACATAGTTTTAAAACGAATTTGAGCAAAAAATAAAACCACTTTCACGGACCTCTAATTATTTGTAATAAAACGCGGCCGATATTTAAAAAATTAATACCATTAGCCCCGATTTGATCACCAAACCGGGTATTTCACCAACAGGTCTGTTCCTTTCCGTTTTATTATCTGCACTAACAATTTGTAAGTGGATGTACTCTAGGTACGACATACGACTTGGACGTAACCATGGATTAGTATGTAAATTGAAGCACCTCAAACAAAGTTTGTGTAATTATAATGGGAAAAGCATTAAATTACGTAAAAGAATAACCGAAAGGTAATTGCTACTTGGAATATCTGGAAATATAGGCTTTGTAATGCTAAACGTAGGCGAAAATGGAGAAAGTCTTACCGCTACAGTCGCGTTTGATCAAATAATAATATTACAAAAATGTGTGTCAACGCTCGAGGTTAAGCTAGTAGATTTGCTGATAAAATAGTTTTTGATTAAAAACAGAATATCTCCGGTTAGCATCCTTTTAACCCCATAAGTTAGTATTAGCAAAAAAGTTCTTCATAAATGACCGCGAGTGGTATACCTCAATTCAGGTTATTGCTACTCATTTGTTTCAAAGTACCACTGTTACACCGTAGGTTGCGACACTGTAGCTTTCGTCCGAATTCGTACTCCATTTAGTCATCGGGGAATTCAGGAACCTTCGATTGCGCAAAGGAACGTGTCTAGTTCCTAATGGCTAATGAATTCGGATAGGGCCTAATTGTTATCCATATGTGACGAGGCAAAATATACAGGGTGAATGGCTAAGTAAAACTATTCCAGGAAGTTATTCTAAATCTAAAAATAAATATCTGAGCTCATTGGGATACTCTTGTGGTTCAAATAGTACCTACACAAAGATGAGGTTGAGTAACTGAACTCTTGTCTTTACATTCTGAGGACCATCAAAGAGAACAATAGGGTATTATGGATTGGGCCATCGCCAATATCCAACCAATAACCAATTTCGCCGAAATTCAAAATTTTGTCTTGTAAATTGAAAGTCCGCAATGTGGCAGTTTGAATTCGCAACAACCAGAATACAAAGAACAAAAACTGTTTTAATTTTTGAACCGTTTTTTTTAGATCAGCAGAGCCCGTTGAATTCGGCAAAAAATTGTCAAAATCCTACGAAGCAGGCTTTTTGCGAAATCTCGTGCATTCTCTTGGCTCGAATGGCCACCTGAATGCAAGTACGGGTATTGTAAAAGAATTAATGATAAGTAGGAACCTTTCTAAAAGACTTTACGTGGTCGTTTTAGTTTTAGTATTAACATTTGTTTATAATTATTTAACAATAAAAATACCCTGTTATTTGTCTGATTGTCATATCATCATCATCGGTCAACAATATCGTATGGTTGCTAGGAGACGCAGCCCTCCACTCCATTCTTCTATCGGCCATCCATCTTTTCCATTCTTCCCGTTCACTTATCCCTCGACGATTGTCTTCATCAGGCCATCGTGTCTTAAGATGTAGCCGATTAGATTCTCACGTCTTCATTTTATAGTTTTTCTTTTTCTCCCATTTTCTTCAAGACTTCTTCGTTTGTCTCAAGATCAATCCATCTTATCTTCATCATTCTTCGGTAGCACCACGTTTCAAATGCTTTCAGCCCTGACATCCCTGCTGCTGTTATTATCCATGATTCGTTGCTTATATAGTAGAATGCTCCAGATGTATGTTCTGATGATATTCATATAATGCTAAGGAAAACTTTCGGGAGCGACACATAACGACACATGACGCCATTGTGCAGGGAGTAAGCAGTACCCTGTTGAATGGACAAACGTGTCACTCCTCGCCATTCCATTTCCCTAGCCTCCGTCCTTTCAATAACCAGTTCCAATAGTACGCTGGTATTTTTTAGTATGTGCCTAACATCTCCAGTAAAGCTATCCGACTGAAATTTCTCTAATAGATTTAATCTGTACCTTAATCTATGCTCTGATAATGATTCCCACCCTAATTCTTTTATTCATTCTGAAACGCTACTCAACCTTAATTTAATTCCAGTTGTCTTGTTTGCTCCTCGTCTAATTTCAGGGATTTAGGAAATCATGTTCGTTCGTAGGTTTCCGCGGCGTTGATTAGATGTTCTCTGCATTTTTCTCGGGATGCGCCCGCGTCGTTTGACTGTGAGACAACAGTTTCGCCAACTTCGCCGAAGTGACTTCGACCTGAAGACGCCAACAGGAAGGTTGGCGAAACTGTTGTCTCACAGTCAAACGACGCGGACGCATCCCGAGAAAAATGCAGAGAACACTTAGGAAATCATCTCTCACAGTTAAGTCCATTTCAACCTCTTCCTCGATATTTTGCATCTATAATCTACACTATACCCTGCAAGCTACCGCGAGGGTGTGTGGCAGGGGGTGAAGGTCACCAAGCATGCACTACTAACATGCAAACTAGCAACTATATTGTCTCATACAACTTGATTGTTAGTATCTATAGTATTTAAGGGGTTAATACATGCATCATGCACTACAGAATACTCTAAAATATTTCCCCTACCTATCCCATTTGTTATGCTGCCTATTCTGTTCTCTTATAGTACGGGGGAAAAATGCCATTTTGAATCTATCGGTACGACAATCTATCTCCCTAATCTTATTTATCTGGTCGAATCTAGCATAATACGCTGGTTTTTTTTAATATTTGCGTAACATCTTCAGTAAAGCTATTCGATTGAAATTTCTCTAATAGATTTAATCTGAACTTTAACCTACGCTCTGATAATGACCCCCACCCTAATTCTTGTATTAATTCTGATAAACTACTCAACCTATCGTAACACCTTTTGACGAACCTAGCTGCTCTACGCTGCACACTAGGCTTGTGCGATGACCGATTTTGGTCATCGATTGTCGATGAAAAAATTTCATCGAAATGCTTCGATGACGATGCTGCATCGATCATCGAATAGAGTGTACACGATGATTAATGACTATCGATCAATATCGATGAATTACGATGATCGATGACTATCGATGATCGGTGCAGATGTCTCGGCAGGCAGTTTGGTTTGGCTATTAAGTGAAGACTGAATTGGGTCAATTGAGAAGGACAAGGTCTATTTATTAAAGAGCGAAACAAGCACCAAGTTACAAATTAAGCAACAATTCTTTGTTGTGGCATAATACAATTCTCATTTCCGCATTTTCATCGGTGAGTAGATGTCGGTCGTCCAACTCAACGTTTCCTGCATCGCAGAAGAACCTCTCTGATGACGTTGAAGCGGCAGGAATACAGAGCTGTTTCCTCGCGTACTTCTGAAGGCGGGGATACACATCCTTCCTCTCCCTATACCAATGTAGGACGTTCGAAGATTTGGATAAATCTGGGACCTCCTTGTACTTGTGGAGCTCCGCCGGGAAGGTGTCGTCAGCAGAGGTAGCGTTTTTCGTGTCAGCAGCACATCACGACTCATCGACATCAATGATTCGCATCAACATCGATGATTCGACATTGATGATTCCCATCGACTCATTGACATCGATGATTCTCATCGACTCATCGCAGTCGATGGTCGATGACATTCATCGTCATCGATTTCAGTCATCGCACCGCGATGATTGAAATCATCGTCGATGACTTAGATTAATCGACTCATCGCACAAGCCTACTGCACACTGTATAGTTCTCTCATCAAACCTAATTCATTTTGATCCCATACACTGGCTGCATACTCAAGGTGGGGCCTAACTACTAAAAAATATATCATCACTCTTTTGTCTTCTCATCACATTTCCCTTGTACCCTTATTTATTAAATCGTAGCTTCCTCTTCGCTCGATCTTTTAAGCAGCGTTTACACGTAGCAGTTGACTGCTATGACAGTCGCGAGATGAGCATTATATGTCTATATCGCTACTGTTTGATGAGTCTGCACCAACTGCTATGCAGCTTAAAGCGGCTATTTAGGCGTTGTCATAACAAAGTAAACGATTTTTATCTCAACAGTGCTTGATGCTTAAATTTACATGAAATTCTTCAAGTAATAAATTCCATTGACGATTATCTTTTGTTCCCATTCTTTAAAGATTAGAATCTCGCCTTTGGGGAGGCATATCCTTGTTATTATGTAGAAATTCCCGATATCAGACGTCGTGTATTTTCCGAAATAATCGGACATTTTTCACAAAATTCCTAAATAATCGGACAAATCAATCAGGTGTACATTAACAAGGTGTATAGCAGCGTTTACACGTAGCAATTGACTACTATGACAGTCGCGAGATGCGCGATATATCTACATCGCTACTGCGATGATGCGTCTGCACCAACCCCTAAGCAGCTTAAAGCCGCTTTTTATGTGTTGTCATAACAAATAAAAAGCGTTTTATTTCAATAGTGATTGATGCTTAAATTTTCATGAAATTCTTCAAGCAATAAATTCCAAATTCATTTATTTTTTGTTCCCATCCTTTAAAGAGTGGAATATACCCTTTGGGGAGGGATAGCCTTGATATTATATCCAAATTCCCGATATCAGACGTCGTGTATTGCTTTCCGTTGGCGATTGTTGCGATTGCGTTGAATACATTTCCGCTGGAAAGAAGACGGGTTTCAACTTTGCTAATAGCTCGAACTAGGATTGATAGTGTTCGACATGAGTCCAGTATCGACCTGAACTCTCATCACAGTTGCTATTTACACATGCGAGTGGAGCTTAATATTAGTGGCTTGCAGGGTATCACGTAGTTGTAGATGAACCCTCGAGGTGGCGTATTCAAATAGTTATTGAATGTGAACCTTTCTCAGCAGGGTCCATGGTCACCTCCGACGAGATCCCAGCCTCCTGAATCCGATGGGAAAGGTGAGAGTGTTGTCGTGGTTGATCGAGGACTTTCGAGATCTTCAACTGGAGATGGAGTCACTCCCGATGCAATCGGACGAGAAGGCCGTGCGCAGTGCATTCTGGGAGCGGGTGGAGGTCAGGAAGGGCAAGGTCACCGCGAAGCAAATCGAGGAGGACCTGAGGAGAGGTGAGTGAAGGCCATTATAGATGGGCAACTTTGTAAAGTACCGCGGTAATTTTAGTGGATTACCGTGGTGTTTTTGGTAAAATTCCTGCTCCCCTGAAAATTACCGTAATATCTTGTTGTGTTGTATTATCTAACTGAAATGTCTGATATTGTGCATATTAATTTATAATTCTTGTTATTTAATGCTTTATTTCCAAGTCATTTAAATAATTATGTATGCTGCCTTTCTTAAATTTCTCTTTCCTTAAAGCGTTTTCTTTAATTTTATATCGTATTTTTTATTGTAATGGTTATGTAATTATTGGTTCAACCAATCAATGGTTTAACCAATAAACCTGTACCAATTAATGGTGATGTACTCATTATATTCGTATTTATTATTTATTGTTAATTTATATGTGTAATATTGCTCCATTATCCAATTGTACGGCTGTTGCCTTGACTACATTCGCTTTATTTTATTTTTTTCTTTTCTTTTTGGCATGTAATAATTTTTTATTCGATATTCCAGGGGAATTATAGTCCCAGAACAATGAAGAACGTTTTCTATTCTAATCAACTCTAACTTTCGGAAAAGTTCTTTTTCAGAAAATTTCTATTCAAGATATTTATTCAATTCTGAATCAAAAATATTCCACTTCGCTTTGACTTTACGTTCCCACGCATGATAATATTTACATTCTGCAATAGTTAAGGATTACATTAGGAACGTATTAAAATCTGAGCTAGGCCACCGGTAGGCTAGTGCAAGCAGTTATCAGCTGTAGAAATTTCCAAAGAAAATAATTTTGATTCAGTGTGATTGTTTCATAGTAATCTGTCATAGTAAAACTGTTGAATCGATAAATCTGCCAGTTAGAGAGGGGCAACTCGGTAAATTACCGCAATAAATTTCGTAAATTACCGTGGTAGTTTTCGTAAAATAACAACACCCCTGAGAATTACCGTAACAAACGTTAATTTTCAGGAAATTTCTTTTTCAGAAAATTTCTGCATCACGAAGAAACCTTTGGAATGGGTGATATTATGAATCAAGTAGCTGAAACGATTTTGTTTACATTGTGTCCGTGATTTATTCCAATTAATTCAGGGTAAAATAACAAATGCACATTTCGCAGAGGTATGTCTTTGGAATCGAACATTTCGCATAGTACGACAAAAGAGAGGCAAAATGCGTGTTGCCGCCAACTTTGTTTCAATTTTTTAATGAGTTATAATAGATAAACGTCGTGATATGTTTGATATAAGCATCGGCATTTATATCCCATTGCCATTTGATGTCGTTTTGAGTCCTCTGGTAAGGATTTGCAGCTCAAAACTTACGGTAATTTTCGAAAATTACCGTAATTTACCTCAATTGAAAATTACGGTAATTTACCCATCTCTAAAGGTCACATGGGAGGGTGTGTTGGAAGCCACCGGGATCATCTCGGATAGGAGTGGTAACCAAGGAGTAGTCACGTGGTACGAACACAAACACGATGCATATGCAATCTATGCATTTTTCTAGCCGCCATTTTGCGAAAAGAATTGACGAAATTTAAAAAAAATCAATCATTTTCAGGCGATTGAACTTTCACCAAAAAAAAGTTTCTCCATCATAAAAATGGTGTTAGTGGTCAAAATATTCATTTTCCAAAAGTCGACCGAGTGGTCAAATGATATGGCCACCCTCATTCTATTTTCCACGCATCGTAATTTTTTTCCTGTTTTTAAGTGCATTCCTGCTAAAATTAAACGATTTGTTTGGAAAATAAAATAAAAATGATGCTAAATAATACTTTTTAAATTAAATATTTTATAATTTAAACAAGATTTCCCATTAAAAATGAGATTGTTTACAAAATTGACATTACTATATGTTTCAAAAGTGTTAAATCATTTAGGACTGGGGTAAAAGTAAAAAATTCGATATGCAACGACCTAAGTTGCATTAGTAGTTCCATGAGAAAAATAAATATCAGGAGCAGGTCAGCTTTCAAAACAATTGGTTACAGGTTACATTGTTACGAACAATTCGTTAAGGCCGTTGTACACGGTACAATTTCTTGCACGAGATCTTGTACAATAAATTGAACGGCGAGATTGGACCAAGATATTGTACAAGAAGTTGGTTCACGATCGTACACGATCAAAGATTTTCATGCAATTTGAATCGCCAATAACATGCGCAGATATCGTTTTCTGTCCAACAGCTGAATCGCGATATCCGATAACGATAGTATTTTGACAATACTGCCATAGTTACAATGGTTTGCTACCATTAATCCTAGCATTAATAAAATGAAATTTTACGATTGGTTACTTGCACTCTTTCATCGGCTCATGAAACCCATCATTCATCGTCCAAACAGCATGTTTTCGCTTGTTGCATATATTTATTTTTGGTTCAATAACGTGAGTATCTTATTTTCATTGAGGTTTAATGTTTCCCAGTGTGTCCAACTCATCTTTTGAGAAATAGAACACTTCCGACGCGACAGACGAATATCACAATATGGGAGCAACAAAGAATATCATAATATGGAAGGAACAAAGAATATCACGATATGTACAACAAAAATGGAAGTTTTTCCACGCTTACAGAAATAAAAGTGATCTCCAACACAGAACACCAACCTTACGAATACTAAACGAACGCATCACTACCGTCACATGTCATGCGCAGACGCTACTGAGTGGATCTTGGACGGTTTCATCCAATAATATAGAGCATGATCTAATTTCTTGTACAAGAAATTGTACGAACCTCTCGTACACGAAACAATTTGCGCATTGTACAAGTTCTTGTACAAGAAATTGTACCGTGTACAACGGCCTTTACAGGTACGCCAGGATTGACAACACCAATCGAAAGAGCTTTGAAAACTGAATTTAATATTATTGTTTTCATGAATAAAATCAAATAAAAACAAATATAAAAGTAAGGAGACTTAACAAAGAAAAACAAGACGAGGTCTCACGATAAACTCAAAGCACTCCACTGACGATCTATTGCTCAACCTGGGTTGATGGGTAGTGACCACGTGGCACAATAGGAGGCCGCTTCCCCATACATCACAAGTGGCCGCAAATTAGTCTATAGGCCGTTTAATATCCAGGAATTATCTCGACTACAAACCGTGCACGTGTTAAACGTTTTTACACGCGTACAAGAGGAATAAATCCAGTCTATATACCGTTGTATGTCCGCCCCAAACCGGATAATACTCGTCTATGGTCAAATCAGGTATTAAGTGAAAAGTAATTTTATGTATTGATTATGTGATTTACGCAATTAATACGTAAGATAGGTAAAATGTGTCCAGGATAAACATGTTAAAAATATTTATAACCAGGGACGGTAGTACAACTAAACTGCGATGGAAAAAAAATGTCGTCAGATAGATTCGAACTATGAATGTTTACGTTGCGATCTGCACTTTGTACCCCTGACCCTTGATTATGATGATTCTTGATGAACGACAAGTTATTTTAAGCATTCAGTACTAATGAAATATCTACTTTACCCCTGAACCAATTGGGAAGTTAACTTCCCATGATGGAAGATGCGTAATTTTTAGCGTTATGATTGTAAAAAAATGTTTCAAACTTTCCTGTTGAAGTTATTGGATTTATAACCCCATAAGTGGGGTGATTCGTAAATCATTAATCAGGGAATACCTGCCTACCAATTTTCGTCAGCATTCTAACATATCAGACTAGCGTCAACATCGGACACTCCCTTGGTAAAATTTTAGGCTCTTCTGAGAAATCATTTCCGTCGACATGAAATGCAAATATTAATCTTATTAATCAGGCATCTACATAACCCAATCTTGTAATAGATACATGTATAGAAACCTATACGTTTCTACAGAAAAATACAATATACGAATGCATAACTTGTTCATCGCCTTTCGTATTAGGATATTAAAATGTGCGTGCTGGCTAGGAATTAAGTAATCAACATGGACAATCGTAACTCAAGTGTTCGATCCGAAAATATTCATTAAAAGTTTATTCTGGAATTGGTTTAATGTTGGGATAATTTGAGTTGAACCCCGAACAACCACTAATACTGTTTAGGTAAATATGGGGATACACCTTAGTCTAGATTTCGACCCAACATACACGAATAATTACATAACATGTGCCGTATGGGTCACTGGATACTGATTATATCCAGGGGATGTTTTGGCTACCTAAAACAAAATAGGGGAATGGCCATGTCAGGAGCATGGCCGTAATGGGAACCCCCACCTCATATGTTTCAGAAAGCCAGAAAGTAGCTGTGATTACACAACCGGGCGGTCAGATCACGTGTCAGTGCGATTGGAACAGTTTACAATCACCGTAATCAACAGTGTAATACGGGGGTTGGATGCCTCGGCTCAAAATTCCCCTTCAGACGTTCGGCTTTTCCCTCGCTACATCGAATACAACCGAGATAAAAGTTTCAATTTACACCGTTTTATGCCAGAAAGATGCCGCTATGTCGCAAATGTTTGTAACAAAAGGGCGATGTTACTTTTCACTAGTTAGGTCACACCTTGAGTATGTAGCCAGTGTGCATGGGATTCAAATGAATTCGGTATGATCAGTGAACTGCAGACAGTGTGCAGCGTGGAGCAGGAATAGCTTCGTTAAAACGTGTTACGATAGTCACATAAATTGCCATGCGAAAAAATTCACCTGGACCGGGAATCGAACCACGGACCTTTGGCTTTCCGGGCCACTGCGCAGACCACTACGCTACCCAGGATCCCTAATTCGCATGGCAATTTTACCGAGGTTCAGGTACTAGATGTTGAGCCCCTGCGGTCCATCAAGGATGGCAACGCAGGGGAGACTGGGCTTCAAGGAAGCCACTACCAAAGGTGAACCCCATCCAGCGCTAAAGCCGCGCTTGGCGGTAAATGTAGGAAATATGCCGTTCACGCGGCAGGATTGATATTTCCTACGTGTTACGATAGGTTTAGTAGTGTATCAGAATTAATACCAGAATCATGTTGGGAATCATTATCAGAGCGTAGGTTGAAATACACATTAAATCCATTACAGAAATTTAAATCGGATAGCTTTACTGAATATATTAGGCATATACTAAAACTACCATCGTATTATGCTATATTCGACCAGATAAATAAGATTAGAGAGAAAGATTGTCGTACTGATAGATTCAAAATGTCATTTTTACTCACTTATTATGAGAGAACATAATAGGCAGCAGAGCAAAGGGATAGGCATTAGGTGAAATATTATAGAGTAATCTGTAGTGCATGATGCATGTATTGACAACTTATTCCTTTACTCCATTACTGCTAGTAATCGAGTAACTTTTCATCTTTGAAAATACGTCTTTTCAAGCATCAGTCTTGCATTGTAATCACAGCTATCAGGTTATGCATAAAACATGCCCGTCTTCTTATCCACCACACTCAACATGTCGGCACCGTACTGTTAAGACCTTCATCTTATTAACAATTGTAAAAATGAGGCATCTTTCTAGCGTTGAGTAGATAAAACTAGAATTTATTACCTTTTTGGCAGCAGACATAGCGACAAAAAAATTCGAAGCCTAGAAAAACAATTGGAACAACCGCCATTGGCTGCGATCGCATAACCATCTGGTTAAATAACCGGGAAGTGTGACTAAAACTGTTTACACTAATCGTAACCTATACAAAATCGGCCTAAACAATGAAATTTAACGTGTGCAGCGAAGAACGACAAGATTTGTAAAGGTATGATAACTATATTAGCGTAGCCAGTCTATTGAATGAATTAAAATGGGAATGATTGTTAGGTCGCACGTTGAAATTTAGTCTTAATCTCTAAAATAAATTCCAAAGTAATATTTTCACCCTTGACGTGAAAAATATTTTGCGAACCCTAAATTACTATGGTAGACTGGACCATAATCATAAATTAGAGAAATTTATTGCCGAACTGACACATTTGAAATGTCCTTTTTTCCTCGTACAATTAGGGATATGAATAACGGTAAATATGTCCAATACGAGTGTATCAATTAGATAGGATAGCTGGTTGCATGTTAGTATAAGGACTTGAAGGTAACCCAACTAACAGCATGTTCTTGAATGCTTGTTTGCTATTTTTCTTTTTTAAATAAAGTTTAGACTAGTATATTATTACAAATCCTTTTTTATGCTTTATATGAAGTGCATATTTGGCGAGAATTCACCCCCTGCAACACACCTTTATGGTGGCTTGCAGGGTATCATGTAGATGTAGATGTAATCCACAGCGACGGCTAGTGTGATCTTATGGTTAAGTGTGTTTTCACACATTCGGCTTTTCGCTACTACTCTACTCGAACTAAGATAAAAAGTTCCAATTTTCACATTTGATGTCATCTAGATGGTGATATATAGCAGGTGTTTCCTCATACGCTTGGAATGTGACGCATGTTTTGTGTGAATTCACCCCCTACCTCATCCATTATACATCTACATAGTACACAAATAAACATCATAAAAGTTATCAAAAATACATAATGGATAAAAATACATTAATTGATAACCTTTAATATATTTATTCTTTTGGATATATTTACAGCTATTCACATCCCTAATTGTACGAGGAAAGAAGGACATTTAAGCCCGTTTCAGACGATACATGATCCAGCACAAGACCTAGTGTTTGCTAGCCGCTACTTGATATTGAGACCGGAACCTAGCATGATTTCACATACGTGAAATAATGGATCAAGCTAATCGTAAACTTGGATCCGTCAAAAGAGTACTGGGTAAATGTGACGTTCATGCTCGAGAAATCAGCTACTTTTCCCTTGTTAGACCTCATTTGGAATATGCTGCCAGTGAATGGAATCCCTACGAAATCGGTCTAAATAACGAACTTGAACGTGTGCAGCAAAGATCGGCAAGATTTGTAAAGTGCCGGTATGATAACCTTATTAGCGTAACCAGTCTATTAAATTAATTAAATTGGGAATCCTTGTCGGATCGCAGTTGGAAATTAAGACTTAATCTCTTAAATAAATTCCAAGACCATATTTTCATTTATGATGTTAGAAATATTTTGCGGACCCCAACTTACTATGGTAGACTGGACCATAATCATAAAATTAGAGAAATAGATTGCCGATCTGACAGATTCAAAATGTCCCTTTTTCCTCGTACTACTAGGGATATGAATAACGGTAAATATATCTAGTACGAGTGTAGCAATGGATAACATTGGTAGCTGCATGTTGGTATAAGGACAGAAAGTTAACCCAACTAACAGCATGTTTTTGCATTTGTATGTATGCTTTGCTATATAAATTTTAATTACAAATTTTATGCATGATATGTACTGCATGTTTGGTGAGAGTTCACCCCCTGCCACCAACCTTTATGGGGGCTTGCGGGGTATTATGTAGATGTTGACGCACTTGATCCAGTACAAGGTCTAGTATACTCGCTAGTATGTTAGCTTTCCAGTATCGTGCGAATGGAACCAGTATGCTTGCATGGTCGCTAGTATACTCGCTGAGCCACTTGATTTCAAACTTGATGCAGTACTAGATTTCTAGTAGCTCAAAGTAGCCATCGACCAATCACGTCACGTGACATACGCTGTGTAATCTTCTCTTTTTGAAATTAGTATGGAACCGTATGGAATGACCACTTCATAGCAATCACAAGGTCAGATTATCGTATGAAACCCCCTAGCAGGGTTCCAATCATCTACATCTACATAATACCCTGCAAGCCACCATAAAGGTGTGTGGCAGGGGGTGAACTCTCACCAAACATGCAGTACATATCATGCATAAAATTTGTAATTAAAAATTAAAATAGCAAAGCATACACGAAAAAACATGCTGTTAGTTGAGTTAGCTTTAAGTCCTTATACCAACATGCAGCTACCAATGTTATCCATTGCTACACTCGTACTGGATATATTTACCGCTATTCATATCCCTGATTGTGGGAGGAAAAAAAGAAAATTTTGAATCTGTCAGTTCGGCAATCAATTTCTCTAATTTTTGTTAATGGTCCCTACCTTAGTAAGTTGGGGTTCGCAAAATATTTTTAACGTCATCACTAAAAAAATTATCTAGTAATTTATTTAAGAGATTCAGTTTAAATTTCAAGCCTCAGTCTAATTATTGATTCCCATTTAAATTCATTTACTAGACTGGTTATACGCTAATATAGTTATCGTACCGTCCCTTTACAAATCTCGCCAATCATAACTGAACACGTTCAAGTTCATTATTTTGTCTCATTTCGTAGGAATCCCTTGTATGCTGGCAGCATATTCCAAATGAGGTCTAACAAAGGAAAAAAGGTTCGTGCTAATATACGATCTTTATTCTTGTATACTGGGTGTTGCGTACATGTTGTCTACAGCTACATAATACCCTGCAAGCCACCATAAAGGTGTGTGGCAGGGTGGTAGTGTCATGAGTAGTTACAGATATTTTTAATATTTTCAGTGAAGGACTGTGACTTCCTGGTGGTAATCATTTCGACGCACGGGATGCAGGAGGACGTGACCCTGACCAGTGACATGGGGTTCACCCTGGGTCAATTGTGGTCCTGGCTCGCACACCTCAAGGGCATTCCGAAGCTCATCATCCGTGACGTGAGTGACCAACGAACGTTCACGAGTTGCGCTTGGAATGCAAAATGGATGTAGTCGTCCACGAAACCACGTAATTTGAAGAGTGCGCAGATGCGAACAAAACACCCGCACAATATCATATTCTACAGACCCTTTACGTAGGGATCAGAATATAGTATGATAATGATAATTTTTATTGCCCGTTTAAACATGATCCAGAATTGCATAATCACTTTCCAAAAATAATACTTCTTTCCCTTGAGAGACCTCATTTGGAATATGCTGCCAGTGTATGGGATCCCTACGAAATCGGTCTAAATAACGAACTTGAACGTGTGCAGCGTAGCGTACCTTATTAGCGTAACCAGTCTATTAAATGAATTTAATTGGGATTCCTTGTCAGATCGCAGGTTGAAATTCAGACTTAATCAGTTAAATAAATTCCAATACCATATTTTCAGTGATGATGTTAAAAATATTTTGCGGACCCCAACTTACTATGGTAGACTGGACCATAATCACAAAATTAGAGAAATTGATTGCCGAACTAAGAGATTCAAAACGTCCTTGTTTTCCTCGTACTATTAGGGATATGAAGAGCGGTAAATATATCCAGTACAAGTGTAGCAATGGATAACATTGGTAGCTGCATGTTGGTATAAGGAATTATAGCTAACCTAACAAACAGCATGTTTTTGCATGTATGTTTTGCTATTTTTATCTTTTTATAAATAGCGTAGTTTTGAACAGTACCTATACAAGTACTAATCCTTTTTTTATGCATGATATGTAGTGCATGATTGGTGAAAGTTCACCCCCTGCCACACACTTTTATGGTGGCTTGCAGGGTATTACGTAGATGTAGTGGACAGGAGCTTTAGGTGATCTCAAAGGAATTTGCCTGTTGTTGGGAGCACCTTCAGGGACAGAATAAATGAACAAAACAAAAATGATCACTACAGTTGTGACAGTATCAAAGTTAATCCCGAGAATTATTCAACGAATCAGAGTTTGACCAGCTTAAAAAAGATTTATTGTGATTGGTGGATTTAATGTAATGCACAGTTGTTTACCACATGGTAAAAAATTGACACAAACTAGAGGTTTACCACAATTTTCGTTCCGAGTAAACGCCTGCATTGGCGGATTCGGACAATAGCCATCACTCACAGCTAACATTCGCCTGTACTGCATGATTAATGTTATTATCTGGAGGTGGAAAAATACTCTTGGTTTCAAATAAGTAGCGCATAAAAGTCAACTGAGGTGATTCTCGCCAGATAATATTGGCTTTTCAGCATGTTTGCACGGAATAACTTTCTTTTCACTAGTTAGGCCCCACCTTGAGTATGTAGCCAGTGTGTATGGGATCCGAATCAATTAGGTTTGATCAGAGAATTAGACAGTGTGCAGCGTAGAGCAGGAATAGGTTCGTTAATAAGTGATAGGAGAAGGTTGAGTAGTGTATCAGAATTAATACAAGAATTAGAGTGGGAATCATTATTAGATCGAAGGTTAAAGTACCGATTAAATCTATTAGAGAATTTCCAATCGGATAGCTTTACTGAAGATGTTAGGCATATATTAAAAACACCAAAGTATTATGCTAGATTCGACCAGATAAATAAGATTAGAGAGAAAGAGATTGTCGTACTGATAGATTCAAAATGTCATTTTTCCTCTGTACTATAAGAGAACAGAATAGGCAGCATAGCAAAGGGATAGGTAATAAGAGAAATATTTTAGAGTAGCCTGTAGTGCATGATGCATGTATTAATCCCTTAAATATAATAGATACTAACAATCTAGCTGCCTGATACCCTATAGTAGCATGTTTGCATGTCAATAGTGCATGCCTGGTGATCTTCACCCCCTGCCACACACCCTCGCGTTGGCTTGAAGGGTATCACGTAGATGTAGATAGGGTTCTTTGTAAAGAGAAGCTTGACAACCCGTCACAAATGCACTGAGTAATTGAGGTGATTGGATGGGGTTATGGAGAATATCTGGAACCATTGTTGAGCAATTGTTGTTGTTGTTCGGAGAATGTTTATGTAGATAAATTAAACAACCCTGGGATGGGATTTGAATTGAGAAGTGATGCATTGCCATTTGCCATGTGATCCATGCATTTGATTTTATTTAGAGGGAGGGATTATTTAGTCTCAATTAAAGAGGTCTGTTTGTCTGTTTATCTATGTATCCATGCGCAGCATTGTCGGGAGCCGTGGCCCGGTGACGCATGCGCAGCAGCTCTGCGGAGGAATGTTCTGGAAGGCCTACCCACGAGACTGCTTTCGAATCTGCCCGACAACACGTTGCTGATGATGTCATGCACCGATGGTAAATGAATTTTAAAAAATTCATTCCAAATCATGAGTGCAGTCCATAACTTAAATCGATTTATAGTAATTACATAAGGAGATTCCATCGTGACTTCGCGATTCAAAATCCCGTAAAAGAGCTATGTTGTTATTTAATGAACAAATACCGATCCAGAAAAACACCTATATGGAAAATTATCTATTAAAGGGTGATAACGCATAGTACACATCAATTGTAAGAGTATTTGCTATCATATATATCGCGTTGTATTTGCATTCTATTTTAATACAAGCTCTTTTAACTCATTTTGACTTCGGAACATGACTGACGTATTGTTACCACGTTTAATTTAAAAATTAGGAATACATGCTGAATTACGCTAATACGTATTCTAAAAAAGGTTAAATATTTTCTTGCTTAGTTTTAAACTATTCCCTAGCAAGTACAACTCTTTGTTTTCAATTTTATTAATTATGATAATGTTGAAATTTGTTTGGCAACAATAACGCTGCTACCATTTGGAAGCATTGGTATCAATTACACCATGTCTAATACCATAGAAATATATAATTGCATAAAAAATATAAAAAGAAGCTTGGTGTAAGGTATATTCCTAAATTAAGTGAGAATAATTTAGGTTTGTAAGCACGTTCCATCATAAGTACCAATGTTGCCAATGATAACAACATACTGTAGCGCCACTTTCATGTAGTTAAGGCTTTTCTGCTTTTTTCGAGCGAACATTTATTAATATCAATTAAACACAAGTGTGGTAGGGCGAGCACTTTTTCACAATACTGAATTCTACATAAAATGGCGCATCTTATGTTAGTTTTTTGTCAAAACGACATCCCTTTACATTATTAATCTGAAAAGCTTACTGCAATAGCCATGCTATGCCGTATAACAACGTGATATAAAATTGATAAATTTCAACGTCTTCCTTCTTCGAATACATATGATTGATGTAAAGGCCTCATTATTTTATTGCCAATCGATAGAAGTGCCAAAAAATGATTTTGGGTCCTGAAATTTTCACAAAAATGACATGCACTTAATAATTCGGAGGAGCCACCTTAAATGAGAGTTTCTTAAGGATTCAAAAGGAGAATGTTTTGTGGACTTAGACCCTATTCCGTAGGGAACCGCTTTCAAAATTGTTTTCTTTTGTGAAAAAAGGAACGTGATAAGAAACTTAATTGAACTGTAATTTAAAAAAATAGGAGTGAGAAGATGATAATATTTGTGATATCGTTATACGTCAAATATACAGCACCTGGCTTAAGTAGGATAAATCTGTACTAGGTATTAAGAATAGAATTTACTCTGACTGGAATGAAATGCATTAATGCGTATCCGTTGGAAGGTAACTGAAGCCACTGTCATGAAGTTGGAGAATATTAGACAAGCGTAACATAATATAAAAGGCCAGAGATATTATTTTTTGCCGTACAGGAGGGTGCTACCATTCCCAAAAAAACGAATCTGACTTCATTGTCAACAATAGACAAGACATTTGTATACACCTCCGCCTTCGTTTCTTCTGGCCAGAAAGTTTCTAAATAAAATTTTTCTTTTTGTAAAGGCCCAGGTATAAGTCCAAGCAGCAATTAGATAGAGTTCAAAATTTGAGGCTTTACTTTGTGGAACCACTCGATTGGAAATGAAAATTCACTTTGTACGTTCCACACAAAGACTTTATTGGTTTCAACCATGGTTTCGACAAAATATGTCATCATCATTACCTTGATAATGACATATTTTGACGAAACTAATCAAGTCTTTGTGTGGAACGTACAAAGTGAATTTTCATTTCCAGCAATTAGATGTTTATATTGGTTGGAAATAGATTTATGGTTCAGATAGTGACTTGGAGCCATAGCTAGCTCGGAATTCAGGGAGTACACAAGCAGCAACATATGGCAGTTATACGTCGGCCCAATGTCATTTTGACGTCACCAATGTATTTATAACATCGGCAGATAATGCTGACATAAAAATAATTATATCATATCATATCATATCATATCATATCATATCATATCATATCATATCATATCATATCATATCATATCATATCATATCATGTCATGTCATATCATATCATATCATATCATATCATATCATATCATATCATATCATATCATATCATATCATATCATATCATATCATATCATATCATATCATATCATATCATATCATATCATATCATATCATATCATATCATATCATATCATATCATATCATATCATATCATATCATATCATATCATATCATATCATATCATATCATATCATATCATATCATATCATATCATATCATATCATATCATATCATATCATATCATATCATATCATATCATATCATATCATATCAAGAGAATAAACGAATACGAAACCTACCATTACGACCGCTGAAACACAGAAACAATTGCCTACACAAGAGAATTGCCGAATTTCAGAATGTGCGTTGTTGCCAAGTAAAAAAGAGAGATTAAATTAATGGTTTAAACAAATTTTATAATTGTTTAAGCGTTTAATCACAATTATTTCGTCACTACAAAGTATGCGAATACCCATAGCACAAAATTACATAATTTTTCAATCCATACATTAAAACCAACATCTCCAAGGTCAAAGGATATGCACAGAGTGACAACGTTCAGGGGGCCGATTGTGTAACTCGGATAACGTTCGATCGTTAGTGACCCGTTCAATATCGATCGAGCTCACCGTCTTCGAAAGAGGATGAAAAGTGCGATTGTATAAGCTCGATCGTCACCAGGCAATCGAAAGTTACGGTGTTGTCAGATTTACAGCATATTTCGCACTTGTTTCTCTTGTGCGCATGCGCAAAGAGCTTTAATTTGAAGTGGTTGCATTTGTTTTGAATATCAAGAATCAATAATAAACATTACAATGCCTGCAAATTTAAGATAACTTCCTCACGAGTATTATAAAGTGGCCTCAATGCGTTCTCAATTGATAAATTAATTCATAATTACTTGTCATACCAAGACTTTCACAGATAATTATCAAAAACGTCTGCTTAATTTGCAACTCATAATATTTCATTATCACTCAAATCGTGTTCTCTATTGCTGATAGTGAATAAAAAAATGCTACATCATGTTGAAATTCCCTATTATCACTCCGGTTATTCTCGTCATCTAATTTAACTAATGTTTAAATTGGTGGGAAGAAGTTGAAAGAGGCGGTTTGCCGAGATCTTAAAGAAAGCGGAGTAACGTACAACGTTACAACGGTGACAACGTTCAGGTTGCTAGAAAACGAATAAGTCAAGTTTTATGTTATGTTTCATGTCAATATTTAAATTCAAAAGGGCAATGTTTCAATATGACTTGAGAATTTAAGGCATCCGGTTATTAAAATGTCGAGTAATCATAGCTGGGCAAAGTTAATCCTAAAATTAACTTCTTTAATGTATTAAAAGCTACTCAAAAAGTTAACTTCGTTAATCGTCAAATCGATATCATGATAAAAGTTTAACGCGAGTTAAAGTTATCAGTTAAAGTTAAAAAACTATATGAAATTGCAGGCAATTTTGAATTATATGTCGCTTAGCATTTGGGTATTTTTAATGTTAATGAACGTATTAAGAATTTCATAGTCAAAAATACTTATTTAATAAACAGTTTAGCAGGGTAATGTAGAGTTATATACTTAGGTATGGAGTTTCATATTAACATACCGTTTCCGTCAGTAAAGTTGGACCTGACGCTGTTTGCATTTGATTGTGGAAATAGAAACCTTGAGATACGCCGCTACCGGTAGCTTCGTTATCAAAAGATTCACCAATATTTTGCTGTGAAAAAACTATTGCCAGTCCTATTGACATAAGAAGAATCCACAGCTCTTGAAGAAGCCTTAGGCTTGGTTTTCGTTTTCACGCGAGTTGATCCTGCCTTTACCTTTTCTTCAAATTGAACGTATTTAGATGGATGCGTTCTCTTCATGTGTTGTTTAAGATTGTTTAAGGTGGAAACGTGAGCCTTGGCTGCGTAAATTTTGTCTGTAAAAGTTATGTAAAATGTCTGATTGCAGTACAAACGCTGGGTTCTCTAGACTGCAATCTCAACACTACTCCTTCACTAAGTTATTACATGGCAATCCAGATGGCTCTGAACAAAAGTAACGGACTTAAATTAACAGAATTAAAAGTTATCGGAAGTTAATAAGACCGTTAATAGTTTTTGGATTTAACTTAAATGTTAAATCGTTAAGCAATATGTTAACTTCGTTAATTAACGATTAACGGATTAACGCTTTTATGCCCAGTAATTTAATCATCTCCAAGCTATTTTTTAGTGCCATTGAATTTATATGAGTACTGGTTCTCAACGATTCACGATTACCGAACCAGCCACCTTAATTGAGCTCCTTACCCACCTTGAGCTCCTCCGAATAGGAAACCTGTCTTACTTGAGGAAGGTACCCGGACAATCAGGGGACGTCGGTGCTGACCGAGCAGGGTCAAGGCTGGTGGTCACTTTCTGTTCCAAGATGGCGGAGGCGCGCACTGACGGACGGCCAGTGGACTTGTTCCGCCTCGTCCACGAAGTCTTGCGAGGCGTCCACCGCATGGTCATCGGCAGCACTGACCAGGAGGCCACCTTCGCCTCGACGCTCAAGGAGAACTTCCGCGTCACCTGGGAATGAATGCGGGAACTAACACAGCGCTGGATGAGAGTTCCCGAAGAGTGCAGCGTAGTTCTGCATTGGAGGTGGACATTCTTGCACCTGAGAATGGTATAAAAGACAATATGTATTAGTGAAATTGCATCTACCTGAAGAATGTAATATGTAGTATTCCCTTCCAAATAAGTAAAACCAAAGTTATGTAAATGACAATTATTATATAACAACATTTTTTTAAGCATATATTTTTAGTGATCCCACATGTGCTCAAAAGTGGCGTGAAAAATTTTTCCCGCACCTCAGGTATTTTTCTAGACCGGAAAGGCTATAGACTTCATGAACGATCACTAGAACACCTAGATATCACTCCTTTCATTGGATAAATTTGGAATTATATTTTCTCCATAATTTAAGTTTTTCCGTTGTCTACCGAAATCAATCTAAAAATTATTTTCTCCGCCGACGATATTGTCCTGAGTTTCGTGATATGGTAATTAAAAAACATCCGTTGACCATTTCAATGGTTCGCGGCTAAACTAAAATGTAGCCAAACTTTTTTTTCTTGTGCACTTGATGTGAACTTCAACTAAACATGATAATTTAATGGATGAAACCACTTCGGCCCTCACATTGTGGAATTTTTCCATGACTGAAAATAAAAATCAACTTTGTAATTTTACACACCTTTTTTCAATAACCGACCGGTTTCAACACTGATGTGTCATCATCAGGGACTAAAATTTTTGAGCATTGGGAAGACCTTAAATAGTTTTTTTTTCTTCTTCAACAACAAATGTCTATACCGCCCTACTACAACCCACAGGATGCATCATGCATTTATTAACTCCTTAAATACTATAGATACTAACAATCAAGTTGCATGAGATAATATAGTTGCTTGTTTGCATGTGAGTAGTGCATGCTTGGTGATCTTCACCCCCTGACATACACCCTCGCGGTGGCTTGCAGGGTATCGTGTAGATGTTCATGTAGATAAACCGAACAGCTGCTGTAATCTTTTAGCTGATTGTGATGTAGGTTTGCTCACACAGTCGTTGGGTAAAAAACTAGAAATAGCGGACACTATTAATAATTACTTTTCTTCGGACAACCGACCGCAGGATCGATCAGTCAAAACACTACTGAATAACATTAAAGATGCCTCTAATCAGCACAATTTAATCTTCACAATAGCTGACAAAGGCAATAGTATAGTTATCCTAAACAAGCATGATTAACTTCAAAAGTGCGAACAGTTTATCTCCGAAAATAGGTTTGAAAAACTGAACAATGGTCCTACTAACATTTTCCAACAGACTCTCAAAACAATCTTAAGGACGTTTATATGAAAAGTGAAAGTCTTGTCATTTTTTTATATTCTCAGCACTTATAGAACTAAAGTTACTCTATCTAATAAAGTAAAGATAACTATGCCAACCCATACTCCTTTTTGCACAAATTGCATTTGAAATTACATACGATTAACGGCGAGAATGGCCATCACATTGAAATATAACGTTTAAAAATACCATAGTGACATGTCATTTTTGCAAAAAAAACTGATATTTTATGCGTAATGTCACAAGGAATAAGATAACAGGAAAAAAAGGTATCAACCCACCGTATTTTTCGCTAAATCCACCAATTTCTGCACATATATCAAACGAAATGCGTTAGTTGACTTCAAGTGGCGCTGCGGTCGCTGTAGCCAAAATGTATGGCGCATGAATAATATCATTACTAATAATATAATAAAGAATATTTCAGGAAAATATTATAACCTAACGTTTGATAGTAATATTCTGGTGTTATACATTAGTAAATTCATTGAGTACATGAATTTATTTCTGTAACGTAAATGCTGAATTGATTCCATCGTAGAGCTGATTAAAATTGTCATAAAAATAAATCCTTCGACTTTCCATCGTATTTCTTGTGATACTTATGACTTTCAATAGCTTAGATATAGTTTTCTTTGTGAAGTAAGGATCACTTTGATCACATATACTCGTACTTAAATTAATAAGATACCTTAGACAACTTGACTCAAGCAGTCGCGAGCCAAGCTCCTTAAACAGTTGCGACTCTCACCAAGAGAAAAGCGGAGTCTAATAAAAATGAATCCATTACCACCAAGGAAGTATGGTCTACCGAAAACGCACAAGCCGGGTATTCGACCAGTAGTGTCACACATATCGGCTCCGTCGCACTTACTTGCGCTTAAATTAAATCTTCTTATAAGTCAACTTATGGGATAAGAAACTCCCTTCGAACTGGCTTCCAAACTAAAAGATGCCCTCCAATTCCCTCTAAATCCCTCTAATGCCCTCTAACTCTGCCCCCTAATGGAAAGTTAAGTCTCCTTCGATGTTCGCGATCTCTTTACATCCGTCCCCTCACTCGAGGCGATTGACTCAGCAATATCCTGGCTAAGAAAAGCGGATTGCAGCGATGACATTGTGAAAGACTTTGGACAACCTTGTGCTACGACCGAAATTACTTCCTGTTCGATGGCAATTTTCATAAACAACGACATGGACTGTCTATGGGATCCCCACTTTCCCCAGTTTTAGCGGAAATATTTGTGGATTCTCTAGAACAGAAGTTATTTAGCTCAAACCACTCTCTTTTAAACAATGTTTATTATTACTATAGATACGTAGATGATATTATTTGTTTGTGGACTGGTAATTTGAGGCTACTGGAACAATTTTTATCAATTTTAAACTCCCTGCATATATCTATGACTTTCACTATGGAACTAGGTAATGGTTACCTCGATTATTTAGATTTGTCCATTTCCATTACAGACAGTAAAAATCATTTTGCCATTTATCGCAAGGATACTTTTATAGATGCGATAATTCCCAATAGTTAATCCCATCACTAAGCACATAAACTGGCTGCCATAATAATGTTACACCGGTTAGTGAGCATCCCACTTCAGGATAGCTTATTTAAAGAAGAACTGCACACCATAAAAATGATTGCTCATCATAATGGCTACAGTGAACATACAGTGGAAAAATATATATATATATAAATGAATGTATGTGTCTGTCTGTGTGTCCTTTATGCATAACTACACCATTCATCGGATCGCCATGAAACTTTGGGAAGTTATTGAGTACATTCCCGAAAAGAGGACTACGGAATCGATATTTCACTATCGATACTTTATCGATATAATATCGCAAAAGTATCGATAAATCGATAGAGTATTGATACAAAATTGAAGTTAAATTATTTTTTTTTAATGAAGTATCATTACAATATCGATACTGTATCGATACAATATTGATAACCTCATGCATTTCCACAACATTCATCCAATTTCCATGAAGCTCTGGAAAGTTGTTTTGTTCATTCCATGAAGGTTTGTACAATATCGGGAATACAATATCAACACTGGAGACGGGACGTGCATCCCATTGAACTTGCAATTCATTGAAACAGTCACGTGCAACATATTCAAATCATCTGGCATGGGACAAATATTTCAAAAATGCCAACTTATTGCTTGGGATGAATGCAAAATGGTGCACAAAGCATCGCGTGAAGCTCTGGATCAATCATTGCACGATTTCCGTGGAATCCTGAGACCATTTGAGAACGCATTAATATTGCTTGCACAACATTTCATGCAAACATTACCTGTAATTCCTCGATTGACACTAGCGGATGAAATAAATGCTTGCCTGAAATATTCTACTTTGTGACGACATGTAAAGACGTTAAAATTATATACAAATATGCGTGTCCAGCTGAAAAACAATCGATCAGCTGAGATATACTCACATAAATAGCTGAAAATTGGGAACGGAAAGGTGCCGGTTGATCTGACCTCAGGAAAAATTCATTGCCTCATAACTTTTGCAATTTAGTAACGTCAAAAGAAGAAATGGTTGAAAAAGTATTTCCCAATATTCAAATAAATTATAAGGATCACAATTGGCTAAGTGAACGAGCTATTCTTGCGGCCAAGAACTAAGACTTCTGCGAACTAAACAATATTATTCAGAGTAACACTCTAAGCGACGCAGGCACATATGTACAAGACCATCGACGATGTTGTGGAAGCAGATGAGTCAATTGGTTATCGAACGGAATTTTTGAATTTACTCGATCTGCCAGGGATGCCACCGCACATACTGAAATTGAAAATGGCGTGCCAATTACCATGTTGCTAAATATCAACCAGCCAAAGCTTTGCAATGGCACGCGGCTTTCAGTAAATAAATTAATGAGTAACATCGTAGAATCCAAAATCTGGACAGGAACTTTCAAAGGCGAAGATGTCCTCATTCCTCGCATTCCTATGTATCCAACAGATATGCCATTTCAATTTAAGTGATTTTATTCCCAATTCGATTGGTATTTGCATTCACCATCAACAAAGCTCAGGGCCAATCTTTAGAACTATGCGGTTTAGATCTAGACACGGATTGCTTCTCACATGTACGTGTATTTTGTTGCGTGTGTGTTGCGTGTTCTAGAGTCGGCAAACCAGACAATGTCTATATCTGCACAGACAATGGAACAACAAAAAATATTGTATACCCATAAGAATTGTGAAATTAAACATACTATAAACGTGCGCTTTCCATTTAACCAGATTAAGCCACAGCAACGCGTGGCCGGGTCAGCTTGATGCTAAATAAAATTCAAAAGTCAAAAGATACTAAGTCACTGTGCAATTTGGACCAATCACCCCATGGAAAAATGAAAGAAGTGGTTTAAACTGCCCTTCCTAGGCAATATTAGCCAAGTAATAGCTAGACATTTACCCAAAGACATTTTTAAGATCTTTTTTTATAATCCGACTACACTAAGCAAATTACTTTTTAATTCTAAAGACAAAATTGATGTGGAGCTTAAAAGTGGAGTGTACCTGATAGAGTGTGGTGATTGTAAGGCAGTGTATGTGGGCCAAAAAGGGAGAAGATTCGTGACCAGAGTTAAAGAACATGAGAAGTGTGTTGGATACTGTGATGAGACTTCAATGTACGCTAAACATCTACTAGAGACAGGACACCGGGGAAACTTCAAACCTCAATTCTTAAACGTGCAAGATAAAGCTTTTAAACTTGACTTTTTGGAGAAATACGAAATTGTAGAACGACGGTGCTCACCCGATATTTTGCTTTCAAACGATTTGACGGATTTTAAATGTTCCCCGTTGACCACTTGCTCTGGTATACCCCATTATTCGCCACAATGTGAACATTTGAGCTAACCTCCAATGTATATATTCATCTTACCCCTGTGATGTAGCCCCATGCCTCACTCCCTTTCCATGTTAACCTCCAACCAGTTTATACCTAAGCATTCCCTCAAACTTCCTTCCCCCTCCCTAAAGAGACATACCCCCTCACCAGTGCACTTTTTAAAGTCCTCCCAATGCTCAAAAATTTTATTATTTTTATATAAATTACCGGTTAATTATATATAAATTATATATAATTAACCGGTTGGTTATTAAAAAACGTGTGGAAAATTAGAAAGTTGATTTTTATTTTCAACCACGATGATTAAAATTTAAATTGTTATCAAGTCATAGAAAATATAGGAGGCATGTTTTTTTAAGTAAGTACCGTTTTCAAATTCCACCAAGGCAGAGTTTCGGTCGGTGCCCCGCCCATGCGCACTGTATATTTACATATGTTGGCAAGCCACAAATACCATTACGGCAACAATCGATTGTCTTTATGTCTCTTTGTGCGTGTTTAAAATGCCACCGACGATTGAGAATCCCGTCGACTGTGAAATGCGATCAGTTATTCGTTTCCTTAGTGTCAAAGGTGTGAAAGCAGCAGAAATTTACCGTCAAATTTGTGAAGTTTACGGACAGAACATTATGAGTGATGGCATGGTACGGAAATGGGTAAAAGCTTTCAAAGGTGGCCGTGCGAACGTTCATGATGAGGAACGGAGTGGGTGACCCTGATGGGTACCAAAATGGATACGATGGGTACCGAAAATGTTGACCGAGGAGCACAAAAACAAACGTTTAAGCAGCGCTTTGATTGTCTTTTAGCATTATCACGCTGAAAGTGACGATTTCTTAAGCCAAATTGTCCCGGGGTCATCATCACGATGACGACGACAGTTTCCAAACGGCCGTGTTGCAGTGTCTGTCTAATCAGGTGGCAATCTTCCATTACGAGGTAATACAAAAGCTAGTTGTTCGGTACGATAAATGTCTTAATATTGGTGGAAATTATGTAGAAAAGTAGAAAAAAGTGTGGGCTTTCATGTAAAAATAAAATTGTTACAAAAAGTTTACTTGTTTTTTTTGTGTATCAAAACGGTATTTACTTAAAAAACATGCCTCCTATAAAATATTTTGAAACGTATTCAGCTACACATTAATTGGTTCACATAGTTTTTATTTATACGTATCTAAAATTATTCACAGTTAATAAATAGCTATATTCAACTATAATCAATGGGTTTCAAGTGTCTCCCTACTTACATGAACATTCTTAGGAGGGGCTCCTGGTCTTCTTCGACCCTCGAGTTCTTTTCTTAACCCTGGCTCAGGCGATCAAAACCTCAAAAATGGATGTCCACTCGTCTGGAAGTTGGTTCTTCTCCTCTTTGCTGGACATCCCGGTTCATCTCCGATAAGGTGTATGACTCCAGTTGTACCGGAAGCGGAACACGGGAAATAAAACGCGATGTCTTCGTCCTAAACAGGCGTTGCGAAGAAAAGAGACAATAAAGGGGAGACTTGTAAATATGTAACTTGCAAAGCTGTACACTTCAATCGGGTGATAAACCAAACTTAAAACCTTCATAATCTATCAAACATTTATTAATAATCTAAGCACATATTATTACATAATAATAAACATTACTCTTTCATTTAATAATCCATTACACATACAATTAAATTCTTATGTACTAATATTTTATGATTCACCTTATTGAAATAAATGCTTATACTTATCTTACATTGATTATCTTTATTTTTTTAAATTTAACTTAGATAATCAATATGTAGTATATATTATGATATAGAAATGAATAATAAATCTATCATTTAATAATTAATTATATAAATATTAAATTCTTTTGTAATGTTTTTAAAAAATTATATAATTTTCATGAAGCGAAATTGTATTTAGAAACATATCTAAAACATGGTAATCAGAATATTATATTTATCTGTGTTCACCCCAAATTTCAATCGTCACAGGGGTAAAAATCTACATCTACATATCGCAATACTTGCACGCAACTTTGATACAAGTAGAATGCTACAATGCCACTAGTACATGTTATCTATATCATTCACGTACAACGATGACATATGTATTAGATAGAACACAAATTATACATACTATATTAGATTACAGAAATATTAAATATGAGAGTTACGTATAACTTCTTATCAACATAGTAATGAGGTATTTTATGTTAGAAAGCTATTACCCTGAAGTTATGAATCTGAATTTACACAGAATACATTGAGTGGTAATACTATTATTATATCAAAATACAAGAATACTAAGAGTGTTCACTATCACTTGGAATTTCAAGTGATTAACTATATTATTTGCTTATTTTGTGCAATCTACGAAATATGCAGGAAATATGAACAAGAAATATTAGAGTAACCAAAGATAGTCTCCTTCGTACGAAAGCAACTAGTAAAACAGGTGAGAAAACATTTCTTTTTCCATTTTCCTTACGCAATATAAAGCACCACAGTGTTTCACTAATTAAATTTCATATTTTTTGAAAACCAGCGCTTAACAAGACCAACTCATGTGACGTGTGTCCCAAACCGTTGGGATTAATTTACGATTAGGTAACCAAGTAGTTACGTGACACAAACATTAACGGTTTGCTAATTTATCACTCGTTAATATGTTATTAAAGTTTTCTCACTCCAGTTATTGTCATCTGTCTCCAATAAAAAGACCCCAGATGAGATAAAACACAAGTGCAACTAATAAATGAGCTTGCAATCAGTGGTTTCAACACGCCGAATTTGCGATCCATTGTTGTTTATATCACGTGACCCCTTGGTTACCAACTATTCTAGATAATCCCGACGGTTTCATAAACAACCACCTTGGGCTCAGATTTCTACGGCGTTGCCAACATTAGCACTTTTACCGCGGACATTAAATTGTTAGTTAATACAAAGTAATGTATTATCTTTCGATTATTTAGTCAA